>OY730198.1:98117933-98803149 GCA_963422505.1 Pseudognaphalium luteoalbum
GTGGAATAAGCGCGACATGTTTTTCTCTCTGTGGGAGGATCTCTGTTTAAGGTAATTAATTTTTTTTATATAATTATAGTTATTGACATTTACTTTTTTATTTTTTGGATTAAGCCGGACGATTTTTTTGTCAAGTTGACAATCTCCCTTTATGATTCAAATCCTCTTTAATTTCTTTTTCCTAATTTAAATTTAAATTTGAAATTAAATTTCAATTAATTGGTAATTCATTCTCGAAGGGATTAGAAGTTAATTAGGAATGGGTTAAATATTCATTTTATCATAATCATTGTGATTGTGATTTATTGGCAAATCTATTCTAGGGTTAGAGATTAATGAATGAGATTAATAGTTTTCATCCAGTGGAAGGCCAAGATTAACCCATTTAAACCTAATTTTATTGTGATTACTCTAATTAGTCTCTCTTTTAGTAAAGAGGACTTATTCTCTACTAACTACACTTTTCAAATTCAAATTTTAATTGTTATCCACTAACTACACTTTTCACATTCAAATTCTAATTATTATCCACTAACCACACTTTTCAAATTCAATATTTAATTATCACCCACTAACCACACTTTTCAAATTCAAATTTTAATTAATACTTATTAACCACTAACCACAATTTTTAAATTCAAAATTTCCATTTATTCTAATTTTACACTTTTTACCCAAAATAGTAATGTTAACATCTTAAATGGGATTAACGGGGTACAATATGTTTTTATTTTAAAACATTTACTCGCTTCTCCATTTACCGTCACCACTTTCACCACGAGTACTGTTTGCACAGTAACTATTTATTCATGTGGTACAACTTGTTACTGGCGGGTTTCGATCGGGGCGACTGCTCTGGCCCAATCTGCAATCACTTTTAGACGCCGACAACCAAACTAAACCCGCACTTTATTACCTTTTTATCTTAAATTATTATATATATAATTATATATAGAAAATATGGTTATGACATCATCAATTTAAATTAAATTTAATTAATCAATTAAGTCCTAAAGGGTTCGTAAAATGATACAAATATAACGAGCCTTACTTCTTCAAATTTTTTGTACTTTTCTTACATAATAAAAGGTGTTATATTTCTAATATAATTGAGGTCTAGTGACAATCAAGTGACTCAAGGGTAAATCACGTAATATTTTACTTAAAAATTAAAATCATGACCTTTAATTTTAATTAAACAATCAATACCCAGGGTTAAGATATAGTTTTTTATTAAGAAAAGAAAACAAAACCCTCAAAACAAAACCCTAGATTTCTAATTTCCGTCCGGCTAACCTCCATAGTCTTCGGCGATCTGTTACAGGTACGTACGAATCCTCTTGTTTATTCGCATCTTCATGTATAATCTCTTTGTTTGACGATTATAAGGTTTATGATGATTCGATAAAAGCGCGTGCGTGCGGGATATATAAAGAACCCTAAAATTCATATAGTAATCAACCGAATTGATTGATGGTATCGTATTGTATTGTAGCAGAAACGAAGAAACAAAGAAAGATGACAACAAGCAATGATCAAGATTTGTGAGTATTATATTATTCCTTTCTTTTTACAGCAATTAATAGTTTTTTTTTTCTTTTTAATAATTTAATAATAATTATTATTCGTTCATATTCATTTCGGTTTGCTAGGTTTATTTTTTATTTTTTATATATATTTAACTAAGCAGGGATATGGATGAAAACCTCAACCTCAACCTCTTGAAGCTGCCACAAAAACATCTTCTTCCGATACAACAAGTAGAAAGCAAAAGAATGAAATTACAATCAAGAGCCAATTTTTCGGAGCTAAACGAGGACCAACTGTACGTAGGTACCTCCATATTTTTACTTTCCTAAACACCATTTATATTTCACTTGTGCCTTTGCTTATAGTTTTTGTACGTTTATCATATAGGAAGACCATTTTTGGTGAAGGTCTTCGGTTTCAGATGAGTTCGGTTTCTGTTAAATATAACACCCTTTTTCGCGACCTTAAGCTCTTTGGGACTCTTCAGGTAGCACCTGATTTCTCACCAGATCCGCTGTTACAGAATGTTTTTGTTGATGTATTTAACCGTGAATTCGATAATCCCATACGCATCAACTTGAGCGGTTACGGTCAACTACCCCATCTCAGTTGTACTTCATTTCCAGTTTCCTCTACCTCCGTCGTTCAGATCGCTGCCAAACTCTATGTTACCACTGACAAGCTCGATGACGCGGACACATATATTGTTGATTGTGTTCGTCAACCTACAGAACGCGAAGCCATTGACCAAAAAGATGATCTTGATAAAGTGAAGGGAAATGAGTTACATCGTATAATGCAAGATCTTAAGCTTCAAAATGACGCCTCTCTTAATAATGAACCGTTTCATGATGAACCCTTTCATAATGAAGCGTTCCACGTTTGTGATGACCGTGCGTTTACAGACATTCCAAGCTTGCTAGAGGAAGGGGGAGATATGCTTAGATTTGATGGTAAAAATGGCTATCTACACATGTCTTACTCTGTATTTAAGTATGCAGTAGACGCACATCTGGAAGTAGAGTTTTCTTCTACGAAACATAAAAATGTTCTCGGAGAGCTAACGGTTAGTTATCCTGATTATGGTGATTTCGCACGCCTCTTTGAATCCCATGCTTCTACTAGTTTTATTACGCCTGGAAAAAAGATGAACCTGATACGATCTGAGTTGGCTGTACCAGCCCACTCCTGCTTCAAAATTGAGGCACGTTTGCATGAAAGGACCAAACGTGATGTTTACATTTTAAATGGAAGATGTGAATTCCGTGTGCCATGTGATGGTCTAAGCTCCATTGAAACTATTCAGGGTGATGATTGCTCTTTAGAACTGAAAGTGAACTGGAAGCTGCCATCTGAAGAATCCAAAGTCCCTTCCTTTTCAAACCCATCCGTCAGTCGTCTGGTAATTAATTTTAAGTTCCATTCATCCATATTGTCTGTATGTTTTTAATTGTGATTTAAGTTATCACTCTGTTACTTCAAATCGTTTCGTTTAGGCTCCATAAATGTTCTACTCTGCAGTAGAATTAGAAACCTTGATTTTTTTATGTTTATCATCTTATTCATGTAAAGATAAAAGGTCACGAGGAATATGTTAGATTGAACAAAATTATAGAAATACGAAATGCAATTGATTTGTGTACGTGTTATATTTTGGTAAAGTTGGCCCAGGTCCTTGCTATCCTGATTCTTCCCTTCTCCGTGCTAATCTATGTACCTGATATTTTTTTTACTGCTAAAATAGACCGAAAGAAGAAAATCTGTAGCCCATTCAACACCAACCATGGCAGATCCTGATGTAAGTTTTATTAACATGAACTTTAGATTCAGCAGCTTAATATATAATAACCAGAGGATATGTTAAGAGTTAAAACGATGGTTTTGTATTGTAATGCAGGAACGTAATGGATGGAGCCTTCAAGAAGAAATTGCAAAGTTATTTAACACCTCACTGAAACGTACTTTCAATCTTCAAAAAGCTGTGCCTTGTAGTATTTCTACTTGCACCAAAGAGGACGGTGGTGATTACCTATGGTACGTATATATGTTCTCTCTCATACTTGTACACTTCTATTTTCTTTTTCTTAGGTATATATATATTTATCTTTTTTTTTTTCTTCCCAGAACGATGTTTACTAATTGAGTAATTTTTTATTTAATAGCTCCAGTGTCATGCACATATGGCCTGAAATAAAGAAAACCCGTCTGGGTAAAGGACCAAAACATCCCCGTCTGTATAAAGGACCAAAACATGCCGGAGTGGTAATATTATTTTCTCTTGGAGTGAAATATCATTTGTTTTGTAAATTGCAGCCTAGTTTTTTTGTACTCTTTATTATTATTATTATTATTATTATTATTATTATTATTTTTTTAATAGGTCTTCAAGGATGATATCATGGGTTCTGACATGATGGAAAGATGTGTCGTATGTGGTCCTGGTTTTGTAAAGTTTAAGTTATGTAGGAAATGGATAGCTAAGGTATTGTATTTTCTTTTCTTTTCCAACTGTTGTAAAACACACATTACAATTCTCGTCTTAAATCTTGTCTACTTCAATATCGTCACTTTCATTTTTTTCTCCTTGCAGAGTATTCATACGATGCTAACGGTTGGTATAGAGTCATGGGCACCAAAACTTTCTGTGAAAAAAGCAGTTATATACTTTTCATCACAGAAAAATGGCTTTTTACAATCCACTTGTATTGGAGAAACGATAGCTCGTACGCTTGAGTATTCTGGAGTTGTTGTGCTCCGAAAAAGAATCGTTGATCCTGTTGATGGGGTGGGCACATTTACTTTTTAGTTAAAGTCACATGCGGTACTGTTATTGTTACTAAATGTATATCTTCTTCGTCAAATGGTAAGTGCAACAGTAGTTTTTTTTTTCATGGGATGTTATATATTAAATAAAACAGTCCCGTTTGGTAAAATTTGTGACGATGCTAGTAATTGTAACTTTCTTGAAACAGAGGAAGTAATTCTGGTAACTCTTCGTCACTTATAAGCTATGTCAACAAAATTATGATTTTGTTTTGGTCCCAAAGATATTCTCGCTAGTGTTTAGTATCTGATTAGAAGTCAGACTCCGTTAGTAATTGTAAATTTCTTGAAACGGAGGAAGTAATGTATATATTCTTGCTAAAAAATTAATATTGCAAGTGTGTTCAGAGAATTGTTTTATTTTCCTATTATTTGGCTGTTGATACTTCGATTTACAGCAACATTTCACTTCCTTCCGATTTGTGACTTTTTTCTGAGTGGCTTGGTCTTTTTAAGGTTTCTTGGATGTTTAAAATAATGAATTTCTACATAGGATCTTCTATTTGTAAAGAACATAAGATGTAACCGAAGACTACGTTGGCTTTTGGGGATTAATGTGAAAGAAGAGGTGCATGTCTTTCCTCATTTTGATATAAAATACGAATGTAGTTTTTGTTTTTGTAGTTTATGAGTTTAATTCCATTTATTTTCAGGATAAAAGCTTTTATGAACCCTACACTAGAGAAATTCGAGATTTTTTCGGGGGAAGGGGTTTGTCTATAGGAAGTGAAGGAGAGGAGTTACTGCTTGAGGATCTCACAGTTTTGTGGTTAGTTTACTTGTTATAAATGCTGATTTTGTCAAAGCATATTTCAATTGGCTAGTAATACATTTTTCTTGGGGAAAAAGCTCAAAAATCATGTACTGTTTGCATATTTAGGCATGCACTTAAAAAGGAAGGGGCAGACTTGATAGTAGATGTGAGTGATGTAAGGGAACGAGCACGTATTGAAAGGTGCATCGCTGTAAGTAACTTTTATGCACCATAACTGATAACATCTTGAAAAAAGATCAAGAGATCGAATTGAATACTTATTGAGTTCAACATTTTTTCCCCAGGCTGCTAAACATGCAGGGTTGATTGCAAATGAATATTTAGAAGTCCCTTTAAGGCATGTAGGATATGGTGGTGTTCAACGTGATCGGATTGGTGAGGAATGGTTTGATTTTCTTGACGAACTTGCAAGTTTATGTAAACCGCTCCTCGAGCAGGGTATAGCAAATATATTCATTCTGGCTTTCAACCTGTTTTGATTGTAGTTAAATATCTTCGTATCCCAAATCAATCTATAACAAATAGCTCAATGGGTTAAGATTCAAAATGACTACATATGCTGTCTTTTTAGCTAGCATGGTTGATAAGTGGACTGCTAATGAGTGGATTGCTGATGAGTTTGAGCTTTCTGCCCATGCACTTGCATCTGGTGCTGTTAAGTAAGATTCTCATGCTTTATCATATATATATATATATATTACTACCATTGTACTCATGCTATCAGTACCAATAAAATGAGTTGAGTGGTAAATTTTGAGTAATTTTACGAAGAACATGCTATAATCGAATTCTTATTTCCAAAAAGATGTGTAGATAAACAAATGTTACATTTTAATTTATATTGTATTAAAGAATGCTTATGCGCTATTTCCTTTGTTTTATAACACAAGAAGATACCTTACCTTTTGGTCAAGTTTCGTGCATATTAATTTTCTGTGCTTGTATTTTTTTACAAGGTATGCATACTTGAAGAACTACAGATTGACTGATTGTACACTCGATGTTAATCATCAGTTGCTCAATGATGAGGTATTCTTGTGATGTTTATCCATTACTAGTGATGTTAAGCAATTTATTGTATTTGCTCATTGATTTGAAATCTTTACATCGATCTTGTTTCTCATTTGCTCACATTCATTGATAAATAGGAAAACACTGCCGTATATCTACAGTTTACACATGTTCGAATTTGTTCAATTATAAAAGGCATCAAGGGGTTAAGAGTAAGAATTTCTTTTTGTTTCAGTGTTGTTTCATAGACACACACAAACACAGCCGATTTATGAAAATTCACAGTTAGAATTAGTGTGAAGTATTCAAAATTGAATTGAAAAACGGTTATGAAAAAGCGAGTTAGCTAGCATGTTTGTATAAGACGGAGATAAAATGATCCATGTTTATATATTAAGAAGATTTTTTTATTTGTTTGCGACAGGCTGAAACATTGATATTGAAGCACGATGATGAGCGTGAGTTGGGATTACATTTACTCCGGTTTACTGAGGTAAGATAATGACTGTTTGAATTTCCTGTACTCTCTAACTGTTCAAAATGAATTATGAATGCAAATAAAATATTTACATAAGTTTGTCAAATGAAGTTTTCATTAATGTTAACTAACAGAATATCAAAGTTTGTCAAATGAAGTTCTGAATGAATAGACAAAACTTGTCTTTCTGAAAATCACCTTCTTTTTTATTAGTTTCCTCAGACATGAAACATTTATATAAACTATATTCAATGTTAAATGGCTTAGGGATTTGTGAATTGTGTGTGAGCTGTTTTAGCTCACATGCAAGTTATAGCTCACATGTTATAGTCCATTATATTAATTTCTTCTTCTCGGGATTTTATCAAGACTACTCGTACAAAGTTAATGTAATACACATACAAAGTTATCTAAACAACAGTTTATAAAATTATAGGAAATAGCAGTTTATAAAATTCAAGGAAAAATATGTTGAATTATAAAGATGGTAAATTGTAATTTGGTAGTCCATTGTAAGTGTCATGAAGATATATTACAGGTAAAAAGTAAAAAGTGATTTGTTAGTTTTCTTTTAAGAGTATGAATTAAACTCATTGCAATGTCATGGAAAATTAGTTCTCGCCGCATTGAGCGGCCTAGTTACATTATTATTTGTATAATATTAATAAAATGTTGAAGTTGAATTAAATGTCATAGGGTTTGTAGCCGAAAGTGATTATGATACATTGACTTATATTTTACTATTAATATTAATTGCATTAGTAAAGTTTTAAAGTTGAATTAAATGTGGTAGAATAGTCATTTGTTAGTTTTCTTTTGAGAGTATGAATTAAACTCATTATTATATAGTATAGATTACCAAGACTAAGTTAACAAAGAAGTCAGAATAAGTTTTCGGCAACCATTGTAATAACTCTAGGAATAGTCCTTTGTTATTCAAAATATTACCACTGGACATGAAAACGAAGATGAGTCGAAATGTAATGAGGGTGCTACTTAGCAACCTTGTTTTTGACCAGTTGTGAAAAAAGTGGGTTTATAAGTATAATATATGTAAATTGTTTTATTCCATCAATAATGTAACTTTCCATTTAGGTTCTCGGAGAGGTTTGCACAATTCTTGCGCCACATATCCTGTGTGATTACGTTTATGGTTTATGCGAGAAGTTTAACAGTTTATACTCTTCCGTGTGGCAGGTATATATTTACTTGCATCGCATTTTCTCATTCAGTATTGAATTTAATCCCCGCTTATCTTAAACCCAACCTAATTTTCTAAAAGTGTATTTGATTTTTTGTCAAGATTTAAGGTAACTCTAAAAGTTTTGGCAGGTTGTTGAGTCTAGTGAGGAGACAAGCAAATTGTTGTTGTGTAGGGCAACTGATGTGGTATTGACGAAATGCTTTGATCTTTTGGGGATCACTCCTATCCTCCTATCGTAACTAGTTCACGAATGGAATGATTGCTCTTTAAATTTGAAAGTGGGCAGAAGCTGATGTTTGTAGCTTAATTATAGCAACATATCGACCTTTGATATTTATTATGTATTATGATTATGACTATGAAAGCATATCAACATTTGTTTGATATTTTTATTATTTATTATTAATTATGACTATGATATGTTTGATTTTGTCTTGCAAGTGTGACCTTGAATGTTTAATGATTTAACAAGAAATTGGAGAGTAACTCACTTATCGTAACTTGTTTGATATCGTGTTGCAAGATGTTGATGCGCCATCGCCGGTCGGTTGGCTTACAAAAGTTTTGAATAGCAATTGTAAATGGCAAGGTTGAAAGACAAAAGTTTTGAATAGCAATTGTAAATGGCAAGGTTGAAAAGGTAGAAAAGTTAGCTTTCGTTTAAATTCCAAATATGAGTTTAGTAAACTATTGAAATGTGTTTCAAAGGAATGAGATGACAAGAAAAAGAATACGAATGAGTGTGGTTAGAAGGGGTTCGAAATACGGATGTTTTGTAAGAAGAAAAATCTCGAGTTACAATTCTGAAAAGACATAAGAAAAACCTTTGTTAAGTTATAAGAGATTTAACTATGTTATTGTTGAAAATGTAGAATCATATGATAGAACATTTGTAGGGATGATGGAGAACTCGTTTGTTGTGACGGATGCCCATAAGGAAGTTTGGTAAACGTCGAAGGGAAACTATCACAGTAAACCAACTCACCGCCACCGCCACAAATATTACATACTTCATCACGAGAATCGCCAATTTTGAAATCAACATTATATAATCCATTGAAACGTCTTTAAGGTTTTCTTGTAACTCATTAATCTGTCCACTTTGAGGAACTTTTTCCGCAATCTATGACCGTAGCTCGTGATTCCTTCTCACCCCACCCAACATCAAGAGTCGGCATTTTGAGCCCATTCAAGCCACACTCATTCTTATTCTTTTTTGTTGCCACTCTTTCCTTTGAAACATGATTCAAAAGTTAAGTATATTCCTCTTCTAGAATTGAAATGAATGATCGAAATTTCTTCCTTTTCGCCCACACATTTATAATCGACTTTTCTAGACTTTTGCAAGCCTTCGTGATTGACCAGAAAGTTCTTCTCGTTATTTCAATATAAACTGGATGTCTTTAATAACGCTTCTTCTTCTTCATGTTATATAAATTTGATATAAGCATCGGCATTTTTTCGAGCTTCAATCGTATGGTGCTTTCTCCATGTATACCAAGCTATTTGAACAGAATTTCATGGTGAAAAACTCTACAAGAAATTCTATAACATCAATTCACTTTCTAACGAGAAGTACAAAACTCATTCTCAATCGATTAAATAAATAATGATCATATAATCCACTGTAATGAAGGTTTTGAAGTTGAAAACAAGAAAGACCAAGTTTGCCTACTGAAGAAATCTTTGTATGGATTGAAGCAGTCACCAAGACAATGGTATAAGAGGTTTGATTCATTTATGATGAGTCATCATTTCCCCATAAGTATATATGTCAATTGTCATTAAGTGGTTAAGATTACATCATAGGGAGTTGATACCTACAACACAAAAATTGATGTTTACACCATACTATACAAATGTAAAACATACATGACAAGTATATTATAGCATAATTATAATATATGGATCAAATTACATGTCGTATATATCATCACCCTCATATCAAAGACATCTATTTTAAGCATGTCTACAATATTCTAACTTTCTTTTATATATTAAATAAATTAAAAAAATAAAGATTTACACAAGGTTGTCAAGATCGGGATCCTACGTAGGATCGTTTTTGTCCTTGCAAGATCAGGATCCGGATCGTAGATCCTACATGTTTTAGTGTATCTTGAACCTTAGTATGTTGAATTTGACATCCAGAAGTCAAGAGTTATCTATCGTTTTGTGGAACTGGAATTCAGTTTTAGAGGATGTCGTGCTAAATCAAATGAAATCAGTTGGAAAATGGCTACTTTGAATATTTCTGATACTTTAACTTTGGAATCTGATGGTAATCACACGCACATCATTGGACAATTGCTTCCAATAGCTTTGTTTTAGTACCAACTATAAGTTAATTTTCTTATCACATAATTCCAGCACAACATGCTGGTCCGATCTTAATAGTCATGATTTCTAACTATTAGTCTTCATGGATTCATTCTCATCGAATGCGAGCCTTTTGTGTGGCTATGTGGAGTTGTGGACACTAAATTTGCATTATTCTTTCACTGCAGCCATTTATTTGGTTTTATTATGTATCTTGGTGCTACAGCTGCAAGAGCGTTAAAGTCGGTACTTCAAGGGATTTTGCTATCATCAGAAGGGTAATCTCACTCTCTTGGCTTCTTCTTGACGGTGTTTGGAATTGCTATAAGGAACTGATTATTGCTACCTGATTATAGGATCTTGTTGACCTTCAATTGCATCTGATTAATAACATAGTGCATCGATTTATATTGTAACAGGGAAAAGCTGAATTCCATGAATCTTTTGCTATACATGGCACCAGTAGCTGTTGTGATATTGCTTCCTGCAACGTTGTTGATGGAAGATAATGTGGTTGGGATAACTATAGCTCTTGCTAGAAAAGATGTTAGCATTGTTTGGTATCTGCTCTTCAATTCTGCTTTGGCATATCTTGTCAACTTAACAAATTTCTTGGTTACCAAGCATACAAGTGCTTTAACTCTCCAGGTATGCCCTGTGTGTTAAACTTCTTTCTTTTCTTTGGATCTCGACAAGATGTCGTAGTGCTAATGTTCTTTGGATTGATTGGACTTGTAATCCAAATTCATCTAGCCTCAATATTTTGTAATGTTGCTTCTAGCTTCTTGCTAGCTTTTATATATTTCCGCCATTAAAAAAAAAAGGTATTCCCTGTGGGTTAAATGTATTTAGCTTTCATATTTCACATTTGATGTTATAATATGGTTTTTGAGCATATGAATCAACTGATAATATAACCTGGTAAACTCCTATCAACTGATACGAAAAAATTATTAAAATTGTAACATAATGCTAAGCCTTTTTTTGGACAAAATTTGGAGAAATGTACATTATTGACAGAGAACTATTGCTCATCATTTTTAGATTACAGAAAAGAGGAACATACACTAGACATAGGCAGTTGTAAAACTTATATATACACACTGAATGAACAGATTAAAATACGGGACTGTAGATAAACGAAAGAGATAATTCGGTTAAAAATATCTAGAAAACTATTAAGCTTCTTAATATGTTACAGTAATTGTCCTTGAAAGGGTTTTGCGAGCCAGAAGGGCTAAATGGGAGTGATGTTCCGTAGGTGTTATGCGAATCAACCTTTCTTTTTCAAGCATAATTTATTGCAATTCAGAAAATAAATCAGCAACAAATATTGAGAAAAAATAGATTTATGTAAATATGTGACTTCTGTTGGTACTGACAATAGAAGTCTAACTACTAACCAAAATGATTGCTAATAACAAATCTGACGGGGTGTTTGTAATGGCTTATTTTTATAGCTTATGGGCTTAGGCTTATAAGTTCAATAAATCCTGAATATGGAGCTTAAGCTTATTGGCTTGTTCCTTCACAAAAAAAATCATAAGCCCATCAAAATAAGCTTTACCCAAACATGTTTTAGAGCTTATTAGCTTAAACTTAGTAAGCTTAAGTCAGAAGCTCCAAAAATAAGTTGATCCAAACACCCCCGAGTTTACATTTCTACCCATCTTAACTGGGATACTAATCAGTAATCACATATATAAAAACAAGCTAATCAGGGTTTCAGTTCTCTTTTTGATTCTTATTCACAAATAATGTTTTAAACTGATTAGAAAACCATATTTTTTACAACGATAATTAAAATTTTGAAATAAACGATTTAGGATGTTATATGCTCAAAATTCACTTTGGACGAATTTTGACCCGTTTAGTTTATCCTTTTGACCCGTTAGGCGTAGTATGATCCAAATTGACCCATTAATTGGAAATCGTCGCAGCTAGGCCGTACGGATGTCATAGATCTTTTATCAACCTAGATAACTATCCATTCTTAATATCGTGGTTGTCTTGAAGTAGCAGAATGCTTAATGCATCTGAATAGCATATATTTTCCGCCACATTTTGTTTGTTCACAATTAGCGAATGCGTACGAGTAGGTGTTTGGTCAGAGTTTAACCTTTATAATACTCTTGTACATACCAGGTTCTTGGAAATGCAAAAGGAGCAGTAGCTGTTGTGATCTCAATATTGATTTTTAAGAATCCCGTGTCCGTGACGGGAATCCTAGGTTACGTGCTCACGGTGTTTGGAGTGATTTTGTATAGTGAAGCCAAGAAGAGGACCAAATAATCCTCCCTTGTTCCCCTTTGTATTTTTTTCCCTCTCAACCATGGTTCCCATATATTTTACTTCGATTTTTGATTGATGAACAATGACCTCCATTTGTTGTATACCATTCCATGATTATGATCTTACAGTTATACTGTCGTATACGTAACTTTAGAATGTCAATAAACATAAATACTCCCATTGGTTTCTGAGTCTCACTTGTGCGAACATCTAGTTTTACTTTTGGTATGTTTCATGATATCGTGTGGCATTTCAACCTGCAAATTCTGAATACTACGTTTTTAGAATTTAAGAACAAGCTCTATAAGTTGTCTAACAGAGTTTTGGAGCATACACAACTACACAAGGTTGCTCTTTCCTAACTTGGAGGCCATTGGATTTAAGTTATTAACCAAGTAAATAATTAGGATACTTGAAAGAATCAAACTAAACTTTTGCATCGTATAGTTTTTACAATTCCACTTTCTTATACGTAGGCATCCCATCCCATCCGATCCCTCTTGTACAGTTTTTATTGTTAGTTTCTCATATCTACACATTTCATCCCTCTTTAATCCTGATAGTACCTCATGAATCATGTCTCAGTTTGAACAACTGAAAGTATTTATTATTGGTAGAAGATTACAAAATTGAACATACACACCAAAAATGGTTAAAGGGGGTGCAGTAGGAGGACCGCAAACCAAACTAAAATTTGAAACATAATTATTGACCATCCCCAAACCACTTGAACCACTCGCTTAAACATGTAGAAATTGACAAACAAAGACACTGGCCATCCTCAAAGTGAGTTTCGATGCAAGCCATCATATCATACATTCATATCCATAAGCCATCGCAAAGTTAGAAGATTGTCACAATACGAACCATTATTAAGCAAAAATCTCATATTCAAAGAAATTGATCAATAGAGTATTTTTCTTCTCCACAAACATTATGTAGTTGTTTACAGTTTTTTGTCTATTACATTACTTGGTACGAGTCGATCGTTGAAAATGACCTTCGATGATAACAAGATAACCACATCATATCATATTAGATCATATCGTAATCAGTAACTAACTAATAGAGTACCAACCAAATCAAGCCAAAACACAACAAATTATAATTTAATCAATTCGGATCAGTACAAAAAAGGAATCACGGCCTTCCTACTTTTGGGGTAATCTTCACCAAATTTCTCCAGATACCATTTATGATTCGCACGTGCCCTCGGCACCAAATTGGCACATGTGTACAGCAAAAACCCTAACCCGACCCATGACCCGGTCATCAACCACCAACCCAACCATTCCACAATCTCACCGAAATAATTAGCACAGCTCACGTATTCAAACAGCCCACCTCTCGGGATCTTATACCCACCCTTACCCTTACCATCATCGTCCTTCAACCTCACCAGTATCATATCCGAGCTCACATTCACAACCATACCAGTTACAAAAACCACCAACCCGACCCAGACCCGTATCCAAAATGAGACACCACCAGTACGATCATCATCATAATCAGCGAAATGAGACACCCATCTGGTCTGCAGGTAAGAATTGAACATGTTGTAGGTGAAGGCCATGAGTGCGATGGTGATCGGGTAGCGGGTCATGGGTTTGGACCGGCGGTGGATACGGAGCGGGTAGATGATGGTCCGATGGATGTAGTGGAGAAGGAAAGGTGAGATGAGTAGGATGGATTTTGGGTTGGATCGGTGCTGACCCAACGGGAAGAGGATGAGGGTGAACCAGAGCGTCGGGGATTCCATCAAGAACCAAGCCAGCGATGGGTGAATGGTGGGGCCCCATCCCCGACGGTGGTGCTTGCCGTAGGGAGCGGTGGTGTAACGGCAGCCAATGTAGGTGGGTGGTCCGATGAGTAATAAGGTGAGCGCCGCGTAATGGAAGAAGACTTGGTCTGTTGTTGAAGTTGAACCCATTTATTTCTGATCGACTTACAATCTTTGAGCTTGGGTGGGTATTAGAGATTTATTTATATTACGGTCATATGTATGGAGATTAAAAAGTAGGTGAGCCCGTTCCCCACAAACAGGGATTCTATGTTTAACCCAAAATCTAATTAAACCTTCAAATTTAAGGTGCTCCCCAAGTTTTTAGAGGTGCTATGCAAAATTTCAAAACGAAGCCCTACGAATAAGTAATGATAATAATCTCAAGCCTTCGTTAATTCGTATAACCGAAACCCAACGAGTAGTGCCTATAACGCTAACTATATATTTTTCTATTCTCCATGTAAGACAATATGATTTAACGCAAACATTGATTCTTTATTTTCGTAGGAATTTGAAAATGGAGATTTAATTACGGGGCCTATTAAAGCTACCCCTGGCCACCCTTTTTTCCATTCCTACTCCGTGGCCCACCCATATTTTATTTTATTTTCCATTTTATAAATGTTTATAAAAATATTTGTTTATAAAAGAATGTGTTTTTTAATAAAACTGAGACTGATTCTGTAATGAACTACGGGCCAGAAGGTGGGCCGGGGGTATGAGCAGATTTTTTGGGGTGGCTTTAGAATCCCCCTAAATTACATGATCTAGGAATCAGGGACGGATTTGTGTACAAAGCAGGGTCGCACAATGTTTGTTTGTGACATACATAGCCAATCGTACATGTGACAAACATCATATTTCAAAAAAGAGTATAGTAATAAGCATAAATATATATCATAAAGATCAAAGATACATAATAAGCCAATATAACAAAGAAAAAATCAGATCAAAGATATATTGTTATACGAATGAATATATATGGAGTATTACGGAGTACTAAAAATTTAAAAACCATAAATAGGCACAATAACTTCAAGGAAATTAATTGATGCAAGAGTAATTAGGCATTAATTAATTGGTTATCCGCCCCTGGCTCCAAGAGCATGTAATTAAATCTCCAATTTTTATTCCTATGAACTTGAAGAATCAATGTTTGTGTTAAATCATATTGTATTACATGGAAAATAGAAAAAAAAATATATAGTATAGCGTTGTAGGTTTGGTTGTACGAATGAACGAAGGCTTGAGATTATTATAGTTAAAATTCGTAGAGCCTCATTTTGAGATTTTGAACAGGGCCTGTAAAAGCTCGGGGACGACCATGCAACACGTCAATTTTAATACGAATAATCCAAATACATATGAAATTGTATCTTAAATATTAAATTATATATAAGAAACATGTTATGATGTCATCAAAATTTCAATCAACCAATTAAATTTTTTAATTATATCCAATTAACTAAAATTTAGGATATGATGATTAATGGTGTAACCACCTTTTCCCCCCTCTAGGAAAATCTACCACGAGGATAAAAAATAACATTAGTAGCGTAAAACGTATGCCCAGTGGTATATGTTACCGTAAGGGAATTCGCTAACAATGAAATGTATTACACCCATACGCCCGGAGGACTATATTATGAAACCTAAGGGCGCAGCGTATCTTCGTGGGGACCATGCAGAATATTCACGAGATCAAGGTGAACGACTAAGATCGAGTTTAGAGATAGTGCGCATAATGGACGACATCCACTCAATGTGTGAGAACTTGGGAATGAAGAATGACACAAGTATAAATAGGAGCTCACCTTCTTCATTGAGAGGTTCATCTTCTACACTTTAAAAAATATATTCACTCATTATCCTTCTCTAAAATTCATACTACGAAACCATGAATACTTGTTCTCACGCCGGAGGTGAATTACGGGGGTCCTCCCCGTATTTCACTTAACTTAGCGTGTTATTGTTTTGCAGGTGTCTCTGGTTGGAGATCTTTCTGAGCTAGGTTTATGGAGTCTTAAGCGTGTGCGAGCTGATCGTACAAAAAATTGACACACCCGGTGGGACACGATCATAATTAATCCAAGCAAAAACTGTAGCGGTTTAAAGCGATTAATTTTCTCAAAGAAAGTCCATTAATCCTAGTTGTTTTGTCAAAGTTACGGTAATTACGTTACCAACGTTCGAAAGCGGCAGCGATGATGCTCTGACGCCGCCACCAGGTTTCACACCCCTACCCAACACTAGATCCACGACAAGTTTCATTATGTCGGAAAACATTTTGGAAGAACGAAGTCAAGATAACCTTATACCTGGGGTAAGTAACGAAGCAATTATGAAGTGTTTAGAGCCTTTAATCACGAAACGAATAAAGGAAATGAACCTGGAAAGTGTGAGGTCTCGATTGAATATAGAGGAGGAAGACGATGACGTAGACGAAGAAATCGAAATGGAAGGGCCATGTACAACTAACCAGCCAACGCTGCACCCACCAACACGCGTCAGCTCGAAAGTCAGATTCAAGTAAGTTCCTCAATACCACTAAACACAGTAAGCGCAAATCAACAAGTACAAAACGTACAAGCAAGTGCAAACGCGCAAACCTCTTACCAGACTCAGTCTGGAGGTTTTCAGATGGCTTATAATAATCTCTGGACAAATCAACCGTACTACGGACCAAATCCAGGAATGATTCAAAACCAAAACCTACCACCCATATTAAACCAACACCTAACAAATATGACGACCCACACAATTCCCACTAGTAAATGCTCCAGTCACATCCCTGAATCTAAACGCTGTGCCCTGAGCTATCTTTACAAATGCGCAGGTAGTGACTGACCTTAGTAATCAACAAGGGGCACAAGGACAATTCAATCTTCTAGGGTACTACCCTCCGGCAGGAGGTCAAATGCCAGCTGGATTTATGAATCCTGGAACATATAATCCCCAGCCAGGAGGTCATTCTGTCTATTCCCCCAGTACGGAGGATGGATAAACTTCCCTCATGGAGGATATAACCCTGCTTATCCACAAATGGGAGGGGAGTATTATGATAATCCAAGATCAACCCGGTCAAGAGTTCATTCGATCATCAGGAAAAAGCAATCACCGTTGGCACCATGGATCGAACATTATGGAATGCTTGATGGTTTGGAACTGCCCTCAAACATCAAAGAGTATACGGGTGTAACAGACCCAAAGGATCATTTAAGGGCATTCCGGGGGGCAGAAAAGATTAAAAAATGGACGATGCCGATCACATGTCACGTGTTCTCAATGACTTTGGCAGGAGATGCTAGAGCCTGGTACGATAAATTGCCTCCAGGAAGCATTGGAAGTTTTGATGAGTTAGAGACAAAATTTTTATATCATTTTATCAAGCAGCGTAAGTATACCAAAACACACTTGGAGGCTCATAACATCTACCAAGGGGAAAGTGAAGGATTAAAATTTTTTTATGGAAAGATACTCCAACGAAACACAACAGATAGAAGGCTTACAGGAAGATCAAAGAGTATCCACATTCATCCACGGGTTGAGGAACAAAATCCTCGTGGCAGAACTAGGAAGGATCTTACCAGAAACCTACCAGGAACTACATGACGAAGTCTACGCATATGTAAGAGGAAAGGAAACAGCCATGAAAGGAGGTCACTCCGAGACATCCACTAAAGGAAGTCAAGGCAGGCAAAGCGAGGGTGACTACGGAGGTCATAACAGCAGATCTTCCAAATGGAGAAATGAAGGCAGATGAAAAACTTTCAATAGTTCGCCAAGGGAAAGTAAGTATTCTCCCTATTCAAAAAGAGATCAGGGCAGGAACCTCTGGGCAGGGTTGATTAAATCCCCGAGAGAAATTTGGTTAACAGAGAAGGTCTCAAGTGAGTTTAAAGCTCCCCAGATGCTCCAAGGAAAGGCTAATGTAACACTCAGTTTTGGGTCTGGAATTAAAATAGTATTTTAATATGTTTTAAAATGGTTGTTTTGAAAATAAACAAGTAAAAGAGCTTCAGGTTCTATTGTGACTAGTAAAATGTTAATTGTTTTAAATTATTAAAGTTGACAGTAAAATAAAATATTTTTGCTTCGCGGGTATTTTCAGGTTCCAGATAATAGATTAGGAAGGGGTATAATATTTAAGCAGATAAAAGATTGGGGGCAGTGGATTAAACCGACTCATTACACCTACCATTCTTACTCTAGGTTTCATATTTTTGTTCTTGAGAAAAACACATACATACATAACTTAAAAAATCAAAAGAGAAATTAGAAACAAGTTTGTCTTGGGATTTTGGGGATTAAATATCAGATTCATATCATCATCTTCATCTCTTCCAAATTGTAAGTGTTCTTGAGGTTTATAAACTATTTGAGTAACTTAGATTATTATGTGTTTTGTATGAATTGAAGCATAGAAATCATAGTATGTTGATTATATGGTGATTATACAATTATATGTGATGTTTACATGATGATTATATGCAAGAATTGTATGTGTTCTTCAAGTTGAGTTTTGAGTTAAGGTTTGGTGAATTGGTGGATTTGATGATGATGTATGCTTGAAATTTAGGTTAGAATTACTTATTTGATGTTATAATATGTTTGTAGTTGAAGTTTGTGGTTATTTACTGAGTAAATTCGTATATAGAAGTTAAGATTTGGTAAAAATGGTTGTTGGTTCGGAGTTGTGCAAGAACAGACTTGGGTCTGTGGTGAGTACCCGGTGGGTACTACCCTTACCCGGTGGGTAGCCCGGTTTAGGGCAATTTCTGTTTTGGAGAAAAGGAGAGTACCCGGTGGGTACTCCCCTTATCCGGTGGGTAATCTTCCTGCACTTAAAAATTTGATTGTTGTTCTTTGTTTATATAAGACAAGAATATATATATATATATATATATATATATATATATATATATATATATATATATGATATATGTTGTATGTAATACTTGCATGAATAGTTGATAATAGTTTAATAAAATATAAAGATGGTATAAATTAGTTTAATGATGTTATGTTAAGTGAGATTATGAGATGGATGATATGTTATATATATGTTATGAGTATTGATGTTGGATTATTACTGACTTAGTATTATTGTGTTTCTCAGATTATGAGTTGAAGGACGGGTCATCTTGGTGAGTGGTTACTGTAATCCTCGGTTCAATTCAGTTGTAACGGGTTCGGTTACAACTGGTAAACCTGGATAGTTTAAGTTGTAGTTATTGCCATGTTAATTTCAGTTATTCAGTTGTTGATTATATTGATTGAGTTTGATTGATCCAGTTGTAAAAGTTGTTCAGTTGATTTTCCATATTGCATATGATATGCCTTATGTGACAAGTTGTTGAGATGATTCAGAGTGAGGTCAACAATGGTTGGGTTTGGTTAATACTGTGTAGCTGCTTAGGTTTCTTGGATACACATAGTTGAAGAATAACCTATTCAGTGAAGGTAGTAATCAGACTATCGGTAGATCACTGGGAATAGCATACAGTGGTCGTGGTTTCTGAGAATAGCATACAGGAACCGCCGGTCCTCATGTACTTATGTGCTTATGTGTTTAAGTTTATTTTGTTGTAAGACTTGTTATGAATGGGTTGAACCGTCGGTCACGGTTCCATTCACTTAGCAATAAGCTAACCCCTCGTTGTTGAATCTTTTACATATTTTGGTTAGTTATGGTTCGAGTTGTAGATGACTGACTGGATGTTTGACTTGATGCGATAACTCTGATCTTTTGATAAATTTATGTTTGGAAAAGTTTTAGTAACACCCGTTTTGGTAACATGTAATGTAGTTAAATAGTTATAAGATTTTCTTTTGATATATATTTGTAAGTATAAGATGGTGGTTTGTAAATGTTGTTCAAATGTTTTGGGACTTACGCTTCCTATTGTAAATATATTATAAAATATGTTGTTAAAATGTCGGGTGTTACAACTAAGGACAGGAATATGAGCATATACTGTGAGTACCATGAAGACTATGGGCATGACACAGATTTCTACCGTGAACTACGGGCAGAAGTAAGGAAGGCCCTAAAGATAGGCAAGCTGGCCCACTTGGTCAAAGATTCTAAGGATGACAAGAATGGTGGAAAAAAGGGGTTCAGTGGAACAAAGAAAGGCTGGAAAAAGAAGGATGATGAGCCAAAGCCCATGGAGGAGGAAATCCTCATGATACGATCACCTGTAATAGGGACAAAACGAAGATCCAAGGTAGTAGAGTTGTGGGAAGAAGAAGAGATTTCTTTCCCCGCCATACAAGCCATCATACTTCGGAAGCGCCAATGATAATCACTGCTGAAATAACAAATAGGAAAGTGCACAGGATATTCCTGGACGGAGGGAGCGCCTCAGATATTATGTACGAAAATTGTTTCCAGTCGGAATCAATGCAGTAATGTTAATCCGGTCTAAAACAAGACGAATCGCCGTGAATTGATGTCAAATTGGTAAAGAACACCAACTCCGCACTTATACGTAAAAACAGAATGAAGAACATACAAATTCTTCAAATTAAATCGTGAAATCACTAAATTAATTGTTGTGTAATGTTCTATCAGTTCTATGAAAAATCACAAGCTAATTCAACTTAAAATGAAATCTGTAACTCACGAACATGAAACCGAATATAAATGCTTCAAATTTGATCTCGAATCACGTTTTAATCCTTCGAAAAGCTGTTCCGGCTCTGATACCAATTGAAGATCCGTAGGATCTACAACTGATCGATAAATTCGTGTATTTGCGGAATCCGAACACGAATCGAATAAAACCTGAATACGAAATCAAATACAAAATGCAAATCTAAATAAAAGTTGAGAACTTTTATTTCTTTGTCACAAAGCATACAAAATCTGCTTGATTCTCTCTCTTTCTCTCAAACTCTCTCTAGATATTACAATGAAAGTGCTCCCAATGAAAGAGTTCTTTCAAATGAATTACAACACTCCTATTTATACTAATAGTATAAATCCGAAACTAAGCAATCCGAAAGTAGTACTTTCGGAGCCTACAAATTGTTGTAATTCACAAATAATCTAAGTTAAAAGTCTATACAAACTATTGTCACAAAATGTTAGAACTCCATGTTCTAACAAAACTATTATTAGATAAATTAATCTAACATTAAAACTTTTATATTCATGAAGTGATGCAGTTTGTCAACATATATTCTTCGAATGATAAAAGTACTAAAACAAAAGATAGCGGTGTAGTACAATTGCACCAAAGTTTGAGAGCATATTACAAATGAAAATTCTTAATCGTCGTTTTAGAGGTTCTAGATTTTTTCTTAGGTTACTTGCATAATAAATGGGGAAATTGAAATTAGAAACAAATGTATGGTAAGTTTTGAGATAGGATTTGGACTACTTATGGGACTTACAAGTCCAATTGTAAAAAAAAAATAATTAAAAATTAGTCCATTTGTAGGATCGGATCGTTCAACGATCCTACGATCTTACGATCGATCCTACGATCCTACTCCGATCTTACTTTCTGACCGATCCTGCACATTTTCGTTTAGTATAATAGTTAGATTGTAGGATCAGGATCGCGATATTGACAACCTTGGATTTACATCCTCCATACCATTACCACGTATGGTGATGATATTTTTACTATAATTTTGGATAGATCTACCATGATATATCTATACTCCTATATAAACCATTTCAACCAACATCTTTAAAGGAGTAATAGTCAAAGACTATTTTACCCCTCATCAAATATCTATATTATCTTTAACTATAATCTATAACTAATTAATTACTATTTATTCATCACTAACTACACTTTTCAAATTCAAATTCTAATTATTATCCACCAACTACACTTTTCAGATTCAAATTCTAATTATTATCCACTTGCCACACTTTTCAGATTCAAATTCTAATTATTATCCACTTGCCACACTTTTCAAATTCAAATTCTAATTACTACCCACTAGTCACACTTTTCAAATTCAAATTTTAATTAAAACTTATTTTCCACTTACCACAATTTTCAAATTCAAAATTTCCATTCATATTAAATTTAAGCTTTTTACCCAAAATAGTAATGTCAACATCTTAAATGGGATTGACGAGGTACAATATGTTTTTATTTTAAAACAATTATTACTCGCTTCTCCATTTACCGTCACCACTTTCACCGCTGCATTGCACGATTACTGACAGTAACTATTTATTTATGTGGTAAAACTTGTTATTGTAGATGCATAGTGAATCTATAAAAATCATATCGGAAGTATCACTAACCTAGCATCACGGGGCGACTACTCTGGCTAAACCCGCACTTTATAACCTTTTTACTCCCTCTGTCCTATTACAAATGTCCACTATTGACTTTTGGAAGTTTTTATTTTACAACTTTGACCATAAATAATTTTGTTTGTGTTATACTACGTATAATATTTGATGCAAAATATATGAATGAATTTGGTTTTAAATGTATTTTCAATTATATAATTTTCATCAAGTATTATATAACACAAATAAAAATATTTAAGATCAAAGTTGAAAAATAAAGACTTCAAAAAGTTAATAGTGGATATTTGTAATGTGACGGATGGAGTATTTTTTTATTAAGATAAGATAAGAAAACAAAACCCTAGATTTCTAATTTCCGTCCGGCTAACCTCCTGTTTATTCGCATCTTCATGTATAATCTCTTTGTTTGACAATCATAAGGTTTATGATGATTCTATAAAAGCGCGTGCGTGCGGGATATATAAAGAACCCTAAAATTCATATAGTATTTAACCGAATTGATTGATGGTATCGTATTGTATTGTAGCAGAAACAAAGAAAGCTGACAACAAGTAATAATCAAGATTTGTGAGTATTATATTATTCCTTTCTTTTTACAGCAATTAATAGTTTTTTTTTTCTTTTTAATAATTTAATAATTATTATTATTCGTTCATATTCATTTTGGTTAGCTAGGTTTAATTTTTTTTTTATATATATATATTTAACTAAGTAGGGATATGGATGAAAACCTCAACCTCTTGAAGCTGCCACAAAAACGTCTTCTTCCGATACAACAAGTAGAAAGCAAAAGAATGAAATTACCATCAAGAGCCAATTTTTCGGAGCTAAACGAGGACCAACTGTACGTAGGTACCTCCATATTTTTACTTTCCTAAACACCATTTATATTTCACTTGTGCCTCTGCTTATAGTTTTTGTACGTTTATCATATAGGAAGACCATTTTCGGTGAAGGTCTTCGGTTTCAGATGAGTTCGGTTTCTGTTAAATATGACACCCTTTTTCGCGACCTTAAGCTCTTTGGGACTCTTCAGGTAGCACCTGATTTCTCACCAGATCCACTGTTACAGAATGTTTTTGTTGATGTATTTAACCGTGAATTCGATAATCCCATACGCATCAACACGAAAGGTTATGGTCAACTACTCCATCTCAGTTGTACTTCATTTCCAGTTTCCTCTACCTCCGTCGTTCAGATCGCTGCCAAACTCTATGTTACCACTGACAAGCTCGATGACGCGGACACATATATTGTTGATTGTGTTCGTCAACCTACAGAACGAGGAGCCATTGACCAAAAAGATGATCTTGATAAAGTGAATGGAAGTGAGTTACAGCGTATAATGCAAGATCTTAAGCTTCAAAATGACGCATCTCTTAATAATGAACTGTTTAATGATGAACCCTTTCATAATGAAGCGTTCCACGTTTGTGATGACCGTGCGTTTACAGACATCCCAAGCTTGCTAGAGGAAGGGGGAGATATGCTTAGATTTGATGGTAAAAATGGCTATCTACACATGTCTTACTCTGTATTTAAGTATGCAGTAGACGCACATCTGGAAGTAGAGTTTTCTTCTACGAAACATAAAAATGTTCTCGGAGAGCTAACGGTTAGTTATCCTGATTATGGTGATTTCGCAATTCTCTTTGAATCCCATGCTTCTACTAGTTTTATTACGCCTGGAAAAAAGATGAACCTGATACGATCTGAGTTGGCTGTACCAGCCCACTCCTGCTTCGAAATTGAGGCACGTTTGCATGAAAGGACCAAACGTGATGTTTACATTTTAAATGGAAGTTGTGAATTCCGTGTGCCATGTGATGGTCTAAGCTCCATTGAAACTATTCAGGGTGATGATTGCTCTTTAGAACTGAAAGTGAACTGGAAGCTGCCATCTGAAGAATCCAAAGTCCCTTCCTTTTCAAACCCATCCGTCAGTCGTCTGGTAATTAATTTTAAGTTCCATTCATCCATATTGTCTGTATGTTTTAATTGTGATTTAAGTTATCACTCTGTTACTTCAAATCGTTTCGTTTAGGCTCCATAAATGTTCTACTCTGCAGTAGAATTAGAAACCTTGATTTTTTTTATGTTTATCATCTTATTCATGTAAAGATAAAAGGTCACGAGGAATATGTTAGATTGAACAAAATTATAGAAATACGAAATGCAATTGATTTGTGTACGTGTTATATTTTGGTAAAGTTGGCCCAGGTCCTTGCTATCCTGATTCTTCCCTTCTCCGTGCTAATCTCTGTACCTGATATTTTTTTTTACTGCTAAAATAGACCGAAAGAAGAAAATCTGTAGCCCATTCTACACCAACCATGGCAGATCCTGATGTAAGTTTTATTAACATGAACTTTAGATTCAGCAGCTTAATATATAATAACCAGAGGATATGTTAAGAGTTAAAACGATGGTTTTGTATTGTAATGCAGGAACGTAATGGATGGAGCCTTCAAGAAGAAATTGCAAGGTTATTTAACACCTCACTAAAACGTACTTTCAATCTTCAAAAAGCTGTGCCTTGTAGTATTTCTACTTGCACCAAAGAGGACGGTGGTGATTACCTATGGTACGTATATATGTTCTCTCTCATACTTGTACACTTCTATTTTTTTTTTTTTAGGTATATATATATTTATCTTCTTTTTTTCCCAGAACGATGTTTACTAATACAGTAATTTTTTATTTAATAGCTCCAGTGTCATGCACATATGGCCTGAAATAAAGAAACCCCGTCTGGGTGAAGGACCAAAACATCCCCGTCTGTATAAAGGACCAAAACATGCCGGAGTGGTAATATTATTTTCTCTTGGAGTGAAATATCATTTGTTTTGTAAATTGCAGCCTAGTTTTTTTCTACTCTATATTATTATTATTTTTTTAATAGGTCTTCAAGGATGATATCATGGGTTCTGACATGATGGAAAGATGTGTCGTATGTGGTCCTGGTTTTGTAAAGTTTAAGTTATGTAGGAAATGGATAGCTAAGGTATTGTATTTTCTTTTCTTTTCCAACTGTTGTAAAACACACATTACAATTCTCGTCTTAAATCTTGTCTACTTCAATATCGTCACTTTCATTTTTTTCTCCTTGCAGAGTATTCACACGATGCTAACGGTCGGTATAGAGTCATGGGCACCAAAACTTTCTGTGAAAAAAGCAGTTATATACTTTTCATCACAGAAAAATGGCTTTTTACAATCCACTTGTATTGGAGAAACGATAGCTCGTACGCTTGAGTATTCTGGAGTTGTTGTGCTCCGAAAAAGAATCGTTGATCCTGTTGATGGGGTGAGCACATTTACTTTTTAGTTAAAGTCACATGCGGTACTGTTATTGTTACTAAATGTATATCTTCTTCGTAAAATGGTAAGTGCAACAGTAGTTTTTTTTTTCATGGGATGTTATATATTAAATAAAACAGTCCCGTTTGGTAAAATTTGTGACGATGCTAGAAATTGTAACTTTCTTGAAACAGAGGAAGTAATTCTGGTAACTCTTCGTCACTTATAAGCTATGTCAACAAAATTATGATTTTGTTTTGGTCCCAAAGATATTCTCGCTAGTGTTTAGTATCTGATTAGAAGTCAGACACCGTTAGTAATTGTAACTTTCTTGAAACGGGGGAAGTAATGTATATATTCTTGCTAAAAAATTAATATTGCAAGTGTGTTCAGAGAATTGTTTTGTTTTCCTATTATTTGGCTGTTGATACTTCGATTTACAGCAACATTTCACTTCCTTCCGATTTGTGACTTTTTTCTGAGTGGCTTGGTCTTTTTAAGGTTTCTTGGATGTTTAAAATAATGAATTTCTACATAGGATCTTCTATCTGTAAAGAACATTAGATGTAACCGAAGACTACGTTGGCTTTTGGGGATTAATGTGAAAGAAGAGGTGCATGTCTTTCCTCATTTTGATATAAAATAGGAATGTAGTTTTTGTTTTTGCAGTTTATGAGTTTAATTCCATTTATTTTCAGGATAAAAGCTTTTATGAACCCTACACTAGAGAAATTCGAGATTTTTTCGAGGGAAGGGGTTTGTCTATAGGAAGTGAAGGAGAGGAGTTACTGCTTGAGGATCTCACAGTTTTGTGGTTAGTTTACTTGTTATAAATGCTGATTTTGTCAAAGCATATTTCATTTGCCTAGTAATACATTTTTCTTGGGGAAAAAGCTCAAAAATCATGTACTGTTTGCATATTTAGGCATGCACTTAAAAAGGAAGGGGCAGACTTGATAGTAGATGTGAGTGATGTAAGGGAACGAGCACGTATTGAAAGGTGCATCGCTGTAAGTAACTTTTATGCACCATAACTGATAACATCTTGAAAAAAGATCAAGAGATCGAATTGAATACTTATTGAGTTCAACATTTTTTTCCCAGGCTGCTAAACATGCAGGGTTGATTGCAAATGAATATTTAGAAGTCCCTTTAAGGCATGTAGGATATGGTGGTGTTCAACGTGATCGGATTGGTGAGGAATGGTTTGATTTTCTTGACGAACTTGCAAGTTTATGTAAACCGCTCCTCGAGCAGGGTATAGCAAATATATTCATTCTGGCTTTCAACCTGTTTGAGCTGTTTCAATTGTAGTTAAATATCTTCGTATCCCAAATCAATCTATAACAAATAGCTCAATGGGTTAAGATTCAAAATGACTACATATGCTGTCTTTTTAGCTAGCATGGTTGATAAGTGGACTGCTAATGAGTGGATTGCTGATGAGTTTGAGCTTTCTGCCCATGCACTTGCATCTGGTGCTGTTAAGTAAGATTCTCATGCTTTATCATATATATATATATATATATATATATATATATATATATATATATATATATATATTACTACCATTGTATTCATGCTATCAGTACCAATAAAATGAGTTGAGTGGTAAATTTTGAGTAATTTTACGAAGAACATGCTATAATCGAATTCTTATTTCCAAAAAGATGTGTAGATAAACAAATGTTACATTTTAATTTATATTGTATTAAAGAATGCTTATGCGCTATTTCCTTTGTTTTATAACACAAGAAGATACCTTACCTTTTGGTCAACTTTCGTGCATATTAATTTTCTGTGCTTGTGTTTTTTTACAAGGTATGCATACTTGAAGAACTACAGATTGACTGATTGTACACTCGATGTTAATCATCGGTTGCTCAATGATGAGGTATTCTTGTGATGTTTATCCATTACTAGTGATGACAAGCAATTTATTGTATTTGCTCATTGATTTGAAATCTGTACATCGATCTTGTTTCTGATTTGCTCACATTCATTGATAAATAGGAAAACACTGTCGTATATCTACAGTTTACACATGCTCGAATTTGTTCAATTATAAAAGGCATCAAGGGGTTAAGAGTAAGAATTTCTTTTTGTTTCGGTGTTGTTTCATAGACACACACAAACACAGCCGATTTATGAAAATTCACAGTTAGAATTAGTGTGAAGTATTCAAAATTGAATTGAAAAAACGGTTATGAAAAAGCGAGTTAGCTAGCATGTTTGTATAAGACGGAGATAAAATGATCCATGTTTATATATTAAGAAGATTTTTTATTTGTTTGCGACAGGCTGAAGCATTGATATTGAAGCACGATGATGAGCGTGAGTTGGGATTACATTTACTTCGGTTTACTGAGGTAAGATAATGACTGTTTGAATTTCATGTACTCTCTAACTGTTCAAAATGAATTATTAATGCAAATAAAATATTTACATAAGTTTGTCAAATGAAGTTTTCATTAATGTTAACTAACAGAATATCAAAGTTTGTCAAATGAAGTTCTGAATGAATAAAGAAAACTTGTCTTTCTGAAAATCACCTTCTTTTTTATTAGTTTCCTCATACATGAAACATTTATATAAACTATATTCAATGTTAAATGGCTTAGGGATTTGTGAATTGTGTGTGAGCTGTTTTAGCTCACATGCAAGTTATAGCTCACATGTTATAGTCCATTATATTAATTTCTTCTTCTCGGGATTTTATCAAGACTACTCGTACAAAGTTAATGTAATACACGTACAAAGTTATCTAAACAACAGTTTATAAAATTATAGGAGATAGCAGTTTATAAAATTCAAGGAAAAATATGTTGAATTATAAAGACGGAAAATTGTAATTTGGTAGTCCATTGTAAGTGTCATGAAGATATATTATAGGTAAAAAGGTAAAAAGTAAAAAGTGATTTGTTAGTTTTCTTTTAAGAGTATGAATTAAACTCATTGCAAGTGTCATGGAAAATTAGTTCTCGCTGCATTGAGCGGCCTAGTTACATTATTATTTGTATAATATTAATAAAATGTTGAAGTTGAATTAAATGTCATAGGGTTTGTAGCCGAAAGTGATTATGATATATTGACTTATATTTTACTATTAATATTAATTGCATTAGTAAAGTTTTAAAGTTGAATTAAATGTGGTAGAATAGTCATTTGTTAGTTTTCTTTTGAGAGTATGAATTAAACTCATTATTATATAGTATAGACTACCAAGACTAAGTTAACAAAGAAGTCAGAATAAGTTTTCGGCAACCATTGTAATAACTCTAGGAATAGTCCTTTGTTATTCAAAATATTACCACTCGACATGAAAACGAAGATGAGTCGAAATGTAATGAGGGTGCTACTTAGCAACCTTGTTTTTGACCAGTTGTGAAAAAAGTGGGTTTATAAGTATAATATATGTAAATTGTTTTATTCCATCAATAATGTAACTTTCCATTTAGGTTCTCGGAGAGGTTTGCACAATTCTTGCGCCACATATCCTGTGTGATTACGTTTATGGTTTATGCGAGAAGTTTAACAGTTTATACTCTTCCGTGTGGCAGGTATATATTTACTTGCATCGCATTTTCTCATTCAGTATTGAATTTAATCCCCGCTTATCTTAAACCCAACCTAATTTTCTAAAAGTGTATTTGATTTTTTGTCAAGATTTAAGGTAACTCTAAAAGTTTTGGCAGGTTGTTGGGTCTAGTGAGGAGACAAGCAAATTGTTGTTGTGTAGGGCAACTGACGTGGTATTGACGAAATGCTTTGATCTTTTGAGGATCACTCCTATCCTCCTATCGTAACTAGTTCACGAATGGAATGATTGCTCTTTAAATTTGAAAGTGGGCAGAAGCTGATGTTTGTAGCTTAATTATAGCAACATATCGACCTTTGATATTTATTATGTATTATGATCATGACTATGAAAGCATATCAACATTTGTTTGATATTTTTATTATTTATTATTAATTATGACTATGATATGTTTGATTTTGTCTTGCAAGTGTGACCTTCTTGAATGTTTAATGATTTAACAAGAAATTGGAGAGTAACTCACTTATCGTAACTTGTTTGATATCGTGTTGCAAGATGTTGATGCGCCATCGCCGGTCGGTTGGCTTACAAAAGTTTTGAATAGCAATTGTAAATGGCAAGGCTGAAAAGGTAGAAAATTTAGCTTTCGTTTAAATTCCAAATATGAGTTTAGTAAACTATTAAAATGTGTTTCAAAGGAATGAGATGACAACTTTATAAATTACATTCAAGGTGGTGGTGATGATTTTCATGTATGTGTAAAAATTGTCACTTTTAATCTACTTTTATTTCTAACTTTATAATTGCATCATCATGAGTAAAAATTGGATGTTGAATAATCAAAATGACACAAGATAATAATTGTCATCGACTCGAATTAATGGTCACTGTGATACATATTGCGAACTGACAACTTAAACGATATCTGTTTGTCGGGAGAACAAATTAATAATTTAATTATTAAAGACTAATATTTTAAAAACTTAACAATTAAATAAGATAAAATTTAGATTATTTTTTTTGTATTAATTAAAACTTATCACTTTTAATCTACTTTCATTTCCAACTTTTTAAACGCATCATCATGAGTAAAAATTTGATGTTAAGGAATCAAAATGACAAGAGATGATGATTGTCATTAAATTAAATTAATGGTCATTTGGAAACATATTGTAAACGGACAACTTAAATGATATTTGTTTGTCAGAAGAATAAAGTTTTTGGGATCAAAGTTGTTATAACAGTGCTGTTAATTCATATTTATATTAAAGCGTTTATTTAATCATTAAAAACTAATATTTAAAATATTACATTTAAATAATATAGAATTTAGATATTTTTCATTGTATATGTTAAAACATATCACTTTTAATCTACTTTCATTACTAACTTTTTAAATGCATCGTCATGAGTAAAAATTGGATGTTGAAGAATTAAAATGACACGAGATAATAATTGTCATATGCTCGAATTTATGGTTATTGGAAAAATATTGTAAACGTACAACTTAAATGATATTTTTTTGTCGGAATAACATATCAACATTCTTGAAACCAAAAGTTGTTATCACAATCCTGTTAATTCATATCTATATTAAAACATTCATTTAATTATTAAAGACTAATAGTTTAAAAACGTAACAATTAAATAACATAAAATTTAGATTATTTTTTTTACCATGTATGAGGTTATTTAATTAAAATAAACAGTTTAAAATATTTCTGAAATCAAAAGTTGCTATCACAGTCCTATTAATTTATATTTATATTAAAAAATGTATTTAATTATTAAAGACCAATAGTTTAAAAATATAACAATTAAATAACATTGATTATAGATTGTTTACCATGTATGAGGTTATTTAATTAAAATAAATTTATTTTAATGAAATTATTTAAGACAACATGATCTGGAGTAATCAAACTTTTATAATAAATTGTAAAAATTGATATGTGAAGCCAAATAAAAAATAATGAATCGTGGAAAGATAAATAATAAGTATTGCATATATTCGTAAAAAATTTATCATTGAGCCAAATAAAACATAATGAACCGTCGGTCATTGAGCCTGTGATCGTACATTAATGTATGCAAAATTATTATATACTATGAAATTCTTTAACAATGTCAATATTATAATTGAAAACTATAAATTTGTCATTGAAAATGGAAAATTAGTATACAACAGCCAAAATTTATGCTAATAAAAACTTTAAAGTTTTTGTGAGTAACAACGTTAGAAATAAACACAACATGTTCGCAAATGCTAACGTAAAATATTACAATTACGAATATTATACAATTTAATATAAGTAACATATGTAATAGTTTCTAACATTAATGTTGTCTCAACTCAACATTTCAATCTATCAATATGTTTAACTTGTGAAATGTCTACATATAGTTTATTATGAAATAAATTCGATTATTAATGAAGTAAACTCAATGAGACAATGACAATGAGACAACGGGTGTAGTTGACTCTTGTGTTAATCAATGCAAAACACACCTAGTCAAAATAAACTTAAATGATTAAATTTTGATCAACCTATAAAAACACACCTAGTCAAAATAAACTTAAATGATTAAATTTTGGTCAAACTATAAGTTAAGGTGTTTAAACATTTAGAAGTTAGAAGAGTTAAAACAAAAACAAAACAAAAAAAAGTGTGAGGATTAAACTATTATTAACCCTTATTTAAATTGATTTATAATAATAATATTTAAATTAATATAAAATTGGAAAGCCATGTGGTATCCCTAGAATTTTAAAAAACAATGTAGAAGTAATTATAATTTTGACATGTCATCATAATGATTAATAAGAAGACATATAAGCTAAAAAATCTTTGTTTTATATATATATATATATGAATACGAATACGAATATGAATGAATAGATAGATAGATAGATAGATAGATATAAGTCTAGCGAGTATATAAGTTTATTTTTGCATGATACTATACTTTATTTTCTTGTCACAAATATTCAAACACTCGTAGACTTATAAATCATTTTCAATTATTAATGAATAAAATACATAAATATATATTAACATCACAATCACAATTGGTATTATATTCGGGAGTGATACGATATTTGGATATTAGTACCTACCAAAATTTAGTCTATGATGAATGCAACTGCAATCAATCATATAATAAGCGAAAGTTGGGAGTCAGGCAAACGACATGCTTGTGTATAGAGCGGAAAGGAAAAGAATGAAAAGAAAGTTATTTGTGTGTGTTTTGTATGAAAGAAAAAGAAAGTTAAGGAAAAGAAGACGTGGGGAGCTTCCTTTCAATTTTAGGATGAAAAGGGAGGAACTCTCTTTCTATTTTTGTTCTTGCAACTTAAAGAACACAAACTAACATGTCCATTTTCCTTCCTTCTCACTTCTTTTATCTTCTCCTTTATTCCTTTCTTTTCTTTTCCATTTAATTCTAAACTCAAGAAAGCATCGGCAGGGGCGGAGCCACCTCAGGGCCAATGGGGTTAGATGCCCCCTAAAACCTTAAATTTTATTTATTGTATTCATACGTGGGTTTAGTGTAATTAGCTACGGATTTACTTCTTTGCCCCCACCCCTCTTATGGTTAATCTATATGCTCAACATAAAATGGAAAAAAGAAAAACATAAAAAGGAACAAAGGAAGCCGATGTGCTCATTTAGAAACATAAAAACGAACAAAGGAAGTTGATGTGCTCATTTAGTCATTTTAATGATAGCTATTTGTGTTGAAGTGATGTTGCAGGGATAGAGTGGAGAAGATAATCTCACTGGACCCGCTGATATATTTATAATCTTATATCACACATTTCGGGTATGTTTGGCAAAACTAGCTGTAGCTGTAGCTGTAAGCTGTAACTTTGTTTCTGTAAAATTGTTTGGCAAACTAACTGCAGCTGTAACTTTGAAGTATAAAATAACTTAAAAGGAGCTTTTCATTTAAATTAAAAGCTACAGCTACTACACACCAACTTTTCAATTTGGAGTTTTTCATTTAAATTAAAAGCTACGGCTACTACACACCAAACAATGTTTATTATTTTTTGGAGCTTTTATTTTAAATATTAAAAGCTAAAGCTCTGAAAAGCTCCTCGCCAAACATAGTCTTCGTATAAAAACTTTATCTTTGCTCAAATGTTCATTTTAGCCCTCATATTTAATTTAAAATATACTCTGATAGTCTGATGTGAGAAACTAGACACCATCCATGTACATTTAGTTTGATTGTTTCATTTTTTTAATTGTTGACTATTAACTTGATATAAAAAAATAAATGTCTTAATTATACTAAAAACTATTAAAAAATGTTATGTGCTCTTTAGTTTATGAAAATCAATATCGAGGGCTTTTATAACTTCGAAAACTCATATTTTTCAAAAATATAAACACAATTTAATAGAAATATTTGACATTATTATACATTCATCCATAATGTAACTGATAAAACGTGTTATGGTTAGTTGTTTCTAACAATTATGAGGTTTATTGATGTAGATCGACATCTTTACTAACATTTTGATAATGTTTTATGGCACTTTTGTGATTCATACGTAAATTTTAGCACCTTTTTTTCGCCCCATTGAAAAGAAATCCTGGATCCGCCACTTCATCGGTACATAAAAGACTGAAGGTTGTAGATTCATCTAATGCGAGATAGTTATACAAATTTGCTATTTGTATGTATCTTATGTCAGTTCAATCGTAGAATTGCCATTATAAGAAATTAATCAAGACCAAACTCAAGTTTTTAAGCCTCAATTTAAAGAAGTTTACATGTGTATACCCCGACACTAAAGAAAAATCAAAGAATCGTACATGCATGTGCATGTTACATACGACACATGCCATATTGTGGTTGGCTGATTTTGTAAATATATAATACAAGATTTTTGATTAGAAGTCAATACAAGATGAACACAACTAATCAACTATACAAGGACAATTAACAGATCAAATACAAGACACATTCCATTAATCCAACATGGCATATTCATACAAAGAAAAAAAATGCAACCTTTCAACCTTTTGAAAAGAGTTCGATTCGAACTGTACCATCCCTCAAACAAAGAAAGGAAATGACACTATTACTGTAAAACAGTTGCTACGTAAAAGTAGATCAGTTTTCTCGTTCCATTTCTTCAAAGAACGCCATATGTACATCATTTAATGATAACAAATAAGAATGGGTCTTGAAGCTAGCATGAATTTCAGCTCCCAAGTTCCACCAAAAAGTCTTGGGTTTAGTGGATGAACTAATACTTGTACGTATCAAAGGTAATTGTGATCGATAACCAAAAGGTGGGTGTCGAAAGAAACAAAAAGAACCTTAGATAACTAAAAACTAATAGCATGAGATAAACAGTTGCTTTCGAAGAAAATCAGAACGATCCAAGCTAAAAAGAGTTGCGTATTACGAGTTTTCCTTTTGCAACTGACAAAGTAACACGATTGTCAATTTCTAATGCATATATACTCAACACTTCTCTTCATGCACAAAAACTTCCTAAACCTGTAAGATCAGATTCTACTACTTCAAACAAACAAGATTTCTCAACTTTCAAAAACGTCCAGGGAAACCACGAGAACACTTATAATCGATAACACATCCAGAACTATGAAATCAAGAAGATCTACCGCCTTTCAAAAACAAGTTTCTTCAAAACCACACGAACACTTAAAATCGATAAAACATCCAGAACTATGAAATCAACGAGATCTATTGCCTTTCAAAAACAATTTTCTTTGGCATAAAGGGCAAACACAAAGAATCCCTAGTAGATAAGAGAACAGGGCATAGCAACACATTGAATTAAGTATTTGTGAGCAAAAACTTAATCTTCATAACAGCAAATATCATATAATTGAAATGGCACTAGATAAAATCTTTAGCAAACACAAGCTTAAGGACTCCAAAAATGCATAACCATCATCATGTAGTCAAACAATCCAGATAGATGGTATTAGTCTTTAGTCTTTTGGGGTATTTTTTATCAGGTTAACACAAAAGCTGTGGGCACCTTATGCAATGTCTTGGTGGAGGGGAGTGCAGCACAAACTTTCATCCACGGATATTGTTCCAACTGTTTCAACATCAAAAGCCATAAATAGGTGTTACGACAATGTTTGACAGTTGGACATCATAAAATCTAAAAAAAGAGCTTTTAGTTGAAATGTGTGATGATAAAAAAAGAAAAGAAAGAACAACGTGCACAACCATAATTCAATGTGTCCAAAGAAAACTTACATATAACCAAAAAAATTAGCCATTTGAAAATAGCATTACTATACAAAAAAACATTACATTAATATTTAAACCTACCTTAAGCTTAACCCTTCACAAATCCCATATAAACAATGTTGTTTTGTGAGTTGCATACGAACCTACTATAAGCAGTGCGAAATTTCTAGCAGCCTCTTTCAAATATAACTTTTATAAAGAACTAGGAAATCATGAAGAGTACACTCATTTGCTGAATATAACCATAAACAGATTACTGAGACATCATGAAAATAGCTAGACCAGTTGTTGTAGATATAAAATGACAATAAATAAAACCAACTCTTTCTTCAAGTACGTCAAATTATAGAACTTAAAAGAACAATAAAAAAAATAACATAGCCAAAGAAACACCAGTTTGCGAATTTATACTTGAAGACAGAACACTTTCATTCCTTCTCTTCAATGAAGTTTTAACATTTGACAAAAGACACAAAGCGCTTAGGAATAATGCACCAAAAGACTTTGCAAGATATACAAACGATTTTTAGTTGAATAGGAAAGAATCCCAATATAACTCTACAGATACTCCCGCAAGTTAAACATCACAGAAATTAGAATCAGCAGATTATAATAATAAACGCAACGCAGTCATCATCTAAACAATTACCATATACACATGTGAAGAAGAATAGAAGATAACTCACATTTATAAGGATTTCTTGAACGGAGAATGTGAGGCACTTGGATAGAAGCTTGATTACTAGTGCCCCATTCTGGCTCTTGTCCCCACTCCCCTTGCTGCACAAGCATCTGATCAATAGTTGATTGGTATTCTGATTCATAATTTTCCCCATCATCAGAGAGCTCGTCAAATGAACGGATATCAGGCTGGTCACGAAGGATGCCACCAATCCCACCAAAACCTCTACAGAACTGTGATGCCTCTTGAGATTTGTTTGTGACAAACTCAAGTGTGCACCCAAATTTTTTGTACTCATTAGCAAACCACTCAGGTAATGACATCTTCTCCTGAACTTCAAGTTCAGCATTTGTTTCAGAATCGCGGTAATTGCTCTGAACAGAGTCTTGTTCCTTATTCAAATGCTTGATAATAATTTCACCAGTAGTGCTATTTTTAAGCACATAACGGTTAATGTCCAGATTCTCCCACACAATGAGAATTTCCACAGCTCCCATGTCCAAAGCTTTCAATGTGTCCTCCACACCAAATACATACTTCCCTGTATCTTGACTTATCTCCTCAAAATACTTGCCGATCAAACGCTTCTCTTGTATGAACTTCACATTAGCAAGAATTTCAGCAGACAACTCAATAGCCTGATTGAAACCATTCTCACCCCCATAAGAGGCATCAACCACATTCAGAATTTTTGCCTGAAGACGCTGGTCAAATATATCAGATTGACTAAGCTCGATTTTGAAATCAGCAGACCTCGCAAGTATAAGTCCAGAAACATTGGGCTGACTAGTAGCAGGATTGATAAAAAATTGAGTTGCAAGCTCTGCTGTCTTTCTTACATAATTGTGACGTTTCTCCATTCGAAGACGAGCAAAACCCAAAGCCGATTGCCCTCCTCTTCCGTGCTTCTTTGGCAAGTCAACGGTAAATTTGTGAAGAACCTCCCTAGTATTACCACTTAACGTCCCAAAAAGGGTGCCATTACCATCCATAACAATGAAACCAAACTTGTCATCTGATTCCGACATCGTACTGAAATTGCCTGCCAATAGCAGCAAAAAACATGAGAAACTACAATCGTAGAAAATCAAAAATAAAAAACTTGCAGAGATTACTGATTTACAAATACACCTGAAACTAAGAACAAATAGATATAAAAATTACACTGATGTATTGTATCGATATGATTATTGATATGTGATATATATATATATATATGTATCGATATTTATCAATATATATTATTGATATTGATAAATAAAGAAGTTCAACAAGGCACTTCGATTACTACATACACAATACATACACGTATCCAGAAATTGAGTTCGGTAACCAATTAATCACATAATTTAATCACAAAAGTACAAATTCTATCAAAAAATTAAAGCAGAAAAATGATTTGATTCAAACTGAAAGTTGCTTACCCATTCGAACTGAATGAAGAGGACACTTGCAGAGATTACTGATTTACAAATACACCTGAAACTAAGAACAAATAGATATAAAAATTACACTGATGAAATAGAGATAGAGAAAAACCCTAATTTGTGTTTGTTGAATGAACTGAAAGACAATTATATATTAGGCGTTTGGGTGGGTTTCTGGGGTTCTTAGCGATCTCTGCCGACCCGAGCCCACTATCACTAAAATTTGGGCCAGACTTGTTTATTTTTAGGGAATTCGATCATTTTGCCCAATTTTTCGCTCACATTTACCCACCTAACCAAGAAAGTGCTGGTTGAGGTCCTGGGGCAGAAGTCAATCGACTTGTCAGGAACAGTGGCCCAAATCGAAGAAGAAGGGGATAATTGGATGACCCCAATCACCGCGTATCTTCGGTCCGGAACCCTGCCTCAGGATCCGATCGAAGCGAGGAAAGTTCGGATAAAGGCTCCAATGTACATCGACAAAGGTGAACTCATGAAAAAATCATATTTGGGTCCGAACCTAAGATGTGTGGGTCCCAAGCAAGCTGAAAACGTTATCCGCGAGGTCCACGAGGGTTCATGTGCCCTCCACTCCGGACACAAAACCGTGGTGGCAAAATCATGCGCACGGGTTTACTGGCCTTCAATGTACAGGGATGCTTCCGCGGTCACAAGGAACTGTACCTCCTGCCAAATCAATGAGAAATGGCAGCCATCCGCCAAGCTGCAAATAAGCAAAAAATGGCCCGCTACTACACCAAGCGTGTTCGCCATCTTTCTTTCCAAGTCGGGGAACTGGTCTGGCGCAATAACGAGGCCAGCAAGTCCGAAGATACAGGCAAGCTTGGACAGCGCTGGGAAGGCCCGTACCGGGTTACGGAGGCAAACACAAATGGCTCCTACGTCTTAGCCACTCTGGATGGCAAGTCCGTGCCTCGTACTTGGCACGTGACTAACCTAAAGAAATGTTATATGTAATCAAACTTTGTAATAGCTCGGGCCGGATTGATCCCCCCGCCTTCGTAGCACTTATTATTATCAATGAAAAAAGTTTTGATTGCACATTATTCTTCAGTGTTGCATACTTGTCAAGTTCCACACATTCAACAATACAAAAAAAAAAAAAAAAAAAAACGGCTCTAGGCGTCGTCGTTGTAGGCTCGGCATATGACGGCAGAAGTCAGCTAAGCCCGGAGCCACAGCAAGCCTGCCCCCATAAGGGAATGCCTTCTAGCTTCCGGAAGGCAGAGGTCCCTCCGTGCCACAATTAATTGCCGGGGTGAGACCGGACTAATTGGTCGAGCCGCGGTTTAGCCGCCGCCACACACCAACCCATAAAGTAGTCTAGAAATCTAATAAGTCATGACAACAAATGCTAAACGTACGTACACAAAAAATAGCTTGAACACGTGCAATTAAGAAACGAACGTTGCATTTATATATAAAACAAATTTACAAAGTAACAAGGGGTGCCAGCCTTACAAATCAACCTATCTACCTACGGCTGCATCCCCAAAATCTCGTCTACAGACAACACCTCACTACCTATTCTTTCTATGAAGGGAACGGTGAGTGTCTGCAACGCTTGGCTCGCCCGCTGCGCCCTCTCGACGCAGTCCGGGTTGACCTTGGATGCGATTGCATCCGGAAGCGGAGTCGGAAGGTCGGGAACGTGCTCCGATATAAGATTGATCGTTTGTAGCACCTCCACTCAGATTTTAATTAATTTTTATAGATATTTAAAAATATTTTTCCATTTTCTAAACGGTAAATGATATTTCCACCGATAAAAATAATATTTCCACCAAAACTATACTGTATTATCCGGTACCTGTTTCCTCCGAAGGTGGAAGATGGCGGCCGAAACCTCAAACGGTAACGTCATCATCAATAATCACTTCTTCTTTTTCTTGTTTTTTAACGTCTTAATCATATATTCAAGCTTCATCAATTAAATTCGAGAGTGGGTGCAGGTGCAGGAAGTAGTTGTAATTTTAATAGTAGATGTGCCATTCTTGAAGAGCTCAGAAATGGTGTAGCCACCTTCGAAATCGTTTCATCTCCAGTTACTTCAATTGCTACCAATAATCATCATGTTCATCGGATGAATCATTCCGTACAATCTGTTTTTGCCACTCACAGATTCTTTGCGCGCATTGGACCTAAATTGTAAGTCTACTTTTAAACAGTTGATTGATGAGTCCTTGATGTTAATTAGGGTCTGTAGAAATAGCTAAAGTTTCAAACTTTTAAACATTTTATGTTCTATGTTGTTAGACTCGTATATAACATGTGCTGATTGTCTGCATTTGGATCTAATCAAAAATTAAAATTAGGCAAGTTTCACCAGCATTAAGCAAAGCGGAGACTTTTAAGGTGCATAAAGTTACTGGTGATGGACGTTGTATGTTTCGTGCTCTCGTATGTGTCATTTCTATCTATGCCCTAAGCATGCTGTGTATACGTATTTATTTAATATGTTTATTTTGCAAACAAGAAAAGGTTTGGACTTTTAACATACCAGCAGTTTTTTGCTTTAAGACGAGAATGTGGAAAATGAGCTGTTTTGTTTTGTAGGTGAAAGGAATGGCTATGAACAAGAGTGTTACTCTTAGCCCCCGAGAAGAAAGAGAAAATGCAGGTTCTTCTTGTATTTCATTCCTATTTTGTTTGGAATATCATCCTGAAAGTTGCAAATTTGCAATCGTGAACATCTTTTTATGTATATAGGAAAAAGGCGTTGAAGTTAATATACTTAATTGAAATCAAGTATACTAATTTTATAGTACAACAAGTCAACAAGCTTAGAAACTACAATATGTATGTAACTTTGTATATGTATGTATACACTATACAATTGTAAGATGAAATAACCTCACATATAGATCTCCATATGACAAAATTAATGGTTGTTAGTCAACAATACTACGAAAAAGCTTTATTTATACTAACCACAGGTTCTTGTACTTCTTTATATCCTTGCAATTATCATGTACCTATTCTGTACCATCACTTTCTTGCAAGCACATGTTAAATGTTACCACCCATTGTCATATGCTATTTTGCGTTTAATTTAAAACTTCTGCTGAAATGTTTTCGGCAAACTTTGTTGGATGCATATACTGCAGATGAACTAAGGATGGCAATAAAGGAGGTGTTATGTGACAACGACAAAGAAAGGCATCAATATGAAGAAGCAGTTATAGCAATTACCGTTGATGAGTCCTTAAAGCGGTTAGATTTTGGATATGGTGATTCTGATCATTCTTTAAGGCTATTCATAATCTGTAATCTGTTAATATATTGTTTAATGAATGCCTGTAGTTACTGTCAACGCATTGGACGGCCAGATTTTTGGGGAGGAGAGTCTGAATTACTGGTTGGTATCTCAACATATATATTTTCTTATCAATGCATAGTAGTCAATATGATTCCTGTTTATGCTATATATAGTGGCAGCATATATCTTTTTCTTATCAATGAATTAATAGTTATATTCCCTGTTTATGCAATATATATAGTGGCTCAACAAAATAAAGGAATAAGTTTTGAGCATTCGAGTTGGTTACTTTGAGTAATTCCCATTCTAATTTACATTAGCTATGAGCAGTTAGTTCTTGGGTATCCTGTATGAGTAGATTTATAAATTGCTTGATATACGTTGAAGCTTTCTTCTTGATGTTACTTTTGGTCCACCCAAATCCCCTTAAACTCGTTTTTTTTTTCTTTTCGCATTAGTGTTTGCGTTGGGTTGACCGGTGACTCGACACACTTCTTTATTCTAGAAATTTTCGGTTATCTATTTTTACAGTTAGTGTGTTGAATATTTAAAAGGAATTTCTATTATTTCAATGTAATATGTAATTCTAATAAAACGATTGAGGAAGTTCTGTGCATTAAATACACGTTGGGTAGCATTCAACTCATTGACTTTTTTTATTTTATGCTACGACTAGTATTTTACATACTTGATTTGGAAACTAGTATTTAATCGTTACAAGTATTAGATAAGATATGCATGTATGTTAGCCGTCTGACCTTTAATATGCAGTCTTCCGTTAAATAGTTTTAGGGAACACTGCATTTCATGTTTACCGCTATGATAACTGCTCTGCGAAAGTACACCTACATACATTTTTGTACGTCACTTGCTTGCTAGCAATCAACTAGAAATATGATAGCGGTAGTACTTGCCTTGGAATGATGGTACTTTTGCTTATTCTTGTTTCATTATTTGCCTTTTGTATATTACTGCGGACAAAATGATTTTACCGTTCATCTTCTTACTTCACGTGTTGTGCTTCTATGTGCTGATCTATTTTGGGTTTACAATTCCATCGGCAGGTACTATCCAAGTTATGTCGCCAACCAATCGTGGTCTATATACCTGAACATGAGGTGCCAATCTTTGTTCATAAGAAGTCTGGATTGGTCATTTGAACTTATATGTTCACTTAATCCTTCATTACCATTTGTAGAAAACAGTGTTTGTTTGGCCCCTAAACTAGCAGGACATAATATATGGTTGTTGTACTATATAGGCACTTATGATACCCTTATAGAGCTAATAAGGTGAGGTGGCAAACTGGGTTCGGGTCAAAAAACTCAAAATGGGTAATTTTTTGGTACTAGTTTAAATGAGCCAGTCCAGGTCGGTTGAGCGGAAGCACTTTCTGTCTGTTATAAAAATTTCTTAAGTAGTTTGTGTTAAATATGAATATATGATTATTAAATGGCTCTAATTTGCCATTTCTAATAATAAATAAAACTATAATACTAGTCTATTTCACTGTGAGACCTTGGACCATTTGCTACCTGCTAATCTGCTATCTCTACTTTTTCACCAAACAATTAAAATTCAAATGACTTGTTTTTGCTAATGAGTGTGGATGTGAAAAGGGGGACTGAAACATGATGCACAACAGGCGTTAACAATATAAATTTGATATTGGAGTGGTAAAAAGATTTGCTTTATAATGCATCTGCTTTGTTACATTGAAAAGTCTTCCTGATGCTCGTTGTATTTCAGCACTCGAGAGCTGGCAATGGATATGGTTTCATTCCGATTGCTGAGTATGGAGCCGACTTTGGAAAGGGTTCAAGAAAAGTAAAAGCCAAGAAAGCTGTGAGACTTTTGTACAGCGGAAGAAATCATTACGATCTCCTTGTATAATTTTTACAGTTTCTAATCAGTCAACAAGCTTGTAACCTTATAGTTGAATTACAACTTATCCGGGTTATGTTTTGTTCTTAAAAAGGGTATTTTTGACTTTTGTTGATCAATTTGGTGAATTTCATTTGTATTACTTCAAAGTATTGAACTGTTACGTTTGGAGTGCTACATATATGTACCTTTACACTTTTTATTCTATTTTCCAATTACAATAGACGGAATGTAGTAACATTGATTACCTTGTTTTTGTCAAAATGATACAAAACTTAATATCGGAGAAAACATGGAAGTAATATACTTATATTTACAAGTGTTAGTTTATTACAGTGATCGGGGATTGCACAAAACCCTTTCCTTTTTAAAAATAAAAATAAAAATAAAAATATTCATATATATTATTATAATTCGGAAAAACAGAAAGTATTGTTTGAAAACACAGCCCGTATATTTGGAAAGAGGGTGTGGGTATAACAAGACCTGGCCTTCGTACAGGGATGAATTTCCATTCACGAAAGGAATGTCTTTTTCCTTGAAATTTCATCTCTTTATCATTTATTTTATTTTAATGTTATTTTTAAGAGAGAAAAAGCCAAAACAAACCAGTTTTGCTTTTTAATCTTTCTTTTAGGCTGTAAACTAAGAGACTAGAACCCCACAGGTTTCAACCGTCACTATTCTATTTCCTATATTCATCATCATCATCATAAAGGTGAATACACTTCCTTTACAGATACAACTTTTCTTTTTTGGTTTGTGAATTGTGATAGGATTCAGTTTGAGATCTTTGATTGCTTTGCAGAATCTGAATGAATTCATCACATGGATTGTTGCTCAACAGACACTCAAGTATTCATCAGATTCTTGGAGGTGGACTTTGTAAGTATTTCTGAATATACCAACTCTTTTCGACTTCTTAGCTTCTTCTTATCGAACATAGGATTTCATTCCATGGGGTTATTTAATAAATGGATGATGGATCAAGATCTCATTTTGGTCTTCAATATTGGTTCCAAGTGTACAATTGGACTTCTCACTCGTTTTCAACTTCAATTTTGGCACAGACTCTTTAATGTTGGATAAATAATAAATGAATTTTTGGTTGATGGTGGTATTATATACAAAAATGTATGTCTTATCTGTGTTTGGCAAGTAATTGAGTTGACATCAATACATAGATGCCTAATCCCAACTGCTCTAAATCTACAAACTTGATCTATATTCAGTTTATTTAATTATCATTATGATATTTTTTAATGTCATGGTCTAGGATCTCATTTTGATCATAATTTTAGATATGAGTTATGATCCTCTTTGTTGTTTCTAATTCCTGCCTCGATCTTAAAGAATGTTGGACTTGTCGTTGGTCACGAAATTACATTTCAAAGTTGACAGAAACTGTTAGCGGGTGTTTAGGTAGTGTTTGGAGGTGATTACGTGATATTGAGTAATCAGAAAAAATAATTACTGTAGCTACCATTATTTTGTCCCAGTGGTAAATATACAGCAATATATATATCAATCATTTTTAAGGAAATCTTATATGCATTTCATACAGTTGCAGATGTGATTCTATGGAGACATAAAAATGTTACAATGGCAATACTAATAATAACTTCAGCTTCTTGGTTGATGTTTGAAAGATCTGATTACACTTTGTTATCATACGTCTCCAATGTCCTCCTAACCCTGCTTATAGTTCTTTTCCTTTGGGCGAAATCAGCACAAATTCTTAACAGGTAATATCCCCTATCTTGAAGATCATACAGTTTGACTTGTGTCAGGTCAAATGGACCAACTTTAAACTATAGAGTTGATATGATTCTTCCGTTCTCTCAGTAAATATCATATAGCTGCATTATGAATGCAACAAAGGAAAAACAGATTTTTGTATGGAAATCCATAACTATATTCATATCACTGCTTGAGTTGAAAATTTGTCTGTTTGACCTTGACTTTGTGGGATTATAGTACAAACTTTTTTTGTGGGGATTTAATTTCATATGATCTTTGTAAACATGATACCCAACAGACCCACACCACCAATACCACACTTGCAGATTTCTGAAGAAACCATAAATGAGGCTGCCACTCTGATTCGTGACCGAATAAACATGGTGCTATCCATATCCCATGATATTGCACTTGCCAAAGACCCACAAATGTTTTCTAAAGTTGCTGCATATTTGGTTCTGATCTCTGTTATTGGAAGTGTAACCGATTTCCGTACATTATGCTACACAAGTAAGTTTATCTGACAGTTTTTAGTATGAAGCGGTAATTTCAACCCATTTACTTGTGAATTGGGTTAGTAAGGGTTACGTTTTTTCATAACTGGGCGAATGGGTATAGTCATATAGTTAAGTTAACAATTAAACATATCAAATGATCGTCCAATCTGTATTTTTTATTCATATCATTGCTTACATCTTTATTTTTCCTCCCAAAAACTAGACTATATGTTATAATACTTAAGATTTGGTAACATGGGTTAGTAGCCACGTCATTCATTTTTATTATACATAATAAAGTTCAAATTTGCACAAAAAGTGATATGCGGATCAGCTTAACCCAACCCACAGAAAATGACCAAATTTGGACCCATTACCGGGTTTTCCACCTCAACTTGTCTGCATAGATCATCCGCGTATTGAGTTAACTCAGAACCATATTCAAACAGGTATTTTTGTTGCTCTCACGGTTCCGGTAGCATATGAGAGATATGAAGAGCATGTTGATTCAAGTTTAATGAAGGTAAATATGAAGTTGAAGCAGTTGTATATAAAATTTGATGAGGAATGTATAAAGAAAGTAAGGAAGTGGATTATGGAGAAGAATAAACTGAGTTGATTAATTCCTTAGCTAATTTTTGTTCTACTATATGTAATGGTCTTCTTGTATGGAGATACAGGTTTTGGAGGTCATGTGTTATGTAATATAAGTTGAGGAATGAAGGATTATGAAATTTAATTTGAGTAAAAAAAAATGTTAAAAAGGCAAAGTTGCAATAAAATATTGAAATAGTCCTTTCAATTCAGTTCTTGTCTGGTCAAATGGACTTTAATAAATTGTTAGACCAATGTTATTCTCAAAACAGACTGTTTTTGGTAACTTCAAAGCGAAAGAAAAAAGAAACAGGCATAAAGTTACCCACGATGAATATTGTTCTATAACAGTTTTTGAGAGTTCAAAAAGGACAAATCAGGGTCCTTAATGACAATCGCAGTTCGAAAAATGTAACAAGGCAAAAACTGAGAATTAATCGACACACTAGTGAATGATTTTGAAAGTAGCTTTCTCGAAAGAAAAACTGAAGTAAATAACGATTTTGGTTTATGTAATTTTTTGTTCACTTTAAGGACATGGAAGACATTATAATAATATTAAAATTCTTCATATTATATTTCATGTCGTGTAAAGAATTGCAATTATTTTGGATAGGTTAATATTATATAATAAGGCAAACACCAAAGGGTTGAAGGAGGACTAGTTTGACCCAATTCCAGATCCCACATCGCTGCCAAATAGAAAACAGATGCAGTATATAAACAGAGGAGGGAGGAGATAAGGCACGACCTTACTTGAACAGGATCTGTTCTATAGGCTCGTACCTCTGTATTCTTGATTCCTAAGAAGACAGAAACCCATGTCTGGTTGATGAACCACGACCATGTAACCAGAGCGTGATTAACATGGCCTATGGTCTTGACCATGGCTCAGTAGAGGATCGTTGCCAGCCCATCCAATGGGTCCTGGCATGGTTACATGGTTGTCTGACAGACAAACCCTATCTTTTTTTGCTTTTTTATCCACCCGATTTCATGCTCTCACTGAGTTACCTCATACCTGTATCATTGGACTACTTTTTCCCTCCAGCTGCAGCCTGCAGACCTGCAAAGCAAGTGTTTTTGAAACGCCTAGAAGTGTATATGTTATATACTTGAGGTGTAGGTGCATATAACTGTTGCAACATAATAGACATTTGGAATCCAAAATCCTTCGATAATTTACATTTTGTATTCATAGGAAGTCTAGACAGAAGCCAAATACTATAACAGAAGTTGCTAATTTGAACATGTATATGCGTTCAATTAGAATAGTCACTATATATTTTTCAGTCAAAAAGATCGCTTCTAAGCCAGGAGATTGATACATATTCATCTCAGATAAGTATATATCTATGCCTTACATTGGTGTGAAATAATCGGTGATGCATTGGATAATAAAGCAGATGTGATGTTTTTGATATTTATTAGCTAGCAATTGGTTATTGGTTAACCTTCTTTATTGCTACCATATTAGCTGTTGTGTGATTCTAAGACAATATTACCTGTAAAAAATATATTTGGTTCATTTATGTGTGTGGAAAAGATGATGGAAGAAGAATGGAATATAGAAAAAATAGTATAGCACATCAACAGTCGGAACTTCAGTTTTTCCTCGGACCAACAAAGATCAGCTGCAGCGTCACCAAAGATTATGTATTCACGACGTCTTTCTCAAAAAAAAAAAAAGGTATTCACGGCGTAACTCAAGGACAAAGATAATATTACCATTTCACAACTCTCTCAAATGGGCTGTGTCCCAATTTCATTTGAACAAAGTTTTAACAAAGGTAGCTTAATTCATCGTTTTCCCCACAAATGTCACATTTGCAAGGTCCTTGACACGGAGGTACATGGAAAAGTTATAACAAAATACCATCTATCATATTGTTCACCAACAGCTCAGAAACCATTGTCGATATATACTCACAGATTACATGTTTATAATGCCTGCATAATCTTGAAGAATGAAATATATAACATGCTGATATAGAAAAATAGAAAAATGAACACAAAGAGTACATACTTAAACGAGATGCAAAAGCCAGGAAGAGAACTTTCATATTTTAATTAAACATATGAAGGTGTTGAACTTTTATATAATATTAAACATATGAAGTTTTACACCGTCTCAAAAGGTAGTAAACATGATATCAGCTCAAAAGAGTTCTAGCTATGTTAATCTTGACCATTTCCGAAACTGTCACGCTTGTCTTGTTGCCACCCGTACCCCTGTCCATGCTGACTTGGATCACCACCACCAAAAAAATTGCCCGGAATTTGAGCAAATGGCGGAGGTAGAGGCGGTGGTGGCGGTGGGAGTGACGGATTAGCAAGTCCACCTTGTGGAATATTGGATGGTGGAACGCCTTGAAAGAAACCACCTTGGTTCATCATCATAGAATGGTCAAAAGGTGCACCATTTGGTCCAACATTCCAAGGTTGAGGATAACCCAACAACGACCCTTGTTCCACAGCCGCTTCTGGAGCCTGTTGACCAGCATAAAGTGGTTGACCGAATGAAGCAGGGCCCATTACATTTGGGTTGATCGGAACCACAAAATTGGAAGGCTGGAGGGCATTCATAGGATACTCAAAATTCTGCTGCTGTATATGCATCGGGCTTGGCCCATCAAAACCATGGGGTTGGTTCAGGTTTGGGTTTGGCTGTATGAGTGGTCTAACAGGGGGTTGGAGTTGGGGCCGCGGGGTGCGATCTTCACCATCTTGGGCTGGTCTTGGAGTTGGGGCTTGAACTGTTGTATCAGAAGTTGTTGGTTTCTTAGTGCTTGCAGCTTCAGACTCGTTCGCATCTTTTTGAGGATTTGAGTCAACAAGATCCGCATGGACATTATGTACATGGGCCTCAAAGTCAGTTTTTTTAAGGAAGGACTTTAAACAATGTGGAGCTGCGCATATGAAGATGCCTTCCATCATTTTAATTGTCTGAATTTTCTGAATACGATCATCACACCTGTGGTAGGTATAGAGGCAAACACACAAAAGTGCTCATTACTAGCCATCTATAACAATAAAAATAATAGTAACAATTTAATATATTCTTACAAGTAGCATATAGAGTCACTCCTAGCGCAATCCAGACAAAAGGCATGCCCACAAGGAATCTGCAACAACCAGAAAGCTGTTGATGAAAATCAAACAAATGCTGCTTATAGAGCATATTAACTTTTAATATGGATTTTGTCATATGATATAGTTGCATGACTCACGTGTACAACATATAAAGTATGGAGTTAATCATATGAGATTCCCTAAGGGTAGATCAGATAACAAGTCAAAGCAGGTAACTTTTGGTACAGGTTAAAATGGTTAGGTTGATTAACCCGAAACTGTCCAATCAGCAGGTTTTATGCATCAAAAACAGTTCGGGTGACTTTCGAAATTCTACTTGTTTGATCCATTTGACCTATTTCCGTTTTAGCTATAACTTTTAATACTACCCGTTTTACCCGTTAGACATTATCATATAGATTTGACATAAAAAAAGAAAATCATACCAGAACTACCATATAACTAAGTGCTAGAACAAAGTAAAGGCGCCGGTTGATAAACAAGTCAAACTTGAACAGCACCTGGGTTTTAAAAAGCGTGAGGCACTCCATTGCGATGGGGTCCTCAGAGCCGAGGCGAGAAGCGAGAGGCGAAGGCGAACGCATCACGTACGCGAGGGACATTCATTTACTATAAAAATTTATATTTGTTGAAAAATCATACTCCATATATCTATCATTAGACAACCAAGATAACCAATTTTTTCCACCAAAAACAGATGTTAAGCATCCTAGAGAGGTTATGTTAAGGAACTTCTAGGGTAAATGCACAAGGAATGTTAAAGACATGGCCCATCAGCCCATTTATTTATTTAAAAACACATGGGCCTTAACAACCATGGATTATAACCTCCTGTACATGAAGCGTCCAAATGCGCTAAAGCGCCTCAGTCCGATGCACTAAGAAGCGCCGCCTCCATCTAGCCTCCTGTAATGGCATCGTTTTTCAACAAGATGCGATTTTCTGGTCACCTAGCCTCGCCTCTCGCCTCAGCTCGCCTGAGGCGCACTTTTTAAAACACAGAACAGCACTTCTATCACAATCTAAGTATCTAACAGCCAAGACAATAACAAGGAGCAACAATTCCTAACAACGGTAGACATATATACAAATGGATATTAATTTGCATCAAGGAGGAGAAAAAAGAAAGTGGCCACATACCAAACGTCCATAAATAGCTATGGGAAAATCACATTGAACGCAGAAATGGACGCGTTCACCGAGTGGGCGGCGGGACCTACGACCAACAGTCTTCACAAGAGTAATGCCACTAGCAGAACCAAGGCTCTTAGCCACAGGAAGCTCAGCAAGAACAAGATGATCAGGGCATGCAACTGTCACAGTCTCCCCTGATGGCAGCTTTGCTCCTCCACCACTTTCTGACGCTGTAGCTTTGTTGCTAAGCCGAATCTGAAGCATCTTTACGTGCCTTCACCTTGGGCGTCACTATTTCCTGACTGACAGAAGAGATGGTAAGCTATGTTGCCACTGCAGCTAAAAGATTAAGATACGAAAATACAAAATGAGCAATTCTGACTAAAATGGATTATATATTAGTACATTCATGGCACTTGCATTACAAATATTAGTAAATGGGTGATTATAGGTGCATTTAGGAAGTAATTGACTGATATTAAATAAACAGAATCTGATCATCACCTATTGTAGACTGGGTTGTATAAAGTAGTGTTGAATGTGCTTCTACTGTTTCAAGTTTTAATGATAAGATTATTAGATGCTTAAGCGTTAAAAAACTCTTAACAAATTGTCAACAGGGACATTTTTGTGTGGAAAAGGTTAGTCGTCTTGTGAGGAAAACTGTCACAAGCAGTAGTATTAAATGATAATTATATGAAACTCATTATTAAATAATGAAAAGAAGAATTTTTTATATCCAACCAGTAAAAAACTGAAAACTGAAACTTCTAGCTACAGTATTCAAACAATCAGTTTCCAAATGCAGATCCAAACATTGGATCACCGACTTCATCATTATTTGAAAAATTCATACGAAAACAAGTACTGGCATATGTCAACAGCAGTACGTTGTATTAAATCTAAGCAAACACTACTGAGTACATGTATCAAACTAGTACTGGCAAAACGGTGGGTGGGTGGGTTCGGGCAGGCGGGTCATTTACATTTATACAGTCAAACATTGTTGCACAAATTGATTAGTTTGCAATATACAGTTACTCAATATACAGTTATACAGCCATCATGATGTGAATATGAATAGAAGTGGATATGAGGAAGATGTTGAGGTTTGGGTTGGGACACTGCACGAATTCAGCTTCTTTTTACAACAAATTAAAATCAAACATTGTTGCACAAATTGATTAGTTTGCAAAAAAAATCTAATAGAAAAATCCCTAATTAATCAATTCTTTGACTTACAAAACTTGCACAAAATTGTCTACTAAAATACAATTCATACTATGGGCATCAATAGGAAGGTTGAACAGAAAGAAAAAACCTAAGAAAAATCAATAGGAAGCGAAACTGAAGGTCGATAAAACTGAATAACTAATCAAGGGTAGAGAGTAACTCTAGTTAGGTATATGTAATTATGTATTTTTATGTTTACTTACGGAGGAGACAAACAAACGGGGACAAGGGGCGGCGGCGGAGGAAGGTGGCCAGAGAAGCAAGCCGGCGAGTTGGCGACGGTGTGTGAGAAGCGAGGGTTTTTACAGTTTTGAGATAAAGAAGGCAAGTACCCAATTCAGCCATTCATTATTTTTACTATGTCCATATGAGCCCAAAGATGTTTACCAGACCAGTCCATCATAGGCATACCCCATACTCAATATGAATACAGTCCATAGTCACCCGTTTAAGAAATTTAAAAGTCCAATATTGCACAGAATTTGCTACATGAATGAACAAGTATGAGAGCATGTAATGCACAAAAATAACAGTAACAGATTTCAAATGTGGCAACAGTATGTTATTAGGTGAGAATATATACGATTATTATACATTCGCGTTATAAAAATAGAATAATTAAACTTCCTCATCAGAAGAAGCAATAGTATGTACACTGTACACTAAACCCTAGCCCTAATTCATATAAAACTGAGATTGCAAATTTATATAAGCATAACCTAATTGTGAGATATGCACAAGAGAAAATATGAAGATCGTAAAAAAAGTATAGTGTGTAAACTGACGGAGACTCACCGGAGTATGACGATGGATTTCGCAAGTCGGAGACGACAGACGGACAACAGGTTTGCGGCAGCCGGCCGGACCCTTTTAATGACAAGTTTTATAACTAAAATAAAAATTATAAACACAACATTTACTATTGGCACTATTGAAAGTGCCAACACATTTTATATCATACACAATTTTAGCACTTTTTATTTTTTATTTTATATCTTTTATATTTTATTTATTATTTACTTTCTTCCCCTTAACTTTTATTACTTTTTCACTTTCTACCATGTATTTTTTCAATCTTCACCTCTTAACTTTTATATAGTTTTCATTTTTTACCCTTCAATTTTTTGCTATTTTTAATTTCTTCGTCTGAAGTTTATTCACTTCTTCATTTTCTACCATTTACATTTTAACATTTTCCATTTTCCCCTTTTCAACCTTAACTTTAATTTTCTCCCTCTTTTTTACTAATATCTTATACATTTTTTTCCCTTTCCTTACAACAAACTTTTATACTAATTTTATTATGACAAAATTATACGAACAATTACGAACGATAATTTAACTTAACATTTTTATGTAGTGTTCTATAAATTTTGTATTACTGTACATTTTTTCAATTATATATACATATTAGTATAATAAAAAAAACCATAAAAAATCATACCTTCGTCAACTTAAATTCTTTTATAAAATTCATACGTTAATTTAAAATGTATTTTTTATCCCACCGTAAAAAAAATGTTTCCAAATTTTTTTTTTGGACAAAATTATTTTAATAATAAATTGTATGTTATTACTTTATTTTCTTTCAAATATACACATACATATTTGTATAATAAAAAAATTTGAACATAGACGCATCAACTAAAAATTTCATATTTTATATTTGAGTTTAAGAATGTATTTTTTCATTCCAATAAACAAAAATAATATAAATGATGTTTCTTTGCATAACAACTTTAAGTGAAATTTTAAATTTTTCTTAGTAAAACTGTGTGCACTCTTTTATCTTAACAAGTTAATATGATATGTGACTATGCACAAGATATACTAGATTCTGATATTTACATATTGACGTTTGAACATTGATTTAGTTTGTTTAATCTATTATATTGTATAATAATGATGTGATTGATATTGTAATCATGTATACGAAATCACGTATGATAATTATTGTCTTAGTATATATATATTCTGATATCTTAAGAGTATTTTTTTTAATTCAAGATGCGGGATAATATATTCACCTAAAACTAAAACTTTATTCTGCTCCGTCGCAACGCGCGGGAAAAATCAGCTTGTTGGTATAAATTTATTGGGACAGTAGGGTTGTTTTTGTCAATTGTTTCAAAGTATAAGGGTATAGTGAGTAATTTCGGAGGCTCACGGTGTCATTGCTCCTCATAATAATTTCCAATGTAAATACAATAAATTGAATTTAATTATCTTCCTGTTTTGCAGATCATCAAGAATCAAGAATATATATATATTTGTAAGTATTGGATACCACCTCACCTGGCCACCTTTTGAAAAACCCTATTTTATTCCTTCTTCTTCAACAACAACCTGGAATTTAAATTGGAAGAATGGTAGGCGGTGGATCAAAATCGGACATCTCGTTCGCCGGTACTTTTGCTAGTAGTGCCTTTGCTGCTTGTTTCGCTGAGGTATTTTTTTCTTCTTTCAATTTCAACATTTTTATAGACTAGTTTTTACCATTTTCGTGTTTTCATCTCTGATCTCTCATATTGTGCTTGATTTCCTGCTTTTATGGCTCTTGATTTTGAATTTACTACATCTAATTGATTAAAGTTTGCTACTTTATCATTGATTTTGTAAGTTCTGTCTAAACCCTGCCTTGTTTAAAGTTTAATTTTGAGTTTTGTGTTTATTTTTTGTATTGTTTATTGTTTCTGATCTGATGTCGATTAGACTTGCATTGAATTGATTTGATATATGTTTGTGTGTGATGGTTTGCATGGTGAACTTTTTGTAGAATTGATGTGAATGAATATATGATATACAGATTTGCACAATTCCGTTGGACACTGCTAAAGTTAGGCTTCAGCTGCAAAAGAAAGGAATTGCAGGAGATGGAATCGCATTACCCAAATATCGGGGAATGCTTGGTACGGTGGCAACCATTGCAAAGGAAGAAGGTCTTGCTTCTTTGTGGAAAGGCATTGTACCAGGGTTACATCGTCAATGCTTGTATGGAGGTTTAAGAATTGGGCTTTATGAACCGGTAGGTTTGTTTTATTGGTGGCAAAATGGGCAGGTTGGGTGGGTTTGAACGTGTAAATTATTAGGGCTTGTAAAATGACTTGGGTGAGTTTTACATTTCTTGAATTGTATAAAGAGAATGTATTCCTTGAGCGACTTGTAACCCTTTTTTTAATGAGATTCTAGTTTTAATTCTGAACTTATGTGCATAACAGATTAAGAACTTGTATGTGGGTGATAACTTTGTTGGAGACGTTCCTTTGACTACTAAAATACTTGCAGGGCTTACAACTGGTGAGATTATGTGATGAGTTTCTAAAACATTTTATCTTATAGACCAAGTTTCTTCAATAACGTATTAATGATCAACCGTTTATTAAGGATTACTTACCAATTGCTTGTTTTTTTGTAGGTGGTCTTGCAATTGCAGTAGCAAATCCTACTGATCTCGTGAAGGTCCGCCTACAAGCTGAAGGAAAACTACCAGCAGGAGTGCCAAGGCGTTACTCTGGAGCATTAAATGCGTATTCGACTATAGTGAGACAGGTAGATATTTTTTTATGGTTTATGTATGTAATTTTCTAAACAAAGGGGACAATTTCGGCTCATTAATGCTAAAATAATTTAATTCCGTTTTATTTTTATTGGTATCGTATCTAAAGGATAAAACCTGGAATTTAGCTAAAGAAGCAAACACGCTAAACAGTTAAAAGGCTTCACAAAGCGTACACAAGGGTTTACAAAATCTTAAATCGCTTTAATCTGTTCAATTTTGCAATGCAGTGACTGGTTGTCCAATATGCCTGACCCATCCATTTTGCAGGCTATATTTCTAAACATGTTATCTGTATTTCAGGAAGGTGTTAAGGCTCTATGGACCGGTATTGGGCCTAATGTTGCGCGAAATGCAATAATAAATGCTGCTGAGTTAGCCAGTTATGATCAAGTGAAGCAGGTAATATCTAACATTCATTTATGCTGGTGTTTTGTGGAATCTCTAATATGTTGACACTCAATATTACAATGCAGACAATTCTGAAGCTCCCTGGGTTTACCGACAATGTTCTCACCCATCTACTATCTGGTTTAGGAGCTGGATTTTTTGCAGTTTGCATTGGGTCCCCTGTTGATGTGGTACTTAATATACTACCCACTATTACGTATCCGTTTTGTACATAGTCTTTATCTTATAACACTAATCCGATAGTTCTCTCGCCACTTTATATGATTTGTGGTAGAGGTGACAAAATGTCTCATTTAGGCGTATTCGGTAACAGGTCCTGAAACACATTTGTTCATAGGCTATCAGTATACTAACACTAACACTACCCAATCCCACCGAGGGCGGGGTATGGGGATACGCTATCAGTATATGTAGATCAATTATGGAAGTAGAGAAGGCTATCAGTTGATCTCATTTGATTTATTTTATAAAATTATTTTGTAATTGTAGTTATCTGTTTCACATACATGGTTGTAAAAGACGGGATTAGTCGGCCAATTATGGCTACCGACTAATCCATGGCCAAGTCGGTCAGAAAGTCGGTCAAAGACGGGTCAACGTGAAAAAACGGGTTTTTGGGTCAAAAAGCGGGTCAAAGGCAGGTTTTTGGTCAAAAAGCGGGTCAAAGACGGGAAAAAGCGGGTCAAAGACGGGTTTTGGGGCTGGTCAAAGATGGTCAACTTTTTAAAAAATAAGTATTTTGAACAATCGAACTACAATGTTTATGTTGGAGTTTTTCTTATGACAACTATGTTAAAGTTTATGTATATTCACGTTTATCTTTGTAGTTCTCATCTATATTTATTCATATATAATTTTGGAAATTTATTTAAATACTAGAAAGTCAGTAAAAGTCAAAATCTGACTAATCTCCGACTAGTCCGTAAAATGTCCCGACCGACTAATCCCCGACTTACGACTTTTTCAACTTTGTTCACATACAATGAAAGGCTATCTAGATACTTCTGTCAATAAGACCAGATGCCACTTTTTGTTATTTCAAGTGAAACAGGATCTAGAACTCTTCTGGGTTGAACCTTTTCTTGACTTAGGTTCATTGAGAAGAAATTTTGGTGTTCATTTTTGCAGGTCAAATCAAGAATGATGGGAGATTCAACTTACACAAGCACAATTGATTGTTTTGTGAAGACTTTGAAGAATGACGTAAGCTATCCCTAATTTGTATATATAATAGAGGATATTACTCCATATAAAATTTTAGTATAATACAACAAGTTAGTTACCTTTTTCACACCTAGAAGAAAATTAATGATTAACCTGCAAATTACGCCACCTGTTCATAAAATTTTAGTATGCAAGACACCTCGAGTGTGTGAGGTTTGAATTTAGACAATTGAACTTTATCAGAACAAGCCAATTCTGAACTTTATCAGAACAAGCCATATATTTAGACAATTGAACTTTATCAGAACAAGCCAAGTAGTCTTTTTAGGTCCAAGTAAATATATCTCTTGTTTATTTTGATGATACGAACAATCCTTATGCTTGTGTAAAATTTCATGTTAACAGGGGCCTCTAGCATTCTACAAAGGCTTTATCCCAAACTTTGGACGGTTGGGTTCTTGGAATGTGATTATGTTTTTAACTCTTGAACAGGTATATATTATCATCTTCTTATAATTATCGTCATTATTTTGACAATCAGTATGATACTAGCCGTTACACTACTAATATTATCAAAAGGTAGATCTAAATATCTTATGTAAGTTTTTTTACTTTTATTTTCCATTTACCTCTTTAGATAATCAAAGTTTGCTAAACAGTCGTCACCATCATAGGTGAATATAACTGCAAGCAGCAGAAACACGTCAAAAACTATATTCTGCTGCAAGTTCTATTATAGCTGATGATATGACTACTAAAAATCACATATCACTTATAAAGAGCACATTTCCAATCACCTCTTATTGTCATGTATTATTGCTATACTAATAAAAAGAAAATGGAGGCATGAATGCATGATGCCTTAGCTATTAATGGAGAACAATTAAAACCTTTTTAATGTTATCCAAGGAACAATTTCTTTTTATGCAGACTCTAAGATATATCATGAACTGATTTTGTTACACTCTCACTTGTTGGACAGGCTAAGAAGTTCGTGAAAAGCATAGAGTCGCCTTGAATATAATGCAAGAAAACATATTTATCGGTTAGAGAAGACCCATGGCTACCCAGTTCGATGATGAAATCCATTGTTAAAGTCATTAAAGATTTTGTATCAGATTATCAAGTGGGAACTTTCAAATAGGATCTATGGTTTAGGATGTTTTATGGGGAAATTTTGTGATTTTTCTTGCTAGGAGCATTTTCTCTCCGAAAATTCTCAGTTGATAAAGTTATGGGTCGTTTCCAAAATGCTAAGCTGATGGTTGTGACAGATTACAATCATATATGCCATGGCACTAAAAAGGTGCATGTGCGGTTCTTTTCAAAAAATAGAGCTGGTCTGATTGGGTTGATAAATAATTCACCGAGTTAAATATGACCTCGACACTAAATGATTACAGTGATATAAATGTACCATTTATGAAACGGTTAGAAGTTGTATGGATCATCCACACCTTTTAGATAATTATATATCCATTTAACATATAAATAGCTAAAAAATCTAACTTGCCCATTTAACAATAATCCATATCTTTTATCATCTCTGGTTGGTAAATACTTTGGTAATCAAAGGGCCTTTGTGGTAGCGCTATGAGATTAACCATAACCATTCAACCACGGCTTGTGGGTTCAAGTCTTACTTGAGGCGTTTAATGTAACATTTTGGTTACAGGTTCGCTGTTCTAAAAAAAGTAGATACTATCTGTTCTAAATATAAGTAGATACTATGGTTAAAATAAGACGAGGGGAAGAGCCATGTTATTATCCCTATCAGAGGTGGTCATATTTAACTCCCTGGATTATTTATCAACCATTAAAATGAGCTGATTGGGTTGATAAATATTTCACCGAGTTAAATACAACCATCAAACTTCTACAATCATCAACATAATGTTTTTCTACAAACCATCTTTAAATTTTCCTTGAATAATATGTAGAAGTTTGATAGTTGTATGATGCATCATAGAGGGAATCGCAAAGGGTTAGCTTGTGTGATTGCTCCTCGTTGTAGTACTAGTGTTGTTTTAATTATGACTACAATTTGAAGTCACAAACCCTTATGTAAACCAGATATTGACCATCTGTAAACCTTAGGCAAGTTTTTTTATTGAAGAAGCATTTGGTATATCGATATATGTAACACACACGTTAGTGAAAGACAAATCGATTCTAATGTGATCATGGATGTGTGAGCATATCAATGATTTCAGATTCAGCTTTCTTAATATGATAAGAACGAGTAGCTACGTTACATTTTCTTTAGTTGCATTATGCTCGTTGAATCAATCCTAGAAGATATATAAATGAGCATTTGAAACTCGGGATCTCAAATATCCTCATTTTGTATTGTTGATACTGTGATAGTTGTATATCATGTAAAATATGTTGACAACTACAATGAACTTCTATCAAAATCTTTCATCAATGAAGAACAATGTCTCTTGATCAGGTAAACACATGAAAGAGTAAAAAGAATTATGTATAGTCTCGTCATTGTTCTGTTACTGATGAGAAGGGTGAGTCATATACTCATATTTAGACTGATATATCATATTGTACAAGTAAGTTTGACTGCTCAATCGGTGCTCTAGTGTGCTTAAATGCTTACTATACAGGATGATCATAAAGTTGCTACTTTACGTTGAAGACCCTTATGAGAATTATATGTACTTTGCACACGATAAAATGGAATTTAGCGTGACAGAGGCAAGTGAATTATATGGTTGTGAGTTCAAAACATAACACTACTTGCAAATAATGAAACTTCAAGATATGTAATTATTTGTATAAAAGAGTTCACTTCATTTCAATTTGCTAACTTCAGTTATTGATCTATATGAAACACTTGTTCTGAGCTAAAAAAGATCATTATCTGTACTGAAATATATTCAAAAACACATGATCTCCCACAATCAAGAAATACAATTGCAGAGTTAACCTCATCCACTATAGTGAACAATTACTCCAATCATTATATGCTTCAAAACACGAGATTCTTTGATATGTATATACACAAGATACACAACAAAAAGTAAACTATATCCAGATATAAGATCAATCCAAAGATGTTATTATTACATGTATATATGATGATATGATTAGGAAAACAAATTCCAAATTGCTATATGGGAATAAAAGAAATCAATAGAGGACAGGCCTTTTACCTAACCTTTTAATCTCTCTATCCATCTGACCAGTGATCATCAAACCAAACATCTTGTAATCACACAAAAAGGACCAAACTGGATGACCAAATGTTGCAGGTATGTTTCCTTCCACATAAAAATGACTATACCAAGCCATACCATACCCAAGCAAAGGCACAAAGAACAAGAACCACCAATTGAACAAGACTGCATAAATCAAACACAGGATACTTGAAAGTGTCCCTGCAAAATGCCACCTTCTTGTCGCTGGTTTTGAGTGTTGGTTCATGTAGAACAGCCAGAATTCGTCCATGCTCCTGAAAGTCACCATCTTTATGAAACTAGATCAAAAACCCAGATCAGAAATCGTTTGAAAACAGCAAAAACCCCAAAGTTCCGAACCTTTTTTGTTGGTAGGGTTTCTACGTTGACTTTCTTGATAAAAAGATTGAAAGGGGTTTGGGATAATCGGAAATGAAATGATCGATAGTAGCAGAAAATAGTAGTAGTGATTGTGGATTATGGTGGTGAGATGAGGGTCGAATTGGAACCTCAGAAATTTGGAACTGCCAATTATTGGTGTGCACCAAAGTTTTCTTCTTGTGTCTTACCTATGGTACTCCGTCGGCCATAAATTGTAAACTTACAATTTCAAAGTGCTATATGTTTACGAATCAAATAGTAGACGTATATACAGTAAAAAGTTTAAATGATTAAACAACATTAAGTGGTAATGAAAGAAAAATGCGCTATCTCACAAAACCTATTTCCTTTCGTGTTTTTAAAAATTAAGTATTCTTGTGATGGCATACTAAGAATCGCCGGTCCTCTTTGACGTTATGTGCTTATGTGTTTATTTATTGTAAGATTTGTTATTTCTGGATTGAACTATCGGATACAGTTCCATTCACTTAGCTGTGAGCTAACCCCTCGATATTTAACATTTTTGCAGATTATGTATGAGATAAGGAATGGGCGTTTGAGATTCTGGAAGGAATGTTTGACTACTGCTGCGACTACTCTGATATATTTGAAAAAGTATATGTTTGAAAAATTTATATAACACCCAACTTATAGTAATTTGTTTTGGTAATTATATTTTTTATATAACAGTTAAGTTTTAGGAACTGTAAAGATTTTGTAATTAATACGAGACATACACTTCCGGTGTTAGTAAATATAATAAAATATGTTTTTAAATTATGGGGTGTTATAATCCCAATCATCAAACCATCGAATAGGGTCCACAAATATATAAATAACTCCTGATCAATGTCCATGGTTACTTTTTGTGTTGAGTTATCACCATTTTGTTGTACATTTCTTTAAACAAAAAGTAAAAAGTTGATACCATCAAATATCTTGTAACATCGAATTTTATTTCGCCGATCAGATGAGTATTTTGGTTATATAGAAGAGAGAAAGAGCTTTTTAGTAAATATGAGAAGTGAGAGAGTATTTTAGTGATTTTCTCAATGAACACTTGTAATGAGATATAGAGTAATACCTTTTCTCATTTTCTTATTTTTATTTGCTTTTGAAGAGAAGGAATGAAACAAAATTTAGAGGAGATTTTATGCTTACCATAAATGATGAGATATACTCCCTCTGTCTCATATCTATTGTCCAGTATTCCTTTTTGGGCTGTCCCAATTTAATTGTCCACTTCCATAAATAGAAAAGAATAATGAGTTAAAGTTCAATTTTGTCCCTAATTTATATATGTAAGACAAAAATGTAGGTAAAAAGTAAAGGGTAAAATTGTCTTGTTACCAAAAAGTAAGAGAGATGTTGATGTTTTTCTTAAACTGCGTGTTTTTTGTCGGGGGACAATAAAATTGGAACGGAGGGAGTATATTTTAGCTATTTTTTCAATTTGTGTATTTATAATTTAATCATTTCGCATAAAAAAACACCAAATAACCATTTAAATTGTTTTCCAAATACTAGAAGTTTAGATCCAAAGTATCATTGCTCGATTTCTTGCTAAGTAGATAAAAGTTTGAGCTTACGTTGTTCTCGTTTAGTAATCATCCCGAAGATTAAACCAATTAACCCAAACATGTTTTCATATCTTTGTTGAGAACATGAGACTCAACATTTCACAATGACTCAAACACACAAGAACAATAGTTTTCGTAACACATAAACAAACTTGTTAGAAAACATTAACACACATGGTTTTACGTGGTTCAATCGATCACTGTGATCAACATCAGATTTTCTTATACTTATGAGTTTTGGTACAATTTTTAAAATTACACGTGAATTGGAGTAAATTAAATCAAAATTTTTGTTCTTCATGATAACTTCCTCTATAATGTTGTAATTTGTCTAAATATAGATAAGAATCAAGATTAAATTTCCATAATATTTTAGACCATATGTGATGCATGTCCATGAAGTCGATCTTGTCCATAGGAGATGTGGCATTGCTTCTTTCAAGTCTGTAATGATAGGTTTATACAAGGAGCTTGAAGTGCATGTACATATATGGACCTAAGAGAGAGAAACACATCGGCTCCGTCACCAATCAAATTCCCTTTAAAACATATGTACTCAATACTATAAACTTGATATAGTATATAAGAGTTCATAGAAAATGATGTAGTACTGATATGGACTTGGTAAAGTCCATAGAATTATGGATGTCCTAAGAGCACTATAGAAGAGCTACATAAAAGTATTCGATTCGTCTAAACACAATTGTCTAATTTAACCTTAAATTTTCAAAATCGATCAAGATGATGAAGTTCAACATGGATCATAATTCTTATTCATACTATATCACTTCTAGAAGAGATTCACGTGTGGAATTTGCACTAAAATCTATCCAAGAATTGGTTAACTTAACAAAGTCCATTAATGATATATTTAATGATGAAGCTAAGCTTATGTTTAAAGTTGAAGCAAGTAAAATCACAATTTCCGAAAGCGAGCACATGTAAGGGAAGAAGGGACCATATAATATAATACTCCCTCCGTCCCAAAATGTTTGTCACCAAACAAGAAACACACAGTTTAAGAAAAATGCATTTATTACTGTTGATTGTCAATAGAACTTTAACTTTACAAACAATAATTTTAGAACAAACATAAATAGAAAGGTGGATAACAATTTGGTACGCAGGAGTGTAAGCTTGCCCAAAATAAGTCTGGACTGGAGCTACAAAAGCTCCTACTTCTTTGGCTTTGAGATTCCAACTCTTTATGGTGATTAGGAGCCACCCATCTGCTACTTGATCCGTCCCTACGAACACACCCCAATCACAATCACAATATGTAGTATACACAAACACACTCATTTATCTCCAAACTTTAAATTATTACACCCATATATATCATCTCTAAAATCCGAAAGCTACCGACAAACCCAAGTCACAGGTGGAGTAATGGAAGCCCTCATGGGTTCTACTTCATCTCTGAAACTGGTTTCTTGCAGAGATAGCAACATCAAGTTTCAGTCTTTAAAAGATGACCTGTTTACCAAATCACCCCTTCATCGTTCTTGTTATAACAACAATAACAAAGACGCTGATTTCAAGCTCTCTATTGCGGTACGCTCAACACGTAGCGGTGTTCGTCCTGTTAATCCCTCATCATCTCATACTCAGGTCCCCCTATTTCTCTCTGCAGCTGTAAATTGATTATTTTATGTATCTAAATTTGTTAGCTTTCTGAAGAAAAGTGGTTAATTTGTAAAAAGTTAGAAGAAAAGTACTTCTCCATCTATTTGTTTTACGTTCTAAGAAAAATCATACTAATAGATAATTTAATCATGTTGATCAATTTAAAAATGTTTATAAATTGCAGACAGAGATTGATAACCATGAATTGCTGATAGAAGAATCGCCAAATGGTCACACAAGTATGTAAAACTTTGTTATTTATTATAAATTATTTCAAGAATTCATAAATTACATTATGGCTAATTGTAATCATGTTCCAGTTGAAGAAGAAGAAGAAGCACAAACAGTTCGAGTAAAATTCAAGTTACGGAGAGAATGCTCGTTTGGACAGAACTTTTTAGTAACAGGAGATGATCCTGTTTTAGGTTTGTGGGATCCCAACAATGCTATTCCATTGACTTGGTCAGATGGTCATTTATGGACTGTAGATATTGTAAGTTTATTTCATTTTCAGTTTGTCATCACTGTATCTGCAACTTTATCAAGACGGTAATCCTAAATACTAACTTCTGGTTCTGTTTAATTAGGACATACCCATAGAAAAATGTATCAAATTTAAGTTCATAATGCAAGAAAGTGACGGGATGTTCGTGTGGCAGCCTGGTCCTGATCGGGTTCTTGAATGCTTCAAAACAGACAAGATTATTACTTTATGCGAAGATTGGGAAGACCCTGATTTGCGTACAACAATTGAAACGGAACCCACGCAGAATCAAGAAATTGAAACGAGTGCAGCCAATGAAGAGATACCAGCAGAACCATTGGTCTGCGTTAATGGCACCGAAGAGCCAAAAGGGTATGAAACAGATGTGAAGGAAGCGTTGGAATCTGATGAAGGGGTACCTGTTCTAGTACCTGGTTTGAGTCAATATCAAGAAGGGTCAGTCGATGAAGTTCCAATTGTTGAACCAGAGTCTGTTAATGGAGCTGCTTTGGTGTCAACAGGAGCTGATATTGCTATAGACCTCAAAATGCCCGAGGTAAATGCTTAAATGTGTTTCTTTTTAGTTATATTACAGGTAGTTTCTTGAGATTTGAATAAGAAAATAGATCATGTTTTTAGCTTTCTTACAGTTTTTTATTGTTTTGATTTTGTTTCTTGATATCAATAATATCATTCAAGTTTTCTTCCTTTAAGCGATTTGTTTGATAGTTCTTGTTCAAATCCTTAGTACGTAGAGAAAGTAAATCTTGAAATTTACTTGTAGAATCATCATAGTAAAGTAAGATTAGTATCTCTGATTGGTTTTGATTAGAGATAGGAATGAAAGTGCATTTTGGGAGATCTGCAATCTCAAAGCTCACTAAAACATAGGATGCTTGAATAGCCAACACCAGAAGCATGTCGCTTTCTTGCTCTCTATATAAAGCAATGAATATTCATGAAACCAGTTTAGTACATTTTTTTTTTGTCAATTCCAGAACGACTAACGCAAGCACACAATATTGTCCTTAAATCAGGATTACAGATAATACTGTTTGGTTACAGTAAATGCACTTGATGTCTTACTATGTATATTTTTGTGTCAACAATTCATAAGTGAAGAGCAATGCTGTAATAATGCGCATCTTAAAGAATTGTAAGTTTTATATCATTTGATTCGTAAATCGCAGCTCCGGAAAAGAATCCTGTCATTCTTGAAACAGTCATATTCTTATATATGTGTTGTTATATACTGAATAAGCCCATTCAATCAATCTCAGTTATTTTTAAAAGATGATGCAAATGCCTCAAATTTGAATCCAAGACCCGAGATATCATCCATACATGAAAATCAAGATTCCTGTGAGAACAAACATCAAGATATGCAACAAGTAGCTGAAGAACAGGATTATCAAGTTACACAACCAATGAAATGTTTGCATCATAACAACAATCATTGGAGCAATAACATTATGCAGAGACTTCTAAACATATTTGGAATTCAATAGGACTCCGAAAACTAGGTTTGTTGTGTGTATATATCAGAATTACTTGATGATCAAAACTAGCTTGTACTGTATGTTATACATATATGCATGGTTGGTTGAGTTCTGAGAAAATTGGTCTGATCTGTATAGTATCAAAACAACTGTCTCGTAATTTTGAACTATCAGCATAAGCTATTACATATGGCTTCTTTTTCTTCTTCTTTATTTTATTTAATTTTCCTACAAAATATATAGAAAGATTATTGTACCAATAGACTATGAAATGGATCAATTTCTATGAGATCATACATGTTTTAAAGATGCTGAAAAATCTTTACCCACATGAAGTTTTGGTTGCACACTCTATATGGTTTATCATTATAAGTTTTTGTACATTATAGAATATGCATTGATTTTTATATTAGATCTAATAAAACTTGATAATATATATATATATATATATATATATATATATATAAAAGGTTCCAATGAGAATACTTCAAAAATAAGAACGGTAAGAACACTTCATAAATGCATAATTAGCCAACAAAATTATTAGATTCACACTCATACATCTCAAATATGTGTAGAAAAATTGATTAGAGTAGATGCGAACTTTCAAAAATACACAAAAATCGAAAAAACGATTGATGCACAATTATAGAGATAATCGTGCATCAATCATTTTTTTCGATTTTTGTGCATTTTTAGAAGTGTACATTTGTTTTTCTTTGCATATTTGAGATGTATGATTGTGAATTTAATGATTTTTGTTGACTAGTTGTGCATTTGTGAGGTGTTCTCACCGTTCTTATTTTTGAAGTGTTCTCATTTGATCCAAACTCTATATATATATATAGAGTTTGATCCAAACTCATTTGATCCAAACTCTATATATATATATATATATATATATATATATATATATATTAATAGAAAAGGCAAAGTTTAACTTGATAATATATTTAGTCATATCTATAGATTTTAACACTGTTGTAGATTATAAAATTTGGTTTTCTTTGAGTAATTTAGAGACTGCGTACGCTATCAAATGCTACATCACCAGTAATATATTGTTTGTGTTGAGGACTGAGATGCTTCTTTGTATGCCATGTGAGACTCTTTGACTGGATTTCAACCAGATCTGATTTTACTTTTATTTATTATTATATATAAATTACAATTACAAATTATTATATATTAATATAAACATCATGATATAAATTAATACTCCAAGCTAGGAAACTGTATATTTCAATTCATAAATACCTTTCAAATTACTATATATATAAAAGTGTTAAGGTTAGGGTCAGGGTTAATGCTACGGGTTGAATCATGAACAGGTGACACAGCTAGCCAACCCATTTAATATGAATTCTGGGGTCAAAATGGGTTGAACTGGGTGTTTGTCAAATTGCTTTACTGTTCGATTTGGAATATCCAGCAGATTATATTGCATGTATTCAATAAAAGGGAACTTTCAAGCAACATGTAAAGGTTCACTAGCTACTAGAGATCGATCCTTGGATAAGAAGTACGTTACGATAGTCACATACATATATACTTTGTAGGATGCTTATGAAAAGAGATCACTAAATGTGTTCCTTAGGCAGAGTTGTCAAATAAGATATTAGCTTGAACCACAAAGTTGTAGGGGCTTTAATAAGTTCATAAACTTCTAGTTTACAAAGATTCTTATTCTCGAAACTCATTAACTACAGACAGTAAGCAATATGCATATAACGTGTACACATATGCGCAATGTACACCCAGACCAGAATCGTCATAGAATTAAATCATCAAAGAATTGAACAAATTAATTACATCAGTTCAAACTATTAAATCAACTAAGATAGTCAGTCAATTTTCATTCCGAATATTATGTGTATGAAATTATTCTCACTGGACCAGTTGAATGTATTTTACTACGTATGAGAAGATGAGGCGGTGGTCATAATGGGTTCGCTTGAATCTCCCCAAATTCGTCACTATTGCCAATTTCCCTGTTTGATGGAGGCTCAAGTATTGAAGATCGAGTCCCCATGTTTCTGGAGGCTCACGAGCGTGTCATAAAAAGGGCTGCACGGAAAAGAGCGTAACTTGGGCTACAGGGCTCCGTTTCAGGCCCATGAGCAGACGAATCAAAGTTCGGTTCGAGGCCCACCAAGCCGCTAACGACCATAGGTGGTTAGGCCCATGGTCGAAGCCCAAAAACGGCTCTGTTTGGAAGATATGGCTCATTCTATGTTTTTTCTGTTCATTTTGGGCTTTTGTTTTGGATTGTATGTTTGGCCCGTTATGTTTTAAGGGCCCGTTTAAATTTTTGCTTGTTATTTATGCTTTCTTCTTCATTGTAATTAACTCAGTTTTCAATTTCAAGAATTTCGATTTCACTCTCCATTTGTGAATCATTTCCCATTTCACGGTATTCTTTTGTCAATCAACGTGCTTTTGGAAGAGATTTCTCTTAGTATTCACAGGAATCAACAGGTTTAATCTATTATCCCATTTGTACACTACATCACTTGTAGTGAGTTTAATTTCATCTTAATTAAGGTCTATTATCCCATGGCACAATTTTAGTTGAACATTATCACGTGACATCCCAAATTTCACTTTGAGTAGTCTTAATTAGTTGGTACTTACATGACATATGATGATCAAATGGGCAAATAACAAGTTGTTAGCAATTGGCATTTTATAGATCTAATCGAACAATTCAAATTTGAGATCCGTACATATATATGATCTCATACATAGACAAGACCCGCTTCATACAGATATATGTTGGCCATTCATGACTAGTGTACTAGTAGCCCCCACATTTGACACATACGGCGGCTCATGCATCATGATATATGGCATTTTAATTACTACTTGTAAAATACATCCAAGTTATGTCTTTGTGTGTCATTAATTAATCATATCAACATCGTACAGTACGCCTTGTTCGTACAAACACTCTATATAAGAAAACTGCGAGCAACCTTTCACACCTTCTTCACAATTGCCGAATCCCTGTGAAAAGCCCATTACATACTCTTAACAACATAGACCATATCAACTTTTGTTTTCACATTTTTCAATCTTGGGCTTTGATGAGCACTTAATTTACATATACTGCTAGCAGCATCAATGATTTTCCCCTTGTTTAAATTACTAATATTATGAGTAAAAGTTATTTTAAGGTATTCAATATGAAATAAATATAACAATCAACATGATAATAATTGATAAATGCCTAAACGCTACAGCTAGAGACAAGTACTTATTTAACAATATCCCAGAATGCAGTAAATTTAAGTCTTTATCCTTCAAAATACTTTAACAGCATATGTTTAATGACCTTAAAAAATAATCAGACCTTAAAAAATGAATAAAACTGTGGATACGTTATTATTTTGATACTTTCTATTCTTACCGATCATTATTCCGTGTGTTCCAGTCGTAGTTATATTCTTGGAATTATCTGTAGACACAATTAACTTAGGAACATATAAGTTAAGTTTATCATTAACAATTACTCATTTACGCATGCATGCATATATATACTCGATCTCCAAAGCAGTTAATCCAAATTAAGAGAAACTAATGTTACTTGTTTTTCATTCATTTTTGTTTGGTTTTCTTTTCTTTTTGTTTTGGTAAAATCAAAGAAAAACCAAAATTATCTCATTTGTATCGTCATTCTTGTATCACGTCATGACTTCATCTTTCATATATACTTTGAGAATACGGACACATATAATTAAACCGTGATCGATATGTATCAAGTTTTACCCAAACTTGTAGTCTAGTGTGTGAATATGTTCCAGCTAAAAAGGCATCTACAATAGTATGTATTATACATTAATACATTTACTAGGAAGTTCCCGATTACTATTGAATGAATAGTGATCAGGAATTTTCTATTCCTACTCTCAATTTTTATGACTTTTTCATTTTCTCCCCTTTATGTTCCAGCGTTTTTTTCCTTCTACCCATTAACTTTTACTGCTTTTTCATTGTTAACCCTGTATTTTTTTAATCTCTACCCCTTGACTTTAAGAACTTTTTCATTTTTTACCCTTTAAGATTTACCTATTTTTCATTTTCTTCGTCTCATCTTTCAGCACTTCTCCATCTTCTACTTTTAGGTTTTAACATTTCCCATTTTCACCCGTCTAGATTTTAGGTTTAATTTCCCCCCTTTTTTTTACTAATAGCTTATACATTCTTTCCCCTTTAGTTACACGAAGTTTTATACTAACTTTATTACGACAAAATTATACAAATAATTGCAAACGATAATTTCTAACAATGAAAAAATATTTTTTTCAACAAATAATTTCTAATAGTAGCAAAAAAATGCTTTAGCTTATAATATTTAGTGTCTTACTTTATCAAATAAGACTTTAGTGAGTAGATTTAATATTTGATTGTTTAAAAGTGAAGTTAGTTTGGAATTCTAAAACTACGTGGAAAGTTAAAGTGAACATTTTAAATAGGACGGAGGGAGTTATATTTAGTGTCTTATTTGTTTATAACACCAAAATATTTCTAATAATAGAAAAAATTATTTTAGGTCATAATATTTAGTGTGCGTCTTACTTTATTATTTAAATGAGTTGCTTTACATAGCTCCTTAAATCATTTGAAAATACTCGAATTTGACTACTTTTAGTTGGCATATATACCAAATTATATAATAAACTAATATAAATATTTTTATTACGCCGCAACGCTCGGGTAAAAATTGTTATGTATATGTATATACTCCGTATATAACTCATTTATCAGGAACTCATATCTTTATCGTTCTTGTGTCAACGGCCATGTAAAATTTAGTTGCGTCATTTGTCACGCACTTCATAAAAATCAGTATGATACATAATACAGTAACAATATTAGGCTGATAATCGATCTCCATGATACATAATTTTGCTTCAAAAAAGGTGGAGCAAGGGAGGTTCAGATTTCATGTCTTCTCAGCCTTCTACTCGGTAGCAATAATCTTAATCCTCATATTAACTACAATTTCATTTTCTTCCACCTTTTCAATTCATTCTTTACCATTAACCGCAATTTCATTTCATCCCCCTTATATTCCAAGCAATCAAACCATCTACGTCGTTAAAGATGATGTTAGTGTACCACAAAACTATCACGATCAATTGGTTGCACCCAAAAAAATCAACAAGGAACAACAACGGATTAAACGGTTCAAAGAAATTAAAGGCTTCCTCAATTCAATATTCTCAAGTCAACAAAGTTGACTCGGCGATTTAAGAAACGGGCTGAAGAATTCTTGGAACACGGATGCAAAGTTCGTATCTTTATGACATGGATATCATTCTCTTTGAGGGTTTTCAGAGATAGAGAAATACTTGCATTAGATGCTTTGTTCGAGTCGAATCCTAACTGCTGTTTGATGATTCTGTCAAATTCTATGGACTCAAGTTATGGGTTTCGAATGTTGAAACAATTTACTGATAGTGGGTTTTTGGTTGAAGCCATCACTCCAGATTTGGATTTCTTGTTCAATAACACCCCGGCTCAATCATGGCTCGAGCATATCAAAAGTGGGAACAGAGACACTGGTAGAATCCCATTAGCACAAAACCTCTCAAATTTGATCAGGATGGCGATCCTTTACAAATATGGAGGTATGTACTTGGATACAGATTTCATCATATTGAAAGATTTAAGCAATATACATAACTCGATTGGTGCACAAAGTGCTACCCGTTCAGGAAAATGGATTACGTTGAACAATGCAGCATTGATATTTGACAAGAACCATCCTTTGTTATACACATTCATCAAGGAATTTGCAACAACATTTGATGGCAACAAATGGGGTTACAATGGGCCTTACCTTGTATCTAGAGTAGTGAGAAGAGAAGCTAAAACACACAAGATGAATATTACCATCTTAGCTCCAAACGTGTTTTATCCTGTCAATTGGATAGCTATAAGAAGTTTATTTAATTCTCCAGTGAATATGATTCACCAAAGGGTGGAAGGCGTATTTGGTCAACTAAGAAGGTCCAGCTACGGAGTCCACCTATGGAACAAGAAAAGTAGTAAATTGAGAATACAAGAAGGAAGCATCATGGCTAGATTGATTGCTGAGCATTGTGTCATTTGCCATGTAAAATACTAAAATCATTAAAGGCCTAATTAACTTTGCTTAAGATCTTTAGGAGCTAATATCGCATTATATAGATATTGAAGAATGCGTTAAAATGGACAAATCGGATGATAGTTAACTTGAGACAATGAGTACATTCACTAAGTAAATGGACGGAAGTTAGATGATAATCTTATTCGCTTTGCATAACATGGAAATTAAACTGAACAGAAATTTAACCAGAATAAGAATGCTTGTTAAACAAAGTTAAAATAAAATCAACTAGAGATTATATATACATGCATGGTAAGTGTTAGAACCGAAACTCATCCGAGTAACATGCTCAATGTAATTAACATCCCATTTAATTAGTTTCTCAAATGAAGATTTAATTATGATTTGATGGATAAAAAATGGTGAATTATCGTAGACAAGTCAAATGAGTTGGTAAAAAGTTGGATTAAAAGTCGTGAAAAGTCAAAGTTGGTCGAAATTAAGAGGTGAGAAATGAAGAGTGCAAGTTGTGTTAATCTTAAATGCAAGTTTATACATTAATACTTTGGACAAACGCGAAAATCAATCAAGTTCTTTTAGAATTATCAAAGGCTACGGAGCTAATGCGCTTAGTTGCTTAGTGGGTTTAGTGGTGTACAGAGCTTAGTCGTGAACAAAAAACTCGAAACCGATTTTTAGTGTAATCGGTTCGGGTTCTTAGAGAACCTAGCGGGTTCCAAACCGGGTAGTGTACTAGCCGTTTGAAAGTGGGTTGGAACCGGGTTAGAACCGGGTTAGGTTGCATACCCGGTTTGAAAAACCGGTTTGAACCCGATTTTTTGCCTTTTTGAAATTGTTACCGTTTTTAGCCGTTTGGGAGCCGTTTTTTGAGGTTTTTTTTACCATTTTGCCATCCTAAATTTAGTATAAATAGATACCTTAGGTTTGGGTTACTTACAATACTCAAACACACTCATTTTAGTCTTAAAACAATCAAAACGCTTACGATTTACGTATGAAACTCTCAAAATATTACTCTCATTCTCTCAAAACGCTCTCAAAATGGCAACTCAATGATATTTAACTACTGTTGGTGTTGGTTCGTCAAATGCACCAACTATTGTTCAAGTTTTGCAAACAAAACGTAATCCGGAGATTTGGTGTAATTTTAACAAAGTGTTGTTGTCGGATGGTACGACTAAGGCACATTGTAAAAGATGTGGGGTTTTTTTGAAAGCCGACTCCAACTCAACGTTGAATAAACATACTATAAAGTATTGTAGTGCAACCAAAACGAATCCGGATGAGGGTCAAACAACAATGTTACGGGATGGAGGTATTTTTACATATCAAGCGGAGCAGTGTCGAGAAGCATCTGTCGGCTTTGTGATTCAAGAAGCTTTGTCGTTCAACTACTTCGACAACCCTCGGCTTACTAAGGTTACTCAAAATACTCTTCAACCCCGATATAATCATGTATCACGTGTTACTCTTAGACGTGATGCACTTAAATTGTGAAAAAACGCTAAGATTCAACTAATAACCGGTTTCAAAACTTAACTACAAGTGTATCATTAACAACCGATGTTTGGTCGGCTCCTCATGGTTTGCTCGGTTCGTACCTTTGTGTTACCGCACATTGGGTTGATCCCGCAACTTGGCAAATGATGAAACGTACCATTGCTTTTGAAAACTTTGACTATCCTCACACGGGTCAAAATCTATTTTGCATGTTCCGAGATATAATGAAAATGTTTAAATTAGAACAAAAAGTTTTTTCAATCTCGTTTGATAACGCGAGTAATAACACCAACGCCGTTCAAAAATTAATACTAAAATATGGACCACCTTTGAAAGACATTTTCTACCATAGTAGATGTGTTGCACACATTATTAACTTGGTTGTGCAAGACGTATTAGCGGTTCCACAAATAAGTGTAGTAAAAGACGCGTATAAAACTATGTTACAAGATATATTTTGCAATGGTAAGGCTAGATACATACATTATATGAGATTGTGTAAGGAAACGGATTCCATTTTTTTAACCCCTAATTGGGACATGCACGTAAGATGGAATTCGACTTACAACATGTTTGTATGTGGTTTACGCCAACGTGAGACTTTACAAGCTTTTCATTTCCAAACTTGTTCAAAGGGGTTATGCTAACGAATTTCCAATCGAATATTGGGACATTATTCAAAAGATAACCGAATTGCTCAAACTTTTTAAAACCGCTACTACTTTGTTATCGGGTGTTTATTATCCCACGATTCATTTGGTACTTAACCAAATTTTTTTTAATGTGTTCAAAGCTAAGCGAATACGAATTTGTTGGGAAAGCATACACAATAATGGTCTCTCCCATGAAAGAAAAACTAAGAAAATATTTTTAAGAAATGCCACCAGTAATTAGTTATATCGCCGCATTAAACCCACGTTTGAACGTTTCCGGGGTGGAATTGCTTATCGATAACATTTGTCAAAATTTGGAATTGAATGACGAGGACCCATTTTTTGTACAACATACAAAAGACCATTTTAACAAGTGTTTTAAAGATCTATTTGGTCATTATTTTCAAAAATATGGTTCAACAAATGCTCGTTCTAGTTCGGCTTCCACAATGTTTGGTTCATCTTCCTCTCGCGATCCAATGATTAACTTATATAATAGTTTAAGACAAGAATACCATAAACAGGTAAGGGGTGATGGTAATCAAACGAACACTAGAGAATCTGGGAGATATATCGGAACCGATTTTTTAAACACTATACAACCTGATGAATTTGCACAATTCGATATTTTGGCTTGGTGGAAAGGAAGGGAACCTCAATTTACCGTTCTAACTATCATGGCCCAAGATTTACTAACCGTCCAAGCTTATACGGTAGCTTTGGAATCCGCTTTTTCTCTTAGTGGCAGGGTACTATCTATACGAAGAACAAGACTCACACCGGCCTCGTTAGAGATGTGCATTTGCTTGAAGGATCACCTAGACGCCGCAGAGCGTATACAACACATTTCAAGTCTTGAAGGTGAAATGGAATACGAAGGAGATATACATGATGTCGAGGTGGAAACGGGTATGGCAATATCACTTTCCGATGAAGAAATTGCTCTCGATGAAGCTTCGCGAGAGATCATCACCGATGAAGATTTCGACCTTTGAAGAATGAAGACTACGCATTCGAAGATGTTAGAAGACTTGAATATTAATATAACTTGAAGATTTTGAAGAATTATGAAGACTTATATGTTTCAAGAATATTTTTATGAAGATTTAGAAGACTTTGTTTTAAGTAATTGTTAAGTTGACTTTGTTTTAAGTAATTTTTAAGTTATGTTTTCATTCCTAAATGATGTTTAAAGTTGAAGAATTTGCTATTTTTATGAAGAATTTGAAGAATTATAAAATTATGTTTTCATTCTTAAAAGTCAACTAGCTTGAAATGGTCAAGTATATGTGAATTTTGAAAGTAGATAAGTCAAATGTTGTTGTTATGGTAAATGGGTCAAAAGGTGCCCAAATGGGTCATGAAAGTGTGGTTATGTCAAAATGAGCCATGGTGTAAATATGTAGCTTGTTGCTATTGGCTTAGTTGTCAAATGTATGTTAAAATATGTTGGTAAAACGTGAAAGTTTGAATGTGAGTCGTTTGTGATTTGGCTTGATCACCAAAAGTGTCCGAAATGACCATAAACTAGTCACACGTTCGAATTCTTCGTTAACGTGAATTTTGAAAAAGTGTAAAACGGAAAATTTTTATTATGTCATAGTGGAGGTGCCTGCAAAATTTCAGGTTCTAACTATTTACGAGTTAAAAGCTATGCGTGTGCTAATTTCGTATTTTTTTAAATGTGTGCAGGCTGCTGATGATCCACTCGGCGGGTTGATGAAGAACCCGGCGGCTAATACAACTACACGGCGGGTTGGTGACGAAGCCGAGGGGTTCTTGGCGCTTTAAAACTGATTTTGCTTCTGATTATGAAAAATGCAAATCACCCGGCGGTTTGGGGAATTACCCGACGGGTTCTCATACAACCCGACTGCTAAAGTGAAGACCCGACAGGTGAAGGCAAACCGGGTTTTGTATCCGAACCGGTTCCGAACCGGTACAACCCGGGTAGTATAGGGTTGGGTTTTCACCCCCTTCCAATCGGGTCGGTTCCAGGTCGGGTTTGGTCAAAAACCGATTTTCGGTCGTTGACCAAAAACCAGTTCGGGTTCCGGTTCCGGGTCAGGTATGGAAAAACCTGACTTTTTTCATCTCTAACTGAACTTGATAGTTTGTTGGGTTTAGAGGCTTACTGAGCTATCGGCTTATTGGCCACTTATTGAGTTTAGTAGCTCAGTGGGCTACTGGCTTACTGGGCGTAGGGATTATATCTTGAGCTATGTGGGCTACTAAGCTTTGTGGTTTTATGTGCACGGTAGTAATGTAGTTTACTACTTTACTGGGTATTGGGTTATGCTAGGCTACTAGCTTACTGGGCTACAAGCTTACTGGGCTTAGTTTCTTAGTGGACTAATGGTTTACTGGGCATAGTGCTTATGAGCTTATGTAACACCCCCAAATTTTACTGATGCGCGGAAGCAAGCTTTGGGTGTTACTAATCAATAATCACAGCACAAAGGAAAAGTAAACGACATCTATATGCAACATTATACCTTAATACTCAAAGTATTACATTAGTTGTAATTAAAGTACAAGCTCGGAGTTCAAAATATGTTTTCCTAGAGATTCTATTACATAACCCTTATAGCAAAATAATGCGACAGAATCTCCAAATTTGTATGCATGTGACTCGAGCTATAGTTTCCCCCTCAGGGTGAGCAGTCCTACTGCTGTGGTGTACCTGAGATATAAAGCTAAAACAGGTCAACCAAAATGGTTGGTGAATCTCACGGGTTTGTAAGTAATAACAGTTTTGAACACAAGGTTTTATCATCAGTAGTGCCCGAAGGCGTAAAATCGTGCCTTTGCCATCCTACAAAGAAAGTAAGTTTACCATTGCCATGAGGCTCATAATCGAAGCTTAACCCGTAAGTAATGTGTTTGCCCCCGAGACATGGCCGAATGGAGCAAGCTGAGTAACGAATTAGTAGTCGCCCGGACCGCGGGCGGGGAGGGTCATTTCCCTAATGGATCCATTAACTATTGTTCGCGCTTAAGTACCATAACTAACGATATATGATGGAGGGACTTCCCCAAATAAATGGTGAGAAAACTCATGCAATTCCGTTTGGTAAATATGTAATTCAGTACTTGTGTTCATAAAAGCAAGCAATATATCTCACCCCAATAGTAAAACAGTAAAAGTGGGGCTGTAAGACTCACCTGAGTCGAGCCAGCAAGTGTTTAATTCAATAAACGTGGTGTAGTAGTCCGTAGGTTCCCTGAATCCGCAACCCTCTAATGCCCTAAGCATATAAGGTTGTGTAAGTAGATGTCTCGTAAGACCATCCATGCTAGCGTTCATTCCACTAGTTATGTCCAAACACTTTGATTTGTTTGCATGTTCTGTCTATAGTTTGGAAACGTGTACGGCCCGTTGGTGATACGTTTAGTTTTAGTTGTAAATTTTCCGTAAGGTTTTCTTATGGTCATACGTATGTTTTGAAGAACAATGTGTGCGACAATACTTATATATATATGTCCGTGATTATCTAATTGACGATACCATGCGACAATAAGGTTTACTTATGTTTATTCATCCGACAATGGCTAAATACTCCGTTAATTACATATACGACATTAATAAGATTATCCGAGAATTAAGTTATCCGACAATTAAGTTTTTATCCGACAATAGTGTTTCACGGAGTACTATTCATGCGACAATAGGTGTGATTCACGGATGATTGTTCATACGATAATGATATTCACGCATTTCTTATCCGACAATGTGGTATTCACGGAATGCTTTATTCACGGACAGAATGTCAAGGTTTTTGGTCTGATTTGAAGTAATTATTCGATTAAGTAAAACTTAACAATAATTCATGGAATTTTTATATAATGTTCCCTTATGTCTTAGCTTTCCAAAACATATTTTTATGTTCAAAATGGTCAAACAACACTCGAGATATAATTTTTGAAAGGGTCGAGGGTCAAATTGTTACTTTCAGTGACATGTATTCAATTAAAAATTCATAACTTAAATTCTACCAAACTTCACAGAATGTGTGAGTAGGGGTTTTAAAGGTAACAAGATTATTTAACTTTTCCATATGGTTTCATAGATTTTGATGAGTATAACTCGAGATATACCATTTTCAAGTTGACCAGAGTTTCTGGTCAGATAGTACAGACCTGCTATTGTACTTTATTTGACTTATTAAAAATAGAAAACGACTGAGTTGGATCGTAAGGCTTACATATTTGTAAAGTAGACTCAAAATACTTCAATTTAGAGCTAAGAAACGTTAGATTTCATCAAGTTTTGGTTCGGTTATGACCGATCTAAGTCGATCTAAATTATTATCCAGTGGGTAAAACTTTTATCCGGGGGTTAATAGCATGTTCTTCACGATTTTAGTATGACTTTGGACATAATCAAGCTGAAACAAAGTACTAGCATGTAGTTTAACATCATCCAAGGAGAAATCAACAAAATTTTTGAGGATACTTACAAGGGAAGTCGAGTTTTGAGTCGGAATGGGCAGAAATGTTGCTGCTGTGCGCTGTTCTGGTACTTCCTTGCAATTCCGGTGAAAGAGGGTGGTGGAGGGTGGTGGTGGTGGCTAGATTTACTCGAGAGAGGTGTGGAAAGGTGGTGGGAGGTGTGGCTGATCGAACTTTCAGAGAGAGATGGGTGTAGTTGCAGATTTTGTGGGTGTATAATGGGATGTGTCAAGGGGTTTAGGTGCCCATATGTGTAGGTCACAAGGGTTGGGTTTTGGGCTTGGCCTTTGGGCCGTGGGTCTTCTAGGCCTGACTTGGGCCGTGGCCTGGGTCCATTCCATCATGGGTTGGGCTCGGGTCTTGTACCTCAAGATCGGGTTACGTTTGTTTGTCGGTTAGACGTTAAATCGCGCGGTTTAAAAGTTAATAATTAACGTTTGATTTTTCGTGTATATTCTTGATATGTAAATGGTATTTGGGATGATTAAGTATTTTTATAATACTTTCCTTAAGTATCTAAGACATATTTTGGATCTCATTCAGGTGTTGGACTCGATTTGCGTATTTTCTCGCGTAAGTCATGTTTTATATTACACGTAGAATGTTTTCGCGTATGTTATTATTAATAATAATAATACCAAGTAAATAATGACTATTTTATCTTTAAAATAGGTTTACAAGTCATACGAAGAAGGCTCACCAACAGCCGGTGTTTAGGAATCCATCCGAGGAATCTACGTAATATTAGATTACTACATGCGGTTGTATATTCAATATACGTTATATTACAAGTAACTTAGTCCTATTTCATACTAATCACAAGTAATTACAAGCAATGATTAGGGTATATTAATACGCATAAGTACGAGTTGTTACATTAGTGAGATACTGGGCTTAATGGTTTACTGAGCTTAGGCATGAACAAAAAAACTGAAACCGAACCTGATAAAAAAATCCGAAACCGAACCCAATCTCAATCCGGTTTTTGAAAACCCGGTTCGGATTTTTAGCCTATCCGGCGGGTGGGGACCCGGTTTGGGGTCTCAACCGTTGGAACCGGTTTGACTGGAACCGGGTTGAAAAACCGGGTTTTTACCGTTTTGCCCTTTGTGACCGTTTCTAGCCATTTGGGAGCGGGAATTTGAGGGGTTTTTTTTTATCATTTTACCATCCTAAAATTAGTATATATAGATACCTTGAGTTTGGTTTAGTTACAACACTCAAATACACACATTCTAGTCTCAAAACATTCAAAACGCTTACGATTTATGTACGAAACTCTCAAAATATTTCTCCAACACTCTCAAAACGCTCTCAAAATGATAACTCAATCTTCTTCAACTACCGATGGTGTTGGTTCGTCAAATGCATCAACTATTGTTTAAGTTTTGCAAACAAAACGTAATCCGGAGATTTTGTGAAATTTTAACAAAGTGTTGTTGTCAGATGGTACAACTAAGGCACATTGTAAACAATGTGAGAAATTTTTGAAAGTCGACTCCAACACAACGTTGAAATCACATACTTCAAAGTACTGTGATGCAACCAAAATTAACCCGGAGGAGGGTCAAGCAACCATGTCACGGGATGGGAGTTATTTTTACATACCAAGCGGAGCGGTGTCGAGAAGTATTTGCCGGCTTTGTGATTCAAGAAGTTTTACCGTTCAACCATTTCGACAACCCTCGGCTTACTAAGGTCATTCAAAATACTCGTTAACCGCGATATAATCATGTAAGTCGTCTTACTCTTAGACGTGATGCATTTAAATTGTGAAAAAATGCTAAAATTCAACTAATAACTGGTTTTGAAAACTTAACTACAAGTGTATCATTAACAACCTATGTTTGGTCGGCTCCTCATGGTTTGCCCAGTTCGTACCTTTGTGTTACCGCGCATTGGGTTGATCCCGTAACTTGGCAAATGATGAAATGTACCATTGCTTTTGAAACTTTAACTATCCTCACACGGGTCAAAATTTATTTTGCATGTTACGAGATGCAATGAAAATGTTTAAATTAGAACAAAAGGTTTTTTCAATCTCGTTTGATAACGCGAGTAATAAGACAAACGTCGTTAAAAAATTAATACTAAAATACGGACCACCTTTGAAAGGCATTTTCTATCATAGTAAATGTGTTGCACATATCATTAACTTGGTTGTGCAAGACGGATTAGCGGTTCCACAAATAAGTGTACAAAAAGACGCGTATAAAACTATGTTACAAGATATATTTTCTAAGGGTAAGGCTAGATACAAACATTATATAAAATCTGATAAGAATTCGTTTCTTGCTATACTTGTGTATGTAGATGATATAATTATTACTGGAAATTGTAATCATGAAATTAATAAATTTAAAGCTTACTTATCTTCAAATTTTATGATTAAAGATCTGGGCAAATTGAAGTATTTCTTAGGAATAGAAGCTATTGATACAAATAATGGGGTTTGTATGAATTAAAGAAAGTATTGTTTAGAACTTTTAAATGAATTTGGGCTTTTAGGTTGTAAACCTCTTACAACTCCTATTGAACAGAATGTGTCTATATCTTTGGAAGAATCTGCTAATAATAAGTTGATTGAAAATGTGACTGAATATCAAAAACTTGTTGGTAAATTGATCTATTTGACTATGACTAGACCATATATCTCTTTTGCTGTTCATTGTCTTAGTCAGTTTATGCATTCACCATTACAGTCACATTTCAAACTTGCAATGCATGTATTAAGGTATCTTAAGTTGTATCCTGGTAAAGGAGTGTCTATTATAAAATCTTCAAATCTAAGTCTAAGTGCTTATGTTGATGCTGAGTGGGCAAAGACTATTTCTTATAGAAAGTCAGTGAATGGTTTTTGTGTTTATCTTGGTGATTCATTAGTTTCTTGGAAAAGCAAGAAACAGAATGTTGTGTCTAGATCATCTGATGAGTCTGCATACAGAGGCATGAGTAATGCTACTTTTGAAATAATGTGGATATTGAAAATTCTTGATGACTTGAAAATTAAAACTGCATTGCCTGTTCCATTGTATTGTGATAATAAGTCGGTAATTCAAATTGTTGGTAACCCTGTCTTTCATGAAAGAACCAAGCATTTAGAAGTGGATGTTCACTTCATAAGAGAGAAGGTAAGTGCAGGTATTGTACAAACAATAAAAGTAGAATCTAGTGCACAAATTGCAGATATTTTTACTAAAGGGTTATCTTCTTCACACCATAACTATTTTTGTCAAAAACTTGGTTTGATTGACTTGTTCCAAGCTAAGATTGAAGGGGGGGTGTTAAAATATGTAGAATAGTTTGCGATCTTACTTGGATATTTGTTATAAAGAGTTGTTATTTGTGTTATAAGATTGTGCAGGTTATAATTGAAGATAAGCAAAGTTCAGGGATCAAAAATGATAAGTTGTAAATGTGGTGTAATTATATAAGTCTGTATTTTTTGCTTAATTGTTTAATTTCTTTCATTTTTTCTTCTTCTCATTTTTCCAATATTCTCTGTATCGTTTTCTTTGGTCTTCTTCACGGCTATAAACCCTAATTCTTGTGTGATTAGATTAGAAGAGATTATTCATCCTTTTATGAATAATTTCTTGAGTGTTTTTGAGTCTGTAGTGAGGTTTTAGTTTTGAATTTGGTCTTTGACAGGTTGAGTTTAAAAGTATTATTCATTTAATTCGTGTTCTTGTTGATTATTGTTAAAACAAGTAGATCTATACTTGTTTTCAATAACAATGCAATCTGTATAAGAAACTAATATGATTAGTTTGTTACAGTTGCTTCTACAATAATGTGCTTCATGCATGTATGCATAGGGCAAAACTTTTGTTTAATCTTTTCAATAACAACTCATTTCTTTTGTCAAGTCATGTGAATCGACATGGCCGTGCTTAGCAACTCATTTCTTTTGTCGGAAGTCTTGTGAATTGACATGGGCCGTGCTTAGCACGGCCAAGAAGACATCTTAGTATAGTAATATATTTACTTTAGATTTCATGACAGATGGACAATGAAATTATTGAAGCTGAAGTCAACCACCATGTTGAAGACTTTTTGATCTAATCGAGCAATCCGTTAGTAATATATATGACCCTTCGAGGGAGCCAATATACAGCTAGCTAGCTTCATCTTTCTAACAAACGATTCAATATATATAATTGTCTTTATCGATCAACCTTTTTTTTTTTTTACAGCACGTACGTACGTATCAAGTATGAACTCATATGGATAAGTACCACCGGCTGTCTAGTATCTAGCTAGCCCAAATAAGCAAAATCCCAAGGATATTTTGTATGTTCTTCGATCAATTTAACTGTACTTATAAACCATAAATATTGTTCCACTGATCTTATTTAGTTAATTTATTTATATTTATACACCAAGAAAGGTTTTTAACCAAAACTAAACGTGTGGTTCATAAATAATGATTAAATGGTTATCTAGAAATATATAATTATTAACAAATTAAAGGAGGAATTTAATCTTATCATATTCTTATTTTTGTTGACAATGAGTATATAGTATGATAGTGAATATTGTAAACCAAAATATTAATTTAATTCTCTGGAGTGACTTTCAGCCCCAACTACTTTCCAGTTTTTTAAAAGGAAAAGAATAATTGATAACCAAATACTCCCTCCGTCCCAAATCTATTGTCCCCTTGTTGACTTTGGAGTCTTTCTCTTTCAACTTTGACCTTCAATATTTTTGTTTGTGTTATATAATATTTGATGCAAAATATATGAATTGATTGGATTTTGAATGTATTTTCATTGGTATAATTTGCATCAAGTATTATATAACACAAATAAAAATATTTAAGGTCAAAGTTGTCAAAGAAAGACTCCAAAGTCAACAAGGGGACAATAGATATGGGACGGAGGGAGTATGATACAATAACATTAATTACTCCTATATATCAAACATCATATCTATTACCACTCTTCTATATCATACTTAAGTTTCTTCACCAGCTATTCAACCTAAGATACAAGCTAGGTTCGCAGTTTTTTCACTTTCAACGACTTCCCATATGTTACATAAGTCATCAGCAACTACAAATTGAAATGCATCATGTACTATTGTTCTACCTAGTTGTGTATCTATCTCACATCCCATTCTTGCCGTCCGCAACAAGAACTTAACACTTCCAGGATGCCCAAGTAAATGTGGTAACCTGACAGTACCGTACCCTTTTGGTCTCACATATCACTTGTAACTCATCATTCAGTCCTCCCAAAGCTTTCTTGCCGGATAATCTATTTTCTTACTCTGGAACAGATAATTATCATCGGGTAGAGGTGTTGAATATTTCGGATGAGCACTTGAGAGTCAAAAACGCTGTTGCTTACAAGTGCTACAATCAAACCGGGCTTGTGGTGGCAAACTCCTACTTCACGATATCACAAGTGAACAGATTGATAGTTATTGGGTGTGACGATTACGCAATCATGCAGCCAGTTGCAGGGATTAAAGGCAATGATACCACCGCTGGCGGTGTCAATGTTTGCTCCAAGGTTGAAGATGTTCAGGTTTTGCATTTAATTTATTTACGTCTCGAACTAAATACAGTTTGTTGGCCCATGGCCCAAATAGAAACTTATCAGCCTTTTAATATCAATACTAATAATGACCTATTACTAATTTTCTTTGGCCCATTTGACATTATAGTCCAATACTCCCCCCTAATGTCAAACGCCAAAGTCTTTACAGCAAGGTAAGCTCTTCGTCGCTTTGACAAATGAGATGTGCTTCTTGCTCCTTGTCTTTCTCCTTCCATTTGGTGCATTCATATGCAAAGTGACCGAATTCACCACATTCATAGCATCTCATTCCATTCTTGTTTTGCTCTCGACTTGTACCTCTTCCACGTCCTCTTTCTTCTTTACTGAAGTTTCTTCCTCGACCCCTACCACGGCTTTGACTACTTGAACTTGCCATAAGAAGTTTGTTTTGGAAATCTACGTCCGGTTCATCTTGACTTTTGAGACGTTCTTCAAAGGCTATTATTCTTCCTGTTGCTTCTTCAAATGACATTTTATCAACTTCCGAATATTGCTCGATGGATGCTACAATCGGTAGAAACTTCTTTGGAACGGAGTTCAGTAATTTCCTTACAAGTATTTTGTCTTTAAGATTCGAACCAAGACCTTTAAATTTGCCTCTTATGCTTCCCAATTTTCTGGCAAAGTCGTTCACGGTTTCGTTGTGCTTCATTTTCAAAGTCTCCAATTCGCTCCTTAAAGTTTGTAGACGTGCTTTCTGAACTCGGTCTTTCCCTATATATCGTACTTTAATTGATTCCCATACTTCCTTTGCATTTGAGCATTGTACAACTTGCATTAGAATATCTTCAGGCAATGTTGTGAGGATCAATGCTTTTGTTGTATGCATCTTTCTTTCGTCTACTTCTTTCTTTCCATCTTCTTCTTGTGTTGCTTCAAGTGTTTCCCAAAGACCATATGCCTTCAATATTGTCTCCATCATAATTGCCCATGTGGTGTAGTTTGATTCATTCAGTTTCGGGTATTGAATTGTAACATTTTGGTCGCGCATTGGTGTAGATGGTTCTCCTCCTATCTTCATACTCTTGTTGCTTTCTTTCTTGCTTTCTTGTGATCACCCAACGTGATCAATCTTACTTCTTACTTTCTTTCTTTTGATCGAATGATCAAATTTTATAGTTGCTTTAAAACACTAAGGTTTCTCTTACTTTCTTACTTTGAAACACTAGAGTTGTTTCTTACTTACTTACTTGGAAATGCTAAGGTTTCTAACAACACCAGGTTTCTGTCTTACTTTCTTACTCAGACAATCGGCCGGTTACGGTTGTCTATTTCATACTCGTACTGAACTTACTCCGTTTAAGTGTTGACCGGTCTTTTGCAACCCCTCGGTTTTCTTACTTTCTTACTTCAATGTGAACCACAATGGTTCGAATTCGTACTTACTAATTTTGTAATTTTTATCTAAAGTGAAGATTTTTTCTATTTTTAGACAAAAGTACAAAACTTGTTTTTTTTCTAACTTACTTAAAAGGATTTGGGGATTAAATTCTTTAATTTTATTCAATCAAGAAATAATAATGTAAATTGTGAAAAAGTAAGTTTGAGATTTACTAAATCCCTTTTCCCAAATCCTGTAAAAAACGTCACCACCAAATCCTTGGTTGAACCACACAAATCCTTTCCCCTTTTTTTTTCAAACCCTAAAAAAAATCTAATCTGATTATAAAACAAAAGGTGGAAAAACAATATGTACGCTACTTACGCTACTTCGTTGTTTCCTTTTGGAATTGGCAATCGTTCCTCCTTCTTACTTTCGTTCGATTGCGACCTGTACACTCGTTCTTCCTTTAATTCATTTTGAATCGATCGCCCTTACACTTACTCTTCCCTGGATCGATTAACGTGCTCTGATACCAATTGTTGGAGAATCACCACTTACTTTCACAGGTTTACAGAATCTATTGTTTACAGATTCACATTAAGTTTGACGAATCTATGTGTGTTTATGAGAGTAACGAAACAGAGAAAACGATACACAAATAATAACTGTTATTTGATGAATTGGTGGTTACTTACAAACTGTTACAGACACACATATATATACTTATCTAACCGACATAACCAACTAAACCAACAGATGCATCGCTTGGTTGTTGTAACCCTTGACTTCTAAAACTGCCGTATTTTTCTTCCTACATATATGTTTGTTGGCCCATGGCCCAAATAGAAACTTATCAGCCTTTTAATATCAATACTAATAATGACCCATTACTAATTTTCTTTGGCCCGTTTGACATTATAGTCCAATAAGTTCAAGGGACGTTAGGGTATCTAGATCCAGAATACTTTCAAACAAGTCAGTTGACAAATAAGAGTAACGTTTATAGTTTTGGTGTGGTTCTCCTAGAGCTTCTAACTAGTAAGAAGCCACTGTGCATTGAGCGAAGTCAACTGGAAAGAAACTTAGCAACGTACTTTCTCAACTCCATGAAAACAAACAAGTTATTTGAAATACTTGACACTCAAGTGGTGAGAAAGGCTTCGGCCAAGCAACTCCAAACAATTGCTTCACTTGTGAAACGATGCCTCGGTATGAATGGCTACGACAGACCAACCATGAAGGAAGTAGCTATGGAACTAGAAGGTTTGAGGAAAATTACAAAGCAATAATGAGTTATTGAGTGAAGATGGTTTAAGCTTTAATTAGTGAGTGAGAATGAAGACTTGGACCTTTAATTGATTAATTAAGCTGTGTAGCTAATTGCAAGCACTTAGATGGCTTCCATCGACGTTCAAAACAAAATCAGTACTTGTTCAATATTTCTTTAAGTCTGTCGGATGTAAAACGTAATCATTTGCTTTGTTGGTAAGCATAAGTGATCTTTTTACTCATGATATACGTCTAGAATATACATTTGTTTTATAATAATTAAGCTCATTGCAAACACCATAATATATACTCCAATAATAAATATAGGTGACGTATATGAAATAGAAGTAACTCAAAGTTGACTGTATCTGTAAGAAAAGTGAAACAACTATATCTAAATCGAGTTAGATATTCATTCAATTCATTTATTTTATTTTAAAATATAACTAGATAAAAGATTTACGGCAACGCGAGCGAAATTTAAGTGGTTTGGTTATTTATGGTTTCACTTATTTATATTTGGGTTTGATAATTATGTATGATCATAAAATATAAAATAAGAGGTTTAAAAAGTCTTGATAAATACGTACAACAAAATATTAGGGTCTACGTTTGTGATTTCATCATGTTGACTCCAAAGAAACATTGCAAGAATAAAAGATAACCTCTTTTGATATGAATTGTAAATTGTAAATTATAAATGAGAGATTTAGGAACAAAGAAGAAAGACAAACTTCCATCTCGAGAATAAGATAGCAGTAAAAGATCTCTTGTCATAAGAGAAAATGTTCTATACTGAATAGTTTGTGACTTCAGATTTACTTACGTTGCTACTTCTAGTATGATGGGACATTGACAATGTACCTTAATGAGAGTTCATTGTTATCGTATATATACATCCTTGAAGATTCAACACTGATTACAAATAGATTAACTTATGAAAAAACTATGTTTGAACAGGTCGAAAGTCTTGTCATAAGTGTATTTGTAATGGATAAAACAATTAATTTCCAAATTCGGTTAACATTATAATAATATATATTTGAATTATATATAACAACTAAGAAAATAACTACTACATATTATACAATTCAAAGAAAAATACACGTGAAAATCCCAACCATATATAAATCGGCTGCTATGGTCTTTATAGAAGGCTGTAACCTTGTACTCGACGACTATGTTTCTTAATAATCTTCCAGTACCGAAATGGAATACCTGAGACAGTATGCACATAAGAAACCTATGAGATGGGACAAACAACATTGAAATAAACGATTCTAAAATCTGAAATTTAAAATCTAAAATTAAATTAGTGGAAATAAAAGAAATGGTTTCATTACTGAAATTTCTCCTATTGCATTCGCTATTGAAAAGAAGTTATTATTCACCTGCAATATGAATGAAGAAAAACGTGTTACTATATGGTAAAGAACACGTATTAAGAAACACTCATCGATGATGTACACACTTTGTTTGATATATAATTGTGTGATATTGACAAATAAATTTTAAAAATAGATAATAGAATGCAATGATAAACATAAGAAAGAAATTACCGTATCAGTCCATTCCTCTAAACGCAGATAGATTGCAACAGGGGGAATGTAAATGTATACTTCAAATTGCAGAACCTAGCTGTAATTGTCCGTTGCAACCTTAAACTCTTACTGAACCACTGTAAGAGGTAACCTTCCATTACACCGGTTTAACTTTTGTTACACAATCATGAGTTATGAACATCTTGCTAAAAGACATATCTTGCAAACCATACTTGCATACGAATCCCTTTAGCTAAACTCTGAACCCATAGAAATAAAATTATACATTCATTGTCTAATTTTTTTCAAATTGTCATGTATACTCAATAAGCCCACACATAACTTATAAGTGAAGTTGGGTATCGAATGAAAATGAAAGCATGTAGTGGTCAAATGGGTTACTTATTGGTATGGGCTGAAAAGTCGAGGAGAGTTGGGATGACTGTAGCACTTTTAACTTTGAACTTCAATAATCAGCAGTCTATGGAGTATTTGTACAAAAGCAAGATTTTTCACGCTAACCTCTTGCAAGCTCCTTTTCAGCGAGTTTAAATTATAATACTCTTGTTGCTCTGTTTCCTTATATGATCTCTCTACATTATTGAGTTCAATTCTTAGATTTATCTGAGTTATGAGGTGAGATGCTCTATAAGAGCTTCTTGGAAAGTCTCAATTGTAGGTTGAAAGTCTTTTTGATGCTTTGGCCATCTTAACCAAAGAAGCTTTCACGTATCATTATGCACATAACGCAAAATAATATAACTTTCTAGGCAACTTAAATCACACCAACTTACTAATGAAACACAAATATGCTTATATCATATGGACAAAGCAACTATTAGTGAAACACATATAATAAATCAAACTTCTCACTAACAATACATCGAATACCTTATGTGCATTCAAGAGAATTCCAAAATTACAATACATCACCTGATGATGCATAAGAATCACAAACATTGATGAAAATACAAAACCTAATAATGCACAAAAGAAAGAATGGATGATGGTAATTAATTTGACAAAAGTAAGCAATATAATCAACATAATAAATACTATATAAGCAAAATCAATAGATGTATATACAATACGTATCATAAAGCAAAATCAATAGATGAGAATACTGACAGTACATATTACCGAGATCATGATCTATGTTGAAGTATGTATTTGGTAGTTGAAAAATCCCTAGAAATTGATCGAGTTTAAAAAGTTAGAATCGACATGAGTTGGTATAAAATTCGATTAATTGTTGTTTATAGATGAAATTGTGAAGAAGAAACCCAAACCTTTTTATTTTAAAATATAATGAGGGAAGCAAATTAATGACAAGAGGTTGAAACTCGTTTACTTTTGCTAATAATATAAATCAGTTCTTTTTACACAGGATATAGCTCTATATTTTGCAAGTTTGCAACTGGAAATGGTAAGGCAATGCACGTGACAATGAGTTGCTGAAACGTGCACCCATGTGACCTGATTGGTTCCTCGATCAATATATATACATAGTCAAAACTGAAAACTAAAAGTCAACATCTGACTATATCGCATGCATTTATTAACTTCTCAATCCATGACACCACTCATATATCTTTCATTTAATTAATTTGTTTGATTGCCAGCCACAGCATCGTACGTTTCACACGGAATGGTTGACGGTTAGTCGTCGAACGACTAAATGTCACGTCGGCCACGAGTAATGGTTATGAACGATTAGTGGGAGTGGAGAGTCTCACTACTAAGCCACTTAATTATTTTGGTACATTAGTATCTTTTACTCATTGCATTATTAATAATAGAGTTAGTTGCATGGTCCGTCCCTATATTTTACAAATAAAATGCACCATTAATCCCTAAACTTTACTTTTGTACTGAAAGTTCAAACAAAAGAAAGTTGTTACGCGGTTGGTCTCTCCTTCGACTAAAATGACTAAGTTATCATCGGTTAAATCAAGACATAAAAATAGGACATTAAGGGTATGGTGGTCATTTTAGTTGGATGAGGGACTACCCATACAACAACTTTCATGTTTTTGAACCTCCAGTGCAATAAGTAAAATATAGGGACTAATGGTGCCATTTTATGTGAAGTATAGGAACGAACCATACAATTAACTCTTAATAATAACAAAGGCCGGAAACAAAACAATAAAAACAAAACAAGAAAAAGTGAAGCCCCCCCTACACTCTCGACCTTCCCCGTTACCCAAACCATGAATATCTCACCACGAGCCGCCCACTCCCTCCGTCCTTCTCGTCGTCATGCTGGACAGCTGCCCACTCCCTCCGTCCTTCTCTTCGTCGAGCTGGACAGCCTCCAGCACAGAGGCACTACGTGTGGTCTTAATTAAGGATATCCGGCCATGTTTTTGCTAGCTAGCTTCGCCATAAACTTAAACGTACTTGTATATGTTTATATAAAAATAAACAATTGATCGGATATTGGTTAAGACAATGGATTAACTTATTAAACGGAGTAAAACATAGCCAATGAAACATGCAAATTAGTGAAAGCTAAGAGAAACTTGCATTGCCAAATTTACATACAAATTAAAGTTACATATTATATTAGAGGTGGCAAAATGAATGGGTCAGGTCGGGTCAGATCTCGAATCTAGATGGGTTTGGGTCTAAACGGGTTCGGGTCTAGATGGGTCATTTATAAGGATGGGTCTAAATGGGTCCAGGTTAAATGGGTGTCGGGTCAGGCGGGTCATCAGGTTCACCAAACTTTTTTTTTTATTTGAGTGAAAAATGAAAAAAATGAAATGAAGTGGGAAAAAAAAAATTACTCGCTAGACCCATCCAAACCCGTTGGTTAATTGTTACACAATTATAGGTTATATAGAAAAATCTATTTAGACCCATCCAAAATGGAGAGGGGACCCAACAAACTCATCTCCTCCTAAAAATTAACCAAATTGACCCATAATTAATCAATGAGTCTAATATTGCCACCTCGATCTATATTATATATTCGCTGATAGATTGAGATATTTTTGTGCATGCAAGTAGCCCACTCCCCACCCCTTAACTGAGAAAATTTTATTTGGAAACATGGGAAGTAATCATGACAACACTGCTAGCTAGCAAGCTCTTTAATATATTCAATTGATCATATAGCTATCCAACAAGCTAAGGTGGAATAAAGTACTAACCATATATGGTTTCAATGAGCCTCTTGCTTTTATAGCAAAGGAATCATTACAATTCAATACACTATCTTTAATCTACTAGCTTTCCAACAAAAAAAAAACATATATATAAACCAAAAATCAAGCCAACACACATCACATCTTGTAGGGGATATATTGTTTGATGCTCCCATGTACAATACTTTATAGATCAAGTGTTCAAAACTCGGCCACTTCGATTCCGAATCAACTCAGTGATGCTGTGGAGGTGGAACTGCAGGCTTACACTGATAACACTTGGCAAATAACCCGAACGTATCAACTTGTCTAACAAAATTTGTCACACTAGCCCATCCACCAAACCCAAACCCGACCACCAGAACCCACACTACGATAAACATGTTGAACACGTACATGGCTGACCAACTCGGTAGGAACCGAGGAGGCTTCTCGGCCGCATTCTGCAAACAACATTTTCAAATTTATATAAATGTTAATGAGAAATACTAAAATTTAATTAAGGGGCTTATTCTGTTATTCAGGCATAGTTGAGGGATTAAAATGTGAGTCAACAGTTGGCCAGCTCATCTCGGACATAATACAACACTCGAAGTATGGCATATAACTAAATGGACAAGGACTTGCTACCTATCTACTCCAACTCTATCAATATTTCCAAATCTAGCCTTAAATGCAATAGTACAACGTCCTTTTTATTATAATTATTATTATCATAATAATGCCTAACATGTTTACATTCTGTTGATTATTAATGCCCATATATTCTCAATATATACAAGTCCCTAGCTACCTTTTATAAGTTATAAACTTACCACCAAACTCAGAGTGAATATATAATAATTTTTCATGCTTTTTTTCCTAATAAAAGAGTAGTGTCCCCTAAGTTTCTCTTCACCTTTATTAACTTGGAAAGACTATAAAATAAAAAATTTAGACATAGTACATGCAGTATAATTATGTAATAATCAATAAATATGAACTCTTGTCTCCATCAGAATATTGGTCACTAAAAGAGAGCATATGGACAAGAAAGAAACTATACTAGCATAGTACCAAGGCCACTTTATTTACTTAGACCATTATACCCCTTTGATATTAGGATAATTATTCCCTATGCCATTAAAGAAAGTAAATACCGACATAACTGCACATACCACACAAAATAATTCCTAGAAATCTATCATAGAGGGGCTACTTTATGCTACTCGGCAAACTAATCGTTAGAAAACAAAACTAAGTTTTGCAATATAAAGTTTGAACCTGTCGAGCGGAGGCCTTCCTGTAGGTGAGCATATGAGCAAGTGCAGGGATGATGTACACGGTGAAACTGACCAAGAGTGCTCCCACTGCAGAATTTATGGGTCCGAAGAAGGGGAAAATGATAGCCAAGAACCAAATTGGTATAACCACAGGTAGCCTTGCTAGTGCCCGTAAAAATATGCTCTTCGTGTCATGCATCCCAATCACCTTCTCCCACACAAAATATAATGGTGTGCATGCAAATCCAAATGTAATAAACTGTTTCATATTTGTAAACAACACCCCATGTTTTAGTCACACTCCATCCAGTATATATCAATAGTACAATGCAATGTGGAACTTCTAGCAAATATCTGTACAAATTTAACCTGGTGAATGAGCATAAGAATGACGGCAGTATCACGCCATCGGGTCTTGGGAAGCAGAGAAAAGGCGTTCGAATGGTTAAGAAGCTCGTCGCCAAAAGCCCAATACACAGCAGAAGAAGATGGGAGGGTCAATGTAAAAACATAGAGTGTGGCAATTAAGTAAATATGCTTGAACTTTCGGGGTTTCCACATTGCATGCATAATTTCCCTGTTATTAAAAAGCTAATCAGTCAATTGTTTGTTTAGTTTTTTTATTTTGGTCACTAACATAAAAGAAACAATAAGTGAAAAGTATATGCATAAACAGAAATTTGGTTTACGAGTACTTTGTATAGCACAGAACATTTTATGGGACAAGCAAATCTGATTATTCAAATGTCAAGAACATGGAAAGGATTTTGGAGTATTGGCATTGGATCACACAAAAAGGTAAATGACCATGATACCCTCCATAATGTTTTTATTTATATAAATAAAAATAAAAGATAGATCAATGAGATTCAATTATTAAATACTTGGATGGCAAAGTCCACTGCCTCTGCTCTCCATGTGCACCTCTTTATATCAAAACTCATTTCATCATTGATCAGAAGATATATTCAGTACTAGTTGGTCAATCATGTCATATATTAAACAACTCTTAGTTAACTTATTGTGAATCTGTAAATTTTCTAACGTTAATATATAATAAAGATGTATTATATTATATGGTGTTTAGAACATATGTAACATAAACTGAGTTGACCCGGATTAGAAAGTAAATACATCTCTAACCTGTAGATTAATATATCTCTTGCTCTTAAACATTAGAGTATTAAATTGTGTTACACGTTAATAGTTAATGTTACATGAAAAATAAAAGTAGTGTAATAGTATATATCTTGAAGAACAACCAAAGCCTAATTAAAGTTAAATCATGAACAGATTAAATTATTAATTATTAGTATTATCAACCTACTAGAACTTTTTTGCTGCATTATATTATACAGTCCTGTTTTCAGGTTCATTAACCAAAGGTGGCCGGCAAAAGCTGAAAAGAGAGACTGCATAGAAGATGGAAGAAAGGGTATCTTTTCACAGGATTGCAAAAGTTGTTCATTTTATAAACAAAAATCATTTTTCTATACTTCTTCACTAGCTAGACTTTTCAACTTACAGTATCAGTATTCAGTATACTAAATATTATCCAAAGTTATGTACACTTTTTAATGAAACATGTACAAGTCATTGATTAAGAATACTTACACAGTGACAGCATGACCACCGAATGTGTATAATATATTCGTGGCTCCGGTGAAATAAAGCACCAGTTTTTTAGGACCAGAGTGTTCAACCCCATCAACCTGCAAAAGATGATGCTTGGTCAGCTGTAGTTGTTGATCCTTTTTTTTTTGGCCATTTTAAATCACGAAACCGGCCATTTGAGATCTGGTTTCTGAAATCTTGATTTGGTATGTGAGAGTGTGTGTGGATATACCTGGCCATGAATTAAAGCTGCAATGGTCATGTACCAGGCAGTGTAAGTGGTCATCCCAAGGCCAAGAAAAGACCAAATTCTGTAGTTGTGGAAAGATGGAATGAATACTGTAGTTGCACAACATGCTCCAAATATGTATGTCCATGTCCTTTTGTCCAAATGGTCATTTATGTAGTATATATTACTGTCGTTTTTACACAAAACAACACAGCAAAGTGTCAATTTTTAACATGAATTCTACAATACCCATTAGTACTATATTATTACAGTAATTAATTTTGACCCAAAAACAAACCTTGCACAAGCTATGAGTTGTATCACAGATCCAAACAGAAGAAATGTGCAGTTGAAAGCCAGTCCTATTGCTTTCCAATAAGGTCCCAATAATCCATCAAGAACTTCAAACCACTGGAAAATTTCAACAATAAAAAGTCATCAAATAATAGTCAAAGTTACAAAAAAAAATGAGTGTTGTATATATTTTTGTTGTGTCATAGTACATATATAGTCCATCCAATATAATATAATGATAATTTAAAACAAAACATTCTAGTGTAAAAATAGTGTAGATGGAAGTGAACCTGTATGACATGATTCTTGAAGTTGACACCTTCTTTCTCTTTTCTGCTTCTGTACTCAATGTAAAGAACACTGATGAGATAAGCTGTCCAGCTGCCAAGAAGACCATAGAAAATCTGAAGCACAATCCCTGAGGCCATACCCAGTTGAGAGAAAGAGTATGGTAGTGTTAATAGCACTTGTGCCACCTGCATTAACACATGTACGTACATTCAAGATTCTTCAAAATTAAGGAATTTTAATTTATGCTATATTTTGTGTAGTTACTTGATTTGATGAACAACTAAACCAAGCATCCCAAGCAGAGCCTCCATGCCATAAAGCATTTTTCATGGAAAAAACTGAGTGATCTTCGTCTTCTTGTTGATGTACTTGTTTTCCACCATCTTCATTTGCATTATTATTATTATTATCATCATTGGAATTTGATGAAATTATCGAATCCTCTGCTTGTTTCTGACCCGACATTTTCTTCGATATTTGCTACTCCAAGCTGATACCTTTTCTATCCCCTCTTTTCTAAACAGATCTGTCAACACATAAAAAGACAAATAAATAAGAATTAGTAGCAAAAACCCATGAATTGAATTCCCAGATCCAGAAATCAATGCCCATGATAAAAAAAGATTACATTTTTTATATACTACTAGTAGTAGTAGAATTATATTAAGACATAATCCTACAAAAACAAAAGAAAGAGTCTTTTTTAACCTTATCAAGTCTCCATCTCCAAAACCCGGATCTTTTAGAAGGTACACTTAATTTTTGACCTTTAGTATTTGTGTTGTATGTATATGAATGTTTGTATATGAACAACAACAAACAAAAGATGGAGAGAGAGAGAGAGAAATAATTATATTGTAAGAAGCAGCTGCTGCTCACGTACTAGTGTAGAAATCACTCAGACATTTATGATTTGTGTTTATACAAACACAAGGCAGCTGCACAAAGATGAGCTAAAAAGGTAGCTAGAAAGAAAGAGAAAGAGGGAATAAATAATAGTAGTAATCTCTAAACAATTAAAAGATGAAGAAAAAGAAGAGGTGTTTGGAGGTGGACATATATAGAAACTAACCAATTTTTCCCTTTTTCTAAGGGGATTTTTTATTACTTTGAAATGTTTGATTAATTATTTTATTCAGTGTGAAACTGAAAAGGAGTTGGATTCACTGTATTGTATGTATCTCAGTATTTGTAATTGTGTATAGCATTTACAGCAGATTGGATCAAATGGAGTGTCTTTGACTCTTTGGTCATCAGAATTTAAAAAGGGGGGAAAATAACAATTTCTTCTTATTACGACACTCGACCACTCGTCACTCATCAACCGTTTTTAACGGCTCCCTACAATAAATAGATATAATTAACCGTTAAATATATGTTATAGTATAATGCGTTAAATATAAATTTATTAAAAAGGTTAAACTGAGATAACTTTCGAGTAGTATTATATAGAGTACAACATCTAGAACTTTTACTTGAAAAAAAAGGTAATTGCATGTAAATAGTTATTAACTAAATAGTTATTAACGGTCGCAACCTATTATGTGAAGTGGTGCATATGCAATAATTAGGCCTCGCCTTACTACTATGGAAGTAGAGGGACTCAAATGTCATTGAGTATATATACATTTTGCCTGTAGTATTCATTCAATAATTGATGAATAGTATATTTTATTATTTTTTTAATTTTTAATTTTTTGCATTTGTTAATTTTATTTACTTTTTTTATTATTATTCATATGTGTTCAATTATTAATATTTGTATAATTTTTCCCCTATAATTATAGTTTTCGAGCATAATTTTCAAGGTTTATAGTTTGAGATTATACGCAAATTTATAGATTTCTCAATTGTATGTTTTTTAGTTTTTAAAACGTCTTTTGCATAAATTAAATATTTTATGGGGGACTACATGTACTTACATCAGTGAAAGTATGCACTAAATTTTTTTTCAAATAACGCATTTGTGGATATAAGTAAGTATCAATAAATAAGAGTCAACTGTTAGATCATAGTTTGAGAGGAGATCATCATTTAATTTGGAGACTTGGTGTTGAGAAATTGAATTTTGCAGTTTCTTTTAACTGAGGTTAATTAGTTGGTCTAATTTATCTTTAACATCTTTGAAATTTGCGTAGTTTATACGTTTTAATTTTTAATTGTTGCTTTATTTTAAGGTGATATCGATTTTCTACATTAAATAGTCAACATTCAAAAAATGAATTCTACATGAGTTCATGTGGTATTTCAATAATTATAAATTTACATTGTGTGATCAGTTTAATAAATAAATGTTTGTCTTATTGGTTATTGATCCATTCTTGTATCATTAAGTTAATGAGATTAGCTAGAATAACAAAATGGACACGAAAATTTTAATACAATTAATATTGGAGTCTATATCATGATGTTGTAAACACAATGACACTATAAAACTTTAATGATCTTCCAATCAAGATTAAAAATATTCAAAGCAATTTGTTTAATTTGTAAAATTGAGTAAGATAAAAAATTTAATAGTTATAGTAGAAGAGCAATAAATGATTTAAGTGCATGTAACTTATTGAATTATCAATTAGTAAAATCAATGCATATACACTATACACTTTTAGATGCAAAATCAACTTTGTAATAATTTAATTTTTTTTGCAATTATACACATACATGTTGGTATAATCAAAAAACAAACCATCAAAATATTATATTTTATTCAAGAGAAAATTTCATATTTCATATCAGAGTTTAAAAATGTACTTTTTAGCTCCCCGCCGTAACGGGCGAATTAAAAAAACTTGTTAGACAAAAGTTAAAGTTCAAGTGTCAATTCTGTGCGATTGTACATTACAGGGAACATGACCGTGTCTTTTCGGTTAATCGTTAGTTCTGTATATAAACGTGTAATTAGAGGTTATAACTAATTAAGTTAGACGATTGATAATGAAAATGAGACTGATCAGTTGTTAACTCTCTTGAATGTGTGTGTTTAATTTGAGTGTGTTTAGTGTGTGTTTCACCATTGATAGTTGTTTAATGTATCAATGTGGAGAAACCATCCGGAATGTGAAGGCTCGCGAGTTCCTCACTTGATCAGAGCCATGAATAGCTTATATATTCATGCTTTTTACTCCATGTGGGCAATTTTGTAATACTAGTTGGGTGATCGGCCTTGGTGTGTATGTCTCAAAACTATATTTATCAAGTGATACAAGTTCAAAAATTGGTCAAGGTGAAATTGCTCTAGGCATATATGTCTTATAATAAGATAAGAAGATATATATATATATATATATATATATATATATATATGGATCGAGTAGTTGGTCTCACATTGTAGTGGAAGGCCCACATATCACTCTGTGAATCACATAGGTTTTCATGGTCAATAAATCTATTGGATGTATCGTCATCTGATACCATAAAAGATAAATATAAAACTATCAAAATTTTGAGGCTTCAATAAAGTCATAAACTTTCACTATAAGCTAAATTGACAAGACACCGATCCCTTATATGTTTTGTTTTTCATAACCATCACTTACGTAGCGCTAAAACTAATGGGTTGAAATGCAAACGATGTACATGCAAATATATAGAAGATCTAATTGTATGAGGAAGTGATATGTGCTACTAACACTAACTATATTAATTATTAGGATAAAGTCCAAAAGTTTTTTAAATTAGATAAACAATGAAGTATTTGCATGCATGTCTAAAATTTAAAAGACTAGAGATGGATGTAGTAAATAAAAAATACCATATATTAGGGTACTTTATACAATAAATCTCCATCATTAATTATGAAATATTTGGATGGGCGAGGCCATCCATATGCATGCGACTATGTGAGGTGTTCATGGATGGCTAACCGGGAACTCGGTTAATCGGAGACTGGTTAATCGGAGTTTCGGTTCGATATATTTTTGAATATAAATTGAAATCGAAAAATTTGGTTAATCAGTAATCGGTTAACTGGTTTTTCAGTTCGGTTAATCGGTTAACCAAATTAACTGTTTATTACTTAAAACTTATTTAAAAAGTAATTAATAACACACAAATATACATTAATATTAAGTGTTCACTAATTTTAAAATCTTTTGACGATAAATTTTTCAAACGATAGCAATTATACACTATAATTGTATATTTATTAACTATGTACTTAAATCTTCGAATATAATTAGAACTAAGTAGTAATAATTACAATATTAAATCAAAACTAAGCTAGTAAATTAGATTAAAATGAATGGAAAAGAAATATAAATGATTTCATCAAAATACAATTGGAAATATCTACATATAAATATATTATATACATATATTATAAGGTATATTTAAAATTTTCGGTTTTTTCAATTTTTCGGTTAACCGTTTATCACGTCTATCTCAAAAACATGAATCGAAACTGAAACTGAAAAACCGAAAAATTTTCGATTCGGTTGACCGAAACCTAAAAACGAAAAAAACTCGATTCGGTTAACCCTAAATCGGCTCAATTCAACTGGTTTTCGGTTCGATTTTTCGGTTTAGGACTACTTTGAACACCCCTATGTGAGACGGTTCATGCACTTGCTCTCATTGGACTTTGTCGTTTAATAAAAGAATTATAACAAAACAATTGACCTTCTAATTTGTTTATCATATTCTAACTTGATTAGCATTAATATTGTGAAATATATATATATATATATATATATATATATATATATATATATATAGGGTTGGGTTCTGGTGAGAACAAGGGGATTCCGTGAAAATGGTGAGAACACATCTTAGTCATCCATTTTTTGATCAAAAAACCTGATTTTGAAGGTGACACTTTTGTAAATACTTTGAAGTTTGATTTTGCAGGGTTCACATCACCTTTGCTCATTTGAAGTTTTTTTTTAGCTTCACATCATTTTGCTCATTTGAAGCTTTTTTTTGTTAGCTTCACATCATTTTTCTCATGTAAAGTTTTTTTTTTTTAGCTTCACGTCATTTTGCTCATGTGAAACTTTTTTTTTTAGATTCACATCATTTTGCTCATGTGAAACTTTTTTTTCTAGCTTCACATCATTTTGCTCATGTGAAGCTTTTTTTTTTAACTTCACATCATTTTGGTGATGTTAAGTTTATTATTTTTTTTCTTAACATAAGGTTATGATACTATAAATTTTTATTTTTATAGGTTCACATAGTTTTGATGAGATTAAGTAAATATATTTTTGTTAACATTAGTTTTTGAAGAGATTAATGTCTATATATATCAATTCGCTACTTCAAACATTGTTGTTAACAAAAATTAAATAAAACTTCACCATGTTAAGACTATTGTGAAATATAAAAAATTAAACTTCACATAGCAATCTTTATGTGAACCCTTCAAAATTAAACTTCAAATTATTTACAAAAGTGTCACCTTCAAAATCAAGTTTTTTGATCAAAATATGAATGGCTAAGAGGTGTTCTCACCGAATCTCCTTGTTCTCACATGATCCCAAATCTCTCTATATATATATATGGTAATCTTAATGCTAATGCTAATGGTAATATTATGGTTGGTATATTCTTGGCAGCTGGTTGAGTTATTTAGGCTGTATGGATGGAATGACTTTTTTTAAGAGTTGAGAGTTGCCCCATGATTTGAACATGCATGCATTATGTGTACGTACGTTTTATCTAGCTAGTACTATACATTACTCACAAATCTATATATGGCCACGCTATATAGTGTAGTGTCCTACAATACAAAACATATAGACTATCATTTCGAGGGGAGGATATATATAATTGCGACACAAATTTATATGGGTCACATGCTCTGCTCATTTAGAGATAAATTAATAAGCGTCGCATTTATGTGATGTAGTGGTGATTTAATTTGATCCTATGAACTAGTAACTTAACCCACCATATACTATTTCTAGTGTTCCAATGAGAGTGTATAGCCTTTTGTGACTCGTAACTATTAATTACTCGTATAAGATTACATATATTATTATGAACTCTATAATTAGTTCATCATATGGATCTCTATGAAATTAAAGAAAAACAAATTAAACAACATGGATGATGTTTCATGTATATATTTAAAATAAAATTTCTACATATATTAAAACGTACCTTTATCTAATTAAAGAATCTAAAAAAGCAACATGTAGTAATAATAAAAAATAATTGGGGTATATGTATCTACTAATAAATGACACCACCACTCGAATCACTCCCACATCAAATAACAGAGCTTCTTAACCTTTGATCGTGTGGACTCGACCCACGAAATCGACCATCTTTGATTACACACAGTATTTAATTATATCAAAAGGTCCCTATACTATCAACGGAGGATATTGACATGTTATGTATATGCCAGTGTATAGGGTTACAAAATTTTGAGGGCCTCCAAATTTTATAAGAATTGCTATAACTAATATTGATTCAATCATTTTTTGTACGTTATTGATCAAGCAATTGTTTCTCCTAAAAAAATATTCGAAAATACAAATAGTATGACAAGACTTTTGGTTTCTTGCTTACTTCTAGCAAGTTGCACTCCATTGATCACAAGACTCTTAGTTCTTACTGTAGTTATTTTGAAAAGACATTCACGAAGAGTCGACAATCTGATATTGATGGAAGTGAACTTTATGTGAAGTTCAAATTGCTTAAAATTTCTTTCCTTGTGTCAATATATGACCTACTAAATTCCACATTATTTGAAACAGTTCTGATTATTGAAAATAGAGTATCGTTAATTATTCCCATAATTGTAGCAACCGCGAAAATAAGCTTTTTAAACTTATATTTTTGAAATCATATTAAATTGTGGGAATAGTTAACAATGTCACAAGAGAATCATTTGATAATAATCTACTATAGAGTATTGATTATAAAGGTTTAATCAACAAAGTTGTTTCGAAGGAAGCTTGGAGAATAGCTCTTTTCAATGAAGAATGAAAATAATAAGTTTTTTCCAAATTGTTTGATGATAATTTATGTATGTTTGTATCTTTATATAATTCTCGTAGTAATATGGTCATTTTCCAATATATATGTTTGAAAAAAGTTTGGTGTATTTGTGGCCCTTTTTCTGATATCACACGGGGTCTTTCAAATTCATTTGTCAGCTTTATATATTGATAATAATTGTACTAAATATTCTTATGTCGAAAAGAGTAAACACCTTAATTATATAATCGGGATATAATCCGTGATATTGACATCACAAAACAAATGTGATGTTGACCAACAAGAATAGGGAACTGATAAATACAACAAATAAAAGTAATTCAAACATTAAAACTGTATTATGAGTACTTGTACTATATGCAATAACTGTTGTACAGTTGATGTAAGAATCACTTTTATTTATTGTATTTATCAACTCCCATAAGAATATTACATATTTTACATTTTTGACCCTTCAATTTATAGAATGTACAAAAATAGTCCTTCCACGAAAACTAATAACATTATTTATCAGTGCAGTTCAACATTATTTCACCTTATATAATTTAAAAACATGAATTTGATCAAAATTGGAATAGTATATATATATATATATATATATATATATATGATCTGGGAAGAAGGAAATTTAGGTGGAGAAAAGGGAGAAGTAATATGAATATATGATTCAATATTTTTATTACTATGATTCAACTTTTTTGTAATTTACCCTAATTGAACATCCCCATAACATTTTGGAAAAAACATCTCTATGAGAATGTTTTATGTTAACAATTACAAACTATGGGGGGTGTTCAATGCTATAAATGGAGTTGAAAGATGTTTTCTGCAAAACATGACAGCCACATGGATGTTTTTTATAATTTACTCCAAAATAAAATAACATGCATTTATCTTTATCATTATGGCAATTAGTACCATAATTGATTTTTTAATGTTTACTTTAATTTTTCTTTAAGACTCTTGGTTAGTCTTAAACTTTTGATATTTCATGATTTATTATCTTTTTTTATTTTACCATATATTATATTACTTAGATTAGAAGTTGTAATAGAATATGAAAGTTAAATTTTCTTTCAAATTGTGTTGTTCAATTGAGTTGAATTTATTCTAATCGTGGTATTGTTTTGAATCAACGTAATTAGAAAGAATTATTCCTATATATTTGATTGAATCAATATGATTTGATTCATATTTCCTTTTGTAATCTACATCATAATCAAACCTTTAACAAATCATAATGACAACATTGACGATCCAAACGAGGTTTGAAGGTAAAATCAGTCGGTAAAAAGGAGAAAAACTTAATTAATTTGTAGATGCATCGATCGTTCATTAAAGTCAAACTGAGGATGTTTGCACCGTTGCGTCGTCATAATGCGCCATTTATATCCAGACTACAATCATCGCTCTGATCGATAAATAACCTAACTACATTCCCAATATATAAGATCAAATGAATTTCTACTACAATTGTTTTGTGATAAATTAAATGAATACTCTACGAATTTTTATGTAGACATCTATTTTTTCTTTTGATTACGCCGTAAGATTGATTGTACACGTACCAAAAAAAACTAACATTAAGAAAGTAGAACACATATATAAACAAGATTATGGTAAATATAATTATAAAATTAAAAAGTCTGTAAGTTTATATATATATATATATATATATATATATATATATATATATATACTTTTTACTTTATAGTGTCCTGTATCAATTTGGTATCAGAGCCATGAGCTTTTCTTTAGGCCGGGGTGGTATGAAATTTATTGCTTCTACATTAATTAATTGTTTGCTTTCAACTATCTTAAAAGAAAAGATTAATTTATATGTTAAAAGAATACATGAGCTGAGTTGTTTAAACTTTGATATAAAATAGTTTTACACTATTAGAATCACAGTACATATAATATACAAAACAGGGTGTTATATAATTCCAAAATCAGGTTATCAAAACCATATCAGAGTTAACACTTCGTCAAACGTTCCATGCTTCCAAAAGCATCACTTCCTAACCACTCACATAATTTACAAAACCTGCAGGAAGTAATATGAGGGATTAGCACGAAGCTAAGTAAATGAATAAGTCACACACAATTCAACTTAGCATTACTACTTGTTTACACCAAATAATCGTAAACACATATTCTTTCAATGAGGATCGGTGGCTCTTGGGATATCATAATACCCAGGGATTCCTCAAGAACACTTATCGTACATATCCGTATGGTCATAACGGACGAGACCGATAGCTAATGGTTATTATAATCAAACACAGGTTCTTTACACAACAAATGAATCAAGACCCTGTGTAATTCACATAACAACCAACTAGCCCAACTAACACGTTGACCTCAATACACTGATGCACAGAGGCCACATAGCACGTAGATTTAATATCAATAACATAGACTAAACAGTCAAATAATCAAATCGACGTTTACTTGTTGCAATTAAACAGTTACAACTAAATCAAATAGTGAGTTCCAAATCCACTCACCGATACATCTGCAGATCTCCCACTCAGAAATCTTATATTACTGAGTCTTCAGAGTATCTGAAACACCATATAATACACACGTTAGTAACTTGTTCCACAATCATCATCATAGTATATTTATTCAATCAGGTAATCCCTGAAGTTTAGGCAAACAAAAGTTCAATCAGAAAATCTCGAAATGACGTTTAAAAACTGAAAAATGCCATTTTTAGCCCCTAGATGACCCCGAATGGCTAAAAACTGCCTAGGCTTTTTAAATAGAGCCAGGATTATTAGGCCGTTTCTGAGTGACCATGCGAATTTCAACCCAATCCGAGTTAAAAAATTGTCACTTATCTGGGACCCCAAAAACACGCTTTTTCAAAATTTGCAAAACAAAAGTTTAAAAATCTCGGTTCGCAGTGATCTCGGTTCTCGGTTCGCAACATTTCAGTTTGCAACGCATAAATCTCAGTTCGCACAGCAATTCAACTCGCTTCGCAAGTAAAACTCGCATCGCAGCGACTCGGTTCGAACATCAAAACTCAACTCGCAGCATTTCAGTTCGCACATCTCGGTTCGCACCGCGACATCTCAGTTCACAGGACGAACTGCGAACTGCGAACTTCGCTGTTGTTACGAGTTTTCCGAACTAAATCTCATTATAACTTCAAAAAACTCAGTTCTATGGTTTCTAATACTTCAACTAACATCATATGACACCTAATAACACTAAATAACAACATATTATACTCAATTTCACTCAATTACTCAATCTCTCATAAAACCCATTTATATAACTCAAGAATTCAAACTCACTTTGTAATAAAGATGATGGTGAGAATGAAATCGGTAGCTAAAACAATTTTATGAAGTTGATATATGTTTTCAATTTGCAAAAACTTTGAGGCTTGAAACTTATGAAATGAAGAAGAAGAAAAAATTGGGAAAATACTCAAAAGTAAGTCGGCTCATAAACCGACTTCACCTATTAAGTGGTATAATTTTATAACCATCCTAGGTCTATTGTCTGGAACCTAAAAAACATTTGCGAGAATAATTTTGTTTTACCATCATTTATAATAATTTAAAACAACTAATAGTTTACTATTCACAATAAGTCCTGAGACCTATTTATTTAAGTTTCACAGTAAAACAAATAATATCAGGTAATTCCTAAAACAATTAAATCATCAATTAAATAGAGGAATTACCAGACCAATAAGGAGGATGTTACATCATATATCATTTCAAGAATTCAAGCAGCAAGTTCTTCTCTAGAAGAAATTCAAAAGATTATCAATGAAATAAAAAATTCTACTTCTGGGAGTTCAAATAATGATCAAGATCAGTTTCAAGATGCTCAAGATCCATATGATGATGTTATTTTAAGCCTCTAATAATGTAATTAGTGTTGTAACATTTTTACTCCATATAAAATGTAAAAATGTAAAAGTAAGAAATTATCAAAAGAAAATTATCAAAACCCTACTTTCTATAATTAAATTATATCTAAAATCTATTTTCTATTATCAAATCATGGCCGACAAAGAAGATCACTCAAGCACTTTGATGGAATATCTTTCTACTAATGGACAAATCAACTAATCTCTATTAGTGGAAAGTTTCTACAAAAGGCAATACAGGGGAGCAATAATTTTACAAGAAGACAAGACAACCAATCACTATTATTCAAAAGATGAAATAATTCTACAAATGGACAAAGCAACTAGTCATCATTTTTCCCGTTATATATATATATATATATATATATATATATATATATATATATGTTTTTGGTTCACACTATGTCTTTTAGTGTTAATGTTTTATTAGGTTTTTGATTAACAACAAATTTAAAGATGTGAATCTAAAAGTCCACTATCAACCACCACCACCATCATATGTATGTGTTTTGATGTAGTAACTTAGATAGTAATAGATTAATTGTTAATGTTTACTTTTTGTTATTGCTTCACACAAATCTTATTAATTGTGAATGTTAAAATCTTAACTTCATCATTTTAAGAAAGTTTTGTGAATGTTAAATAAAAAAAAATTCATAACTTCTAAATTGTTGTGGAAAAAAAAAAAAACTATGATTTACAAAGAAGATGCATTGTTAATGGAAAACTGAAGTTCACCATATTTACGAAAATGCAATTCCTTTTACCAGTTTTTTCAATAATTACAAAAATACTACCACCTTTTAAATCATTGAATTAAAATAAGTGGCTAGGATCTATTCTCACCGTATTTACAGAATTTCTTTGTTTTTATTGGAATTCAACCCTATATATATACAGTATATTGTAGAGTACTCTATATACATAGATCCGCAAGAAATTAACTATATATGTATGGGCGTATGGTTTAAGAGGAATACGTACAATATATTTAAGTATTTAATAATAACATGAAAAGGCGCCAGTTCCGGCTAAAATGTTCCGACACCATAGACGACGGCGGTGCTGAGCTCCACATGACCACCAAAACCGGCAACACGCAAGCCTTTCATTTGTTTAATAGTTTAACTAAATCAAACTTGGAATCATCGGTCAAACTTTTGTTTACCAACTTCAAGAAAGTACATGAAAATATGATATATATATATATATATATATATATATGGGCCCATGCTCCCTTTGACTTTATTACTCGTAATAAATAGTAATAATTTGTGTGTAATCTATCACCGATACAAAATGAGTTTAGCTAGCTTTATACCCGCGCAATGCAACGATGAAAATGATGATAGAGGTGGATGTGTAAATTAATATTTTTAAATAAAAATATATTGTACTCCGTCCGTCTCATTTAAAATGTTCACATTACTATTTTGGGATGTCCTATTATAAGTGTCCATTTTGATATCTAACCAATAGAAAAGACTTTAGTTATTGAATTTAATATTTGATTGATGAAAATTGATGAAAAGTATAGTTAGTGGAAATAAGTGAGACTCACCTTATATAATCTTAAAATATATTTTAAGGAAAAAAATATTAAATGTATTATATAATAGTATTTGAGTGGTTGATTACAAGTCAAATATAGTAGAGGGTTGGCTTTTTTAACTTCCTAATTGATAGGTAAAATTTGAGTGGTTGATTATAACCTTTGGTGAATGATCATAACTTTAAATTGGATCAATAACTCAAGTTTTAGGCAACGAAATACAAGAGAGAAAACGCAATATGGAACCATTTTTTATGTTTGAGGTTTTCACCATCGTCATGTGAAATACCATATATATATATATATATATATATATATATATATATACTAGGTGAAGACCCCGCGATAATGCGGGCTTTTAAAAATTTGTTGTTTTCAGATTTTTAATTTTAGATTTTAAGCATAGGTTTATTGGGATCAGTTTAATCTTTATTTTGTTTTTAACTTAAAAACCCTTAAACATTAATAATCTTAGCGCAATCAAAAGAAAGATTTTCTAAAATTAAATTAAAAAATTTATTTTGTTGTTAACTTAAAAACACTTTAAAATTAATGATCCAGACCCCAAAAACGTATTACTACAATTTTTATTTTATTATTATTATTATTATTATTATTATTATTATTATTATTATTATTATTATTATTATTATTATTATTATTATTATCATTATTATTATCATTATCATTATTATTATTATTATTATTATTTGCTACTTATCAACCGATTGCTAAGCTAAAATAATATTATAATTGCACAATAATAACAATGAATGTTAGATACGTTTGCACTTTACTTCATCAACTTAAAATCTATTCAAATTGAATCATGCATGACACAACCCGTGTAATACACGGGTATACATGCTAGTAGTAGTAGTAATAATAAATAATAATAATAATAATAATAATAATAATAATAAGAAGAAGAAGAAGAAGAAGAAGAAGAAGAAGAAGAAGAAGAAGAAGAAGAAGAAGAAGAAGAAGAAGAAGAAGAATTATAACAACAATAATAATAATAATAATAATAATAATAATAATAATAATAATAATAATAATAATAATAATAATCTGATGATGCAAATCAAACAAAATTTTACAACTTTATTAGGCCTTTAGTCGAATCGAATGAGATTGAACGGAGTATGTGGTATTCGTACATTAAGGTTTTTTAAATAAATGAACGAACACGAATGAATAAACTAACGATTATGTTGTTCATGTTCATGAACGCAAACGAATATAGTATTCGTGTGTCAATATGTCAAATGAACACAAATAAACCCGTTTTTTCAGTTATACGGACACAAACCTTCAGATAATACAACCATTATCATTTTGTCGATGATTACCATCACATGTATAATGCAATTACCGCTGCATTGCGCGGGCTACCGACTAGTTATCTAATATATAGCACAATGAATAAAATACAGCTAATGAAAAGTAAAAACTCCTCCTTCAATAAGTATATTTTAAATATATAATGATATATCAACGTAACATAAGGATTGAAATAGCTTAAGGGCTTTTTAGTAACTTCTCAAAACTTAATATGTAAATGTGACTGTATAATATAACAACTTAATTGTTGACTTAAATTTAGTATTTTAACACGACTTGACTTCAAAATATGACAAGTGGGCGAATTACACAAGTTAAGCACATAACGATAATTGTAAAGAGAGGGGCTCGCCAATCATACCCCAAAAGCAAGCTAATCCACTTCACTATTTCTTAACTTCTTTCCCTTCCTAATGCACACTTGTACCTACATAATGAACCACAATAAAGAATAAACATGTTTGCTTAGTGAGCTCATGAGCAACTAATTAAGCAATCCAAAACATCACAATCATTTTCACAATAACATGATTCACATAATCCTAAACACATAACTAATAGAACAATAGGTAGAGATTTTGAACTCTTTGTGTATCCACGGCCAAACTACATAATAGCTTAATACCATATCACATCGATATGCATATCAAGCACAACTACATAAAACTAGCAAAGCTAGCAAATCTCTACACTATGTCCAATCCACATAAAGCACAGCATATCATATAATGAAGGTAAGAATAAATTACCACAATCAAACACTTGATTGTACAAATCTCTTGCTCGAAAGCAATCCGGAATGTACAACCATCGCTTAATTACTTCCCATAACACTCACCTTGATATTTATACGAAGAACACAACAATTGCTCAACGATTTGAAGTCACTTCTTTAGCATCTATCATAACACATATCAACATAACAACATATTTAGAATCTACTTATTACAATAATTAGCTTATAATCATACTTCACCCACCCCTACTTTAATTAATTTTAACTAGACTATGAACTAACTAACCAAAGTTTTACCTTCATTCATTCTACTTATGTTATTATCATATTTACATCATAATAATGATCCTAATCACACTTAAAAGTAAATTACTTCACTTCTAGTAATTATTATCATGAATCCTAAAATCATCAAGAAAACCAAATTGATAATTTCGTCACTTTCAATATAGGTTATGGTTACTAATCATCACTAACACCCTTACTAATAATATCCCTATCAATTCCTAACCCTAATTTCAACTCAAGATCACTAATTAAACAAAACCCGTAAAATCCCAATATCTAGCTTAGGAATTATGAAGAACACTTACCAAAAGATTGAGAAGATGATGATGATGAAGATGATTTATAGAAGATTAAAAACTTGATTCAAGGTGAATTAGAGGATTTAGAGGTGATGATATGCTCCTGCGTCTCTTCTCCTTCACGATTTTTAAGTTGCAGAGGTTTTTGAAATTAATCTAGAAAGAAGCACGTATAAGAATACATTAAACTCTAATTCTTTTAATTTCTACAGTCTACAACTGAGGAATCATCTACGTATTCTATCGTATCTTTTTATTTAAATAATAATCCTTCAAAGAAATTATATTTTTGCGTACACTAAATAATACCTCGAAATCTGGGATGTTACACACACACACACACACACACCCACACACACACACACATATATATATATATATACACACACACACACACACACACATATGTAAATTTACATATCCACATATAAACCATAAACAATTAAGGAGTTATTGAATATATAAAGTCGTAAATTTTAAATATTTAATGTATATTTGAGGGGTTTTATTTTGTATTTTGATTTATATAAGAACTCTTAATGCATGAATATATCGTGCTGAGCGAAGTTCTGCTTACAATCATATAGTGAAGTCACAATTCACGATATACAATAGTTAAAACACGTGTGATTATAAACAAGGAGAACACGTACATTTACATTGGTCTAAATATATGATTACTTGTAAGTGTAACAATTTATATTTCGTTGATTCAAAATATTATGTACACTTTTGTGAATAGAATTCTGTTCCCCCAATACAACATTTTCAGGTGAAAAGAATATATGTTACGTTATATTTATTTTTTTACAATATTTGTTGGTTTCATTTCATATTAATAAATTTTTTGTAACATTTTTTCAATATCTAATTGACATTCATTAACCCACATAATTCATCGGATATGGATATGAACGGATAAATTGAAATTAAATGGATATGGATACGGATATGGATATGGACGGAAATATTTAAATGGATATGAATGTGGATATGAGATCATTCGATCCATATCCGATCCATTGTCATCTCTAGTCACGATACCCCCTTCAAGTACGTAGTGACATATTTGGTATCCCTTTTACAAAACTTTCTGTAATTGCATCCCTTGAACATAAGTGTACGTACGTCTATTAGTCATCAAGGGTTTAGTAACAAGTATACTTTTGTCACTACAACAAGCACCACGAGTTGCACACGTTGACCATCACGGACAAATGTGTACCCTGCAACTTCTGACTCTATAACTTGAAGTATTCTTGATAAAAAATAAAGTCTCAATTACTACACTCAAAATGATAGAGTATCAATTAATTTATCCGGAAATGGTGATCGGCCCCATGCAGTCGAAGAATTAGAGGGAAGAAGCGATTTCCAAATGAGGGTATGGATCGATGTTCAGACGACATTGGTAGGAGCCATGGAATTGAATTCATACGTATATTTTGGTGCAGTCAATTAAGGGACCCAGTTGGATTTGTGAGGATAACAGGATTTATGGATTCAATGGTGTGTTGCCCTACATAACACAAAGGACTCGATCGATTTCATGATTATATATTTCTTAGCTGTGAATTAAAGGGCTCCATCCCACACCTTTCCTTTTACAAACTAGGACCCCCAAATGCCCTCAACTCGATGCTCGTGTATTATTAGACAGAATACCAAAATGCATGCTAGCAGCAAACCCGTGCAATTCAACGGGGAAAATTAACATTTTATTCAAAGAAGGAAAAAACGTATTTCATATCTAATTAGTTTCATGGTCAACACATTATATCTGTAAAATTAACATTCTAAGTTTTATCAATGATAATTGATTTTTATATTTATTTGGACCATCCGTTGCCTTATGCACAAAGTTAAATTTTGTTTGACTTTGTTGAGTTTCTGTAAATAGACTGCGATGGAAATCACCATTGAATAGCCTTCTAGAATATCTGGACTAAATTTCTTTCATTTGAAGTACAAGACTTATTAATTATTATATAGGGTAAGTTAGTCATTTATTATAGTTGAGTTCAAATTTTAAGACAACTAGAAAGATATATTATATGTATTAGAAATAATAGCTACATAGCTACTCCTTATAATATATAAAACTCCCTCTCTTTAAATACTTAAAACATCATATTTGCACAATGCATAAGTCGAAAAACTCATTCACTCACAATACAAAAAGTGCCCAATTTACTACGTAAAACACTATCGCGTATAGTCTTTCTTTATTCACTTCAATTTTATGAAGTGTCAACCCTCTATATTCAACACACAATATAATATTGTATTCAAAGAAACTAAAATTTATTATTGTGTAACTACAATAAAACGGAAATTGCTTATACCATTACATCGTATACAAATTATTATTATTATTTGATCTACAACGTATCATTTGAATCAATATCTCCACACCGATTTCAAATTTGTTTTCGCCACATCGCATGAGTTACCGGCTAGTGTATATATATATATATATATATATATATATATATATATATATATATATATATATATATATATATCAATATATGGTCTTCGAAACCTAAATATCGCAAACAATGCATGACAACACCTTGTATGTGTACAATCTTTACGATAAAGATTCTTATACAACATCTATAATATAATGGGATTTGATAAAAAGAGCCCTTAGGGCTTTGGATAAGACATATTTAAAATTAAATTAATCAGCATATTAATACATTTAAACTACTATCCCGACTTTTTGGGATAAATAAACTGCCGTTTTATTTATCCACGTTAAAAACGGTTGTAAAAGAACATTTGATCCAAAATTTGTTCATATGATCCCACCGCACCATAAACATTAACTACATTAACTGATTATCAAACATTAAATGCTTAATTAGTGGGGGGTTTTTATAGCAAAAATGCATGCATCATGGTTTCAATATTTACAATGTTTAACGGTTTTTTGATGATGATTTGATTTTGAAAGAGGGTTTTGATAACATTGAGAGTAGTTTTAGCGTTATAAATATTGATGTTATCAATCATGGTTTTTGAACGTGTCATTTAGTTTCGAAAAAAATGGAGGGTAGTTTTTACTTTTGGAAATAACAGTGGGTTATAGATAGTGTTGTCTGAATACTTAAATTAATTTAATTTTAAATATGTCTTATTAGAGCCCTAAGGGCTTTTTTTTTTATCAAATCCCATAATATAATAGCTAGCTACCGCATATATGTTAATTTTGTAAATTTCAGATATAGGATTATCGATTCTAGCTAGACACTTGTAGCTTTCAATTCTAGCCTAACAATACATTAACATCTTACATATAATATATGGTGTTAATGAAAATAATAATAATCTTATTGACTATGCATTATTAAACCAAATGCTTAAATAGCTAAAGTTAAATATATATTCTAGATTACATGTCCTACAATATTTTTTACTATATATATAAGCTAAAAGTTAGAGATAATTACATAAACCGTTCTTATAGTTTAATTGGTTCAAATTTCACTCATAGTCTTTTAACTAATATTATCACACCGATCATCCTTTCTTTTGAAACTTATTATGTCAATAGTCTTTTTCACTAACGATTGTTAACTCTCCGTTAAAAAGGACCATATGTGATTTTTTTTTGTTCTTTTTAATTTTTTGAGTAAAATATAATTATAAAATCTAAATATGTATAGATACATTATTAGGTGCACATAACATTATTTTCGTTTTCCTCATTCTATTCATTATCATATTTGGTCATATTCTCCTCTAAAACATCAAATATATATTTAACTACCCAAATTCACCCTAATCTTTCTCCACCTAAATATACATTTCCGGCTTAATTAGTCATCACTTCTCATAGTCGTTTTACTTTAAAGCTATAGTCATCGTAATAAATGCACAAGAGAAGAGATGATGGTCACCAAAGTCATGGTGAGATAAGATGAAGTGGTGACGAAAGGTCCTTGAGTGGTCATAAACGGTTTTGGACTATAAATTTTAATTTTTTAGTGCAGAAGAGGAACTATTTGCTGATAAATTTGATAAGTGAAAGATGAAAATGACGTTTGTGCACTTAATAATATCTACACATTTTCTAGATTTTATAATTTATATTTACTCAAGAATTTTAAAAGTATAAAAAAAACTTGGCACATGGTCACTTTTAACGGTAAGTTAACAATCATAAGTCTATAGGACTATTGTCGTAATAAGTTTCAAAAGAAATCACTACTAGAATAATGGGTTTTAGCGACGGACAGAAGTCGTCGCTAAAGCCCATAATATCGTCACTGTAAGATTTTAGGGATGACATATCGTCGCAAAATGGTCGTCGCTATAGCTTTGCATAGCTCTACTGCGACGACTTTAGGTCCAATAGCGACGAACTTTATCAACTTTAGGGCTTTAGCGACGATATGGGTCGTCGCTAAATGCTTTCGTCGTATTTTCCCATTTTTCTAGTAGTGAATGATGACAGGTCTAATTAAATTAATTAAATGATTGCAAGTGAAATTATTAAATGATTGCAAGTGAAATTTAGATCAAACCATAAGGATTTATGTAATATTTTCTAAAAGTTACTAGCTGGTGAATCTTAGTTTACGAGTATCATTTTCGTATTCCTTGTATAACTTATGTGATCCAATACGGAGTATAAGAGTTAATATATATATTTGATCGAGTTTAAATTGTTTATTACCTAATTTGAGAATGTATAAGTAATTATAAGAGGTAGATATTCATTCAAGAGGGGCCACGTAGGTGGATATAAGAATAAGAATGAGAAATGATTAGTTCACAAATTATTTTTTTAAAATTATGCTTACATAATGATATGTATTAATGAAATGAAGAGATAGAAGTAGGATAAAGAAAATAGAAAGTGATCTGATTGATTAAATGTATTTGGCACCTTAGTTTGTAAAAAATTTGCTTGTAAAGTTTATGTGAATGTAGAATGATAAATGAGTATAAATGAAAATAAAGAGTGATTCTGATTGGTAGTGATGGGGCGCCACGTATGACGTACGTCATGTGTGGTATACAACTTAACGTACACCCACGAGGCCACGAGGAAGAGGGAGTCTTAAGTAATTGTATCATCTCTCATTTAATTTGGAAACTTAAGTTTGGGTATTTTAATTAGTTGTCGATTGATTGTAGGGACATACATAATATACTTGTTATCCTCGAGCTAGCAGTACGTATATACCCCTTATTAATTACGTAGTAATTTGTAATCGTAATTGTAATTGTAATTATAATTATATTCTTGTACGTACGTACATATAATCATGCATGCATATGCCTGCCTCATGATCGATTTTATTCATTACTTGTAATTATAATTATATTAAAAAAAATACACCTTGCACCGTGCCTAGGGGTGGCAATTGATGGATATGGATTGGATTTTGATCCGCTCCATTAGTAATCCAAGTTAAATGGATCATGATCCGATCCATGATCCAATTAGTTGGATCATGATCTGATCCATATCCACCTAATAAAAATTGATTGGATCATTATCCGGATCGATCCATTTGATAATTTTTTATATTTTTGACATCCGTTAAACTTGTAAACTTACCAGCAGTCGAGCACTACTCAAATTTGAAATGCAAATAACAACATGATTAGTTGCATATTTATTTCTCATTGTTTTGGTCTCCAAACTATCGTCAACACACAAAACTTCAATGCTACAGTAATATATATATATATATATATATAACAAAGAAACGGGGCATTTACAAAGAAATTGATGAATTTGAAATTCAAAAACAACTCGTTAAATACGAGAAATCTAGTTGAATAATGATTACTTAACACACAGGCATACAACAAAATATGTACGTATACATACACAATAACAATCATCGGTACAAAGGGCAACAAAGTCGAAAATCAAAATTAAATCGTAGAACGCCGATTGACCGAGCAAATGATGGACGACAGCCCGAGAGAGGGTTAAGGCGTTGTGCAACAGTGGCGTCGTTGAGAGTAGAGACGACGGTGTCGACTGTTGAGGATAGATTGATCGTGGTGATGTTACACTAGTAAAAATGGTTAAAAACAATAACTACGCAAAAACTAGAAGTCCGAGGTAAAAATACAAGACTAGGAGGATGATATTACGGGCTGGGCATTCAGTTTTAGTTGATACTTAGAAAACTGAATTATCATCATCATTATAATTTTTTTAAATGGATCGATCCGGATGGATCATGAATCGATCCAATGTTGATGCGTCATAAATGGATCGATTTATTGGATCACTGATTGGATTGATGGATAATTTTTTGATCTAATAAGTCATTATAATTGGATTGGATCGGATGGGATAGATTTAGCCACGGTTCGTGCCTAAATCTAAATACAAACACCAAGTCACTTCATAATAATACAAGAAAGATGATTACATTCTATATATATTAAGATTTATTTATTTTGTTTGGGGGTTAGTGAAATTGAAGTTGAAGTGGAAAGGTAGGAGATGGATATGATATTATGATGGAGTGGGAAGTGAGATAGTGGGAAAAGGGTGATATGATAATTTAAGTTGAAAGTCTTGCAGGTTTTGAGCGAGCAGTTTGCACGAATGGGCCGGGTAGGTTGTGGCAGACATGCATTTTGTTTCAAATACACTAGCATTATTAACATATAGCAATAAAACCCATAAATAATTATAGTAGATATTCTTTGCAATTAGTCAACACCAGATATTGGAGTACGTGTTTGGTTAGTGGATATACATATATATGATTCCTGTAGCTCCACTCCACTACCCTATGTATTATGTGACCACTGACCATACCATCACCATCACCATCACCATGTTGTTGTTCATGAAGAATATATATATTCCATATATCATCTTAAACTTTATTCCTCGATCAATTTATTTTTGTACCATTTCAATTCTTACTCATGGAGAGGATATGTTCAATCCTTGTTTACGTATAACTAACCAGCCTTTTGATTAACAATCTTGATTGATGTCGATTAGTAGGTGAGACATGATATCGATCTGATACATACATACATATATATATATATATATATATATATATATACATATATATGTGTATATATATACATATATATGTACATATAGGTGATTAATTGATCACTAACTTTTTCTAAAGGCCCAACTTAACCCATGGGTTCAAAGTGTAGGTTATCTCTAATTTCTACAGGGGTTGGTTCATCTGATCAAATTTGAAGGAACACTCCATTTGGGTCGATGAGTACGTTAATTAATTAATTATAGATGAGTACGTTAGAATGTGGCAATAATTACGAATACAACAAGCTAGTTATTGTGTGACACCATTTTTTAGTTGGTAAATCAAAGTCATGAGAGCACTTATCACTGGAAATGTAACACGTACCGTGCCTTTCAATCATCAAATTCAATTTTATTAGAGGGCATTGTGTTTTACTTAAAAAAGTGGATGGGTACTCGATATCTCATGGAAGTATTTAGGAATTAGGAACAGGCAGTTCATATTTGGGATAGGTAGGCCGTAGGCCGGCCCGAAAGAAATAAGACCATAGTGAGGTTGAAAACAAACCACTGCAGGCCCACAGATTTAATGGCCCATGAGGCTATCACGGTGGCTTGTTAATATATGTGTGAAACATTTATATTTTGTTACTATTATACTAAGAATAAGAATATTCGAATAATATAGTACATTCGCCATTCCAAAAAAGGTACACGTCATCAGATGCTAGAGCATCCGCAGTGGGTTGAGAGATGTTTGGGTTAGAGATCGTTTAGCGGTCGAACTAAAAATTCATTTTGACGTAAGTGGTTGGTTAACAATAATTAGAAATAAAAAGTAAAAAAGAAATGAGGGTTTGAAAGGAATTACATTACATTAGGGTGAAAAAGAGGTTAAAAAGTGGTTCAGGGATAACTAGTAGAAATTTTAAGTGACGCTGATATGTCAAATGGAATTAAAAGAGGCTATATTTACCGGTGCAAATGCTCGATCTGCGTATTATATGAGAATACGACAACCAACTTTGGTACTTTCCTTGGGTTAAGTTACGTTTTTTATGCGATACTACATTACTACGGGTCGGGGATGACATTGGATACACATGAATAAAACTTTATTTTCATTAATTTAATTTAATTCAACAGTAAGATGGTGGTTTACCATGTGTTAGGAATCGGTGGTCGCTGTTTAAGTCTTTATAGCTTCCAAATTATGCATGTGAGACTCCTTTTAAAGGATTAAAGTCTTGGCCTTTGTGGGGGGTTTGGTAGGGAAAACAGTGGGTTACATGTTTGTATTTAATTACAATTTTTTTTATTTATGAAGTTTTAAATATAAGTTAAGCTAATTAATATAAGTGTGTGACAACTAAGAATCTTATTATAACGGAGTATAAAGTCCGATATTGTGATTCTTATATATAGTTTTGCACTATTTCTTTTTTCATTAACTAGATATGATAAATAGCTAATGTAATTGTCTAATGACTTGTCTCTCAGGTAGCAAAAAAAAATTAACCGTAGTTTAAAATGAAAGAAATTAACCGAGTCAAATGAATTTATACTTAACTGGTACATACCTGCGCAATGCGGCGTTAACGAATAACTGTTGCAAATTGATTTGAAATATACGTCATAGATCAAATAAATCGTTTTTTTTGTATGTGTGTGTAATTGGATGCTGTGTTTTTAGTTGTTTACATAGTTGTAACGTCCTCAAAACCGGTCTGGTAATTTCTTTACTTTTAATAATTATTTAATAAGTTATAAGTAAATTAAATATTATTTGCTTATGTGTAACTTATTGTGAATAGTGTAATATTATTTGTTTTAAATAGTTATAGGTGACAGTACAATAAAATAACTATTTTTGCAATCGGTTTTTAAGTTCCAGACTGTAGATTTAGAACGGGTATTAAAAATACCCAATTTGGAGTCGGTCATTAGGGAGACCGACCTCCTCTTTTGTGATTATTTCCTCTTCTCTATAATTGAAGAACACTCTCAAAATCTACTCACTTTAACCTTTAACCTCAAGAACTTTGATTCCTAAACTAAATTGGTGATTTTAAGTTGTGATTCTCTGCTAATAATCATCTTCTAGCTTGCTAGTGTTTTGTTCATCATTAAAGTGTAAGTATTCTCTTCTTTATGAACTTAAGGGTTATTAGGTCAAATAGAGAATTGATAAATTGCTTAATTAAAATAGCTTGTGTGATGATTGAATGATGATATTAGTGTATAAAAATTGATATGTTATAATTCTAGATGTAGAAGCAAGTTTTTGAAGTGTGATTTTAAGAATTTAGTGAACCAAATAGGTTCTTTGAATTTGACATGAAATTGGTATCATTTGATGTTGTTGGGATTGACTAGCAATCTTATGATGTTTCTTTGGTGTGAAAAATATGGTTAAAATGATGTGGTATTTGAAATTTGTGATTTGAGGAATTTGGTTCGGAGCTGTGAAGGAACAGCAAGTTGTAGGTCATTTCTTCTTGCTCACGTGATCCCAGCTTTGGTTTATGGATCGCGTAAGCTAGTTAAAAATTCTCAAAAAGGTCAAAGTTGGTCTTGGATACGCGATCCCATAAATGTTTCTGGATCGCGTATGTTAGTGCAAATTGGTTACAGAGGAAAATGAACTAGGATACGCGATCCTGTAAATGGTTTTTGGATCGCGTAAGCTAGTGTAATTTGGTAACAGAAATTTTATAACTGAACTACGCGATCCGGCTAGGATTTCCTGGATCGCGTATGCAAGAGTAACTTTGAATATTTGGTTAAAATATAATATTTTGATTTAAGTTAAATGTAACTATAAACAAAGTTGTTTACTTGTTTAAATACTTAGTATTTAAGTATGTTAAACGAAAGAAGTGAGTTATTAACTTGTTGACTTTATGTTCTCAGGTCAACAGAAGACTCGGTGATATAGACATCCTGAGTGTGGAGACGAAAGAGGTATCGGTGAGTGGATTTATAACTCACTCTTTGATTTGGTTGTAATTACTTTGATTGCAACAAGTGATAGTTGACATGTTGATAGAGTTATTTACTTTGTGTTATTGATTGAACTTTATATGCTAGTTGACATGTGAATATATGTTGTTATGAGGTCAACACGTTGGTTGGGTTAGTTGATTATTGTGTGAATTACACATAGTCTTACTTCATTTGTTGTGTGTAAGACTTGTGTTTGAGTACAATAAACACTAGCTATCGGTCTATTTCGTATTGGCCATACGGATTGTTGGACAAGTGTTCTTGAGAGCCACCACGGCAGTAGGGTTTCTCAAGGTCCACCGATCCTCATAGTTGAATTGTTGATTGTTGATATAGATGTATATCATTGTTTGATGTAAACAAGGAATTATACTAAGTTGATTAGTGTGTGATGAATTCATTCACTTAGCTTCGTGCTAATCCCTCAATTTACTTCTTGCAGGTGTTATTTTGATATGTGGGTTGCAAGAAGGGAATGAAGAATGTTTGATATTAGCAACTCTGATATAGTTTTTATGAAACTATGTTTTGTACAATATAATACCCCATTTTTATTAAGTAAATAATGATTTTGTAAATATTAAACTTATGGTACATGTTAATATTATAAGTTTGTAAAATAATGTTTTGTTTTATACGAATCCGTAGTCGAAAATGATAAATTAATATCTTTGGAAATAGGGGTGTTATAATAGTGTTATCGTTTGAGTGTTTTTAATGTGTAGTGATTATGTTTTAAAAAGAAAAATTGTTTCCAAATTTGTGTGTGTAGAGATTGGTGCGATTTCACATGTTCCGTATGGACTCGGTTATTTGAAAACCTTCTGCTGATGGTGAGTACTCGATTTCTCAAGCGTCTAGTATGATGTTAAATGTAATATCCTTCATTCCCTCCTTCTTGGGCCATATTTATTTGGAACAATCAAGTCCTTTCAAAGGTGCAAGGATTTTTATGGTTGGCTTTGCAAGATCGAATTGTGGTAAGGCAACTTCTCTATCATAGAGGTGTTATACCAAGCATTAAGAATATCACATGCGTTTGGTGTGATGTAAATGCAGATTCTGTTGAGCATCTTCTTCTTCATTGTTCGTGCGCTTTTAGAATTTGGTCGTCTTTGTTTAGATGGTGGAACTTTGAATGGATCATACCGTCCTCCCTAGAAGAGTTCTCAAATGATTGGTATCATGGGATGTGAATATAGGGTCGAAAATTAAGGAATGAAGCGGTTCTTAGTGGGAAGTATTTGTGCCTTTCTTCATTGGTTCACAAAATTAAGATGAAAACATTTATGTGGGCTACTTCATCAGAGGTAGTTCAAACTCATCAGTTCTATATTTGACAAACTCAACCTTAGTTACTGATTCAAGGTGCTTAGCGTAGGCCTATTTTTGAGTCCTAGATAGATTTATGGGCTGTTTTAAGTTTCTTGTACCTTCCACGTACTATGTAATTTACTCTTCAATTTTGTTGAAGAGTTTATTTTATATAATTTTTTGTTTTTTCGAAAAAAAAAACTATATGTGTAGTTTTATAATGTAACACAAACAAATTTATGAAGGAAAACAATATAGGATAAAAGTTTGAGCAAAGTTATTTTGCTCACAAAGGTGTTTGATCTACAAATGTGATCACTAAATCTGTTCGGCACACATATGCTGATATTATTGGAATTATATGTTATATTTTGCTTAATATGCTAGAAACACGTTGCTAATTGACAATTATTTATATTGAAAGTATAACTTTGTCATAATGTACATACAATACGATATACAAAAGTAATATACGATTCCTCGAGTGATAAACTAGTTAAGATAAGATATCTTAAACTTGCGTTAGTTAAAATTTTCACTAATATTAGTATTATTTTTTACAATGTTTATATAATTCAAGGAAAATAGTTTGATAAAATAAAAAAAGTAGAGGAGTAAAGAGTAATAACAATGTTTTTTAAAACCGAAAACCGGATCAGACCGGAAAGAGCTCCGGTTCCAGTTGAACCGGTCGGACCGGTCCGGCCGAACTGCCCTAAAACTGGTTAAAAAGTGATTTTTTTAAAAAAAATAAAAAATTCAAAAATCCGGTCTGACCGGCCGATTTTTCCGATCGAACCATTCGATTCGTTGACCGGTCAAACCTTGGTCAATCATCATTCATCAATAAATAAATTTATAAATAAAAATATTGAGTAATAGTAATATCTTTTTTTTATAAATAAAAATTAAAAAAATAATAAGTTTTTTTTGAAAGGCAAAAAATAAAAATAATAAGTTAATGAATCATAGGAGTTTAAGTGAGAGGGTTGAGCACGTTTGGGTCCTCCCCCTCCCAAGAGTTGAATAAAAAACACAAACCTCACTGTCAAAAACAACCGACCCCACCCGACACACAATTACATCTTCAACTTGATCGACATCTCTCAATGCATTCACAATTACAATCAGAAGAAGCATATGCTTCTGTTGATTCCCAGTTTCCTTCATCGAATATCCATAATTCTTTCTTTTCGATACCTCCTATATTTTTCTATTTTCTTTTGCCCACTAATTTAAAATCCCTCTTCTTGATTAACTTTTATACTTGCTTGCAAGTCACCACCAGACCAATCATAATGCCAGCATTATATATCCCTGTCTCTGCATCTACCATCTCCTGTTAACTTGTGCTTCACGATCTTATTGTTTTTGCGTTCTTAGAAACAACAAGTTAAAACCCATTTCTCACAAGTTTCATCCTTTTCTTTTTTTGGGTCCTAATTTATTACTAAGAGTTAAGAAAGCAGTAGTATGACGATTGAAGAATTGAGAGAAGAAGAAGAAGAGGGTCCTCCTTTTCAAGTTGAATACGAGATTACTACCAAGCCACGCCGAATTGCTCTCTTTGTTGAGCCTTCTCCCTTTGCGTGAGTCTTCCCTTTCCTTTCCCTTTCTCTGTATGCATAATCGTTCATTTTTAACTCTTAGCTCATCAAGATTTTGCAATCGCTCTTCCATTGTAATAATCCAACCTCTGTCATCTTTATGTTTGTGATTCTTGCAATCTGTTTTGGTTTTCGTACAAAAGGAAGCTACTGCTTAATTGATGGATGCTAATTGTATCCAGATATTGTCAAAACTTGTTGGGTAGAAAGTCAACTGATGTATGAGATATTAATCTGATACATGTATATATGTATATATTCTGATTCTGATTCTGATGTTCATGTTATCATACCAATCATGTCATTATCAGTTGTTTGCTATTCCCAACTTGTTACTTACTGCCAATAGTAACTTATAATGTACATATGTTATAATGGCATAACATTGGTTACAACCACTCATCTCGTTTTAGATGTTTGCTTTTTGGCAACATGAGCATTTCCAACGGTATGGGGTAACACAAAATATCTGTATCAAGAGCTACCGCAGTATTATCCTTGCAAATGAAAAGAGCCTTTTTCCACGCACAATACCTCTTCTCTATGTCTTTAAAAGCATCTTGTTACATAAGTAATGTTAGTGTGTACTTGCGGTAACCTATTTACATAATACGCAACGCTGAAGCTGATCACTTGCTTAGTATTTCTGTTTGCGCACTTCATATTAGTTACCAATCTTTAGGGGCTTCTTATAGTGATGATGGTATTCCATATTCGAAAAGACTTATTCCCCCTTTTCGCAATGGTGTCATTGCCTTCTTGAATAAGGTGAATGTATGTTATCTTTTCGGCATGATACTTATGTGTCCATTTTGTATCAGTGACCTCTTCTAAGCTAAGAAAGGTTATGCCTTTGATACATCATATAAGTTTGAAATAAATAAGACTTATTTTCTACTATCTGATGTTTATCACAGGTACGTTTCTGGATACAAGAACCGCTTCCAAAACTTCATTAAATATTTGCGCGAGATGGGGGATGAAGTATACTTTTTCTGTACACTATATATGGATATCACTTATTAGTTGCTACGTAGTATTAATAGCTCATCATAAACTATTTGGTTGCTGTTGTAGGTTATGGTTGTAACAACTCATGAAGGGGTGCCTGAAGAATTTCATGGCGCTATATTGGTCGGCTCACGAAGGTTCATTACATTTACATTATTCATGGTGCTAAATGCATACATTACTATACCAACGGTTTCTTAATTCTTCTCCTTCTTGCAGTTTTCCTTTCCCATGGTACCAGCAGGTGCCACTTTCCCTTGCTCTGAGCCCCAGAATCATCAATGAGGTTAAGCAGTTCAAGCCAGACATCATTCATGCGTCATCTCCTGGAATTATGGTATGCGTGGATGTATGTGTATATTCTTTTGAAATTGGAATTGGTTTATAATTAATTAATTACTGAGATTTTTACTGTCAATTGTTAGGTTTTTGGAGCGCTTGCAATTGCAAAAATGTTGTCTGTCCCTATAGTGATGTCATATCATACACATGTGCCCGTGTAAGCCATGAGTATACATATATGTACCTGCAAAAACTTTGAGTATATATTAGGTGATTTAAATTTAATATAAATGTCCTCTGACGCAGATACATACCAAGATACACGTCTAGCTGGCTGGTCCAACCAATGTGGTTAGTGATAAGTATGCGATGATCCTTCCTCTCTGCTTTTAATTTATATATACTGTGAGGTTGTTATGCTTATAATTTGGTGCTAGTAATTGATACATTTTTCTCATGTGCTCAGAGTTTCTTCACCGAGCTGCTGATCTTACGTTGGTGCCATCAGCTGCTATTGCAAAGGATCTTCAACAATACAAAGTAGCAGCAGGTAATTAATTATATGTTCTGTTGATATAATTGATTTTTTAAAGGTGAATCCTTCCCATGTCTCGGGGATATAAGTTTTTTGCTTACCTTAGTATCAACGGAAGTGTTGTTGGTTAGTTTATGAATTTAAAAACTACAACATTTTTTGCTTTGTCTTTTCAGCTAACACAATCCGTCTATGGAATAAGGGTGTGGATTCGGATAGCTTCCATCCAAGATTTCATTCTCATGAAATGCGAGTTAAACTATCGTATGCTTCTCCTTTGACTAACTAAGTTATATTTTGTTAGCTTGTTATTAAAATACACATCCATCTTTAAAAAATGCAATCAAGACTCTTAGATATGAGTGGTTTTCATGATATGTGGGATATAATTTTGAAAAAACGATCGCAGTAGGTAAATTTGTATAAAATTGCTTGTACTTGCAAAGTGCAGTGCTATATATACTTGCTAGACTGCTGGTTTATTTTTTCAAAAAAGAAAGAAAAGAAAAGCTAAGTATGATGGTTGGAAAGTTGTTCACTACCTTAAGAATTGATTACTGTAGGATTTTGCTTCTTTTTATCCGCTCTGTTTTAATTTCCTTGTATCTCTATTTTTCTATCAAACAGCAATGGTGAACCTGAGAGACCGTTAATCGTACATGTTGGCCGAATTGGAGTGGAGAAAAATTTGGATTTCCTTAAGAGGTACCTCTGCTACCTATCATGCATCTGCATTTATGGATTACTATTGTGTTACTCTTAATTTATTTCTGATTTTTGCAGTGTCATGGAAAAGATCCCTGAGGCAAGGATAGCTTTCGTTGGTGATGGTCCATACAGGTAAGCAGTTGAACTTATTAAAGACAACATCTTCGAATCAATTGTGCAACCACAAATTGGAAACAACTTCTCAAAGCCTAACAAAGCACTGTTTTAGAATTTTCAATATGCTCCATATACAGATTTACGGGTCAATTTGGGTTGTTTGATGTGTTTTATGCATAATTAAAACATCAGCTATTTATGAAAGTTTTGGTTGAGAAATGGACAATACCAAATGATTGTGGGTTTACTCCGTCTCGCCTGGCCTGGCCTGGCTTGTTTGACCTTTACTTGAAATGACCCATTTGAACGGGAACCTGTTGTGACCGGTTACCCAACCCACCCGTGCTGTCTATCTTGCCACATCTATAAGCTGTTATATTTCAGGTCTAATACAAAAAATTAAAAAAAAATTGCGTGTGTTTTGGCAGGGAGGATCTTGAAAAGTTATTTGAAGGCATGCCAGCAGTGTTCACAGGGATGTTACAAGGTGAAGAGTTATCTCAAGCATATGCTAGTGGAGATGTATTCTTAATGCCTTCTGAATCTGAAACCCTTGGGCAAGTAGTCTTGGAAGCCATGTCATCAGGACTGCCAGTTGTGGCTGCCCGTGCCGGTGGGGTACCCGATATTATCCCTTCTGATCAAGAGGGCAAAACAGGGTACCTCTTCTCACCTGGAGATCTTGATGACTGCCTAAGCAAACTAGTCCCATTATTACACGACACGGAATTACGTGAAAAAGTTGGGCAGGATGCCCGAGCGGAGATGGAGAAATTTGATTGGAGGGCAGCCACACGAGTGATTAGAAACCAACAGTACAATGCTGCGATTTGGTTCTGGAGAAAGAAAAAAGAAGAACTAATGAAACCCTTGTATTGGCTTGCACAGTGTTTTCTTCCTACCGACACCCCCCGAAAGTTAACTTCGGCGCCTACTCCATAGGTTCAGACCCGAGACGGGTGACTTGTATAATATGGATTGTTATGATCTTCATGTTTGCCATATTTCAAATGTAATTGCAATTGTGATATATTGATTTGGTTGTAGGGAGGGGTTGATAGAATATTAGGTATTGTTGTATTGTTTATAGTATATTGAAACACGTACGTACGATGATAGCATCGTGTATTCTTTTATGTGCAATTGTTAGTGTCTTTTGGTTTTTAGATATGGACTACTTCTACATTGTATACATAAATATAAATTATTACATACTAAAAGCAGTTATGCAAGTTCTGGTAGTTTTTAGGATACTTAAGATATTTTTTTTTATCATGGATGATTATGTAAATTTGTTTATCTGCTTCAGACACCCTCTTGAGTCTTGATATCAAATTTGAACTGATATAATATACTAACGGAATGGAATGGAATGGAATGGAATGTGTTTAATAAGCAATTAGACTGCGCAGTAGTTGAGAAGGAATCGATGATTCATACTTGCAGTAGTCTAGTAGAAATCCGTGACAATCTGGTTTACTTCTAGCACAAGAGAGATTGAAAAACAAACAATCCATGGGAGGAATTATACTTTGAATTGAATATTTTGAACAGAAATTTCCTTCAGTCAATTTATCATTAATTTGATGCATATATATATTATATATAAGATATTTTGCTACTTGCTCATCCTTACTATTGGTTTCATCATGCATGTGTCACAAACTAACTTTATTTGGCCGACATGAATATGCATGTAACAATTTCGATCTCCTCAAACCGGCCTGTTGAAGAGCTTCTTCTTCTAAAATTGCACTATTACCTTTGGTTAGAGTGCAGTGGGAGTTGTTATTTCTGAAATGCCTCACAAAAATACATACAGTACACTAGTGTTTTTTTTTTTTTAATTTTTAATTTTAACTAGAATAAAGAAAATACAGATTCTTAGTGGTCACATATTGGAGTATTCCACATGTGCAATAGTAGTACTACTACGATTTGTGTTTGCTTAGAAACGTGTCAAAGTCTATACCGTACCTTTCATGACATGAAAATTTTTTGGATCTTTTTATATAACAGTACGTAGAAAAGAAACATGGCCGGCCCATCATATCCTCTCTAAGTTGGATAAGGTCTATCATAATATCACATCTTTCTCCACTACAAAACACTTGGTGTCATTAGTTGACCGTAATTCATATAGAATTAATACAATAGATATAGATATTTATGGTGTCAACTCTAGCAGTCTAGCTTGATCCATGACGGAAACAAATATCTGAGTAACCTACTTTATGGTGTGTACGTACATACCTTCAATTCTCGTGTTATAAAAGTTATATATATGTAATTAATAACTGTTCGTGGAATGTGAGGTGGTCGTTATGTCTCTGCAATTTGGACCAGATCGACTAGCTACTCAATTACCGGCCACTTGATAGATCATGACTCCGTATCAAGCATTGAAGGATATGCACACAAAATATATGTGTTGCTTAAGGCCAACCAGCATCAACAAGCAGGAACCATATATATATATTACTTAAATCTTCCAAGTATTGATTCTACTTTTCAAGAGCTATATATCATAAACACTGACTTGATCAACATGCATGTTTTAGGAACACATGCCATACAGCAAAAATATCCGTGGTTTATTATTTGTGATGCTTGACAACATATGAGTCATGACAAAAAAATATCCGATTGCATCTTAAAAATGGAGCATCACCTCAAATCATGGAATCGATCAATCTTCCAATATCTCTAAAGTTGTTATCTGTTATTTGGTCCCAGCTTATAAGACCACACACTAATTAGCACTAGTTACGACTTACGAAGTTATAGGGTTTTGGTATAAGTGGTGACAACTGAATGACAACCCATGTGTACCAAATAAGCTAGAAGATCCGATCCACTTATATACATCACCAATGCCGCAGCGCACTTTATATGTCATTTAAAGTTACCTTTCAAGGAGATCGATCTGAACTCTGTTAATTGTATCGATTCTGAAGTTAAGCAGAATCCATCTGTGGTCCCAAATTTAGTTATATATTTCAGGTCTCTTTCATTCCAATATCAGGTCACTCACCACAACTAGCTAGCTGTAAGTAATATACCGAGTTTTAACAAAAATATCAAATTTAACTACAGAACAACTTATTAGCTAGGCATTCCTGTTTTAGAGAATAGATAATTATGATGTTTTGGTTTGTCATTCAAAAGGTCAAATCAATGATTAGTGTTTGTCATTTTCTTCTTAGAATACACAAGTGTAGATATTTTTAAATTTAAGATATATATGGAGTGGTTTAATTGTTGTTATAGATAAAATTAAAGGTACCCTTCCTTCATCATATCAAAACCAACTATGGAAAGTTCTTGCCAAGGTTCATGAACCTAAACAACCAAAAAGTTACCAACTTTTCTAGTATCGATCTATACATTTCCTATACAATAATGTCATTTGTCGTTTATAAGCCTACTACTAGTTATTGGAGTAGTATTTAGTTTAATATAATCACATTTAAAAGACCTACCCATGTGCACATTCATTTCCCATCCAATTCAATCAATCGACTGCTCGCTTAAGTAATTCTAACCAAAAACATGTAAGATGCTGCCCAGTACACTACTGGCTAGTATGGAGCAAAAATTAATAATCATAACCACGCTGGCTCGTATGAAGCAAAAATTGCATTGGTTGATCGAATATAAAGGGGCAATCTTATACTGAGTTAATCAACAGCACGAAACTTACATGTAATAGCCGTTCATTTGTTTGAAAAATCAACTTATAATATCAATCAGGCTATACAAATCCGTATTATTAGTTGCATGTAAAGTTATCGCGCACATAAAATGTAGTATAACAGTTACATACCCCCAAAGAATTTGAAATCTCTATAAATACCTAATCAAATCTAACATTTCCTTTCACAAATTAAAACACCACTCACTTTCAAGTTCCAACACTGTTATATATAGACTCCATTCGCTTACCACCATCATCATCAAACTGTACACCATGCCTTCATCATCATCTTCTTCTTCTTCAACAACTGATTCAGTTTCCATAATCTCAAAATGCAGGGTCTACCCACATATGAAAAACTCAACACCAAAACCAAAATCCTTGCAGCTCTCTGTTTCTGATCTCCCAATGCTTTCATGCCAATACATACAAAAAGGTGTCTTGCTTTCTCAACCGCCACCCAATCACAACAACAACATCATTTCCCTCTTGAAACTCTCTCTCTCTAAAACCCTCTCGCACTTCCCACCTCTCGCCGGCCGTCTTTCCACCGACTCTCACGGCCACGTCTACATCATCTGCAACGATTCCGGCGTCGAATTCGTTCACGCCTCCGCTACCCACCTCCACACCCACCAAATCTTACCCATCAATTCCGACGTTCACCCATGCTTTAAAACCTTCTTTGCTTTTGATAAGACTCTGAGTTACGCCGGCCACCACCAACCGATCGCCGCCGTGCAAGTCACGGAGCTCGCCGATGGACTCTTTATTGGGTGCACTGTCAATCATGCTGTCGTTGACGGGACTTCTTTCTGGAACTTTTTTAACACATACGCTGAGATCACTAAAGGGTGTCAGAAAGTAACCAACTTGCCGGATTTTAGCCGGGAAAACGTTTTCATTTCTCCGGTTGTCTTGCCTCTTCCCTCCGGCGGCCCGTCGGCGACGTTCTCAGGTGATGAGCCGTTGAGGGAAAGGATCATTCATTTCAGTAGAGGCGCGATTCTGAAGATGAAATTCAGAGCTAATAATCCTTTATGGCGACCACAAAATTCGGATCCAGAGATTTACGGGAAAGTGTGTAACGACGTTAACGGAAAACTTAACGGGGCGTTCAAACCGAAAAGTGAGATCTCGTCCTTCCAGTCTTTATGTGGTCAGTTGTGGCGTGCGGTTACACGCGCGCGTAAATTCAACGACCCTACGAAAACGACGACGTTTCGAATGGCGGTGAATTGTAGGCACAGGGTAGACCCAAAGGTGGACCAACTTTATTTTGGGAACTTGATCCAAAGCATCCCGACCGTTGCTTCAGTTGGGGAGTTGCTATCACATGATTTGTCGTGGGCAGCCAATGAGCTTCACCAAAATGTGGTGGCGCATGATAATGCTACCGTGCACAGGGGTGTTAAGGATTGGGAGAATAATCCAAAGTTGTTTCCTTTAGGGAATTTTGATGGTGCGATGATCACCATGGGAAGTTCTCCTAGGTTTCCGATGTACAATAACGATTTTGGTTGGGGCCGCCCGATGGCGGTTCGTAGCGGTAAAGCTAATAAGTTTGATGGAAAGATTTCGGCTTTTCCGGGACGTGATGCTGATGGTAGTGTCGATCTTGAGGTTGTTTTAGCTCCCGAAACCATGGCATGTCTTGAACGTGACCATGAATTTATGCAATATGTATCTTAAACAGAAATGTTGTTTCAAATTGTTGTGAAATCATTGCATTATATCTATTGATCGATTGATTGTATAAATATATTTAAGTAGTAACAATTGCAATCGCGGAATTGACTATTTCGATATATGTTTTGATATTAATATAGTAAGTATATGTGTATTGTAGTTTGCAAGAAAAAGAAATTCTAGACGGCGTTTTTAATGTGTTTAAGTTGAAGAAAATTGTTATTAATGAACGTTAAGGAACATGAGCAATGAGCCAATGACAATTCATGTAGTTGTAGAAAAGAAATTAAAGTGGGTTAGCCATGTTTAAGGATAGAATCTCTAGGGAAGTTTAGTTTTGTGTATGTCTAATAAGCATAGTTGTTAGCTCGTGATTCGATATGTTATTCGGGATTTCAATTTTTAACTTGTAACTCGGTTCAATTTGTGAGAGTCATTATTTTACAATATGTATATGTTTTTATATGTATATTATTTTCTAAGTTTTTTTTTTGTTTTTAAGTGAAGTAAAACATGTTAAAAGTTGATAATTAAGCCGTTGACATAAATGCTTAATTTTATAGGTTAGTACACATTTAATAATCACTTTCTCATACAACCACTAATCACACACCTGGAATGTTTGACTTGACACAACTATAGATTTGGGATTGAACACATTACAATGTCCAATTAGCCCAAACCTATGCTCTGATACCAATTTATAATACCCCTCATTTTAACATCATTTAAATACAATATATCGGAAGCATTAGACCAATTTCAACTTTTAGAAGTTACATCATTTAGAATACTTGTAAAATCAAACTAATTTAAATCACAGTTCATCAACATGGGTGTTATTTTAAAACCAGAATTAACATTGATTTATACATATCAATATCAGAGCCACGCTTCGATGTCAAACATTATTTCCCATCCATCTTCTTGCCCACCCATATTATATCCATAACCTGCAAGAAGTGTTAATGTGGTGGATTAGCATAACGCTAAGTGAATAGACAAGTAATCAGCAGTCTAACTTAGCAACAACTTTGTTTACACCAAATAACCGTTAACACATATTACACAATAAATTCAACTGGTCAACTATTCAACTGGTCATCAATTCAACAATCTCACAATTCAATAATGAGGATCGGTGGCTCTTGAGAAACCCTACTCCGCGGTGGCTCTCAAGAACACTTACCCAACCATATCCGTATGGTCATAACAGACGAGACCGATAGCTACTAGTTACTATACTCAAACACAGGTTCTACACACAACAAATGAAGCAAAACCCTGTGTAATTCACACAATAACCAACTAGCCCAACCAACCAATTCAACTCGTTGACCTCATTAACAACTGATGCCCGAAGGTCAAATATATCAAGTGATCACATATCCACATACTCAATCAGGTCAACGTACCAGACTAAACAGTCTATCAATAGTATTATTACTATTAAACTAAAATCATCATGGTAAACAAAAGCAGTAATAATACGTTTACCCGTTGTAACCAAACCTGTTACAACTAAATTACACTGAGGATTAATATTCACTCACCGAATACCTCATTCATCCACTCAGTAGTCTAATATCACCGAGTCTTCTGTTTATCTGAAAACACAACAGAACAACATAAGTTAATCACTTGTCCCAATATTAATATAACATCATATTCACTTGTAATTACATCAAATAATTTATCACTAATTTGTATTAATTCAATCTTTATTATTTCAAGATTATGAATAATCATTTTAAACATTAAATTTCATAATCATTTATCACTCTATGATCATTAGGATCACTTCACCATATTAATCCACCTCAATCATGGTTAATTAACATAATCAAATCATTAACCTCACATATATTAATTCCCAATTCATCACATCCATTAATTCATTAATAACCCATGATCATCCTCATGCTCATCTTGGTTTCAATGAATAACAACTTGGTTTACTAACTCGCTTTTTCAATAATAACACTATAACAACATATTTTGTTACCAATTAAGGTGTATTAACACCTAATCATCACACTTTTCACAAAACCCACTTGGATTACAACTCATATAACTTGATTAATCCACTTTTAGGTTAGCTTAAAGTTACTAACCATCTTATTAACACTTAGTAGCACTACTTTAACTAATATCAAACTTTAATTTCGGATTAAAACCATTAATCCATCAAACTCATCTTAAACATCAATACTCTCATGAACACTTGATCAATTCACACATTATTTTTAGCTTGAATAATGCTAATCATCTTCATTAGTGAGCTCAACTAACATCAATTTAACAACCTCAACCATTAATTTCGGATTTAAACCCACTAATTATCAACAACCCCAAAAACCTCAAATTCTAGGTTTATAGAAATCAAGAACACATGATCATACCTTGTTTGTGATGATTAAGGAAGCTTGAATCCAGTTTGGAAGCTTCAATTTGATGTTTTCATATGATTTCTTGAATCAATTTAGGGTTTCACATGTATAGTATGTATGTATCGTACGTATGTACGTAGATATGGTTGAGAAAAAGAAACCGACTCAAAGTATGAGTCTATTACATAATTTGTTAAATTTTGTTCCCCGTACTTATCATTGCCTAGAACTTAAAAACCATTTAAAGGGGGATATTATTTTATTTTACCTTCAACTAAATTAAATTAAAACATTTAATAATTTATTAGTCACAATAAATTATTTGATAATTTTCCTCATTTAGTTGACTAAAATATACCAAAACTATCTTCTGACACACTAAATAATAACTCAAGTCAGAAAATATTAAAATACTACTAGACCCAATAACTGGGTGTTACATAATTATGTATGAATTATGAAAATCTGAATCCAGAGTTGGAGTACCATGTGACTAACTTCATGTTCACACTATTCCATCGTTATTGCTAAGTGTGTAACTCACATATTAATCATAAGTAGTGAAAACTTCAGTTATGCACTTCTGAAATAATAATGGATACTATTACACGAGTAATGTTAAACAGATTTAATTAGACAGACATAAAAATAGACCTACTATCTTTATTAGTTCGATTTTTTTCTCTTTTCTAATATCATCCAATCAACTGTTTCATGTCTACCAATTACATGTTTAGGTTTAGAATTAGAATTAGAATTATAATTAAAATTAGAATTAGAATGAGTTCTACCGTTCATTTTCCATATTACACAATTCATGCTCATAGCATTCCATAATTAGATAGTTGATGACATGTTGCATGTCATTAAACTTTTACCACATAAGCATGTAATATAATGCTAGTATTGCTTTTTTTACACTGTGTAAAAAGAAATCCACAAATTCATGTGACTACATAAAGATTTTTACTCTATTGTAATATATTAAAGTATTTTATTGCTATTATTATACAAATACGAATACAATATATAAAAGTATGTAAACAACTGTCATCTGAAACATAAAGTTCCTCAAATAGTTCGAGATTTCAGGATTTATTAGTTCGAGATTTCAGAATTTATTGTGAAATAAATCCATTGTCTCTTCAAATACAACCATTTAGCCTACTATTTCTATATATAATAATATAATATACGTAATCTCTTGTAAATGTCATCAACTTTTTATGTTAATTTAGATATCAAATAAGCACCGTTCTTATCATGAATCGTTCAAGGAGACCAAAATACAAGGTATGTACATTTTTGTTGTGCTTATACATGTCTCGAATTCTTATTGCAATCCATACTTATGTTTACATATGTTCTTCGATTTACAACCGAATTCTACCACGGTCGCATTTCCAACCGACAACATATTTCAAAATTAATGCTTATTAATAGCTTCATAAAAACAATTTCGATATCAAAAACTTTCCATAAGTATCAAAATGGGACTTGTTTTCAAAAAAGTTGACATGATTCAATCAACGTGAGATTTTTCAATATTAAACGATCGTTTTAAATTACATTTGTTTTCATTAAAAATCAAATGTGATAGCTAGTTGTACATTTAAACACATGTAATTTATATAAACACATGTGATTTTTTATTTAAAAATTGATATTTGATGAGCAATTTACCGATATATAATAATTGATGCTTCATTTCAACTTGATTTTTACTGAATTGTATTTATAGTCAATGATTTGAAAATCTATATTGTATCACTCTTTAATCACATGTGATTGATATTTTGATGTTTAATCGCATGTGATTACAACTTAGTTTTTCATGTTTAAATCTTTTTAAATCATAAATGATTTGAATTAGAAGTTTAATCAGAGATATAAGCGGGTGAGATTATTTTTTAGTGTTAAATCACATGTGATATCACATTACAAAGTTTTAAAACCCAATAAAAAAAAGAAAAAAAAACTTTGTCGAAAGAGAAAAAGACGCTGATTCTGAATATGTAATTTTTAGAATTTATCGACATACGATTTGTGAGATATTTAGTTTTTTTTAAAAAGGTGAAATGAATTTTTGAAATGAAACAATTATATTATTCCTTAATTCTTCATTTTTCTGCTATTCTTTTTCTGAACTTTTATCTGCTTTAATCTTGAAACTTGAAAGAAAGAAAACTAAATAATATTCTGTGGTGATTTGATATAATTTAATTTAATATATAGTTGAAGTATTTAGGATATTTTTTTTTTTACTCGTACACCAACATCTATACCAATTTAAAGCCTAGTTAAAGCGTTACCATTTAGAATAGTGAATAATTGAAAGCTTATATCTATACAATCTTCATTTATGATGATTTAGGCATTTATGAAGAATATCATATTATCATATCATGTGTTACAGTGTAGATCGAAGTATTTCAAAGCGTCACCCAAATGATAAGCCGAAACAATTGTGCACGTCAAATATTCAGCCCAACCCATCTAAGTTCATGCATTCAGCCCAACCCATATTCGTTTGAAAAATAAAAGAAATAACAATCATGTACGTGTAACTTACAAGTAATTCAATAAATCCAAGGAATTTCATAACATTATATTATATACAACCCGAAAGTTGAACCACACGATATCCCCTCAATGTCACTAGAGCTTTTAAGAAATTGATATAACAAACAAGACCTTTTATATATATATATAGAAAACTTATATTGATTGAAGCCATATTGGAGGTGTAAGTTTGCTAAGTGATTCTCCGCCGTAGTGAGGCTTGATGGTCCCATCAGACATATGATAAATCCCCATATCTCTCCCACGTCCACCATTATCATCCGTGTAATATATGCAATTCCCCTTTATCACCCCGGTTGTGTCCTCTATCCAAAACGATGAACTATGTCCCACAAACAAAGTTTTCCTACCTAAATCCGTCACTCTCGACCATGTTTCAATTTCTAAATCATAACCAAAAACTACAAAACCCTCTGTCATATAAGAAGTCCGCTCGCTTTCAGCTTCATCTACATCAACACAAATAAACATATTATGATCAAAATCATCATCGCCATCACCATCACCACCACCACCACCACCACCAACACCACCAACACGATCATCATCATCACCATCAACACGATAATCATCAGCACGATCACCATAAATAACACGATAACTATCAATGTCATCATCATCATCACCCCAGTTGGTTTCCTTTATGATTACCAATAACCTCTTTCTACCTTCATCATCATCCAATCCAAGAATATACACTCCCAACCAAGCTTTACTATAAAGATCCCACGACAAAATTGCAACCTTAATCATAATTGTGGGACCGTCACCATAAATATCACATGTTTGAATATTGCGATTGCCATTAAAAGTATAAACTCGGTTATTGTAATAAGTCATAGCTTGTATCTGACCACACCAACCATTTAAAACAGGTGTCCACTTGTTATCTCCAGGTCGGCAAAACCCTAGCTTCCCGAAATTTCCCCACACTACAACCACTATTTCCAATGATGGGACGAGTAGCTTCCAAATGCCTTTTGCCTTTAAGCATACATCAGGAAGGGTGTCGATACTTGGAAGATTGATGGTTTCACGCGATAATGGATGAACAAGTTTAACAGCATAATCATCTCCCTCAGTTGCGAGCCACCCTCTAGAAGACGTACAAAACTTACCATATGCTTCTGGCAATCGTATCTTGCGGGCTGTCTTGTTTGAGAGAAGGAACACTTCACGAAACTCATCATCTCCTGTTCTCTCTGCAAGCAATAAAGACGGAAACCGTGAAGGAAGTCCATTGGATTTTCGGACTTTAGTTGCAACCTCTACGGCTGCAGAATGCCAAGACTTGCACACGCCTGCAAACGAGTGATAATCTTCGTAGAAAAGGATATGTTTCTGTGCTATTCTAACGAGCAATTCGGGTAACATCTCAAACCAGTCCATAGCTATCGCAATTAACAATGGAATGTTATTAACAACACCTGCATCGAGTTTGCAATATTATAATCGAACCAGCAACAAAAAACTCTACAACCATTCTACATGCATCAATACTACGGAGTATTATTCTTATAATTTAATACTGTAATAAAAAATTGAGCACCACAAGCGTACCTCTAAATTAAATCCTGACGAACCGAAGAAGTTGGAGTCTACAAGCTTTGTTTAGTTATGGGGTTTGGGTTTTATAAGAAAAGCAATCACAATTTGATAATGGGCTTTCACCCGTGGGCTACAAGTATTTATTTATTAATTATTGTTATTATACAGAAATTTAAATTTACTAATCATGGCTAAAACAATTTATTAGTTAAAATATAAATCCATAATATATATATATATATATATATATATATATATATATATATATATATATACTAGATAAACGACCCGCGACAACGCAGACTTTGTTTAAGTGACTTGGTTATATATTTTATATATAAAGGATATTTCTTTTTATAATATATGTTTTTTTATTTTGTGTTATTTAATTAGTCAGGAAGTTAGTTTAAATAAACTTGATGTTATGTATGATTTTTTAAAGTTGATAAATATCGACCATATAATGTTATTGTATAAATTTCTTTTGCTTTTATTGGGCATGTATGTATTTTTTATTATAATTGTGTTTCGTGGGCTTGTTGTAACACCCCTCAATTTACATCATTTAAATATAATAAATCTGAAAGCGTTAGTCCAATTTTCAATAATACCAAATTTACATTACAAATTTAACTTAATTTAAATCATAGTTTATCAACATGGGTGTTATTTAAAAACCACAAAATAACATTAATTTGTATAATCGAATATCAGAGTAACGCCCAGATGTCAAACATTCCTTTCAGTCCAACTTCTTGCCCACCCGATAAAATCTATAACCTGCAAGAAGTGTTAATGTGGGGGGTTAGCATAACGCTAAGTGAGTAGATAGTTAATCAACAGTCCAACTTAGCATAACAACTTTGTGTACAACAACTAATCTTAAACATTTCAGTACACAATACAACTTGTCAACAATGCAACAATTCAACAACATCACATCTCAACAATGAGGATCGGTGGTTCTTGAGAAACCCTTCTGCCGCGGTGGCTCTCAAAGAACACTTACCCACCATATCCGTATGGCCATACGGACGAGACCGATAGCTAATTATTATCATCCACCAACACAGGAGATGTGTTAAATCTAGGATAATAATTAGCCTAACCAACAGTTAATCAACTCGTTGACCTCATTGACAACTGATGCCCGAAGGCCAAATATATATCACGTGATCACATATCCACATATTCAATTAGGTCAACATATCAGACTAAACAGTCTATCAACATTATTATTACTAACAACCCTAATCATCATGATAAACTAGAACAGTAATAATAAGTTACTTGTTGTAACCAAACCTGTTACAACTAAACCACACTGAGGATTAAAGATCCACTCACCGAATACCTCAGTTGTCCACTCAGTAGTCTAATGTCACTGAGTCTTCTCGAAATCTGAGAATACAATGGAATTACACAAGTTAGTTACTTATCTCAAAATCTATACAACATCATTCCAATATTATAAATAACCATATTACCAACACAATTCAAACTTACTTATCAAGTTTATGATTATTATGATCACATTACTTTAGTCATGTTAGACTAACATAATTAGACCTTTAACACAATTATTAACCTCCAATATCAACAATTCATCAAAAACTCAATATTAGGTCTAACGTATTCTTAGCAATTAAGCTTACACAATCATCTTTAATCATCAAATACTAGCTCATCAAACTCAATTGAATAACTAGTTTACAATTTAATAAATTTCATCAATTCAAGTTAGGGCTTAGCTTATAATCACAATTCAATTATCAACTACTTATGCTAACATGATTACAAGTTTCTCTTCATGAAGAATCAACTAAACCCATAACTTAATTCATGATCATAATTCAATTATATCAATTCTAATTTAGAGTTTCACTTATAATCATGAATTTAACATTAACTAACAACTATACAAGTATTATAAGCTTCAATTTAACATTACTCATCTTAATTCAATCAAATACACAAATACCCATTTCTAGGTTTATATGAAAATCGAAAATTAACACTTACAACATGCTTATGATGATGATGGAATGATTAATCCATGTTATTGAAGCTTAACTAACATCAATTTAATCATTTGAAACCCTAATTTCGGATTTAAGATCAAGAACATCAAAACCCCAAATTCTAGGGTTCATATTTCATGAAATTGAAACTTACAATTTGATTAAGAGGATTAAAAGATGATAATCCATGTTCTTGAGGCTTGAATTCGAACTTGGAATCTTCAATTTGATGTAAAGAATTGATTTGATCTAGGGTTTCATGTTATGTATGTACGCATTGTATATGTATGTCGGTATATGATGAAAAATAACAACCGACTCAACATTTGGAAGTGTACTAGAAGTGGTTAAATCTCATTCCCCGTACTTAGCATTGTCTGGAACTTAAAAACCATTTGCGGGGAAATATTATTTTATTTTACCGTCAACTGAGTTAATTTAAAATAATCAATAATTTATTAGTCACAATAGATTATTCAACTATTTTCACCTTTTATTTTAAATTAACACAACACACTTATTTTCGGACACATTAAATAATCGTTCACTATCAGAAAATATTAAAATACTTCTAGACCCGAGGAGTGGATGTTACAAATCTCCCCCCCTTTAAAAGATTTCGTCCCCGAAATCTAATCACACTTAGTCACTCTAGTGTGACATAATCACCTATTCATTTCTATTTCAATTTACAGTTTTCATATACTCCTAACCACATAATTATTCATTACTCTTATTACACAAGATGTGGTTATAATTTAATTTACTTATGCATATCATCATTATGCATATCTTTAATCATACAACACCAATGTATCTACATCTATTTATTTAGATATATATTATTTCATCAACTTACACACCACCAGTGTGTATTACCATTGAATTTATATAAACACATAGGTTGTGCTTGGTACTACACTTAATTTATTAACAAAAAGCACATTAACTGTCAACAAGTGAAATGTCATCAATTACTTAATCACAATATTCCCAATAATTGTAATATCATCAACAACTTCACAATTAAAATTCTTTCTACATGTGCATATCCTTATATACAGTTTTCTATATTTTCCAGTGCACAAATACTGTGCATAAACTCCGTCTTTGATAAGTTAGTCGACCATTTACATAGCTATTCACAACTAACCATGTATACAATTTAGAACACATAATCCCTTGATGTAGTGTTACTTATAGCCATGTAAAATTTCATCTATACCACAACAACAATAACAACAACAACAACAACAAGTGGTAATGAATACCACAACATGCACATTAGCAATAAAGTTCAACTCAATTTACAACTAACAATTTAGCTAACAACTATGTATTTCTTTAGCGAACCACTTGCTAGAAATTCTCACTTTTGCAACTGTTTAATGACCACTTTACAACTTGTAATTATAAGCACAACCTGATTATATGAAACCCGTTATTCAAAAGAATCAGAATTCATATAATCCTACTCACATAAAAGTAACAGTAAGTAGTATGTAGAGGTCAAATCTTTCAAGTAAAACCTTAGTACCTAGTCAATTAGCATCCTATCATATCAACCTGGATGCTAAATCAACACCTGTTGACACTATGCATTATCAGCATAATTCTTTCAACACATCAACATAAGGTGTTGTCATTAGTCACATATTCAACAATATCATTTCATAACTAGTAACTAACTAGTATCCACATATCACCTTACCTGATGAAACAATTGGATTCAACTTTTGCAACTAGTTTATTACTATTTCCCAACAGGTAATTATAAACATAATCAAATACAACTAGATTATGTGAGATTCTTTATTCAGAATGAACCACAATTCATATAATCTTAGACACATAAGAGCAAATAGTAAGCCACATGTAGAGGTCAAATATTATAGTTAAACTCTTAGCACGCAATTCAATTTAGCATTCCATCACCTCAACTTGAATGCTAAATCAACACCTGTCAATACCATGCGTCATCAGCATTGGTATATCAACACAAGGTGCTGTCATTAATTAACTATTCAACAATATTAACACATTGTTATCCACAATCAACTGACCTCCACTTTGCTTAACTCTTATTTTAATTTATACTAATTGCAATTTATCACATATACATTTCTTGTACCATAGTAAAACAACAGATTAGTGGTCTAGTACTCTTTTATTTCAGCTAATCAGTGACTATTCTTCCACTACAGGTCAACATATCTCACTTGTTATTTCAAAATCACTTTAAGTTCTCTGGTACTTGGTAACCTCAACAATTCCATGTAAAATGGCATAATATAAATACGTTGGCCAGACGTCGTCATATTATGTCAGGTACACTTTATTTTCAGGTTACTTCATACCATCAATCTTCACAGTGATTACTTTTTACTCTTACATATATTATAACAATGATATCGACCATTTGCACAGTTATAACAATCCGTCGTAGCAGGTATATCATCAAATATTAACTTGCTACAATTTTCAACTTATCACTTTAAATGAACAACTAATCACATAAGCAAGTAAATATAACTCTTTTACTATTTCGTTATCACAGATGTAATATCTAACACCATTACATCAGTCCATCTCTTCATTACCTGATTCAATATTAATTACTAATATGGTAATTAATACTTAGAGTACTGGATAGAACATTTAGTATTAATATTTTGTCAACATTATGTGTATTATTCAACACATAATCATCAATCTATATACCCTTAGTTAAATCACAATGGAGCATTTTATGTTCAATTATCACATAGTTATAAACTCATGTACTTGGTTTACAAGTTCTTAAAATGCTCAATTTAACACTGTATATTATTCTACATGATTCAAATACTTTATCATGTTTCAATTAATTCACATATGATCCACATAACTCTATAATCAATAGTTACTAACTCTTGTTATCAACAATTAACAATATCAGTTACTAGTATATTTCGGCAGTTAAATAAACCGTCTGAACACAACTTATATACAATAACATAGGTAAACCTCTTAAAATAAGTTTTACTATTGTATATAGTCATAGGAACGATTCCTGGGCTTAAAGAAACAAAGGCCCAATACAAAACGTAAACTAAAAGTCCAAAATAAGGTCCGAAAAAACAATAAAATGTCATTTTCGGGACCCAAACGACCCCGAACTGCCCAAAACTGCCAGGGCTCATGGCGAAGCAAGAGCTTTGACCGTTGGGCCGTTTCCAAGTGACCCTGTAAATTTCATCTCAATCGGACACCAAAATTTTATAGCGGAAATTTCTATGTCAAACGTCGAACAACTTATTTTTTTTTTTTTATTTTTTTTTTTTTTTAGAATCAGCCGGGTCAAAGGCCTGACCCGCCGGCTCATAGGGACAACCAGCCGGGTTCTTGGTCCAACAGCCGGGTGATTTAAGTTTTGGGGTAACAGAAACTTTTTGCCGTATTTGGGCTGAAGGAGCAGCCGGGTTTAAGATGTACCAGCCGGGTCACCATCACTACCCGCCGGGTTCCCTTTGGACCCGCCGGGTCCCATGCCTGTACAGCAGACCCTGCACCAGCAAACCTTAATGCAAATTTCTGAAATTCAAACGCGCATATCTCACAAACCGTAAAGAGTTAGGTCCTGAAATTTTGCAGGCACATTCATATAATCAAAATACAACTTTCCATTTTTCTACTTTTTCAATTTACACGTTTTACGAGAAAACGGACGTGTAACTCTTTTTGGACCATTTTTAACCATTTTGGTTGGCACGCCATATTCCAAATGGCTTAGTTTCTGACTTTAACCTTTTAACCACATGTTTATACATATCATTATGACGTGTGGGCATATTCATCACCCCCACATACCCATTTTATCATGTTTTAATTCGTTGACCCGTTTAGGGGTTCAATTGGGCATTTTAACCAAATTCAACCATTTTGACTACCATAACATTTTCAACACACATTCCCACTATATGTAGGACTTAAGGTCACTTTGACATTGGTTATAACCAAACCACTAATCATTTTAACCGTTTAACCATCAAGTGACCCATTTGGGCACTTTAACAACCCATTTGGGTTTCCGCCCATATGATCACTATTCTAATATTCATTTCACACTTCTTTGACTATTTTAAGTCAAATAAAACTGTTTTCACTATTGGTGTCATACTATAACTTTAAAACACCAATTCACATTAAAATCATCTTGTTAGACCAATTACCACAAGTTTCTCAAATTCATGATCACTTTCACTTTCACAAGTTGTCAACTTATATATATACACTCGTTGACCACTTTAGCTTTCTATTTATCACTTTTAATACCTAGATCATAATCCAGCTACAATCATGATCCATATTCAACATACAAGCATCTAGCCACATTTATCATTTTATAACATTGCAATTATCAAGTTTGACACCACCACATTCAACTTTGACCTTTCCAAGTCAACAACACACATTGCAAATCAATGAACACTTTCTAATTTACACAACAACAAGACTCCAAACTTATTAATTGAGATTACCAACCTCTCATTAAATTTACTATATGGATTCATATCAACCTTGTTTTCCAAGATTTATTACTACACTTAATCCAATTGCTCCCAAAGTCATTATTTCACAAGAGCAAATAATTTCACACACACAATTCATAGTATCACATTAACATGTATTGATCACCAAAAACTCACAACTGGGGATTCATATCAGTCTGACTCAACTTATTTTACTACCAATCATATCATAGCAAAGTAAACAATTCAAGTTTATTGAAATACACCAAGCTTATCGAAAAGTACCTGATATACATAGGCCCACGAAGGTTGAGGAATCATTGAGAAAACCAGACGGTTCCTCATGTTCCTCCGTCTCTGCAACCAAAATAACACTTTTGCAACTTGTTATAGGTTAGTACACATTCAATAACCACATTCTCATACAACCACTAATCCCCATACTCTGGAATGTTTGACTTGACACCTATCAAAATTTGGGATTGGACATCTTACAATGTACAATTCACCCAAACTCATGCTCTGATACCAACTTGTAACACCCCTCAATTTACATCATTTAAATATAATAAATCCGAAAGCGTTAGTCCAATTTTCAATAATACCAAATTTACATTACAAATTTAACTTAATTTAAATCATAGTTTATCAACATGGGTGTTATTTAAAAACCACAAAATAACATTAATTTGTATAATCGAATATCAGAGTAACGCCCAGATGTCAAACATTCCTTTCAGTCCAACTTCTTGCCCACCCGATAAAATCTATAACCTGCAAGAAGTGTTAATGTGGGGGGTTAGCATAACGCTAAGTGAGTAGATAGTTAATCAACAGTCCAACTTAGCATAACAACTTTGTGTACAACAACTAATCTTAAACATTTCAGTACACAATACAACTTGTCAACAATGCAACAATTCAACAACATCACATCTCAACAATGAGGATCGGTGGTTCTTGAGAAACCCTTCTGCCGCGGTGGCTCTCAAAGAACACTTACCCACCATATCCGTATGGCCATACGGACGAGACCGATAGCTAATTATTATCATCCACCAACACAGGAGATGTGTTAAATCTAGGATAATAATTAGCCTAACCAACAGTTAATCAACTCGTTGACCTCATTGACAACTGATGCCCGAAGGCCAAATATATATCACGTGATCACATATCCACATATTCAATTAGGTCAACATATCAGACTAAACAGTCTATCAACATTATTATTACTAACAACCCTAATCATCATGATAAACTAGAACAGTAATAATAAGTTACTTGTTGTAACCAAACCTGTTACAACTAAACCACACTGAGGATTAAAGATCCACTCACCGAATACCTCAGTTGTCCACTCAGTAGTCTAATGTCACTGAGTCTTCTCGAAATCTGAGAATACAATGGAATTACACAAGTTAGTTACTTATCTCAAAATCTATACAACATCATTCCAATATTATAAATAACCATATTACCAACACAATTCAAACTTACTTATCAAGTTTATGATTATTATGATCACATTACTTTAGTCATGTTAGACTAACATAATTAGACCTTTAACACAATTATTAACCTCCAATATCAACAATTCATCAAAAACTCAATATTAGGTCTAACGTATTCTTAGCAATTAAGCTTACACAATCATCTTTAATCATCAAATACTAGCTCATCAAACTCAATTGAATAACTAGTTTACAATTTAATAAATTTCATCAATTCAAGTTAGGGCTTAGCTTATAATCACAATTCAATTATCAACTACTTATGCTAACATGATTACAAGTTTCTCTTCATGAAGAATCAACTAAACCCATAACTTAATTCATGATCATAATTCAATTATATCAATTCTAATTTAGAGTTTCACTTATAATCATGAATTTAACATTAACTAACAACTATACAAGTATTATAAGCTTCAATTTAACATTACTCATCTTAATTCAATCAAATACACAAATACCCATTTCTAGGTTTATATGAAAATCGAAAATTAACACTTACAACATGCTTATGATGATGATGGAATGATTAATCCATGTTATTGAAGCTTAACTAACATCAATTTAATCATTTGAAACCCTAATTTCGGATTTAAGATCAAGAACATCAAAACCCCAAATTCTAGGGTTCATATTTCATGAAATTGAAACTTACAATTTGATTAAGAGGATTAAAAGATGATAATCCATGTTCTTGAGGCTTGAATTCGAACTTGGAATCTTCAATTTGATGTAAAGAATTGATTTGATCTAGGGTTTCATGTTATGTATGTACGCATTGTATATGTATGTCGGTATATGATGAAAAATAACAACCGACTCAACATTTGGAAGTGTACTAGAAGTGGTTAAATCTCATTCCCCGTACTTAGCATTGTCTGGAACTTAAAAACCATTTGCGGGGAAATATTATTTTATTTTACCGTCAACTGAGTTAATTTAAAATAATCAATAATTTATTAGTCACAATAGATTATTCAACTATTTTCACCTTTTATTTTAAATTAACACAACACACTTATTTTCGGACACATTAAATAATCGTTCACTATCAGAAAATATTAAAATACTTCTAGACCCGAGGAGTGGATGTTACACTTGTTGATTTCGATATGATGTTTTTGTAATTTTATGGCCCATCTATCTATTTTAATAATAGGGCCGAAGTTTCATGTTTCCGAATTTAGTGATTATGGATTATTTAATTGAGTATTATATGTCGTGAATTTGTTGGGCTAAATTTTTGCTCCGTGTAATTTCCCTTTTGGAAGATTAGGAGGTACTTGGTGATCAAAAGAAGCACTTGTAATACCTATTAAAAAATATATACTTACAAAAAAAGGTAACTCATATAAATATATATATATATATATATATATATATATATATATATATATATAATGGATGTTAAATAATAACTACATAAAACATACCTTCTAAATGATTCGGATGTTCATGTTTTTTATAAGAATGACATGGATCTATTAGAAAATTGAGTGGAATTAAAAATAATACTGAACAAATATTACGATGAACAAATTTTTTAAATGACTAAGAAAATTATATGAAAATTTATACAACAAATAAACAACAAAAAGGATTGTGAATAAATATTAATATGGATAGCAAACTAACATTCACATTCATTGTTAAAATTGCCTAATTGAGACGGAATGATTTGCTCATTTGGTGAATTTTTTTCGTCGTAAGGATTCATTAAATGGGTATAGAAGGATTGCCAAGATCGGGTAAAATTTGAGAGAAGATGAATATATACAGTGGAGGGAGATAAATAAAATTAGGGAATTGAAGCAAATATTTAAAAAAATTAGAAGATAATAATATATTTGAATGAGATTTGTGTTACAATGTTGGTTGAAAGATATATTCGAACCATTGACTCGTGAAAGAAGGCCGAAAATTTAGGGGCAGGGCGGGGCGGGGCGGGGGGGAGGGGGGGGGATTGTTTGAAACAAACTACGTTCATATCTAATTATTAATTTATTGATATTTAGTAATTGTACATCTATACATACTTAATATAATTAATAATTTGTAGTTTTAATTAAATAATAAATTAGACATTGAAGACCGAAATTTTTTGTGGGTGCCGGCTGAAATTTTTTGTGTGTGGCGATTATTTTTGAAAAAATAATATTTTGTTTACTAAATATATTGATATTTATTGATTTAATACAATTTAAATGGTTATTATTATTAATTTAAATATTAGAGGGTTTTAATTGTAACAATCATTAAATTAATCTTAATCGTTGGATCAAGATAAAAAAAGTAATGAAGGGTTGGGATTGCCCCAAACTATTCTGATTTAAGTATATGTTATATGTTATATATATATATATATATATATATTATCTATTAATTAATATAATATATAATAGTATATATAAAATAAAGATTTTTAATTGCCTATTAGAACATGTTATTTTAGCTAATGATGATGTGTCATTAATTTACAAATTCTTGAATTAATCTCAATTTCTAAACATGGTACATGACTTTCCATATATCAAATTATTTAATTTAATTTAATAATAATAATAATAATAATAATAATAATAATAATATTATTATTATTATTATTATTATTATTATTATTATTATTATTATCATTATTATTATTATAGACTAAAACATATTTAAAACGATGTATCTCAAATTATTATATATACAAATGTACTACCGAAAATGTTAAAGTCACAAATAATACAAAACTTCTTAATAAATTATACCATCTGTCACTAATAACCTTAAACAAATGGTTTAACTAACGATGTTCTTGACATTGCGAGTCAATCTTTTTAAATATATTATTTTTTATTTTTTTATTTTACTTTACGTTCAATGGTTATTCGCTAAAATGAGTAAGTTTGTTTTTCATCGTAACTAAAATGATATGTTACATATTTAGGTGGTATTGAGCTTCATGGGGAGACATATAACGGATTTCATTCATTATTATTATTAAATTAAATTAATGATGATGATGATGATGATGATGATGATAATCACATTAAAGTTAAATAATAATTAAAATCACATTAAATTGTATATGGAAAGCCATATACAATGGACAACAAAGCCATTTTCAATTATTAGTAACAAATTTAAAACTTCAGGGAAACAATACTAATATTTGACGTGCAATACACGGGCTTAATAATAAAGTATTGTATGACTTATGCGACACGTGTCTTTGTCTTCTATTTTCTTACAAATCCTATGTGTAATTGAAATAATTTTTATATTTTTTTAATTCTTTTTTATTTATACCACATATTTTAACATGTTATTTCTTTTTTTAATTCAAATTATGTTTAAATGGATACGGCCACTAACTCGCTAATGTCACCGTATGTACCCTATGGTCGCTCGACCTTTTTTCACACCTATGTTAAAAAACCAAGTGTGACTAAATGCATATCGTCACACTTTTTTGGTGTAACGAAATCTCAATTTTATTCTAGTGCCAATCAATTATTGGATTAATTCCAAGTGATTTCGGTCTCTGTGTTGATGGCTTCATTAGTAGTAAACAATGATCATCAAGACCATTTCCGCCGGTTATTTGTTTCTTTCCCTTTCGTCAATAACTAACATTATTGGCATCGTTTCTTCTCTTGGTATTCGTCGGTTTGGCGAGGAAAGGAAAGAAGAGGAAATAAACCAACTTATTTAATTTAATGTATTATTATTTTTTGTTTATTGTATATAAATGTAGGTATATTGGTAAATGTGGGCTAACACATGTGTAAATAATTTATAAAACCCACCAAAAAAATGGAGAAAAAAAGTCGTCGAAAGTATGAATTGAGGGATGACGAATCGGAGAGGAGAAAACGCTGAATTTATGGTGTATTTTTTATAATTTTTCGATTTGCCGTTTGTGAGATAATTAATGTTGGGTAAATGGCCAAAAAAGTTTTGTAGATGTGAAGCATTGATTCTTTTATACTTTCAAAATTTTTACTTAACTTTTCTCATGTTATGAAATGATATAATTTGGTCACTGGTTCTAGATTATTATATGTGTAAAAGACCAATTCATATCAAATTTTTTCAATTGCAAGTTCCAGAAAATGTAACAAATAAAAGGTGAAAAATACTACGTACATAGAGATAACGAAAATTCATATGTACAATTTTATTGGTAAAAATGTAACTCCTACATATTTTTTCCCCGGAATTTGACTAAGTTTCAATGAGTGATCAATCAGCTAATTGTTTCTTATGTAAGCTTTCAGGTTTGTTTCTTCAGACAATTTTTTTGATCTGTTTTTAAAGTTGATTATCTAACAGTGAGGCATGGATTCATCATGGTATATTTTCATTTTAGTTTCTGATACAACATAAGCATTGTATCGGTCCCTAAAGTCGATTACCGCAAATTTCTTTGATTTAAGTTGTTCGAATATTGAATGCAGGCACATCTAGCCCCACAAAGCCAATCAAGATTCAACTTTCAAAAGTACATCAATCGATCTCTTGAAGAAGATTACAAGACCGTTATTGGTATAAGGTATAACATCTTTGTGAACCTTTTTAATATGGGACGACCATGTGGAACGAATATTAATTGAACTTACATGTATCCTTTGACTTCTGTTAATAGCCCGCCAATTTGGTTATTCGCCATAGTGTTCCTGCTCTTTAGTACCCACGGTACGTAAACTACTACTTTTTATTTATTTTGTATCTCGAATTCCTTTTCAAATAATCATATCTTTGAGTTTATAATATATAAAGAATGGGAGATCTCATGTGCAGCCGTGCAGCAAATTGCACCTAATATACATATTTCGTATTAATGGAGTACGTGTTTTAAGTATAAATTTCAAAATTATTTTAGCATTTACTGCACGCATATAACTTAGGTGCAACTAACATCATATTTGACTTTGCTGTACATAACTTAGATGCGCCTAGTTCTTAACAATTGATCAAAATGTATTTGCAGTCTCATACTTGTTCTTTGTTAGTTTGTCAAACTATTAAAATTTTCTATTTTTTTTTTCGCTCCGTAAATAACAGGATGGTATTCTTATTTGTGGCAACCATTTATACCATTGGTTGTAAGTAATGATATTTTTCCTTAATCATGAATCCTGTACTTGTTAAAATAACTGAAGAATTTTGTGTATTTTTATAATATAAGTCATGTGTAATTTGCAGATAGTTTTGCTAATCGGGACAAAACTACAAGTCATTATAACGAAAATGGGATTAAGTATTCAAGAGAGAGGAGAGGTCGTGCAGGGTGTACACGTGGTTCAGCCTGGTGATGACCTCTTCTGGTTCAACCACCCTTGTCTCATCCTCTATCTCATTAACTTTTCCTCTTTCAGGTATATTTGTATCACATTTACCAGTACTTGTATCTATGCATCATAAGTTCTGCAAGTTCTAGGATATTAATATAGTACTTATACTAAATGATTTTCATTTTATGTTGCAGAATGCTTTTCAATTGGCTTTCTTTGCATGGACTTGGGTAAGAAACTAAGAACTGATAAATTATTCTTATACTGTTTTTCATAATATTTTGTGTGTTTCTGTTTTCTTACATGTAATTTTTGTTGTAATACAGCATGAATGTGGGTTAAAATCTTGCTTTCATGAGCATACAGCAGACGTTGTCATTAGGATCAGTATGGGGTGAGTTTTAATTTCTTTAATAAATTCATTGAATGAGAATACAAATGATAGTAGTAAATTGGTAACTATTATTAGAGATTAATACATGGTGAATCGATTGGCCAGGGTTCGTGTTCAAATCGTATGTAGTTATGTTACCCTTCCTCTGTATGCCCTTGTCACACAAGTAACACACAATTCAATTTTATAACGTATTTATTACACTTTCTAAATGAGGGGTGGCAGTTCGGGTCTGGTCGAGTTGGGGGGTCAAAATTACCCAACATGACACGAGTTTGATTCCCAACCTTAGACACGACTAGCATAACCCACATTAGATAAATGGGTGGATGGGTTCGTTTCAGGTCAATTATGTGGGTTAAATTCTGGGTCAAAAAGGTCAAATTGGATGGGTTAGTTTTGGGTTGGTGGGTATGGAGTTTATAAACAGTAAAAAATAGTGAAAATATTTTGCATTGGTGGGTCGACTCTGTGGCATATTACTTGCATATAAAGCATATTACTCCGGTTGAACTGATCTAATACAATCACGGTAAACAGGATTGAACTTACTCGAGAAAATAAAGTTGCATGAAAGGGAGTTGATTTTTTTATAATGAGTTATTATCATGTCTCGTATTTCTAAGTTAGATTATAGAACATATATGAATAAAGAAATTCTAATCTACTTGAATTAACTTTTGAACTACCATATCCATCATCTTATATCTTAGTAATAAATAGTTTCACATCAAAGATTATAAAAGTAAAAACAAAATATATCCATGGACTCCACTCAAACACCAATACCTACACGAAGAACATGAAAAACAAAAGCTATGTTGCAATACTGAATAAGGTATAAATTGTAACTAACATCTTGAGAACTGACAAGAAAGCAAACAATTAACCAGTTGCTTCTAGCTATATGGTTTGTTGTAGTTTCCATATGTATAAGAATTAATGAGTAAAATAACAAAACTTACCTAGCTTGCATAAACTTGAAAGACCTCATTAAGATCACAGTATCTGCATTAATCTTCCGTATCATCTTCAGGGATAAGGATTTCAAGGATGGCTTGAAGTCCATAAGCTAGAAAATTAGACTTTTTCAAGTGTACAAACTGCTTGTCCCTCAGAGCTGACCAGGGTACCTCATGTGGGTTGATTTCAATTAATAAGTAGAATAGGATAAGGAAGAAATTAAAATTCAGGTTTCACCTTTTCTACTGTATCTAGGCTGATATCAACTACGTCTACATCGTGAGGTCTGTTCATGGAATTAGTTGTGTTTTTCATAAACTATGAGTGCAACTTTTAAACATCAATATATCCTTTTGATTTTTTCCTTATCCTAATGGCGAAAGAAAAATGAAACAATGAACAGAAATTAGACTGGAACATTTGGGCACATGGTGACTTGTCATCGAACAATTTATGAACATGAGAATTTAATTACTCTTACAAAATATTCTATCAATTAGATGTACCTCAATGTAAGAATCAACTCTAACATGTAACCTGTTCTTTTAGTGATACGTGTTTACACCCCTTGATGAAAATTTCCTTCCATCCTAAATCAGATGCATCCACAAATAAATGATTAGGGAAAAATGAGCACAATATTAGTAGAGGAATGGGTGTGTTTTTGACATTAGGTCAAGAACTTTTTGTACGGATTGAAATGGGTCAGGTCAACCCATGATGCACTTTTGTACCAAATCTTATACATGTTTCAGGTACATAGATCCTTTTTAGTGCTATAATTGTTACCCATCACTACAATATTAGTCTGATTATTAGTAACCAAAAATCTGTAATTACATCTACAGATCTACTCGAATATAGAACAATCACCTGTTAAGATGTGGCTATTATTTAACTAAATGCTAACCAACCAATTCTAATTCTAATAAGTAATATATCACACTAATATTAAACTATATAAGTACATGCCAACCTTTGACCCGCCAATGGCTTCTACAATGGATATTTGTACAGCTTCAACCAAGTAGGTAAGCTCTTTAAAAATATAAATTAACTATGCCCGACTGAACAGATCATCCAAAAAGTACTTAATAGAACTCGTAAAACATGAATCAAATAAACTACCAGGTATGAAATAATAGACAATCTTTTACATAGATTCAACTAACCTACAAATAGAAGATACTATATAACATACCTGATAAAATAGTTTGAGTGGGTCTCAATTGCTCATGTTTCGTTAGGAAGTCGAGAGTTATTTAAAGCTAGCAAAATGGAAGTGGGATTTGGACATCAGGTTTCACTTCTGAAGCTTTTAACAGTTCTTGCAATCATAGTATCATACCCATTTATATTCATGTAATCAACCACACCTCCAATCTCAAATTTATGTTCGGTTAAATCTGGACATCACTAACAAAGTTGAACCACCTTTTTGTGCTTCCCCAACAGTTCTTGCAATCATAGCCATTTATGGTTTTTGAATTGTAGGTCTCCTGCGGTTGAAGGTTTGAAGATAGCTACAGATACTCATCGAGTATCTGTCATGATAGGGGATTTGAGATTAGAAACCGCGAATGAGAAGCTTTTAAAGATCTGAACCAATCTAATTCAATTGAATCAATAAAACTAAAAAACCTGGGATCTAATCTTTCAACAAATAATTGTTCCAATCTTCAATTCAAGAACCGCTAACTAAAATTGATCAAGCAAACAATTAGACGTAAACATATTAATAGTAATCCCAAAAACTGAAAACTGTATATTATAATTATTTTTGAAGTTGTATAAGATTACAGTTTACAAAAATTGTATAAGTTCATTTAACAAAATGATTAAATAGGTTGTATGCATTCAGGATAAATTATCGCCAAACATTCAGCTTGGTTGACACTTTGACCCACTTACTTTTAAGCTATTATATATTATAACCTATTGACGTGTTATGGATGTCAGAATAACTCAGATATAGCTAGTTCACAAGTATACGGGTCAAAATTTCAACTTCTATAGAATAAATTAACTTGGACCGCTCTCATTTTTACCGGCAAAGTACGCCAAATAATCAAACAGATTGTATGGCCTACGAAGCTCATAGTTGGCATCTAAACCAGTATTTTTCAGGTTCATGGTCTGTTAATACACTTTCTTCATGTAGTTCCAATCCATATTCTAACTCTATTAAGACCATATATAGCAATTGAAATATTAACTTGATTTTTTCACAATCCTTGGTAATCGAGATGTCGAATACAATAGCTTATATAGAAGTGAAAGAACAAACTGTTTGAAAAAGCAATTTTACAGATATGTTACCTCTTTCGATAAGCCATACTCTTTAGCTGCAACGGTAGAATCGTGACATAGTTTAATCACAGCATCACTGCCAGCATTGGATAAAATTAGCCCCGTACCTGATCAATTATTAATTTTGGGCAGATAGATGAACGTGTAGATTGGCGATGGTTTAGTTTTCTGTAGATTCGATTCTTCCCGTACAAGACATACGCATCAAACATCAACGCAATATGTAACCAACATGCTATGTAGAGGATATTGAATCAAGAATCAAGAATAATTCTCACCATGAATGTTCAATATCCCCCAATTTTAGATCTGAAAGTTTGACCTTGAAATTCAGAATACACAGCATATGATGGCGTGATACTGAAAATGCCGTGTTTTGGTGATTAAGCAGGGGTAATATGGTACTTTACAAAAAAAGCTAGATATTTATTGGATAATCATACTGAGGGGCAGTTATAGATATAAAAGCTAACTAAAATTTGATTAGGGTAATCAAACCCTCTTTTAATATATAAGAGGGGTTATTGGTAAAGTTCAAAAAACCAAAGAAAAAGACATGCTCATGAATTGGGCCAACCTGACCATTTCAACTCGCAATAAAACATACCACTTTGAACGGGTGTATTTTGACCCGTTAGCCAACCTGCGTGAATTGCTATTATACCAGTACACAACTGATAAGATGTGGGTATGCACTGCCATGAGTGTCGTTTCCAATTTTCTATGTATTTGGAGTTGGATAAGAAACCTGTGATATGATATTCCTTTTTGGATTTTGTATTCAGGAGATGACCATGCAAGAGAAAATGCAAAGCACAATTAGCCTCCCCCGGTGTTGATGGAAGAGTGGTTCCATTGTTGAATTTGTCTCAATCGAAACACCCATCCTATATCAAGTTTTCAGATTTAAATAGTAAATAAGAAAAAGAGAAAAAAATGGCATGATCTAATAACTCAGCCTTTTTACCCTACATTTCTTTGATTAAAATAGAATAGAACATCCCGCACAACCAATTTTAGGACTTGAATCAAGCTTCACTCACATGATCCATGAAAATGTTGACTACATTATCTTTTTTAATTCAATTAGAACCAAGAAAAGGGAATCCTCAACAGAATGCCAAACCATTATATCATTTTGAAGATGAAGAAATCCTATATCAACATTTGAAAGTTATGAATGAAAACAATAACTAAAAAGGTATACATTATCTTTTTAAATTCATTTAGAACCAAGAGAAAAGGGAATCCTCAACAGAATGCCAAACCATTATATCATTTTGAAGATGAAGAAATCCTATATCAACATTTGAAAGTTATGAATGAAAACAATAACTAAAGGTATGTAAAGCAAGATCAGAACTCAACCCCATTTATGAAATCCATGATACACAATGATGATGATCAAACGTCATTGTGCGAGTGTGAGACTTACAGGACTCAACCGTTTCCAGCTACTGATTCCTTAGCAACTCTGGACACTGTAAAAGAAATTCAAAGTTTCAAGAGATAATATTTCATTACAGATTTATAGACATAAAAAACAAATCAAACAATAAAGGTGCCCATGCAGACCTTTTATATATTTGAAACCTGATATTACAAAGAACATCACAAATATTATCAATGAAACTTCTTTGGCTAGTAGTCCCACCAATGAACCAGTCAAGAAGTTGAAACCAAGGTATCTAATCAAAGCCAATAATAGTTGTAAACTCAGCTCCACAAAGTTCCAATAACGAAACATAAATAAGCTAACTGAAACTCAACACGACCAAATTTATAGAAAACTCATAATCATTTAACAAATATAGTTTTTACATAACCAAGAAAAGTTAGGTACTCATAATAGAAGAAAATAGCAATAAATAAAAAACTTCACATACAACAAAGTTCATAATATGTGACCGAACTCGTTAACCTCACTGACCTGATTTAATCCAAACCTGTTTTGACCGGCTACCGAACCCGCCTGATCCATCCATTTTGACGCATTTACCTATAGCAGTTATTGTCACTATAGAAGAAATGCACATCAACCTTTGACCATGATATCTCTGAATACTCCTACAACTTTGTTAGCCAATTGTTTCATTTATAAGTTGTGCCAATCATGTGGTTAGATTAATAAATGACGATAAAAAAAAATATTAGTAGTTTTTGAAATATATATTGGAATTTTATATTCTGTACACACCTGAAACGTGGACATCACGGACTTGTATTATTTCCGCGTAAATCCATGGTATGTCTTACCCCTATTTCTTAGGATTTTCTCATGCTCTTTGGCTCTTCCTGCATACGGTAGCAAATTTTGGTAGATTGTCTGAATAAGGTTTGGTGATAACAAAATTATCTTTTAGGTTGAATGTATTCAATTCACTTACCAATGATTGCTCCTGGGAATTGTCTCTGAGAAGCTTGACAACTATTTTTATAGCTAAGGAAGTTGATCAAAGCTTGCAAACTATAAAAATATCAAATCCAAATAAATTGCCTCTCCCTCAAAACGCAAAGTAGAGCCTCATGTTTCACTATCACCTATGCAGCCTCATGTAGTCACCCTCACAGGAGCTTTGTAGACAAGTGGCATTCTTAGCACAAGCTGCAATTATATCATGATATACATTGGTTCTCCAGAGTAGGGGCGGGGGTCTCAACTCGAACAACAACATCTTTGCTGAAAAAACACAAAATTGAGCTGCAAAAAGGTGAAATATTTTTTTTAAAAAAGGTCATCATTAATAATGAAAAGCAATAGTACTGTCCTAATCACAAGTAAATAACATATCCAAATTCGACCATGTATTATGTGCAAAAAGTACCAGACTTTTCAATCTTTAATTCTTCTATGCGTGATAGTTATTGTGTTAAGTTTTACTAAACATATATGAAGCTGATTATGTTTTATAACACCTTTTTGGGCAAAAAGAGTTTCGGGTCAACCCAACCCGACCCCGTCGATAGCGACAAATCTACAATAGAAATGAAGGAGAAGCACGAGAATTGACAAATATGAGATCAACCTCAAATCCGTATGCTATGGCATAGAGGGTAGCAATTGTGTTGAGACTATTCAAAAGATGCACAATAAATTAAAATTCAAAACAATCACAACCCTTTCACATATAAACTTGTTTTTTTTTTTTTTCAAATACATGATAGTTCTTGAAGAAGTGATTTTTTTCTTATATGACCAGATTGAAAGAAATAAAGATGTCAACTCTAGAGACGTACCATACAGAAAGAACTGAAGTTTCTAGTTCTGGATTCAGAAGAAGGCCACACAGCACTATTTAAAACTCATATTACCACCACTAAAGACTGCAAGAGATGTGAACCTCACAAATTATTTATACCATACTCGGTATTTGCATGCTATGTAAATACACAGATTAAAATAATTTCTAAAAATACATGATACACAATGTGATAAAAATTCCAATAATTAAAAATAGTGATGATAAAATTTCAAAGGCATTTAAAAAACAATGTATATAACATAAAAACTACTTAATAACATCTATCAATGAACAGATAACTTTTTGCTCTAACCGTGAACAAACGGTTGCAGATTCTAATCTAGAAAGTCAGTGATACTTCTAGAATAACGAAAAAGTTCAAAAGAAATTAAATAGGTAAAATAAAACCATCTGCTATTTGATTACAAGTGGAAAAATGCAGGGTAATTGAGAAGCAATATAATAAGGAGAAAAGGCTCACCATTGCCAATATCTTCTTATTCCCTGTGAACATCAATGAAAACTTTTGATGCTCCTTTTACAGTATACTTATCCAAATTGCAACCTGCATAACTATGTTTAGAAAAAAAGGAGAAAAATTGAAACACCATGGCTTAAGTATACACAAAACAGAGAGCTTTATCAACTTGTCTTACTTTAGACCCCAATTAAAAATTATACAGATCCAAAATTCTCTTATTTTAGACTTTCATAAAAGCAGACAACTAAACGTAAATAATGACAAAGGAAGATGAAAGTGCAAAAGTATATTCTTTAAATAAAACTCTCGTATGCAACTTCATGGAGACTATGAGTTGTATTATGCTATAATCCTAAAAAGTAATAGAAATTAAGCTAAAAAACGAATGTAATAACACACACTTTACACATCAGCTAACGCACAATTGATGGTGAATATAACACAATACAAAAAAAAAAAAAAAGGTAATATGCACTTTTGCAGATATACATGCGGAAAGCAATCAGTCAGCACCACAGACAAGTATTCAAGAACATCATGTCATAGCAAATGCAGTGAAATTTTCGGTAAGATATGGACAAAATAGAGGCCAATGTTAGTTTCAATGGTTCTATAACCATTAATTTCAGATAGCAGTTATATGACAGACTCAAAGTTTAATATGAAAATGCAAGTTTATGGAACTTACAACCTGTGTCATATCAGCATTAATTAGCTTATTGGTCACCTGAATCTTTTCAATCGTGTGTTCAATTCTTTCTATAGTGAGTAAATTGCTACAAAGCCAAATGTGCAAAATAAACGACTTATAAAATTAATAATCAACTGCAAATATCAAAGTTGTAAGACTTACTCACCAAAGTTTTAATCACAAAAATGTATTCTAACAAACTTGCATGAGAAGGGAGACCAAAATCACTCATTTTAAAAAAGAATCATGTAAACATAAGGGGAAAAAAGCTAAACATAAGGAAAACCAAGTTACTATAGATTCAACTAAAAAATGGCCAATGTTATCAGAATTAACTCATTACCCGCGTATATACAGCTATGTGCTTATATCCCCACTTGATGTCATGAGTTCAAGGGATGCTATATCTGGAGTTGGAGTAGGAGTAGATTGGGTCCATAACCTACCCTTTGAATACAAAATCAGAAATTTAGAGCATATCAAAAAGACAACTTATAAAAAAGGGAAGATGTTAAAAAAGAAAACTTAACCAATGGAATTAGATATCCATTTACAAATGATTCAAATTGTATAAGAGCCACAGAGAAGACTAACTCTCGCGTCATACGGCTCCGTCCTGGAATCAGGACCCCTTGTCCCGGTGTACTGTATGCTCTATAACTATTATCCTCTTGATTAACAGAATTTTCATCTATTCCCTAAAACAAAATCACTGGAAATCAACAAAATTGAAGGTTGAACAATCAACAAATTTCACACACACATGTATATTCAAGATGGTTGGCGGCGATTTGTTCCCGGTACAAGGAAATATTACCTTCTTCCTACATCAAAACTTTTGTTAGTTAGTGCCTAAGGAAACACTCAAAGCAAATGCGGTTATAAAAAGAAATTGTTAAAACATAAAAAATAAAGAATTAAACATAGTAATCATCATATATTATTTATCTCAGGCATTTCATCAAACATCTTTCAAGCACTCACGAAATCTCAAAGTACTACTTATAATAATCAAAGAGTTTGAATTAGTTTACATTAAATATATGAATATTGACTTAAAATCAGATAGTTTCATAATCAATTAACAAAAGTGGTATTCACATCAACCATGATCTGGAAACAATAATCGCTAAAAAAGTTTATTCGATTTTTCGATAAACAATTACCTAAATTTCAAATTCAATAGAACAGCAGCAAACAAAAACATAAAATTGCTTACTGAAATCGGATGTAACCATGTTCACCGCCATAACATCTTTCCCGGTCCTACTAAACCCTCACTTGAGTTGGATTGTCGTCCAATATACTTGAAGCACATTAACTTTAGCCATGATATTATAATGAAGATAACAGAGAAAGTAGATGATTTTAGCTCTATTTGTGAGATTTTGACAGGGGTTTATCCATCTCATAGCAGAAACGTAAAAACGTTGAAATAGATATTATTGGGAATCCTAAATTAATCAGATTGCTCCCGATAAAAGAGGAGGACGTGTGAGCGGTTTGCAAACCTTCCCCAAAAGATAACCGCGTAAAAGAAAACCGCCCACAAAAATAACCGAAACCTCCCTTTATTAGACGGCTGAGATTCAGTCAATGCGATCCAACGGATGATATCGCAAGTGAAAGCAAAAATGTAACCGCCAGTGGCGGTTTCTCACTCCCCGATGGCCATAGATAAGGTAAATTGGTGAATCAATCAAATCCAAAAAAAAAATCAAATAATAACACTTCACCATATATAATGTTCAGAACAGAATATCCAACCCTGAATATTAAACCTAATTAGAGATTAAAATATAAAATCCCTCTTGGAAAAAAAAAATTTGCTTCCAAATGTATCTAGAACCTCCCAACATTGCCACCATGAAAGGTAAAACCACCATGATCCACATTGTTTGCAGGAACAACATTCACCATCTGAATATTGTTATTATTCCAGCCCATTTCAAACATTTTAGGACCCAACAATGCAGGAGACTTTTGGATCATCCTAAGTTCATCAACTCTTGTTATTCCTTTCTTTTTCAACTTCTCCAATGAATCAAGATATTGGTTGAGTTTCTTCACACTTAGCCCGTCAACCGGCTGAGCGTACCATGCTTCTGCTAGGCTGCTCGATGGAATCATCTGTTTATTCCTTTTCTCTTTCTCCAACTCACTTGAAATCGCCATGTAATGTTGGTTATATCTTTCAGGCAACTGCTGTGTATATTTTTCAAGGGATTCTTTTTCGGCTCTTGCCAGAGGTGGGGCCTGCTGCTGCTCTTTCCTGTAGGGTCACAATTGTAATATAGTAAATTATATAACAGATCAAATAACCATAGTAAAACAAAACAAAAAACAGCAACTTTACAAAGAAAAACTAGTGACAGTACCTTACTCCATCTGTGTCATTCTTATTATTATCATTATCATTAATATTATTAAGATAGCGGTCGATGATGACATCCGCATTAGGGTGGCCGCAAGTATAAACGCGGCCACCAGGCGAACTAACAAGAATAGCGATCTGGGCACCGGTCAAAACACAAAGTTCGGACGCTTTCTTGAAAAGTCCAGTGCGACGTTTCGAGAATGTGACTTGACGACTGTTGTTTTCTACTATCTTCTTGATCTCTATTTTTTTCCGGCCTTTGGTGGTCTTCTTTCTATAGCTAGGATCTCCGGCAACATCGGTGGAAAGCACGGTGATGATTACAGTGGCGGAGCTAGAAATAAATATCAGGGGTTGCAAAAAAATTTAAGTGTATAAATTATGACTAAAACAAATTAAAACGGTATGATTTCATTAAATAACTTTGAAGCAACAAAAACCATTAGAAGCTAAAATAAACGACCATGATATCGTCCAAAATAAACATTGATAAATAAACTACATATTAATGTGTTGAAATACACTAGGGGTGTTCATCGGTGTGGTCTACGGTTTACGGTTTGAATCAGTTCGGTTTCCTCGGTTTTGAAATTTTTGGGAACCAAACCGTAAACCGAACCGTACACCAAATTCAGTGTATTTAACCGAACCCAAGGTTGTAAAAAGCGTTAGGCGGGGAGTACTCGGATTTTTTTTTTTACCTTTAAATAATATATTTCAAAAGTATAGGTGCAAAAATATAAAATAGAACCATAATCATAATTCGTAGTCAAAAGTTCAAATGAGAACCACAAAAGGTATAAACTGCGAGAACTTTTAAATTATAGGGATTTTCACATGTTTAATGATTCAATCACGTGTGAAAATTATTTTAGATTAAGGTTAAAAGAAAAATAGTTTGATAAAACCTCAATATAACCTTTAAAATCAGATTTATATTTTTCGTTCACATGTGAACACTTCATATATATTATAATATAACATGCATTTTGGGGTTTTTAACTGTTGTTTGACAAAAATATGAACATTAAATGTCGTTTATATGTGATTTGTTGCGTTTAAATGTATAAAAACCATGTAATTTAAAAGTTCTCGCAGTTCTGTACCTTTTTGTGGTTCTCGTTTGAACCTAACCCTAATTCGTAAGCGTAAACATAATTGTAAACACAAGTGTAAACTAAAATCATTCTTCGTTCTCGTCTATGTCTTGGTCTTGTCCGTATTCAATCATAATCAATGCCAAACATATTCAATCATAATCAGAAATTCAGCAACACTTAATCAGAATCATCAATTCAATCATAATCTCACACAGTAAAATACAATCAGAAAGTTGAATTAGAAATTCACAATATCATAATCAAAATATCAGCAAAGTATTGGATACGAAATCAAAATTATAAAAACACTCTTGGTAAAATCGAACTAGTACATGTAAATCGAAATCAGAAGATCGTATACATATAAATCAAAATCAGAATCATATATTGTTTTGTTCTAATCATTAAAAGAAGAGAAAAAAATAAAGAAATTAGAAGAGAGTTTGAGAAATCTGATACGTACCAGGTGAATCGCGTTAGAGATTGTTGGAACCTTTGGTGGTGAGTAAGAGAACAGCGGCCCAATTTTGTGTATATGGAGACAAAACCCTAATTTTAAAAAACGTTGACTACAGATGACTTTGACCATGATGACCGCTTTTAACCATAATTGACCAATTCATCCTGATTAATCCAATTTTGACCAAGTTTGACCGATTAATCCCGCTTTTTTGGGTTGACCAACGTTGACCGCATTTTTGGACCGCCAGGACCAAGTCGAGGCGCCACCACCCCGGCCCACGATTACTCCCCGAGTACTCGGCCGCCCAGGCCGCTTTTTACAACACTGACCAAACCGAAAACCGAATTGAAATACGGTTCAGTTAATTGCAATAATCTGAAATATCCCTACTTGAAGTTCATAACCTGAAGGCTATAACCTCCTCTCCTACTGCCTATCAGAAAAGCAAAATTCATTAATGAAGCAAATTTGTAGGTATACAGAATAATAAACAGATCAAAATCTTCAATTCATGACAGCATATTATGTCCCTACAAATTAATATTGTCTGATAATCATTCATTCTTAAAACCAGCGTTCTTAAGGCCAAAGAGTCAGCGGAAATGGGGCCATTTGAATGCAAGGAGTGGTTGTTAGCAACATTATTGTATAGAAGTATTTGAGCTTCATCATCATCATCGTTTGTAACACCCGTTAAATTAGGGCTATTATTAGTACCTAATCATAAGTGTAAATACATGTAATTAAGATTAATTATATGTGTCATTATGTGTATTGATATTTTAATATATGTACACACGTACGCGATTTGATTAAATCGCGCATTTTCATATCGGGCGGATCCCGATACAATACTATGGACGTTGGTGGAACAAAATGTTAAATAATGAATATTTACATAATAAACACATAAATTCACAAACGTTAGGTTAATATTTCACTATAGACGATTCAAACACTACGAAGTAACATAAATCCGACAAAACCCGCAAATTAACTTTAACCGACAACGATAAATTACACGAGCACAAAGAAGACAATTCACGAGCCCAACCTACTAGTGGGTCAGACTCACCCAGCCCAGAGGGCCCACGGGTTAGCCCAAACCCAACCCTAAGACACTTTCCCCCTAATTCCCTCTCATTTCCCACAAAATCAACACACACACACACCCTCTCACTTTCTCTCTGCGTTCTCTGCCCTCTCCCTCTAAAAACGACAGCCACCACCACCACTCTCCTCCTCCATCTCTTCCAAGAACCACCACCAAAAATCACCACCATCTAGCACCATCTTAGCCGTTTTTACAAGCACGAAGTCAAGAAGGACAACAGCAGCACCTTTCCACTCCTTTCGGCTTTGAATCTACATTTCCTTGGTAAAAATCTCTAAAGTCTTGCTCATACTACTTGGATAACATATATAAACATGCTAGTAATTCGTATCTACTGATTATGTCCAAAATCTAAACCAAAAACCAAAGAACAAAGTGAAAAACCGTTGGATAATGACATTATCCACTGGACAAAATTTTAGGTCGACTTAGATCGACGATATCTGACCCATAACTTAACGAAATGTTTCTTGGCTCTAAAATGAAGCTCATCGAGTCTAGTTTCCAAAACCGTAAACCTCATATTTTCTGAAGTGTATAGCTATTTTAACAAATGGATACAAAAGTACATGTACAGTCTGTGAATCCTGACAGGAAAATGGGCAAAAAAGAACTGGTCATATCTCGAAGAATACACAACAAAAATCGATGAAACCAGTTGGAAAAGTTAGATAATTTCGTTAGCCTTAATTCACCTATTACTCATCTGGCGAAGTTTAGTAAAACTTTAGTTATGAATTTTCAAATGATCGCATGTCACCAAACTCACATATTTGACACCCGACACTCCCCAAATTTTTATCTCGAGTTCTGTTTATCCATTTCACATGTAAAAATATGATTTAGAAAGCTAAGACATAGGGGAACATCATATAAAAATTTCATTAATTTTATATAAATTCTACTTGGTCAAATAATTAAATGAAATCGAGTGAAAAACGTAATTGCACAAAACCTTTTGTCCGTGAATAAGCCAAACCCGAGAATCCTCATTGTCGGACCTACACCCGTGAATACACCATTGTCGGATCAAAGAAAATAAAAACTCATTACCGTATAGCATTGTCGGACAACGAATAACTTAACAAATCCTTATTATCGCATGGAATCGTCGGATAAATAAACATATAAAACTTTTATTGCCGGACACCCATTCACGCATATGTACATATATGTATTCTCGGAGTAACACAGTCGGATAAACGAATCACGGACCTAATAAGTTTTCTAGTATGCATTAACGGATAAATATGATCACATAAATGTCTATTATCGCATAAAATGTATCCGTGAATGCCTTAGTCTCACATAAGGAATATCCGTGAATACCATATTGTCGAAATACCATTATCGCATAAATTAACACCTGTATTCGTTAACTAAAGTAACAGTTATAACGAACTTATCACTAACAGTGGTAACAAGAGGATTAACAGTGATAACGGGTCAAATAAACAAAACAGTGTTAATAAGATAACGAATCAACAGTGGTAACAAGGATGAGCAAACCGTGGTATAAAGTAAAACCTTTATGGTTATTATTCCAACCCATTACCAACGGGCCATACACGTTATCAAAATGCAAACAAGCATTCAATCAAACCAGTGTATTTGGACATAACTAGTGGGATGAACACTAACATGGATGGTCTTACGGGACACCTACTTATACAACCTTATATGTCTAGGACATTAGAAGGTCACGGGTTCGGAGAACCTACCAGCTGTTTAGCACTCTACTTACATTTATTTACATAAACGCAAAGGCTCAGGTGAGTCTCATAGCCCCTCTTTACTGTTTTTACCCAGGGGTGGGATTACATGCTCAGATTTGTTTTACAAATGAACACAAGTACGAAATCTCGATATATTGCTTGCATGAGTTTGTTTTATCTAATCATGAAGTCCCTCACAACATAGTTTGTTTATATTGCGATAGCGTGAATGTTAGTGTATGGTACCATATGGGATTGACAATCCCTGTCCGGGGTAGTCGCGCTACCACGACTGCGGTCGAACGGACGCATTTTCATTTGTTCATACATGTGTAGATTAGGCACATGCCGGGGGCAAACTCGATCAGGTCCTTGAATGTGGATCCTGACACACTCAGTTAAGCTCAAACTATGTGCTCATGGCAATAATATACACTCATATTTTATTTGTATGTTTGCAAATCACTAAACTAAATCTTGTGGTTCATAACATGGATTTCATCAATTTACACCTGTGAGCTCACCAGCTTTTTAGCTGACCTTTTAGCATGTATTCCCAGGTACCCAGCAGTAATAGCTTCTGCTCAGGAATATTAGCTCGAGTCGCATTCAAATTACAGAAGATTAACATGCATTTCTACATTTTGTACAATTAGATATGCCTTAAAATCTTTTACATTTAGCTGCGAGCTTTTGTAACAAGAACAACAATGTAAAACCTTTATATTATTTATGTAATGTTTAAAACGGACGCATTTAGAGTCGTTCGCTTTATCTTATGTGCTTTCTTATTGATTAGTAACACCCAAATCTTGCTTCCGCTAAACGATAAATTTGGGGGTGTTACATCGTTGATGCTCAAAACTGCATTATTCAGCATTCCCTGCACAAGACGTAATAAAAATTTAGAGATTCTTTGTTTTTGCATACAAGCATTATCATGTAGGGTTGACAATTTACAACACCACCCGAAACCCAACGCAAAACCGACTCGAAATAAGCAAGTTGGGTCAAGCTTTTTTGACCCGCGACCCCGTCAACCCTAAACCCGCCAACCTGATTTTTCTAGGTCTGGTTTGGGTCACCAAATGAGTTTTTGAGTTGACCCAACAACCCGAATAAATTATAAATATAGTTAAATATTTTAAAGATTTAAAGTTTTTAATGATGTTTTATTATAAAAATTTAATGAGCATACTAGGTAATATGATTCTTTGAAGTTTTATAAACACTTTAGAGTTTATTAATGACGAATTATAAATTTAGAGATTGACCCATGTGACGTATTTGAACTGGAATTGACACGATAACTAAAAATGACACGGAAACATGTTGATCTCCTTTTTTTATTTTTTTAAAAAACGCATATCTTGGGTCAGGTCGGGTTAGGTTGAAATAACAAGTTTAGAAAATCAGGTCGGGTTTGGGTCGACTACTTCTGACCCGCCAACTCGATAACCCAAGTGGGTCAACCCGACCAAACCCATATTGTGTAACACCCGCCAAATTAGGACTAGTAATTAGTGCCTGATTCTCTGTTAATACATGTAATTGGTTCTGTATTAGGCTAATTAATGTATCAAATTATATATTGTTGAATATATACGAAAATGCGATTTGCTTAAATCGTACACAAACTAAATCGAATGTATTTCGGTTCAAGTAAAATGCGGACGTTGGTGATCAATTTTATTGGATGATATAAAAATTATTTAATAACGATAACATACCAAGAATATTATTTTGATGATATTTTGAGTACTCTTCGTATCGTATTATAAGCATCTACGCGACTCAAACATTAACGCGCAAACAAACGAGACCAATTGAGTCATTAAGCAATTGATAAAATACTCCAACAAGTTTATTTAATTAACTTTCGTTTTCTTCAAAAACTTACATTATTTGACCATTAAAATAATTACTTAACGACTTACGGTCGGGGAATCGAACACCACACGGAGCGCGAATACACGGAGCTAAAAGTGGAGACCCACACATGGGTGGGCCCCCACCCAAAAATCTGCCAAGGGGTGAGGTCACCACCTCCCCACCCCATTTTTCCCTCTCACTTTTCCTTCTTCTCTTTTCATCTTTCTCCTTTCTCTCTAAACTCCAACACCACCATCACCACTAATTCACCAAAAGCTCCATCCAAAAGCCCTCAGCTCATCTCGTCCGTTTGAAGAAAAAGATTCACCGCGACACGATCTACATTTCTATCATTCCGGATTCTCCGCGAGACGATTTGTAAGTTTCCAACAAAAACCCGAAATCTTCCGATTTTTGAGTATTTTTAAGTTCTAGTTGTTTCTTTAAGCTTAAAATGTCCAAATATGGGTTGGGTAAAAGTTTCAGGTCGAACGGTGGCCGGAAAACACCTTTTCGGCGAAAATTCCGGCCAACAGCCCGTAGTGTCGCAGAGGCTCCAGGCCACCTGCGACACTAGGCCTAGTGTCGCATGAATCACCTTAGTGTCGCATAGTGCGACACTAGCAATAGTGTCGCATAAACTCCTAATGTCGCATGGTGCGACACAAGCTTAGTGTCGCAAGATCCGTAATGTCGCAGAAACCTTAATGTCGCATAAACAGTAACGTCACACATAGCGACACAGACTCTAGTGTCGCATGGATCGATAGTGTCGCAAGAATCGACAGTGTCGCATAAATCACTAGTGTCGCATGTAGCGACACTAGCCAAGTGTCGCATGAGTTAGAAAATACAAACTATTTTACACTAAGTATTGAGACCCAAAATTTACGCCCCATTTCACCCAAATTCGAGTCCAGATGCGTTTTTCACCAAAGCAATATAGTAGAAATAAAAATTTTCCAAGCTGACCTGGCAGCTCGACCCCAGCCAGGGGCTCTGCCCCTTGGACCCCGCCAGGGGCTGCCGCCCCTTGGACCCCGCTACCAGGGGCGCTGCCCCCGGACCCCCGTCATTAACGGGCTTCGCCCTTACCCTAGAGTCACGAGTAACAGTGTTACATCTAAATTTTCACGCAAAGTGTTAAACTTGTATAACATCAAACACGAATGCGACATGACTTCTAAAACACTTTGGGACACGTTTTTTTTCAAGAATAATGATAATATTGTTATTACCAACAATCACCAACGGACCATACACATTTTCAAACACTTAAACAATCAACCAAATTGTAATCATTTGGACATTCTAGTTGGACAAACAACTACAAGGTAGTCTTATGAGATGCCTTCATATGTTTATAACCATCGCGTGTCGTGGACACCCTCAGGTTACAAGTCTTTGGACTTCGATTCCCGACTCATCAATCTCAGTTTATTGATATAAACTCTAAAGACTCAGGTGAGTCTCATAGCCCCTCTTTTACTATTTTTACTCAGGGGTGTGATATATTGCTTGTTTTAACACGTGAACGCAAGTACAACTTTTACATGTACTACATGAGTTTTACACAACTAATCTTTTAAAGCCCTCCATCAGCATAGTTGTTAATACATTTGTAGCGTGAATATTAGTATATGGTACCATATAGGATTGACCCACCTCGTCCGGGTTAGCAAGCACTAACCGGGTAAACGAACGTACTAATATTTAAGGAAGACGGATGTTGATTAGGCATCCGTGGAGGCGAAAACGCTCAGGCTGTGTCCTGACCCACGAGTTAAGCTCAACTATGTGCTCATGGCTGTATACTGTTACCACTATCATTTGCTGGATGCAAATCAACTATTTAAATCTTGCGGTTCACCCAACTTATTTGATACTCAAACCTGTGAGCTCACCAGCGTTAGCTGACCTATTTTAGCATGTATCGCAGGTACAAAGCAGTAGGCAGGATTGCCCCAGGAAACTATAGCTCGAGTCAGCATGCAGACAATAGAGATTTTCTTGCATTAATATATTCTGTATAAGTATTTATGTATTGAAATCTCTCATTTTAAACGAACACGAGCTATATGTAGTTTCAAACCTTGTAAACATTTTGCTATTAATGCATTCTGTTAAAACGACGCATATAGAGTCGTTTACTATTAATCTCTGTGCTTTGAATATTAATTAGTAACACCCAAAGTATGCTTCCGCAAATCATTAAATTTGGGGGTGTTACAGATTGCCACCCCTATTCACATATAACATTGCAAACAGAAGGAACACAAGAAGGAATGACCTACTAATCATACTGATAATTAGGAGAAGGATGGTAGCCTACCAAATTTCAATGCTGATAAACTTCGGGAAGTTGAACACCCACACTTGCAGCAGATTTTCCAAGTACTTTCTTCATTTCATCGGATCTATCTACTGCAACGTTATAAGAAAATAGCAAGTCCTACATCACAACCAAATCCAAAGTCAATATGAGGTCCGCATCAATATATCATTTATACTTAAAAAGTTGAAACAACTTTAGAAGGATTATTCACATTTATGAACAATCAATGGAGTAACACCCACACAAAATATGTAACGACAGTTTGAAAATACGGTAAAGAGTACTTAGTTAGATATGTTTCTCTTCTTTATGGAGTGTGAGTGAAAGAATTACTTGCAGTTTTCTTATTCTTTCCATTATAATTAATGGCTTTCAGCTATGGGCAAACAGCATTAACCACAAAACATGCATGCCTTATTAACAATCTAACAATTAATTATAAACTTCTATTAATGTACTCTGCTGTACATACCATACATCATCCGTTCCTCAAATAGTTATGATGTTATTAGTATTTTTTACGTAACCAACTGTCTAATTACAAACAAAAATCTAAGGATGCGTTTGTTTACACAAAATTTTCTTCATTTTTCATTTCTATATTCTAGAGAAAGGGATGTGTTTTGTGTATCTAGAAAAGTAGCGAAAATTTAGAAAACTCGTTCATATGTAATACATGGAGTTTTCATTTAACAAGATAGAAAACATCATAAACCGTATATCGTAGTTTTCAAATTGGTATTTATAAAAGGAAACCAAGGATTTTTGTTGTCTTAGAAAACTATTATGAAAAACACAAACTTGAAAACGTTTTCTAACTTTACTTAGAAAAATTATCCCGAAAACGGGAAGAGCTTCTTGTAACTAAACGCAGTCTAAACCTGTCTATAATCTGCAATCAGTACAAAATTTCAAGTTCTTGTAAGATAAACACACACCAAACGGTAACTAAATTCATATAAATAGAATGGCAAAATGTGTACCTGGTGATGATGGACAATGTTTTAACATGTAAGTATACTCACGCGCAAGTTTTATCTTGTGCTGGATTGACGATGTCCTTAACCCATCACCATTTTTCCTAAATTCTGACTTTAGAAAGTCTTCAAAATGCGTTTTATGTTCTTCCTTCCCAATGTGTTTCTTCACTGCTTTCATCAACTCTTTATACACCTTAGCAGCTTTCAACGCTTGACCCGATCCCATACTTTTACTTCAATCGATTTCTACGTAAATTTGCACAAATTTTTCTGAATCCGGAATTCATTTTAGGGTAAATGCATTTTGTACGCTACGTACTATACACATTTGTCCCATGGTAAGCAACATTTCCTCTTTATTATCAATGTAGGCTATGTAACCGGAAGTTATGAGTTAAAATCCTTGCAAATCATGTTTTTACCTGTTAGCAATTGAAAAGGCTGACTAGACAGCCACCTCACACGCCACTTAGATTTTTCTGCCGTGTATGTATAAAATGTACTACTTTTTATCCTTTTAGTACAACTCACTTTAATATGTACATGTACAGCTTTATGTATCACCGTACACCCTAAAATCGACCAATACCTCTCATCAAAAATTAAAATTACGTGAATCTTATATTCATCAGCAAACATGATGGTGATGACACTAAAATAGCAATCCCTTGAATACATCATCAATCTTCCGGTTACATTCATCAAATTACAACAACAATAACATAAAAATCATAAACATAAACGAAAACCGTACTTGAATAGATCATTAGAAGCAAACCAGAATACATCATCATTCATCATTACTATTACACGACAAACTTAAACAAAATCCATACTTGAAAAGCTTTTCCTCATAATATCGATTATAAAAAATTCATCCTCTCATAATACCGAATCGAAAGATGCGACAATGAAATTTAAACTCCATCTTTCCCTCAACGCGGAAAAACGGCAATTAGTTTTGCCGGAACAATCACTCGCGGCGGCGGTAAAAACAGCCACGACGGCGAAGCGACAGCCGAACTTCCTAACGATGATTCCACCATCGCCACTGTCGATTTGAGAAAACCATAGATGCCACCGTCGGTTTGAGAAACCCTAGCTATTCCTGCTCTGGTGTGGTAGTCGGGATCACCTGAATGTGGGCCTAGTTTGAAGGGTTGTTGACGAGCTGCAGATGAAGGTGGATACCGTGGATGACGAACTCGGAGGTGGGTCTAATTGGTTGGTGATAAGTGATAACTATGGTTTATTACATATTGTGGGTATATGAATCACGAAATGATGAGTGGGTAAGTTGTGAAGGAGATGAAGAAAGTTTGAAGTTTAATTTTTGAGAAATTGTTGAGATCTTAATTCCTGTTTTAAGTTATTAGTTATTCGAAATTTAAGATTTTTAAATTATTCGAATAAGAGTTAACAATTAATTTTTTTTGAAAGACAGTTTGGAATCACTGATGGACCATTTTGGCCCACCCGATTATCTCTACAAGCGTTTACTTTCATGAAATCGAGTAACCGCCTCTGAATTCGTAGCCAAAGCAACGCCAAAAAAAAATTATGTTGATGATATAAGAATTAATTAAAGGAAGAATCTAACTTGTTCTCTAAAAACATAAGTCAAAAGACATTTAATAAAGTTGATTTTTTTATAAATAATATAAATTATATTAACACAAATGTATAATTGAAAATTACTGAGTTTAATAAATAAATTTTGTGATACATATATATGAGATTGATAACCACTAATAAACTGACAAACGTCATAAAACCACGAATTAGGTAAAAAAAATATTGAAAATTAACAAACTAAGTTGTTTATGATCCATTATTTACCAATCATTTGTAAATCTTTGGTTGTTATCCCTACCTACATTTACTAAAATTCTTAAATATCCTAAATTCCTAATTAATTAAATACGCAACATGAAATAAATAACTAAAATGTCACATTATCCCTTAATGTCATTTGTCGAACACTTATTAATAGTAAGTGGTTTCTCTTTTTGATAACAAAAGATCTACAATATATGTGTATATATAATTAAGAAGAATTTATAACAATAAAGATAACATAGCCAATTGGTAGATTCCTTAGTTTGCCAACATGTGTTCAAGTTCCACTTGTTTAAATTTTTTGTTACTTTTATCTTTTATGATTTGCTTCATCTTTTTGTTATATTTATATTTTAAGATTTAAAATTGAATAGATTATTGATTAAAGCTTAATTATATAAAAGTTATAAAAAAACTTTGAAAGGTATAATGTTTCCTCCGTTCCAAATTAAGTGTCCTGTTTTGACTTTTTGAGTCTTCAGTTTTCAACTTTGATCTTAAATATTTTTGTTTGTGTTATATAATACTTGATGCAAAATATATGTATGGATTGAAATCTAAGTATATTTTCAATGGTATGATATTTATAAAGTAATATATAACACAAATAAAGATATTTAAGGTTAAAGTTGAAAAAGAAAGACTTCCAAATCTGATACATGACACTTAATCTGAGACGGATGGAGTATTACACAATAGTTCATAAACTTCTATAAGATATCTTAGATATTAATTTTATTATTGTTACTTTGACTAGAACAAGGTGTAGTATACCCACGCTTAACGATGGGATGAAATTACTCTTAGGTCGATTATTAATTATATGATTCACTTAAGCTTGTTATACGTAAATTTTTCAATTTTATACTATGAACATGTATTTGATTTTAGTTAAATATATATAGCTTTTCATTTGAATTGATACATAACCACTACTTTTGATTTTTTATTAGCATGGCATAAGATATCATTCTTACTTAAATTTATTGTTGTACATATTCAATATTTTTTGTTTTTATTTTTATAACATAAACTATTATTTTCACTTAGTTTTATAGTTGAACAATGAAATTGTTTGAAAAGGTATTATTATATATGATTTTTAAACCGATTATTTTTAAGTTATATATTATATGGTTTCATGTAACTTATTACGGAGTATATTATTAAATGCAAAATGACTCACTGAGTTAGATAGTCTAACTATATTGATATCTAAAACATTTTTAGTTATATTAACATCTACTCTTCTTTATACCCTTTTATATATATATATATATATATATATATATATATATATATATATATATATATATATATAACTTTTATATTTTATATAAAAGTTATAAATATAATATAGGATTGAGGACACTAAATAGAAATTGACTGTTTTCATATCTTGTAAATAGCATTTTGAATATATACCGTAAGTAGGAGATAGAAATAAGATACAATTGAAATTCACATTATACATAAGACCATAAACTTAAAAAAAAAATGCTACTGCTTTAAAAAGTGCGTATGTGAAGTTTTGGACCGTATGCTTTGTAGAAATATCAAGGCTTCCAACTATTATACCAAATTAAAACATATTAAATAAAGATCTACAATTAGTATGTATTATTAGTTTATGACAAAAAAAAATTACTATTCATAGTGTTTAACAATTGATAGCAGGAGATAATAAGTTAATTATAAACCTGTTATATTTCTTTTCCTAATCATATTTACATATTACAATTTAGTTATAAGAAGCAACCACTCAATTCAAACTAACATAACTTTCACTTTAATGAAGAAATGCCATTTTTATCTAACAAAATATAGATTTCTAAAATTCCGTCATATTGTACAACAAAGAATTTAATTAAACTCAATAATAATATAGCTATGTGAAGGGCCCAGTGCAAAGCACAGTGTAACATCCGTAAATCGGGTCTAGTCATTTTATATTATTTCCTGATTTTAAAATGATTATTTAATGTGTTAGGAAATAATATTGTTTGAATTACTTGAAAATAATTGGAATAGGAGTTAAATATCCAATTGTGATAGATAAATTATTAATTGTTTTAAATTAATAAAATTGTCGGTAAAATAAGCGAATAGTTTCCGAGTTCCGGACAATAGGTCAAGAAGAGAGATAAATTACACTGTGTATATTTGAAGTCGGTTTGAGGAGCCGGCTTAAAATCTATAAAACCTAATTTCCCCTGACTTTGGTTACTCCCTTTTTGCAAACCTAAAACATCTCAGGAAACAAACACATAAAGATCAGATTATAGATTTAATTGTTCTTGTGTTGATTCTACATCATTATCATCATCATCAGATTATTATCACCATCATCACCTTGTTCTTAATCAAAGTGTAAGTGTTCTTTATATATATTCATACTAATGAGTTAGGGTTAGTGTGATATATATGAAATTGATGATTGAAATGATAATTGTGATAACTCTCTAAATTAGGTACTGATTAACAATTAAGCACGTGCATTCTTACGCTAATTTTTTGATTAAGTATAAAACAAAACTTTCGATGTGTTGTAAGCCTAGCAAGCCTAATACTTTTAAACAAAAAGTATTATATATTATGTGATTAATAATAATAATCGCGTACAAACGTATCGGAACGAACCCGACAGAAATATACAACAAAAGTTGATGACACCAAAATAATTAATAATTCAATTATTAATTACGAGTACTATTATATCTATAACATATAGATAAAACGAGTTAAATATACGTTTAACATAAAACGTATTATAAAACGAACATAAACAATTTTAAAAATGCACCCAAAGGTCAAAATTGTCACACCCCGCAAACGGTGAGTACAATCAGTACTAATTAAGTGTGCGGAAGCTCTAATGATGTGGCGGGGCTGCGAACAATATTTCAACCAACAAATACATACATACTCAGAGCATATGGTTATCGCACAACTTTATTTAACAAGGATGCCCAGTTTATCAGTTATTACAAAAGTAGTACGACTATATAAGTCGTATTAGTAGTAGTAGAGTTTAAAACATTTAGTTTTACAATACATAAGTTTAATACAAGATTTCGTAAGTATGACTGCAATGTTTGCAGTTATACAGAGGAAATCCTTCAATAGCGGTCCCAAAAGTATGTGGCATCCTAAGTAGTCCAGGATTGTCCATCCTGAATGCATGCGATTACTTACTCAGCTAATTTCCTGAAAAACATAGAGAGAATCGTCAACAAATACGTTGAGTGAATTTACAGGTTTGTATTTGTATGTGGTTAGTTAAACCAAGTTTGTATAAATGAATTGTTATTCATTTATAAAATGCAAGTTATGTAGGGTTGTTACCCTAAAAAGCATATAACTGGTTGTTTACCAGTATAAAATAAGTTGCCGATATGTTTTCCGGTATTTAACAGTTGTAGGATTCGTTCTTATTAAAAGTATGTGGGAATTTTCTTAGACTATGATCCCCCGTGAGGTGAGCTAAACCTCACAGGTAAAAGTAGCACGAGCTAACCCTATAACCAAACCACAACCAGAACTTATGTTGTTTGCCTGAATGGACATTTAAGTATACGCTCCACCATAGGAGGGTCGTCACGGCAATAGTACTATCCGTATACTCAGTGGGTAGAGTCACCTCGCTAATGGTTACCGTATGTATGTCATAAGGTCTTTTTATGCATACATTGCAAGTCTGGGTCCGTACTAGGAATCGTTGTCTAATTCTCAAAATAGTTGTGAAAATGTAATTTCATCAATCAACAATTGTATAAAAGCAGTAAAGCAATTTATAATTTGATTGCATGTGTTGGCATGCAATTTCTATGTTTAATACTCCTGTGTTTAAAAGCATAAAACATTTAAAAATAGGGGCTATAAACTCACTGTGATTCGCTCGGTATGAATGCTAGCAGCCGACAGATAATTGCCTAAGGTATGTTAACCTATGTAAATTAAATGTATTAACATAAGTACGTTTGATTTGTTTAATCAACTTATGTTAACAGTTTGTTGGTTTGAAGAAATTGTTGATTTCTTGAGTTATACAAATAGTTGTTGACTGTATGTAAAAATATTGTTGTTATTTCTTATGTCGTGTAACTCGTTGCGTATGTATATGCATGTATGAAATTGTATATATCTAAATGTTATTTTGTTCTCTAATGTACATATATATATATACTTGTTCTATACATATATGTAACACCCGCTTTTGTGATTCGAGGGTAATCTGGTAATTTCCCTTACTTATATATTTTATTTATTATATTTTAAATTATTGCGTTTTCTATGTTGGTTTTAAAACTTAGGAAATCCGGTCAAAGGATTAATTGTGACTAGTGAATTATTGATCAATTTAAATAGTTCTAGTTCACGATAAAATAAAATAGTTATCTCGCAATTAATATTTAGGTTCCAGACCATAGATTGAAAAGGGGACTAGTTTTAAGTAATTACAGAGTTGGTTAAATGTTGGGTCGACATGTTATAACTTTCCTAAAAGGGGAAAGTTTCCATTTCATTTCATCTTCAACCCTTGAATGCATAAACCTTAAACTACAAAATCCACAAATCAAGAACTTCAAGATTAGGAAACAATAACAAGTGATTGATTGATTCTAGCTTTGATTTCATTATCATCATCTTCATCTATTCAAAGTGTAAGTAAGTTTCTTGATGTTCTTTATGATTTTATATGAATAATTGGATTATCTAGTGAATCATATGAAATTGAAGTTAGAAATTAGTTGTGTGATAATTGAATGATGATTTTGATCTTAATATGTTAATTTCATGATGATTACATGAAAAATTGCTTGATTCCTTGAAATTTAGTTAAATTGTGAAATTTATAGGTTTTAGGTGATTTGTATGAATTGTGATGAATTGAGGATTGAAACTTAGTTATATGATGTTATTACATATTTTGGTCGAAGTTATTTGAAGCTGGAAACAGATTTAGTATGTTGAAATTGAGAAATTGGAGAGTTGGGTTCATGCAGAATTCTGACCTGCACAGGTGTGGAAGATGAGAGGAATCACGCGGATTCCTCTAGAATCCGACGGATTCATCTTGAATCCGGGTGGATTCCTCAACCGGATTCTATAAAAAAGTTCTGTCCCAATTGTGAATCTGAAAAATGCTTGGAATCCGGCAGATTCTATCTGAATCCGGCGGATTCAGCTGAATCCAGGCGGATTCATTAAGAATCCGGCGGATTTATAGTGTGTAACAGAATGTTTTGTTTGATTGAAACTTCATAATGTGATTTATCTTGTATATGGTGATTATATGACTTAATATATGTTTGATTATTAATATTAAGTTATGATCAATATGATATGAAGTTTAACTCGAAATTTCTTATGTGTTTCAGACACGCAGAAGACTCAGTGATTAGTCAGCTGAGTAGTTGGACCGAAGTTGACAAGTGAATTGACTTGGAACTTCAGTATGGTTTGGTTGTGACATATTAGTTACAACGGATTAAACATAGTAGTGTTAAATGTTGATTGTTGATGTGATATATATATATAAACTGCTTTAAGCATTTTGAGGTATCGGAGGTCAACAAATGTTGGACTGGGTTGCTACAGGTTAACTAACATAGGAATTGTGAACATGTGTTGTGAATGGAACTTATGTTGGTTAAAGGTAGCAAACAGTATCGGTAAATCACTGTAATGGCCTGCAGTGATCGTAAGTGTTGCTTGGTGGGCCACCGCGGTCTGAGGGCGCCACAAGGACCACCGATCCTCTTGGTGATGTTGAGTCTATGTGTTAATTGTTGATAATTAATATTGTTATAGCTAAGTCAAACTGTTTGTAACAGGTTTATTCACTTAGCTTCGTGCTAATCCCGTTGTTTACTCTTTGCAGGTTTTGACTTGAATGGGACTGGGTAAGGAGTACTTGGAAGTTGTTGACCATGACTACTCTGATATAATTTTGATACTTTATATTGCCCAGATACATTTTAATAGTTTGTAAATTATCAGCTAATACTTATAACTTGTATAATGATTTTGGTAGATGACGTCATGTCCTCTATTATACATTATAAATGGGATTGCGCTTCCGACTTGTTTAAAAAAAAACTGTGTGTTATAATTGTAAATAATTATACTTGTCATATATTAATGATCATACGTTTGTTAAACGTGAATTTTCATTTGTATGTATATATATATATATATAATCGCAAGCGTCACATATACATCTATGTATATATGTATATAGGTTTTAATTACGTTGTTCACGAATAAAATGTGTGTAAGTTTCATTCGCTACAAAACTTCTCATTTTATTTATTTCCGTTTATAAAATAAATATATGTTATCATTTCGAAAATTATCATTTTTCGAGATATATATATCAAAGTTTACAAATTTATTTACATCGTATCATTATAAAATTCATTGTTCATTTTATAAATACTCGTACCATTAAATGTCTCGGGTCACGTTTATGTTTTAAATGTTTTGTAGATAATTGGGCTCGGCCGAATTAGTTGGCCCATTTAGATTTATCAACCCCTTATTCATTTTAGTCCAACCCAGATTAAATCACAATTTGGCCCAGCTCGAATCCCAGATTACAGTCCAGACCACAGTCGGCCCAGCCCACAGCCCAGCCGTTCGGCTTGGGCTTTCCAGCTGTTCGGCTTGGCCAGCCGTTCGGCTTGGGTCATAAGCCGTTCGGCTGTGAGTCTCGGCCCACTTCCTTTCCGCTTGGTCCAGTCCACGTTCTTAGCCCATTATTTGGTCCGGCCCAAATCACCCAGCCCAGCCCTTCGGCTTGGGCTTTCCAGCCGTTCGGCTTGGATTTTCCAGCCGTTTGGCTTGGGACACCCAACCGATCGGCTCGGGCCTCCAGCCCGTTCCTCTGTTTCGTTTTCAAGGCCTGTGACTCGATTCCACAGTGTATTTTTGCTATTGATCGAGTGGTTTTCGAGTTTATATGTTCAATATCTTCAATATATAACATTTTAACTTGTTATAACAAGTTTTTGCATATAAATTTGTGATTTCAATTTTTAGTTTCTCAAAACCATTTTCAAGAACAATCAACATATAATCATCAATTCGTAGTGTTATATGTACAGATTTGGAGGCATAATCATGTTAGATCACGAGATATAAACAAGAAATTGAAGGATATAAATTTTCTTACAATGATATATGATGATGATGATGATACCGCGAGATGATGATGATGATAATATTGTTAGTTTTGGCTTCCTGTTATTATTATTACTCCCCTTTCCTGCTGCTACCCAAATGAAGAAGAAAAAGATGATCAAAGTCTCAAATCATTGAAGGTTGTTTGATGATTTTTGTGTGTATGTTTGAGAGATATATGGAGGGAGATGTATGAAATTGAAACGGGAATGGGAAATCACAGTATGTGGTCTCCCAATTATTGAAGTTTGGTGGGAAATTTTTGCCCGTTAATTTCGGGTACGGGTATAATTAGTGCAATATAAAATTTAACATTTTATAATTTTATTTTGTAGATGTTCTCCTGGTTCGTTATTTAAATTTAGAATAATGAGATTTTTCATATTTTAGACTGTTGTACAAATTTGTACATTGGACTGCGCGTATCAAATTGGGTGCCAAATTTTAGTCGAATTTCGAATTCATATTTTGAGGAAATGTTCTGAATACTTTCAAACAATTGAGAAAAATAGAACTTTTGATATTTTGACCTCTGAGATCGTTTTAAAATTTATTCTGTTCGTTTTATAATACATTTGATATAAAACGTATATTTAAACTATTTCATCTATATGTTATAGATATATTAATACTTGTAATTAATAATTGAATTATTAATTATTTCGGGTCATCAACTTTTGATATATTTCTGTCGGGTTCGTTCAGATACATTTGTACGCGATTATTATTATTAATCACATAATATGTAATATTTTTTGTTTAAAAGTATTGGGCTTGCTAGGCTTACAACACATCGAAAGTTTTGTTTTAAACTTAATCAGGAAATTAGCGTAAGAATGCACATGCTTAAATGTTAATCAGTACCTAATTTGGAGAGTTGTCACATTCTCCCCCGTTAGGGAAATCTCGTCCCGAGATTTAATTCGTGTCGTGAGTCTCAGTCACGTTTTCAAATAGTTGAGGATACTTCTTGCGCATCTCATCGTCACGTTCCCAGGTGAACTCTGGGCCATGCTTTGAGTTCCAACGAATTTTAACCAGTTTGATTCGTTTGTGTCGAAGCTTTTGCATTTTCGAGTCCATAACTTCGATAGGTTCCTCCCAAAATTTAGTTTTGAGTCAATGAAGACTTCGTCAGGAGGGATGATAAGTGTTTCATCAGAAAGACACTTTTTCAAGTTAGATACATGAAAGGTGTCATGGATACTACTAAGCTCTTGCGGTAGTTTGAGCTTGTAGGCGATAGGACCAATCCTCTCAAGGATCTCGAACGGTCCGATGTGTTGTGGGTTCAATTTACCTTGTTTACCAAATCGTACAACCCCTTTCCAGGTTGCTACTTTGAGTAGGACTTTGTCACCTACTTGAAACTCTAAAGGTTTCCGTCTATTGTCGGCATAATTCTTTTGTCGGTCACGTGCTGTTTTCAATCAGTTAAGCACTTGAGATATCTTGTCCGTAGTTTCTTGGACTATCTGAGGACCCGATAATTGTCTGTCGCCCAACCTTGCCCAACAGAGTGGCGATCGGCACTTGCGTCCATACAATGCCTCAAATGGTGCCATCTGTATGCTAGTGTGATAGCTGTTGTTATAAGAAAATTATGCTAGAGGTAGGTGTGTATCCCAATTACCTCCAAAGTCTATCACACATGCCCTTAACAGGTCTTCTAGTGTTTGTATCGTTCGCTCGCTTTGGCCATCCGTTTGCGGGTGGTAGGCAGTACTCATATCAAGTCGAGTACCCAGTGCTTGTTGCAGTGTTTGCCAAAAGCGAGAAGTAAATCTAGCATCTCTGTCAGAGATAATGGATAATGGCACTTCATGTCTCGAAACAATTTCTTTTATATAGATTCTGGTCAGTTTCTCCAACTTATCCGTTTCCTTGATGGCTAGAAAATGAGCTGACTTGGTCAGTCGATCCACAATCACCCATATGGTGTCCATTCAAAATGATGTTTTGGGTAGCTTTGTGATAAAATCCATTGTGATGTTTTCCCATTTCCTTTTTGGCATTTCAGGTTGTTGCAAAAGTCTAGACGGCTTTTGATATTCAACCTTGACTTTTGAACAAGTCAGGCACTTACTAACGTATGTGGCAATGTCTCGTTTCATGCCAGGCCACCAGTAAAATCCTTTCAAATCGTGATACATCTTATCTGCACCAGGATGTATCGAGTAGTTGGACTTATTTGCTTCGTCCAAAATCAATCGGTGCAATTCATCTACACCAGGAACCCAAATTCGGTTCATGAAGTACAACACTCCGTTGTCTTTGGTTTCAAGTTGTTTCTCCATCCCCTTCAAGGATTCTTCCTTAAGGCGTTCGGGAATGAAGGCTAATCGTTGAGCGTCACGAATTTGAGTAATGAGATTCGAGTGGATCGTCAAACCCAAAGCTTGAACTCTACGGGGTTTTACTCGTTCCTTACGACTCAAGGCATCCGCTACTACATTAGTTTTGCCCAGATGGTACTTGATTTCACAGTCGTAATCATTCAGCAGTTCAACCCAACGTCTTTGTCTCATGTTGAGTTCTTTCTGATCAAAGATATGTTGTAGACTTTTGTGATCGGTGAAAATCGTACACTTTGTACCATATAGATAATGTCTCCATATCTTAAGAGCAAAGACGACAGCTCCCAGCTCTAAGTCATGCGTCGTATAGTTCTTCTCGTGAATTTTTAATTGACGAGACGCATAAGCAATGACTTTGTTGTTTTGCATTAACACGCAACCCAATCCCTGACGTGAAGCATCATAGTAGACAACAAAGTTTTCTACGCCTTCTGGTAGTGATAGGATTGGTGCGGTACTTAGTTTCTATTTCAACAATTGGAAAGCAATCTTTTGCTTCTCGCCCCAATCAAATTTCTTATCTTTTTGAGTTAGAGCGGTAAGTGGTTGGGCTATTTTCGAGAAGTTCTCGATGAATCGTCGGTAATAGCCGGCTAGCCCAAGAAATTGTCGTATCTCTGATGGCGTTTTCGGTGCTTCCCAGTTCTTAATTGCCTCAACTTTGGATGGGTCTACGTGAACTCCTTTGTTATTTATCACATGACCAAGGAAATGAACCTCTCGCATCCAAAATTCACATTTAGAGAACTTTCCATACAGCTTCTCTTTCTCAAGCAGTTCCAGAATTGTCCTCAGATGTTGTTCATGATCTTCTTTCGTCCTTGAGTATATCAATATGTCGTCGATAAAAACAATGACAAACTTATCAAGATAAGGTTTACATACTCGATTCATTAGATCCATGAGCACTGCTGGCGCGTTTGTCAGCCCAAACGGCATGACTAGGAACTTGTAATGACCCTATCGAGTCCTAAACGCAGTCTTAGGGATATCCTCATCCCAAACCTTGAGCTGATGGTAACCAGATCGCAAGTCAATCTTCGAATAGTAACTTGACCCTTGCAGCTGGTCAAACAAGTCATCGATGCGAGGTAGTGGATATCGATTCTTGATGGTCACTTTGTTCAATTCTCGATAATAGATACACATTCGCATTGATCCATCCTTTTTCTTGACAAACAAAACCGGAGCTCCCCAAGGTGAAAAGCTCGGTCGGATGAATCCTAAGTCCAATAGTTCCTGCAATTGTGCAGACAACTCCTGCATCTCCGATGGAGCTAGACAATAGGGTGCGCGAGCAATTGGTGCTGCTCCAAGCACTAGGTCGATATGAAATTCAACCTGTCATGGGGGTGGTAATCCTGGTAACTCGTCAGGAAATACTCCCGGATAGTCGCGTATGATAGACACCTCCTCTATGCGTCGCTCCTCGATTTTCTTCTCAATCACATGTACCAAAAATGCTTGGTAACCCTTTCGTAGAAATTTATTTGCTTTCATGCACGTAATCATTTTTACTGCACGTTTTCCTTTCTCTCCTTGTATTTCCAAGGTTTCACCTGACGATAACGGTAGATGCACCAATTTCTCAAAACATACAATTTCTGCACAATTTTTCGACAGCCAGTCCATGCCAACCACTATATCCAAGCTCCCTAATTCTACCGGTAGAAAGTCTATTTTGAAAGAATGACCTTCCAACATTTAGGTGCATCCTGGTACTATTTCTCCTGATTCAATCAACTTACCATCGACTAGCTCTACAGTGTATTTGTTATCTAACTTAAGGGATTTGATCTCTAATAGTGGTCTAAAGTCAGTGGACACAAAGCTTAAATCAGCACCAGAATCAAATAACACAGATTCAAAGTGGTTATTTACTAGGAACGTACCAGTAACTGTGTTAGGATCCTGTCGTGCTTCTGCTGCTGCTATCACAAATGCACGTCCACGAGCTGGCTGATTGTTGTTGTTGTTGTTACCGCGGTTGTTATCATTGTTGTTGCGGTTGTTGGTGTTGCGGTTCTGATTATTCCAGTTGTTATTGTTGGGGTTCTGGTTATTAAGTCGAGGGCAACGATTCCGATATTGCCCCTTGTCGCCACATTCAAAACACCCTTGATTTTGGCGCTCTATGTTTTCCCTAGGTGTAGGGTTAACCTTACAGTTTTGGGTTTTGTGACCCCAACCTCTACAGTTGTTGCAAAACCAACATTCACCCTCGTGGTGTTTGTTACACTTGTCACACCTTGGTTTGTTACCCAGGTATGGTTTTGGTTCCATAGTGGTGGCAACATAGGACTTTAGGTTTCCAGATCCTTTCTTATTTGTTTGACCCTGACGGTCGCTCCCTATGCCGTTCCACTTACGCTTTACACCCCGAGAACTACCAGCTTCAGTGCTGCTTGGCTCAACCTTTCCCGTCACAACCTTTTTGGTTAAGGTTCCCATTTTGACTGCCTCATCGGTCAATCTCTAAGCTAAAGTAACAGTACTCCTGAATGTGGCAGGTTCCGATGATGTAACCAGGCTACGGATCTGAGGTGCCAGTCCCCAGATGTAACGCTCAATGCGCTTGAATTCTGGTGTCACCATATGTGGCACTAATCGTGCTAATTCTTGAAATCTAGTGGTATACCCAGTGACATCAGCACCAACCATTTTAATGTCTCATAATTTGGTTTCAACTTTCTGCATCTCGCTACGGGGACAGAATTCTTCTAACATCATGTTCTTTAGTACTCCCTATGACATGGAGTAGGCAGCTGGTCGGCCAAGTGATTGGACTTGACTGTTCTACCAAGTAAGAGCTTTGTCAGCAAGGGTGCAGGTGACATACTTCACCATACAGTCATGTGAACAATCACTAATGTCCAATACCGACTCTGTCTTCTCTATCCAGTGTATAATGCCAATAGCACCCTCGGTGCCGCGAAAAGTAACTGGCTTACAAGCCTGGAATGTCTTGTATGAACACCCTCGGAGAGTATTCGCATGTGTCTCAGTGTTAACAGGAGTATATCCGCTGTTATTCATTCCATTCTCCCGATTTCGGCTTGCTTCATACTAAGCAATACCTTCAGCTATTCGACGCGCGATCATTTATTCAGCAGTTTCCTCGTTGTTGGGTGGGGGAACAGTTTCACGAATGGAAGAAGTAGTCGTTCGTCGACTGTTCTTAGTCATCCATCGTTTTGGTGGCATGATTCCGTTCTGCGATGAAAAAAATGCAGAAGTCAATGCCAAGATAATGAATGTGATGAACAAGATTTCACATTGTTTAACAAAGGAACAGTATGAAGGATTGAAGAATAGGATTTTACATCACATGTCGCACGACTTTGAAACGCCCATATGTACTTAGTACAATATAATCACGTTGGCCAGACGTCATTATATAATGCCAAATACATATTTCTTTTCATCTTCATTTAACATAATCAGGTTCAAAGGAATTCAAGATAAGAGTCAATAATCAAAGTGTAGTATATTTCATGGTTTTCAAGGAATGATTTCAAGTGTTATTAATTGGTTATTGTTATATTATATCAAAAGGTGTAGCGCTGATACAATAGTTTCATTCAAAACAAGATGGGATCCCTAATACGCCCCATCATTTGTTAGCGCTATACAAAAGACAATGGGTTTTTCTATACATACACCCATTCTAACAACAGTTTCCATCTAGTACATATCTAGTACATACACACACCTACCCATCTGATACAGGTCTATACAATACGTGATGGACCTACTAATATATCCATCATCCAAAAGTAGTCAATCTAATACCTAGTAGGCACAAACCGCCATACGTAGGTCTAATGAAAATAAGGTAAAAACAATCCCACAGCTGTCCTCAGCACAACTATCATCACATAAGCTCCAATCATCAACCCTGTTGTCCTCGCACGTCTCTCTAGCACCCTGACGCGAGCACGTGCGATCTCCGCTATCTCTCTGGCAGCAACCACGTTGCTCAAGAAGAAGTGGCAACGCTCATGCATGTCTATCATGTCTCCATCCAGACGGGAGACATCACTCTGTAGATCTACAAGGTGATCACCCCGGCTACCAGAAATACGAAACAAGGTGCGAATCACAGCCACAATGGTAGGGAGGGTCAACTCTACAGGCTCTCCAGTAGTAGGCAGTGGTGCGGAGGATCGGGAGGACTCCTCGATCTAAAAAATAGAAGGAAAACCCTCCAACAACCTCCACCGCCCTAACATGGGAGTCATCCACTCCAAGTGAGCAAACCTAGGTACCCTCTGTGGCGGCTCATCACAATGTATATCTCTCACCTCTGCCATCTGCGCCTTGTCTTGGGGCGCAAGTGGTCCTCTAGGGAAGTCTCGGACACACATCCGGGGTGTCCTCCTAGGTACCGGTCCTCTGGAAGGTCCAACAGTCATATGGCGTGTCGCCATAAAGGTAGACCCTAACATATGAGTGGTAAGGTCAGTGGGAGCAGTAGTATGTTGGACTACAGGTGCAGTCGGTGGTGGGGTGATGTAGGCATCACCGGTGTCATCAGATAGAGCTCTCGGGTGAAATGGTGGACTCACAACTCCGGTGCTAGCGTCGCTATGGTAGGAATCCTCAGTCGGCTCCTCATGAGAAGCATACAAGTAGATCGGACTGTGCCTCGACATGCTGAGACAAAAGAAGGCGTAGGTGACGTGTCAGTCGTATGTTAGATGTATGCAAAGTCTGTATGCATGCAATGAATGTGCTAGCCAAGGCTATAGTCTAGGTCTCTAAGGTTTTTAGTCACTTAAAGACTTTGTAGGGATTCTAGATTTGATTATTACAAAACAAAATATGCATAAATAAAGAATGATGAAACTAGAAGGAATTAATGTGTAATATTAAGTTTAATTCCTATGCAAGTTAGGTTTTCTTGTAAACCTTAATATCTCTACTATATAAAGAGACATTAGGGACGTAGGAAATAGTGTGCACACATAATGTAGACGTCTAAGAGTTTTTGTTTAGCCTCAAGATCAAGGTATTCTTGATCCTGTTGTAATCGTGTAACCGTTTTATTTTGATAAAATAATATTGAGGCTTGAGATAACATTGATATTCTTATAGTTATTCCGCACTTTATGATTAATTCAATGTTATTGTATCCAAGATCAAGATCTAAAAAATATGAGCTAGATTGTTATTACATTTTCACAATTGGTATCAGAGCAAGGTGACTCTTTATCTAGGATCTACAAGTTTTACAAGCAAGAGAAGCCATATCGAAGAAACCCTAGAAGATTGCAAGAAAAATTCGTAATTCGTCAATTTCTGCACAGCCATGGTAAAAAATTCGGATCTCCTTCAATAACCGTTAGATCGTCATGAAATTTGAACTGTAGCTTCCTAATATACAGGCGCACATACTGACCGGAGGAGTTTTCGATCCGAACTTTTAATTGAGAGATATTCATTGTCGAATTTGGTTGCTGAAAGTTTAGGGTTTTTCAGAATGGCAGAAGTAAAACGGTCATTGTGTCTTCGTTATTCAATGAAAGTATATGATTTTTGGATATGTTATAGAAGACATACTTTTCTACATTGTGTAAAAATTTCATTGTGATCGGATGTCTCTACATAGAAATATGGAAATTCGAATCTGCTACAGTAAGTTTGTGGTTTCTGTTTGCGCAGCTGTATTGATTTAATTGTTGTGTGTTCATTAACCGTTGGATCGACTTGATTTTTATATGTGGTGTTCAAAACACATAGGTGTACGTTGTATAAAAAGTTGAGCACGATCAGATGTATCTACCATGAGATACATAATTTTTAGTGTGCTGTAAGTTTTGAACAGGAATTAAAGAAAACGATGAACAAGAAAAGGAAACAAGGGATCAAGTATTGTTATTGATGTCCTTGGATTTGAAGAATGTTAAAACGATTAGTGGCAAATACGATTACCGCTTTTGGTGTTAGTGGAATTCAAAGGAAATTACCACTGTTAATGCAAAGTGGTTTCCACTGTTTATTGATTTTGAAGATTGTTTCCACTGTTTGTTGATTTGTTTGGAAGATGTTGAAACTGTTAGGTAAAAACAGTTAAAACTGTTAGTTATAACAGTTACAACTGTTAGTACAAAATAGTTAACAATGTTAGTACTAATTGTTATAATTGTTAGTTCAACTGATGGTTTTGGATCTCGATTGGGATTGTTTTCATAACAATTTATTTGTATTGATTTATGGCTCATTTTTGAAGATTATTTGAAGATGTGATTACGAAGAAGATCGATTATAGCTTATTTGATATTGTAGTTGAGTTTGACACGTTTGTATCTTATCATATCTCAAAGTGGAGGATGAAGAACTTTGAAGATAACTTGTTTGGTTTGTACGGTGATGAAGACTTGACAAAATCTAGCAAACGTGTGAGATTTACAAACTTATGATGCTCAATGCTCACATTTGCTATCACTTGGAAGAGTTTGGTGTGCTCGGTGACTTATTATGGAAAATAAGGATTTTTGTCAAAGAGATTGTGATCTACTTATACATAGGATTATAAGTTCGACGTTGTGAATAGTACAAGATATAAGGTACAAGTTTGGAAGACTTAATTTCTTTATTAAGTTTTTTATATTTTATTTTCTTCATCGGTGATCGTTACATAGAGTCAAGAGATTCAAGAGATGGTGAATATATTTTAGGAAAAGCTTACCGTTTAATGTTTCATCATCTACATGTACCACTTGAGGGGAAGTGTTTACAAGTATCAAAGATTCATATTTGATTATTACAAAAATGGGAAGAAGGATATTGATTTTGCAGCTTAGTATGGGTGGTGACATGTTCAAGAAGATATTAAGTCAAGGGGAAGCATTGAAGATGGTTTCATTCATGAATATTGTTTTGTAATATCAAATAGGGGAAGATTGTAGGGATTCTAGATTTGATGATTACAAAACAAAATATGCATAAATAAAGAATGATGAAACTAGAAGGACTTAATGTGTAATATTAAGTCTAATTCCTATGCAAGTTAGGTTTTCTTGTAAACCCTAATATCTCTACTATATAAAGAGACATTAGGGACGTAGGAAATAGTATGCACACATAATATAGACGTCTAAGAGTTTTTGTTTAGCCTTAAGATCGAGATATTCTTCATCATGTTGCAATCGTGTAACCGTTTTATTTTGATAAAATAATATTGAGGCTTGAGATAACATTGATGTTCTTATAGTTATTCCGCACTTTATGATTATTTCAATGTTATTGTATCCTAGATCAAGATCTAAAAAATCCGAGCTAGATCGTTATTACGTTTTCACAGACTTCTAGTTCGCTATAACCAATGGCTCTGATACCAAGTCTGTCACACCCCGCCAAACGGTGAGTACAATCAGTACTAATTAAGTGTGCGGAAGCTCTAATGATGTAGCGGGGCTGCGAACAGTATTTCAACCAACAAATACATACATACTTAGAGCATATGGTTATCGCACAACTTTATTTATCAAGGATGCCCAGGTTAACAGTTATTAAAAAATTAGTACGACTATGTAAGTCGTATTAGTAGTAGTAGAGTTTAAAACATTTAGTTTTACAATAAATAAGTTTAATACAAGATTTCATAAGTATGACTGCAGTGTTTGCAGTTATACAGAGGAAATCCTTCAATAGCGGTCCCAAAAGTATGTGGCATCCTAAGTAGTCCAGGGTTGTCCATCCTGAATGCATGCGATTACTTACTTAGTTAATTTCCTGAAAAACATAGAGAGAATCGTCAACAAATATATTGAGTGAATTTACAAGTTTGTATGTGGTTACTTAAACCAAGTTTGCATAAATGAATTGTTATTCATTTATAAAATGCAAGTTATGTAGGGTTGTTACCCTAAAAAGCATATAACTGGTTAAAATAAGTTGCCGGTAGGTTTTCCGGTATTTAAGAGTTGTAGAATTCGTTCTTCCTAAAAGTATGTGGGAATTTTCTTAGACTATGATCCCCCGTGAGGTGAGCTAAACCTAACAGGTAAAAGTAGCATGACCTAACCCTATAACCAAACCACAACCAGAACTTATGTTGTTTGTCTGAACGAACATTTAAGTATACGCTCCACCATAGGAGGGTCGTCACGGCAATAGTACTATCCGTATACTCAGTGGCTAGAGTCACCTAGCTAATGGTTACCGTATGTATATCATAAGGTCTTTCTATGCATACATTGCAAGTCTGGGTCCGTACTAGGATACGTTGTCTAATTCCCAAAATAGTTATGAAAATGTAATTTCATCAATCAACAGTTGTATAAAAGTAGTAAAGCAATTTATAATTTGATTGCATGTGTTGGCATGCAATTTCTATGTTTAACACCCCTGTGTTTAAAAGCAGCAAACATTTAAAAATAGGGGCTGTAAAGTCACTGTGGTTCGCTCGGTATGAATGCTAGCAGCCGACAGATAATCGTCCAAGGTATGTTAACCTATGTAAAATAAATGTATTAACATAAGTACGTTTGATTTGTTTAATCAACTTATGTTAACAGTTTGTTGGTTTGAAGAAATTGTTGATTTCTTGAGTTATACAAATAGTTGTTGACTATATGTAGAAATATTGTTGTTATTTCTTATGTCGTGTAACTCGTTGCGTATTTATATGCATGAATGAAATTGTATATATCTAAATGTTGTTTTGTTCTCTAATGTACATATATATATATATACTTGTTCTATACATATATATGTAAATAATTATACTTGTCGTATATTAATGATCATAGGTTTGTTAAACGTGAATTTTCATTTGTATGTATAAATATATATATATATATAATCGCAAGCGTCACATATATATATATGTATATATATATAGGTTTTAATTACGTTGTTCACGTATAAAATGCGTGTAAGTTTTATTCGCTACAAAACTTCTTATTTTATTTATTTCCGTTTATAAAATAAATATATGTTATCGTTTCGAAAATTATCATTTTTCGAGATATATATATCAAAGTTTACAAATTTATTTACATCGTATCATTATAAAATTCATTGTTCATTTTATAAATACTCGTATCATTAAATGTCTCTGGTCACGTTTATGTTTTAAATGTTTTGTAGATTATTGGGCTCGGCCGAATTCGTTGGCCCATTTAGATTTATTAACCCCTTATTCATTTTAGTCCAACCCAGATTAAATCTCAATTTGGCCCAGCTCGAAGCCCAGATTACAGTCCAGACCATAGTCGGCCCAACCCACAGCCCAGGGCTGAGCTTGGGCTTTCCAGCTGTTCGGCTTGGCCAGCCGTTCGGCTTGGGTCATAAGCCGTTCGGCTGTGAGTCTCGGCCCACTTCCTTTCCGATTGGTCCAGTCCACGTTCTTAGCCCATTATCTGGTCCGGACCAAATCACCAAGCCCAACTGTTCGGCTTGGGCTTTCCAGCCGTTCGGCTTGGATTTTCCAGCCGTTTGGCTTGGGACACCCAGCCGATCGGCTCGGGCCTCCAGCCCACTCCTTTGTTTCGTTTTCAAGGTCTGTGACTCGATTCCGCAGTGTATTTTCGCTATTGATCGAGTGGTTTTCGAGTTTATATGTTCAATATCTTCAATATATAACATTATAACTTGTTATTACAAGTTTTTGCATATAAATTTGTGATTTCAATTTTTAGTTTCTCAAAACCATTTTCCAGAACAATCAACATATAATCATCAATTCGTAGTGTTATATGTACAGATTTGGAGGCATAATCATGTTAGATCACGAGATATAAACAAGAAATTGAAGGATATAAATTTCCTTACAATGATATATGATGATGATGATACCGCGAGATGATGATGATGATAATATTGTTAGTTTTGACTTCGTGTTATTATTATTACTCCCCTTTCTTGCTGCTACCCAAATGAAGAAGAAAAAGATGATCAAAGTCTCAAATCATTGAAGGTTGTTTGATGATTTTAGGGTGTGTTTGAGAGAGATATGGAGGGAGATGTATGAAATTGAAACGGGAATGGGAGATCACAATATGTGGTCTCCCAATTATTGAAGTTTGGTGGTAAATTTTTGCCCGTTAATTTTGGGTACGGGTATAATTAGTGCAATATAAAATTTAATATTTTATATTTTTATTTTGTAGATGTTCTCCTGGTTTTTATTTAAATTTAATATAATGTGATTTTTATATTTTAGACTATTGTACAAATTTGTATATTGGACTGCGCGTATCAAATTGGGTGCCAAATTTTTAGTCGAATTTCGAATTCATATTTTGAGGAAATGTTCTGAATACTTTCAAACAATTGAGAAAAATAGAACTTTTGATATTTTGACCTCTGAAATCGTTTTAAAATTTATTCTGTTCGTTTTATAATACATTTGATATAAAACGTATATTTAAACTATTTCATCTATATGTTATAGATATATTAATACTCGTAATTAATAATTGAATTATTAATTATTTCGGGTCATCAAATTTTGATATATATTTCGTTCGGGTTCGTTCAGATACGTTTGTACGCAATTATTATTATTAATCACATAATATGTAATACTTTTTGTTTAAAAGTATTGGGCTTGCTAGGCTTACAACACATCGAAAGTTTTGTTTTAAACTTAATCAAGAAATTAGCGTAAGAATGCACATGCTTAAATGTTAATCAATACCTAATTTGGAGAGTTGACACAAAAATGATAAAAGTTCAAATTTTCTCGTTCATCTGAAAGGATTTGGAACATTTCCTCAAAATATGAATTCGAAATTCGACTGAAATTTAGCACCCAATTTGATACCCGCAGTCCAATGTATAAATTTGTACAACAGTCTAAAATAATGAAGATCTCATTATTCCAAATTTAAATAACGAACCAGGAGAACACCTACAAAATAAAAATCTAAAATGTTAAATTTTATATTGCACTAATTATACCCGTACCTGAAATTAACGGACAAAACTTTACCAACAAACTCAAATAATTGGGAGACCACGTACTGTGATCTCCTATTCCCATTCAATTCCATATACTCCCTCCCTTCCCTCTCCTAATCGATCACCACACACAGACATAACATTTATAATTCACCATCACCAATTTCCTTCTTCCGCTTTCTTGGAGTCAAAACACAGGAGAGAGTAGAGCAACAACAACAACATCATCTTCATCATCACCATCTCAGTTCCTTCATCTCATTGTAAGGAAACTCATTTTCCTTAAAACTACCTCTTCGATTTTGTCTATAACATGATTATACATCAAAATCTAATCATATAACACTACAAATTTATGATTATATGTTGATTGTTCATGAAGTGGGTTATGAAAACCAAAACTTACAATCCAAAATTCATATATGGATACATGATTATGTGTAATGATAAGTAGTTAAAATGCAATATATATGATGTTATGATATTGGGATGGTGTAAAAATGAGCTAAAATTCGAAACAAAAGCATGTATATATATGTATATAGAACACAGACCACGAACAAAGTGTAAAGGGACGGAGACAGACCAAACCGATCGGTTGGCTTGGGCCAGCCGATCGGCTGGAATTGATGAGGCGAACGGCTCAACCAACTGAGCTGAACGGCTAGGTTGTTTCGAGCCGAACGGGTTGCAACTTTTTACCCGAACGACTAGGCTAGGCTGTGGGCTAGACCGACTGTGGTCTTGGCTGTAATCTGGGCTTCGAGCTGGGCCAAATCGAGATGTAATCTGGGTTGGACTAAAATGATTAAGGGGATAATAAATCCAAATGGGCCAATTAATTTGGGCCGAGCCCAATAATCTACAAAACATCTAAAACATAAACGTGACCCGAGACATTTAATGGTACAAGTATTTATAAAATGAACAATGAATTTTATAATGATACGATGTAAATAAATTTGTAAACTTTAATATATATATCTCGACAAATAATAATTTTCGAAACGATAACATATATTTGTTTTATTAACGGAAATAAATACGAGGAAATGTATAAACGATGTAACATATCGTTTTAAAGACATTATTTAGTATGTATAATAAGTAACGAACTTTATATATATATACACATACACATGTATAACTAGAACTCAAAATTTGAATATATCATATTCACAAATGGATATTTTCTTAACAAATGAAAACGTACACATTTTATACGTAAACAACGTATTGAAATTTATATATAGATATATATATATATACATACGACACTTGTAAAAATATATTTACATATATATATGTACATATGGATTACACGTCTAACAAACGCATGACTCAATAATATACAACAAGTATATTTGCACAAGTAGACATATATAGAACAAGTATATGTACAAAGGGAACAAAACGACATCCAATTATATATACGACTACATACGTGTATATACACTTGACAAAGTATACGATGTGAGAAATAATTACAATATTTCAACACAATGTCACCAACGAATTCAACGACTTACATTATTAAGAAATCAACAATTTCTTCAAACAAACAAACTGTTAACATAAGTTGATTAAACAAATCAAGCGTACTTATGTTAATACATTTGTCTTACATAGGTTAACATACCTTGGGCGATTATCTATCGACTGCTAGCATTCATACCGAGCAAACCACAGTGAGTTTACAGCCCCTATTTTTAAATGTTTTCTGCTTTTAAACACAGGGGTGTTAAACATAGAAATTGCATGCCAACACATGCAATCAAATTATAAATTGCTTTATTGCTTTTATACAACTGTTGATTGATGAAATTACATTTTCACAACTATTTTGGGAATTAGACAACGTATCCTAGTACGGACCCAGACTTGCGATGTATGCACAAAAAGACCTTATGACATACACACTGTAACCATTAGCTAGGTGACTCTAGCCACTGAGTATACGGATAGTACTATTGCCGTGAAGACCCTCCTATGGTGGAGCGTATACTTAAATGTCCGTTCAGGCAAACAACATAAGTTCTGGTTGTGGTTTGGTTATAGGGTCAGATCGCGCTACTTTAACTTGTGAGGTTTAGCTCACCTCACAAGGGATCATGGTCTAAGTAAATTCCCACAAAATTTTAGGAAGAACAAATCCTACAACTGTTAAATACCGGAAAACATACCGGCAACTTATTTTATACTGGTAAACAACCAGTTATATGCTTTTTAGGGTAATAACCCTACATAACTTGTATTTTATAAATGAATAACAATTCATTTATACAAACTTGGTTTAATTAACCACATACATATACAAACCTGTAAATTCACTCAACATATTTGTTGACGACTTTCTCTATGTGTTTTAGGAAATTAGCTGGGTAAGTAATCGCATGCATTCAGGATGGACAACCCTGGACTACTTAGGATGCCACATACTGTTGGGACCGCTTTTGGGGATTTCATTAAACTCTACCACTACTGTTACGACTTACATAGTCGTACTACTTTTGTAACAACTGTTAAACTTGGCATCCTTGATAAATAAAGTTGTGCGATAACCATATGCTCTGAGTATGTATGTATTTGTTGGTTGGAAATACTGTTCGCAACCCCGCCACGTCATTAAAGCTTCCGCACACTTAATTAGTATTGATTGTAATCACCGTTTGGTGGGGTGTGACAGACTTGGTATCAGAGCCATTGGTTATAGCAAACTAGAAGTCTTTAAGTGACCTAAAACCTTAGAGACCTTGACTATAGCCTTGGCTAGAACATTCATTGCAGGCATATATACTTTGCATACATCTAACATACAACTGACACGTCACCTGCAACTTCTTTTGTCTCAGCATGTCGAGGCACAGTCCGATTTACTTGTATGCTTCTGATGAGGAGCCGACTGAGGATTTCTACCATAGCGATGCTAGCACCGGAGTTGTGAGTCCACCAGTTCACCCGAGAGCTCTATCTGATGACACCGGTGATGCCTACATCACCCCACCACCTACTGCACCTGTAGTCCCACCTACTACTGCTCCGACTGACCCTAGCACTCGTATGTTAGGGTCTACCTTTATGGCGACATGCCATATGGCTGCTGGACCTTCCATAGGACCGGTACCTAGGAGGACACCACGGATGTGTGTCCGAGACTTCCCTAGAGGACCACTTGCGCCCCATGATAAGGCGCTGATGGCAGAGGAGAGAGAGATACATTGTGATGAGCCACCACAGAGGGTACCTAGTTTTACTCACTTGGATTGGATGACTCCTATGTTAGGGCGGCGAAGGTCATTGGAGGGTTTTCCTTCTACTTTTGAGATCGGGGAGTCCTCCTGATCCTCCGCACCACTGCCTACTACTGGAGAGCCTGTAGAGTTGACCCTCCCTACCATTGTGGCTGTGATTCGCACCTTGTTTCGTATTTCTGGTAGCAGGGGTGTTCACCTTGCAGAGCTACAGAGTGATGTCTCCTGTCTGGAGGAAGACATGATAGACAAGCATGAGCGTTGCCACTTCTTGTTGAGCAACGTGGTTGCTGCCAGAGAGATAGCTAAGAACAGCTGTGAGATAGCTGAAAACAAGATTGTTTCTACATGATAGACGTGTGAGAACAGCAGGGTTGATGATTGGAGCTTGTGTGATGATAGTTGTGCTGAGGACAGCTGTGGAATTGTTTCTACCTTATTTTCATTAGACCTACGTATGGCGGTTTGTGCCTACTAGGTATTAGATTGACTACTTTTGGATGATGGATATATTAGTAGGTCCATCACGTATTGTATAGACCTGTATCAGATGGATAGGTGTATGTATGTACTAGACATGTACTAGATGGAAACTGTTGTTAGAATGGGTGTATATATAGGAAAACCCATTGTCTTTTGTATAGCGCTAACCGCTGATGGGGCGTATTAGGGATCCCATCTTGTTTTGTATGAAACTATTGTATCAGTGCTACACCTTTTGATATAATATAACTTATGTTTGGTTGTATTTCGTGTTCATTACAATTAACAACGACTATAGTATTATATCTACCCTTATATACGTGTGTTAGAAACGATAACCAATCAATAACACTTGAAATCATTCCTTGAAAACCATAAAACATACCACACTTTGATTATTGATTCTTATCTTGAATTCCTTTGAACTTGATTGTGTTAAATGACAATGAAAAGAAATATGTATTTGGCATTATATAATGATGCCTGGCCAACGTGATTATATTGTACTAAGTACATATGGGAGTTTCAAAGTCGTGCGACATATGATGCAAAAATCATGTTCCTCAATCCTTCATACTGTTCCCTTGTTAAACAATGTGAAATCTTGTTCATCACATTCATTATCTTGGCATTGACTTCTGCATTTTTCATCGCAGAACGGAATCATGCCACCAAAACGACGGATGACTAAGAACAGTTGACGAACGACTACTTCTTCCATTCCTAAAACTGTTCCCCCACCCAACAACGAGGAAACTACTGAACAAATGATCGCGCGTCGAATAGCTGAAGGTATTGCTGAGTATGAAGCAAGCCAAAATCGCGAGAATGAAATGAATAATAGCGAATCTACTCCTGTTAACACTGAGACACCTGCGAATACTCGCCGAGGGTGTTCATACAAGACATTCCAGGCTTGTAAGCCAGTTACTTTTCGCGACACCGAGGGTGCTACTGGCATTATACACTGGATAGAGAAGACAGAGTCGGTATTGGACATTAGTGACTGTTCACCTGACTGTATGGTGAAGTATGTCACCTGCACCCTTGCTGACAAAGCTCTTACTTGGTGGAACAGTCAAGTCCAATCACTTGGCCAACCAGCTGCCTACTCCATGTCATGGGGAGTACTGAAGAATATGATGTTGGAAGAATTCTGTCACCGTAGCGAGATGCAGAAAGTTGAAACCGAATTATGGGACATTAAAATGGTTGGTGCTTATGTCACTGGGTATACCATTAGATTTCAAGAGTTAGCACGATTAGTGCCACATATGGTGACACTCGAATTCAAATGCATTGAGCGTTACATCTGGGGACTGGCACCTCAGATCTGTAGCCTGGTTACATCATCAGAACTTGCCACATTCCGGAGTGCTGTTACTCTAGCTCAGAGATTGACCGATGAGGCGGTGAGAATGGGAACCTTAACCAAAAAGGTTGTGACAGGAAAGGTTGAGCCAAGCAGCACTGAAGCTGGTAGTTCTGGGGGTGCAAAGCGTAAGTGGAACGGCACAGGGAGCGACCGTCAGGGTCAAACAAATAAGAAAGGATCTGGAAACCTAAATTCCTATGCTGCCACCACTATCGAACTAAAACCATACCTGGGTAACAAACCAAGGTGTGACAAGTGTAACAAACACCACGAAGGTGAATGTTGGTTTTGCAACAACTGTAGAGGTTGGGGTCACAAAACCCAAAACTGTAAGGTTAACCCTACACCTAGGGAAAACACTATGACAACCATCAAAATCTCAGGTCATTACCGCACTCTAATATCAAACTACGCTTACTACATTCCTTAAATCCTAGTGAAAATTTCTAGGTTATGACTCCGTAGTCATAGAACGTCTAGGTGATTGCTTAGTGAATCTTAACTTCCTTTAGATGTGCCAAATTAGGTTACTAAATGCCAATCAAATCAAAGAAAAATTTATCTCTTTATACTTTCACAAAATCCTTATCGAATCACAAAACTGAAATTTCAGTAACTCGACAAGTAAAATCAATCGAACGGTATCCGACTAAACACAAATGTTGGTGAAAACATTTCTATAAATAAACTAATCCTATTTTATAATTATATAGTAGTTATTTATTACTATATTATTATTTCATTACAATAATACGATAAAAACGTAAACGTTTTGACTAAAACGTAACAAACTCGGTAAAAATGCGCGAATCGAATTCGAAAACTAAATGAAACTCAATAAACCTTTTGTTAACTCAAAATAAAGTATTCTAATAATACTTCAAAGGAAATATATCCCAAATATATCGATAACAAAAACTACGCAAATAAACGTTAGGCGATTTTACGTTTTAACAAAAATAATGGGTAAACGACCACAATACATAACGTAAACTTGTAAGACAATAAATTTAATCATTTACCACCCATATGGGCCCCACAAAACCGGACTCCATGCCCCCCATCATGAGATTCTCTTTTACTTCCCCAAACCCACTCAACACACATGCAAAAGTTCATTTACCAACACTCTTTCACCTCCATTCTCTCCTCCTTCTCTCTAACCCTTCCTTCTCTCTCTAAAACTCTGATATTACAGCCCCTTAAACAACCACCATAATCCACCACTTGACCACCAAGAACCACCACCTAATTCTCCATCTCTTTGCAAAGCTTTTTCAAGAATTCAAGGCCACAAGAACTCCTCACTACAATTCTGCCATTCTTTAATCAAAACACCTTTGTAAGGATATTTCTCTTCATATTATTACTCTTATAACATATATTTAAAGTTCACTCAAGGATTCATGATCAAAAATGTTCATATAAACATTTTTCAAAACTTAAAACTCAAGAAAATGCATCATGCATAATCTATCCAGAATGTTGTTGTCACTTCCATGATTTTTATAAAAATCATTTCTTCCTGAAAATGGACATTTTTATAGTCTAAAATCAAGTTCAAGAAATTATCTTTCAAACCCCACTGGTCTCATCATGTTTGGAGTTCGTTTGCTAATTTAAATAATTTTTGTATTAATGCATGTATAATCTGATCAGAAAAGTCAGGAATTTAGTCTTATGGTTTTGGCCATATCTTGAGCTATACACCTCCAAATGACCTAAAACCACCTCCAAAATCTTACAAATTTCATTGGCTATAACTTTCATGAAGACCACTTTTATTGATTGTTTGTAGATTTTGCTTATAAATGTAATCTTCATGGATGCTTTCAGATTGGTCAGTTTCTGGACCACAGAGGAAAAATAAAATTTAATAAAATACTTATACCTTTCTAAAAGTAGTACACAAATTACTGGAACTTGATAATATCTTGGGGATCACCTGTGATTTTTCTCATATTCTATTTCGAATTATAGATTCTTATAAAAATCCGACAAGTGGATGTAAAATCTGGAAAATGTAATGTGTGGACTGTTTAGGGTATAACATAAAAATCAGCACTTGTTGACCTACGAAAAGTGAAAGGACTGAGTTTTTATGACATTTGAAAATATTTAAGGGTTTGGTAAAAGTCTCGGGTCAAACCGAGTAGGTTTGACTAAGTCAACAAATACAGGACTCGGTTTCGAAAACCTCAAACTTGCCATTTTTGGAAACTTACTATTTTTGGAAAGAATTGTAAACAAAAATGGATTTGGGTGACTTATTAACTAAGACCAAAAACGAGACTTGTAAATATAACCCGAACGAAAAATGACACTTAGAACTTTTGGACCAAAGATTGAAATTCTAATTTCACTTAGTATCCAATTCGCGTAACAACAATAACTACAAACGAGGACAACTTAGACACAGGCGACATATACTATTGCAAAGTGTATAATGAACCGTATATAATAATAATGTCTTTGAGAATTATTATTACAAACTTTCACCAACGGGTCACATACGTTTTCTAAAACAAAATATATATGGACATACTAGTTGAGTGAACAATTAGCATAAGTAAACATTAACTCCCACTTACACCCGACCTTATGCATTTAGGGTGCTAGAAGGTTGCATTTGGAATACACATACTTGCTAATTGCTATATTTGCTTGCTAAACTCAGGTGAGTATTCACAGCCCCATTTTTCTATTGTTTTCATAAACTTTTTGGGGTGAAAAGCATGACTACTTGTTTTCTAAACTGTTCTTTAATGTGTACGCTTAGTAAAACTGTTCTTGAAAGAGGTACACAGTCCATATTTTACTACGAAACTTATCTTGTTTATTGAAACTGCCCTTGAACTTGTGCACTAGTACAACCTTTCTTGAACGTGTACACAAACTATATCTTACTGCAAAGCTGTTCTTATTGAATCCGATTACGAAACTGCTCATGATTGAACATTTACTACTTTGATATTAAAAACTGTTCTGGATATGTACACATGCTATCTCTTGTGCTAAAAATGTTTCTATGTGTACATATACTATTTATACGCTCTTATTGTATGCTTGTGACTCTATCACATCTAAAGTCCCCGGTTTTTCTCTTACACAACCTATTAACTCATTATTGAGCCGATGGTTGATATGAATAGTACTATTTGGAGGGAGGCCACCTTCCCACTCTCTCGTGCATGTGAGTGCATACCACCAACATTAAATGTTCGCGATAGGACATGTCTTTGGGGCGTTGTTCTCGGGCCAGTAGGTTTGGTTGTGGACTCAAGCTATACATGTCGTTCTTAAATGAATTCAAATTCGCGTATAAACAACTAGTTACATAGCAACGTAAATCTTTCAAACGTGGTTTTGATAACTTCTAGATGACTTTCGCATTTATACACTAAGCAACTATTTACGTAGCAACGTAAATCTTTCAAATGTGATTTTGAATACTTTTATACGGCATTCTCACTTATTCTAAAACCTGTGAACTCACCAACTATCTTTATGGTTGACCCTCATTTTTACATTCTTTTCAGGAAACAATCAGTAGTTGGGAAAATGAAGCTACGATTACCCTTACGAATGTTGAAGTCATTAGTGGAGCCTTGTGCTGTGGAACCATTGTGCTGTTACATCTCGTGTTTCCGCTTTAGCGGGGTGTGACAGATTTGGTATCAGAGCCTAAGGTTATAGGGAACTAGGATTGCATTAGTGACCTAGACTATAACCGTTAGGGTAGTATTCCTTATTAGGTATGACTGGTTCAACAATTGCATCATTTGAATTTAATTTAGCATAGCCTGATTAACTATGTACAATTAAAGGCGAAGCGATGTGAGACCTGAAATAGCCATAGTGAACGGGAATGCCTTAGCAGACGTAGACCTATGATAGAAATGGGATTATCCCTTATACGTGCTTATGTGCGAGGTTTTTATGTGTATATATATATATATATATATATATATATAGCGTTACTTACTACTGTGGAGACTTTCATGGTACCCGCTCGCCCAACCGTATTGGGCAACGACATATTCGAAGAGGACTCACTTGAGGAGAATCCACCTAAGGATTCGCCACTGAAACAAGTGACACCTGCTTCACCCTCTTCCTCCCACTCCCAACCTAATCATTCGGGAACACGTATAGAACTAGAATCTAAAGAGAATTCATCACCTAGGCGCGTTACATTTACTTTTTCTGTTCCACGCTCTTTCCCCCCGCTTATCGTAGACCAAATTGATTGTGTGTGTTATACACAACTAGAAGGACTGATAGACCATCACGAACTAGACCTTTCGCTAACTACTACTACTACTACTGATACTCCACCCACTAGGATCCGTCATTGTACAGAGGTCTGCCGGTGAAATTAGTCAACCATGACACCTACATACGGGAAACGTTTTCCAACAATTGGATGGATTCCAACAACTTGTCCATAACTTTGTTTGCGACCTCAACCACTCCGAACATAAACTATTTCGACAATGATCTGGTCATTTTAATCACTACTGCAAGGGGGAATTGCAACTACGGGATTACCAACTATATTTACCAAACAATCTTTATCAAACATTTGTTTACTTCGAAACAATGACATAGTCCTGATCGACTACTTTGAGAACCCCACTCGGTCATTGTTATGACTACCTTTTGAACCTACGATACTCACTAAACCCTCCTGTTATTAAATTCACCGTCTTAATAAAACTTTATCTCGAAGAAAATGGAAAGCTCCACTATGGAAGACTACTCGTTAGACGACGACCTGAATCTGGAATAAAATAAAAGTAGAAGGACGTGCCTACGTCATGTTATATTAAAACCTTCTATCTCTAGGGATATATAAGAAACCCGTCACATTTAGTATAAGATTTTCGTAATTCATCCGAAGGTAACAATGCCCGGCATATATTGTAAACATCAACCATGTAATCTATTAATCTTGTGCTTCGGTTAACCTCAACGTATTATTTCTAGCTTTCAACGAGTTACCTCTGACATTTACCCTAAATTTTTACACAACTTCTAATTTTCTAATTCTATTACTAAACAAAGTTTCAAAGTGCTGTCAAGAGTTTTCAACGTATTTTGATTGACTCGTACCTTTCAATGGCCCATGCGATTTCAAACAGATTTCATCGTAAAATTTTCAACAAGATTTTACAACATAAACCCCTACATGAAATGTTCTATTAAACTTTCAAAATCCATAGGTGTATAAACTCATTTATACAAAACATATCATTTGATCAAGGTTTTATCACTATTTATACCTACAACAACAGATTTACAAACAAGTTTACCAACTGTTTCAACAACTACTTAGTAACGATTAGACGACTTTGTAAACGACTCCTCTGTAACATTTTGACTACGATTTGAACAACGAAACGATCATTAATTTAACTGCTTTTAAACATGACTTAGACATTGTTATGTCTACTTTTAAATCAACGATTTGATTACAACTCAAGACATACTTGCAAAGAACTTTTTCCCATAGACTTCATACCCGTCAAAATCGGAAGCATCAATATCATAGTAGGCATGGATTGGTTATCCAAGAATCGTGCCGAAATCATCTGTTTTGAGAAACTCATTCGTATTCCCCTCGTTACCGGTGGAAGTTTGATCATACAGGGAGAGATCGGTAAACTGAGCTTGAACATTGTTTCCTTCATGAAAACCCGAAAGTACGTAAGAAAAGAGTACCAGGCAATCTTTGCACTCGTGACCGAATAGAAGTCAGAGGAGAAGCGACTTAAGGACGTACCCCTTCATGCAGAATTTTCCGGAAATCTTTCCCCGAAGACTTGCCTGGCCTTTACCCGCCTAGACAAATCAAATTCCAAATCAACCCTGTGCCCGACACAGCACCCATGGCACGAGCCAGATACAGATTAGCCTCTTCCGAGTTGCAGGAGTGTCCACCCAATTACAAAAACCCCTGGACAAGGGATTTATACGACCAAGTTCCTCACCCTGTGTAGCTCCGTACCTATTCATGAAAAAGAAAGATGGATCTTTTCGAATGTGTATCGATTACCATTGACTGAACAAACTAACCATTAAGAATCGATACCCACTTCCAAGAATCAATGACCTGCTGGACCAACTTCAAGGGTCGAGATTTTACTCAAAGATAGATCTACGGTCTGGTTATCATCAACTATGAATTCGAGACTCTGACATTCCTAAAACAACCTTTAGAACTCCCTACGGGCATTACGAATTCCAAGTGATGCCATTCGACTAAGCCAACGTACCTACAGTATTCATGGAAATATGAATCGGGTGTGCAAGCCATATCTAGACATATTTGTTATTGTGTTTATCGTCGACACCTTAATCTACTCTCACAACGAAACTGAACATGGCCAACACCTAAAAACTATCTTGGAATTACTCAAGCACAAGGAGTTATACACCAAATTCTCTAAATGTGAGTTCTGGATGTGAACAGTACAGTTCCTAGGGCACGTCATTGACAGTCAAGGGATACATGTTGATCCAGCCAAGATCGAGGCACTCAAGTGCTGGAAAGCACCTACTACTCCAACTGAGGTACGACAATTCTTAGGTCTGTTGGATATTATCGACAACTCACTGAGAATTTCCCCAAAATAGACCAACCTTTAACCTCACTGACTCAGAAAGAGAAGAAATTCGATTGGATTGACAAACAAGAGTCAGATTTCCAACTGTTGAAACAAAAACTCCGCAGTGCACCAATCTTGTCCTTACCCGAAGGCAACGATGATTTAGTAGTTACTGCGATGCCTCACACCAAAGAGTTGGTTGCGTGTTGATGCAACGGAATAAAGTCATCGTCTACACCTCTCGACAACCGATAATCCACGAAAAGAACTATACAACTCATGACTTAGAGTTAGGAGCCATTATTTTCGAGCTTAAACTCTAGAGACGCTACTTGTACGGTACAAAGAATACTATTTTCACCGACCACAAAAGTCTCCAACACATCTTCGACCAAAAAGACCAAAACATGAGACAACGTCGATGGGTCGAATTACTTAACGACTATGACTGCGAAGTTAAGTACAGAAAGCCATCAGGGTTATTACAACACCCCAAAATACCCCAATGGAAATGGGAATAGATAGCAATAGACTTCCAAGTAAGTCACCTCGAACTTCCAAGGGTCACAACTCCATTTGAGTTATTGTCGACCTACCGACAAAATCTGTGCGTTTTCTACCTATTCGACAAAATCTTTGCATTTTCTACCTATCCGAGAGGATTACATAATGGAGATACTTGCTCAAATCTATATTGAAGAAATTATGCTGCGTTACGGAGTGCCCATGTCAATTATCTCTGATAGAGATTGTCATTTTACACCACAAATTTGGCTATCAATGCAGAAGGCGTTGGATACCTAACTAAATCTGAGTACTGCTTATCACCCTCAAACAAACGGACAAGTGAGCGAACAATTTAAACCTTAGAACATATGATGCAAGACTGTGTACTAGACTTCGGAGGAAGTTGGGATGTACACTTACCCCTGATAGAGTTCTCTTACAATAACAGTTACCACACTAGCATCTAGTGTGCATCATTTGAGGCCTTGTATGGACAGAAATGCCAATCACCGTTAAGTTGGCACAAAGTCAGCGAGAAGCACTTGACGAGGCCAGATATCTTTTAGGAAACTATGGACTAAATCACAACCATAAGATAATGACACAAGGCAACCCAAGGTAGACATAAAAGCTACGATTACAATCGCAAAAAGCCCCTTGAATTCCAAATGGGTTATAGAGTGTTCCTGAGAGTATCACCTTGGAAAGAACTTGTACGCTTTGGCATGAAAGGCAAGTTAAGCCCACGCTATATTGGACCATACAAAATCTTGAAACGAATAGGCCGGGTGGCTTACAAACTAGAACTGCCCAAGAGTTGAGTGGCATTCATGAAGTATTTCATGTCTCAAACCTTAAGGAGTGTCTAGTCGACAACTCTTAGAACTTGACCTTAGAATGGATTCGAATCGAGGATTGATTTCATTTTGCTGAGGAACCCACGGAAATCTTTGATAAAGGTACCAAAGAGTTGAAACGTGACAAGATTCCCTTAGTTAAGGTTCACTAAAATTCTAAACATGGACCTGAGTTCACATAGGAACGGGAAGGTGTTATGAAACAAAAATACCCTTATCTATTCACTAGCCAAATCTAGACAGTGCCACCAGTGGAATTTCGGGACGAAATTCTTCTAACTGGGGGAGACTATGACAACCATCAAAATCTCAGGTCATTACCGCACTCGAATATCAAACTACGCTTACTACATTCCTTAAATCCTAGTGAAAATTTCTAGGTTATGACTCCGTAGTCATAGAACGTCTAGGTGATTGCTTAGTGAATCTTAACTTCCTTTAGATGTGCCAAATTAGGTTACTAAATGCCAATCAAATCAAAGAAAAATTTATCTCTTTATACTTTCACAAAATCCTTATCGAATCACAAAACTGAAATTTCAGTAACTCGACAAGTAAAATCAATCAGACGCTATCCGACTAAACACGAATGTTGGTGAAAACATTTCTATAAATAAACTAATCCTATTTTATAATTATATAGTAGTTATTTATTACTATATTATTATTTCATTACAATAATACGATAAAAACGTAAACGTTTTGACTAAAACGTAACAAACTCGGTAAAAATGCGCGAATCGAATTCGAAAACTAAATGAAACTCAATAAACCTTTTGTTAACTCAAAATAAAGTATTCTAATAATACTTCAAAGAAAATATATCCCAAATATATCGATAACAAAAACTACGCAAATAAATGTTAGGCGATTTTACGTTTTAACAAAAATAATGGGTAAACGACCACAATACGTAACGTAAACTTGGAAGACAAAAAAATTAATCATTTACCACCCATATGGGCCCCACAAAATCGGACTCCATGCCCCCCCATCATGAGATTCTCTTTTACTTCCCCAAACCCACTCAACACACATGCAAAAGTTCATTTACCAACACTCTTTCACCTCCATTCTCTCCTCCTTCTCTCTAACCCTTCCTTCTCTCTCTAAAACTCTGATATTACAGCCCCTTAAACAACCACCATAATCCACCACTTGACCACCAAGAACCACCACCTAATTCTCCATCTCTTTGCAAAGCTTTTTCAAGAATTCAAGGCCACAAGAACTCCTCACTACAATTCTGCCATTCTTTAATCAAAACACCTTTGTAAGGATATTTCTCTTCATATTATTACTCTTATAACATATATTTAAAGTTCACTCAAGGATTCATGATCAAAAATGTTCATATAAACATTTTTTAAAACTTAAAACTCAAGAAAATGCATCATGCATAATCTATCCAGAATGTTGTTGTCACTTCCACGATTTTTATAAAAATCATTTCTTCATGAAAATGGACGTTTTTATAGTCTAAAATCAAGTTCAAGAAATTATCTTTCAAACCCCACTGGTCTCATCATGTTTGGAGTTCGTTTGCTAATTTAAATAATTTTTGTATGAATGCACGACAGGATCCTAACACAGTTACTGGTACGTTCCTAGTAAACAACCACTTTGCATCTGTGTTATTTGATTCTGGTGCTGATTTAAGCTTTGTGTCCACTGAGTTTAGACCACTATTAGAGATTGAATCCCTTAAGTTAGATAACAAATACACTGTTGAGCTAGCCGATGGTAAGTTGATTGAATCAGGAGAAATAGTACCAGGATGCACCTTAATGTTGGAAGGTCATTCTTTCAAAATAGACTTTCTACCGGTAGAATTAGGGAGCTTGGATATAGTGGTTGGCATGGACTGGCTGTCGAAAAAACTGTGCAGAAATTGTATGTTTTGAGAAATTGGTGCATCTACCATTATCGTCAGGTGAAACCTTGGAAATACAAGGAGAGAAAGGAAAACGTGCAGTAAAAATGATTACGTGCATGAAAGCAAATAAATTTCTACGAAAGGGTTACCAAGCATTCTTAGTACATGTGATTGAGAAGAAAACCGAGGAGCAACGCATAGAGGAGGTGCCTATCGTACGTGATTATCCGAGAGTATTTCCTGATGAGTTACCAGGATTACCACCCCCGCGACAGGTTGAGTTTCATATCGACCTAGTGCCAGGAGCAGCACCAATTGCTCGTGCACCTTACCATCTTGCTCCATAAGAAATGCAGGAGTTGTCTGCACAATTGCAGGAACTCTTAGACTTAGGATTCATCCGACCGAGCTTTTCACCTTGGGGAGCTCCGATTTTGTTCGTCAAGAAAAAGGATGGATCAATGCGAATGTGTATCGATTATCAGGAACTGAACAAAGTAACCATCAAGAATCGATATCCACTACCTCGCATCGATGACTTGTATGACCAACTGCAAGGGTCAAGTTACTATTCAAAGATTGACTTGCGATCTGGTTACCATCAGCTGAAGGTTCGGGATAAGGATATCCCTAAGACTGCGTTTAGGACTCGATACGGTCATTAAGAGTTCCTAGTCATGCCGTTTGGGCTGACAAATGCGCCAGCAGTGTTCATGGATCTAATGAATCGAGTATGTAAACCTTATCTTGATAAGTTTGTCATTGTGTTTATCGACGACATATTGATATACTCACAGAAGAAGGAAGATCATGAACAACATCTGAGGACTATTCTTGAACTGCTTGAGAAACAGAAACTTTATGCAAAGTTCTCTAAATGTGAATTTTGGATGCGTGAGCTTCATTTCCTTGGTCATGTGATAAATAACAAAGGAATTCACGTGGACCCATCCAAAATTGAGGCTATCAAGAACAGGGAAGCACCGAAAACCCCATCAGAGATACGACAATTTCTTGGGCTAGCCGGTTATTACGGACGATTCATCGAGAACTTCTCGAAAATAGCTCAACCGCTTACAGCTCTAACACAAAAAGACAAGAAATATGATTGGGGCGAGAAGCAAGAAAATGCTTTCCAATTGTTGAAACATAAATTGAGTACCGCACCTATCCTATCGCTACCGCAAGGAGTAGAAAACTTTGTTGTCTACTGTGATGCTTCACATCAGGGATTGGGTTGCGTATTGATGCAAAATGACAAAGTCATTGCTTACGCGTCTCGACAATTGAAAGTTCACGAAAAGAACTATATGACACATGACTTAGAGCTGGGAGCTGTCGTCTTTGCACTTAAGATATGGAGACATTATCTATATGGTACAAAGTGTATGATTTTCACCGATCACAAAAGTCTTCAACATATATTTGATCAGAAAGAACTCAACATGAGACAAAGACGTTGGGTTGAACTGCTGAATGATTACGACTGTGAAATCAAGTACCATCCGGGCAAAGCTAAGGTAGTAGCGGATGCCTTGAGTCGTAAGGAACGAGTGAAACCTCGAAGAGTTCGAGCTTTGGGATTGACGATCCACTCGAATCTCATTACTCAAATTCGTGACGCTCAACAATTAGCATTCATTCCCGAACGACTTAAGGAAGAATCCTTGAAGGGGATGGAGAAACAACTTGAAACCAAAGACAACGGAGTGTTGTACTTCATGAACCAAATTTGGGTACCGTGCGTAGACGAATTACGCAAGTTGATGTTGGACGAAGCTCATAAGTCCAACTACTCGATACACCCTCGTGCAGACAAAATGTACCACGATTTGAAAGGATTTTACTGGTGGCCTGGCATGAAATGAGACATTGCCACATACGTTAGTAAGTGCCTGACTTGTTCAAAAGTCAAGGTGGAATATCAAAAGCCGTCTGGACTTTTGCAACAACCCGAAATGCCCAAATGGAAATGGGAAAACATCACAATGGATTTTATCACAAAACTACCCAAAACATCATCTGGAATGGACACCATATGGGTGATTGTGGATCGACTGACCAAGTTAGCTCATTTTCTAGCCATCAAGGAAACGGATAAGATGGAGAAACTGACCAGAATCTATATAAAAGAAATTGTTTCGAGACATGGAGTGCCATTATCCATTATCTTTGACAGAGATGCTAGATTTACTTCTCGCTTTTGGCAAACACTGCAACAGTCACTGGGTACTCGACTTGATATGAGTACTGCCTACCATCCGCAAACCGACGACCAAAGCGAGTGAACGATACAAACGCTCGAAGACCTATTAAGAGCATGTGTGATAGACTTTGGAGGTAATTGGGATACACACCTACCTCTAGCAGAATTTTCTTATAACAACAATTATCACACCAGCATACAGATGACACCATTTGAGGCACTGTATGGACGCAAGTGTCGATCGCCACTCTGCTGGGCAGAGTTAGGCGACAGACAATTATCGGGTCCTGAGATAGTCCAAGAAACTACGGACAAGATATCTCAAGTGTTTAACCGATTGAAAACAGCACGTGACCGACAAAAGAGTTATGCCGATAACAGACGAAAACCTTCAGAGTTTCAAGTAGGTGACAAAGTCCTACTCAAAGTAGCACCCTGGAAAGGGGTTGCACGATTTGGCAAACGGGGAAAACTTAACCCACGATACATCGGACCGTTCGAGATCCTTGCGAGGATTGGTCCTCTCGCCTACAAGCTCCAACTACCGCAAGAGCTTAGTAGTATCCATGAAACCTTCCATATATCTAACTTGAAAAAGTGTCTTTCCGATGAAACGCATATCATCCCTCCGAACGAAGTCTTCATTTACTCAAAACTAAACTTTGTGGAGGAACCTATCGAAGTTATGGACACGAAAGCGCAGAAACTTCGACACAAACGAATCAAGCTAGTTAAAGTTCATTGGAAGTCAAAGCATAGCCCAGAGTTCACCTGGGAACGTGAGGATGAAATGCGCAAGAAGTATCCTAAACTATTTGAAACCGTGACCGAGACTCACGACACGAATTAAATCTCGGGATGAGATTTCCCTAACGGGGGGAGAATGTGACAACTCTCCAAATTAGGTACTGATTAACAATTAAGCATGTGCATTCTTACGCTAATTTCCTGATTAAGTTTAAAACAAAACTTTCGATGTGTTGTAAGCCTAGCAAGCCCAATACTTTTAAACAAAAAATATTATATATTATGTGATTAATAATAATAATCGCGTAAAAACGTATCGGAACGAACCCGACAGAAATATACAACAAAAGTTGATGACAACAAAATAATTAATAATTCAATTATTAATTACGAGTACAATTATATCTATAACATATAGATAAAACGAGTTAAATATACGTTTAACATAAAACGTATTATAAAACGAACATAAATAATTTTAAAAATGCACCCAAAGATCAGAATGATAAAAGTTCAAATTTTCTCGTTCATCTGAAAGGATTTGGAACATTTCCTCAAAATATGAATTCGAAATTCGACTGAAATTTGGCACCCACTTTGATACGCGCAGTCCAATGTACAAATTTGTACAACAGTCTAAAATAATGAAGATCTCATTATTCCAAATTTAAATAACGAACCAGGAGAACACCTACAAAATAAAAATATAAAATGTTAAATTTTATATTGCACTAATTATACCCGTACCCGAAATTAACGGGCAAAACTTTGCCAACAAACTGAAATAATTGGGAGACCACGTACTGTGATCTCCCATTCCCATTCAATTCCATATACTCCCTCCCTTCCCTCTCCTGATCATTCACCACACACAGACATAACATCAATAATTCACCATCACCAAATTCCTTCTTCTGCTTTCTTGGAGTCAAAACACGGGAGAGAGTAGAGCAACAACAACAACATCATCTTCATCATCGCCATCTCAGTTCCTTCATCTCATTGTAAGGAAACTCATTTTCCTTAAAACTACCTCTTCGATTTTGTCTATAACATGATTATACATCAAACTCTAATCATATAACACTACAAATTTATGATTATATGTTGATTGTTCATGAAGTGGTTTATGAAAACCAAAACTTACAATTCAAAATTCATATATGGATACATGATTATGTGTAATGATAAGTAGTTAAAAGGCAATATATATGATGTTATGATATTGGGATGGTGTAAAAATGAGCTAAAATTCGAAACAAAAGCATGTATATATATGTATATAGAACACAAACCACGAACAGAGTGTAAAGGGACGGAGACAGACCAAACCGATCGGTTGGCTTGGGCCAGCCGATCGGCTGGAATTGATGAGCCGAATGGCTCAACCAACTAAGCCGAACGGCTAGGTTGTGTTGAGCCGAACGGGTTGCAACTTTTTACCCGAACGGCTGGGCTAGGCTGTGGGCTGGACCGACTGTGGTCTGGGCTGTAATCTGGGCTTCGAGCTGGGCCAAATCGAGATGTAATCTGGGTTAGACTAAAATAATTAAGGGGTTAATATCCAAATGGGCCAACTAATTTGGGCCGAGCCCAATAATCTACAAAACATCTAAAACATAAACGTGACCCGAGACATTTAATGGTACGAGTATTTATAAAATGAACAATGAATTTTATAATGATACGATGTAAATAAATTTGTAAACTTTAATATATATATCTCGACAAATGATAATTTTCGAAACGATAAAATATATTTATTTTATTAACAGAAATAAATACGAGGAAATGTATAAACGATGTAACATATCGTTTTAAAGACATTATTTAGTATGTATAACAAGTAACGAACTTTATATATATACACACATACACATGTATAACTAGAACTCAAAATTTGAATATATCATATTCACAAATGGATATTTTCTTAACAAATGAAAACGTACACATTTTATACGTAAACAACGTATTGAAATTTATATATATATATATATATATATATATATATATATACGACACTTGTAAAAATATATTTACATATATATATGTACATATGGATTACACGTCTAACAAACGCATGACTCAATAATATACAACAAGTATATTTGCACAAGTAGACATATATAGAACAAGTATATGTACAAAGGGAACAAAACGACATCCAATTATATATACGACTACATACGTGTATATACACTTGACAAAGTATACGATGTGAGAAATAATTACAATATTTCAACACAATGTCACCAACGAATTCAACGACTTAGATCATTAAGAAATCAACAATTTCTTCAAACAAACAAACTGTTAACATAAGTTGATTAAAAAAATCAAGCGTACTTATGTTAATACATTTGTTTTACATAGGTTAACATACCTTGGGCGATTATCTGTCGACTGCTAGCATTCATACCGAGCAAACCACAGTGAGTTTACAGCCCCTATTTTTAAATGTTTTCTGCTTTTAAACACAGGGGTGTTAAACATAGAAATTGCATGCCAACACATGCAATCAAATTATAAATTGCTTTATTGCTTTTATACAACTGTTGATTGATGAAATTACATTTTCACAACTATTTTGGGAATTAGACAACGTATCCTAGTACGGACCCAGACTTGCGATGTATGCACAAAAAGACCTTATGACATACACACTGTAACCATTAGCTAGGTGACTCTAGCCACTGAGTATACGGATAGTACTATTGCCGTGACGACCCTCCTACGGTGGAGCGTATACTTAAATGTCCATTCAGGCAAACAACATAAGTTCTGGTTGTGGTTTGGTTATAGGGTTAGATCGCGCTACTTTAACTTGTGAGGTTTAGCTCACCTCACAGGGAATCATAGTCTAAGTAAATTCCCACATACTTTTAGGAAGAACGAATCCTACAACTGTTAAATACCGGAAAACATACCGGCAACTTATTTTATACTGGTAAACAACCAGTTATATGCTTTTTGGGGTAACAACCCTACATAACTTGTATTTTATAAATGAATAACAATTCATTTATAAAAACTTGGTTTAATTAACCACATACATATACAAACCTGTAAATTCACTCAACATATTTGTTGACGACTTTCTCTATGTTTTTCAAAAAATTAGCTGGGTAAGTAATCGCATGCATTCAGGATGGACAACCCTGGACTACTTAGGATGCCACATACTGTTGGGACCGCTTTTGGGGATTTCATTTGTATAACTGCAGACATTGCGGTCATACTTATGAAATCTTATTTTAAACTTATGTATTATTGTTAAAACTAAAATGTTTTAAACTCTACTACTACTGTTATGACTTACATAGTCGTACTACTTTTGTAACAACTGTTAAACTTGACATCCTTGATAAATAAAGTTGTGCGATAACCATATGCTCTGAGTATGTATGTATTTGTTGGTTAGAAATACTGTTCGCAACCCCATCACGTCATTAAAGCTTCCGCACACTTAATTAGTATTGATTGTAATCACCGTTTGGCGGAGTGTGACAATAATATATGATGTTATATGCTCCTAGTTATTTGTTATAATTGATTGAAATCTGAGTTTGGTGCTAATTGGGATTTAGATTCGAGCTGGGTTTGTTTACAGTTTGTACAGGTGCTAAAAAACATACAGGATTCGGCGGATCTTGTGATGATCCGGCAGATCATGGCATTTTATGGGATCCGGCGGATCAAAGGTAGATCCGGCGGATCAAAATGAGATTTTTGGGTTGCAAATTCTAAAAGTGCATAAGTGTTTAGAAGATGGTGTTTTTAGTGGCACTTATGTTTTACATTCTTTTAAGGGCACTTAAACGGTGTTTTAGTGGCACTTTTATTTGAAGAATTCCATTATAATATGGACGGTTTTAAGGGATTACAGGACTTAATAGAAGAGTTTAAATTCAAATTGGTATTGTACATAATATTGCTTTAGTGGCACTTTAGTGGCACTTTTTGATTAAAAATATATGTTTTGACATATATGAGTATGTTATATTTTTGGGATAAGTTGTATACTTACAAATGAGTTGAGATAAGTGTTAGTTACCATTTGATAATTATTTGTCATGATTGATATGGTATATTGTGTGATGAGATGTTGTGATATGTTACATAATTAATACGAGTTCGTTATTGATAACAAGTTACTAATTTGTAATATTCTGTTGTATTCTCAGATTAGCTAAGGACTCGGTGATATTAGACTACCGAGTGAACGACTGAGGTATTGGTGAGTGGATCTGGAACCCTCAACATGACTTAGTAGTAACAGTTGGTTACAACGATTAATTGCAGTTAGTTGTATATATTATTGAATATACATCGTTTACCTGAACTGTTGAATTGAGATGTTGTAATATTTGCTGTTGGCATTATCTGTGATTGCTCTGAGGTCAACGGGGTTGGTTGGGCTTGGATGTTATGATTGGATGACACAGGGTTTTGTACACGTGTTGGTGTTATGGATCTGTGTGTCGTGTGAAAGTAACATCCGGCTATCGGTGTCACTGTATATGTTGATACAGGCGGTTGATAAGTATTCTTGAGACTGTTGGGTACTCAAGGACCACCGATCCTCATGAGCGTTCTGTGTTTGCAATTAGTTGTTGTAATTGATTATTGTAGCTAAGTTATCTTGTTGGTTGCAGTTCTATTTCACTTAGCTTTATGCTAACCCCATCACTCTGCTTCCTGTAGGTTATGTTTTGAAGGGCGGGCAGGAAGCTGTTGACTTGAAAGAATGTTTGACGACTATTGCGTTTACTCTGATATTGATTTTATTAAATCAATACTGTTTGGAATTTCTATAACACCCAATGGTTGTATTTTGGATTTTATGTTTATAATATTTGAGGATATATTTGAAATAAGCTGGACTTTTATGTATATATACATGAAAGGCTTGTTTTGGGACTAACGCTTTCGATTTAAATTCATTATTATAATGTTGTGAAAAGTGGGGTGTTATACACAAGCATAATAAAGGGAAATTAAAAAAAATGCCACTTTTTTTTCAATTATATATCGTTTTGCCTCTCAAAATTTTTTTTTGACGATATGCCCCTTCCATTCACAAATCGCAAATTTGCTTTTGCGACTAGTGCATTTGCTTTTGCGACCCATGCACGTGACCGAGTCGCTGACGGCGTTTGAGGCCTTGGCAAATCGCATATTTGCGATTTGCGATTTGCCATTTGCTATGGCACTGAATTCTCGGGAACGTGCAAAACGACTCGGAGATCACAAGTATTTCTCGGGGCATAGGTAAATCGCAAATCATTTGCGATTTGCGATGGCACTGGGTGTTTCGGCCACGGCTCGGTCAGTGAACGGCTTGCAAAAGCAAATCACGAGATCGCAAATCGCAAATTTACTTTTGCGATTTCATGGGGTATATGGTCAAAAAAAAATTTCGGATGGCAAAACGATATATACTTGAAAAAAAAGTGGCATTTTTTTTAATTTCCACGTAATAAATCTTGTTCAATATCAAAATTCAACTATGTTTGATGAGGATAATAATAATAAATACCACCCTGAACGAGACAAAGACCTGCAAAGGTTTGGAGTCTATGAATGAAATGTACAGTTCAGCTACAACAAAATCAAATATTTACATATTATGACAAAGAACATTACTATATGAAGAAACTATATATTTGACAAATATAATTTTCAAAGAAAAAGAAGTTGTTAATACATAATTTTCAAAGAGATTTCGTCTCCCAATTCTCGATTTCTGATTTATGTTCTTCCATAGATATTGCAAGCTCTTCTGATTGTTTGCCTGAACCATGAATATTTTGATTGAGATTACCAGTAATCAGAAATTAACTATACGAGCAAAATACAAATGAGAAATTACTACATTCAGGCATACAATGTGAACTTTAGTTGTATACATGAGTCAATCTCGTGTATAACACACTCTGACCCGTTTGCAAAACAGTACTCAAACCCTGGGGTAAAAGCAAAACAGTAAACGTTGGTTACATTAACCATAGATGAATGGACTTAAATAGATTGTCTAAGTAATAAATCTTGAGAGTATGCGGGAATGGCTCGATGAGTGTGTAGGTTTATATTAAACAGGTCGAGCGGGTAGGAAAAACCTTTGAAACAACCGGACTGAAAGTCACCTAAATTATACTCATAATGCATATTAATCTGACAGTTTTGATTCGACCCAAACATGCCCATTTTGGTTCATACCAAAAAATGCTCATTTTGACACCACCCTGTTTTAACCTGTTACACAACCCACACATTTTGCCACCTCTGGCTTAAAGGAACACCACAACTATTATTTCACATTTAAGTGGCTAAAACCTTGTCGACGTGACGCTAATTTTTACCGATGTTGATAATGAGTGGCAATCTGGCATTATCAACTGGAATTCATGAATGCACATGTAAAACAATAAATGAAATTTTTTGTTGGAAATCAAATCATTTCGTTCTTCTTGTGTAACAAAAAGACAACACAATTTATATCATAGTAATTTCTTGAAGCGGCTGCGATATTAGAAAGAAGCAATCTGTGGGAACCGCAAGACTCATTACATGTAGCACGGAGAACCTGGGAATCCATACATTTGAACACCGAAAGGAACTTTTTTTTTTTTGGTTAACAGAGGTGGTACCTCCGGCAAACTTTTATAAATGATCAAATATTAGTATCTGTACAAGCTGTAAGTGGGAATCCCACGAAATATAATACTAGTTGTATTAAGAGGCAAGATACGACTTTAATCAGTAGACCCACTTGTTCCATACTATTCCTAGAACTTTAGAAATAGCTATAGCCTCGGACATACAAATAAACCCACCCCCAGCGAGCAACTTACACGAAATAGCCCACATGACATATTAAGCACTATCGTGAAAAGTTATGTGGTCAGTAACTTCCAAATCTCAGCAGCCTTCTTAACATTTTGTGATGGTCTGAAAGAGAGGCTCCACAATTTTAATCTTACCACTTTTGCACAGCTTTTCAATAGTTTAATCACCACTGTTAAATATACGCATGTTGAGTTATTGCCACACATAATAGACCGTTGCCCCAAGAACCAATCGACCAAGAATACTCCATATTGAGTTAGCTTTACAACGTGGTTGAAGATAGTTGATAACATCATTCCAGTTCTCCGACACCATGTTCATATTTGCAAGCAACTTCATCTTTGACCATACCTCTTTTGGATATGAACATTGGGATTTACAAAAGGGCTAAGTCCCTCGAATGCAACGAACTTTGCTCAAAAGTCTATTGTATGCGACCAACTTTCGAGGAGGCATAAGAATGCAACCAACTTTCAAAAATGGTGTTTTAATGTAATTTGCTGATGTGTCGATGAGTTGTCAAACTCTCCGGAAGCCACGTGGCACATCCGTACGCTAAGTGTCACCTTCAATGAGCGACACATCAGCAAATTACATTAAAACACCATTTTTGAAAGTTTGTTGCATTCTTATGCCTCCTCGAAAGTTGGTCGATACAATAGACTTTTAAGCAAAGTTCGTTGCATTTCGAGGGACTTAGCCCTTTACAAAAGACACGGTTAATGTTTGCTAGCTTGTGTCTCCCATAGCTTCATTATCTTGAGTTTTTAGACTTTGACCCATCACTAGCCATGGATTTAAACGCATTCCCATCCTTGGAATGCATTGGCTATACCACACAATCCTGACCCATGGTACATCAGTCCCTTCTATTTGAATGTTCTTCCGCATTGCAATAGCCGAGAATATGATGGGATAATTTGACCAGGCATAATTAAGTGAAAAAGACTTGTAAGACTAAGCACTTAAAGTACGTAATATATGAATACTAGCTTGTCCAATATGTGTCTTCCCAACATGATCGCATTTGATCGATGCTACTAATTCAATAAGTGTAAAAATCCATATAGATATATCGTAATGGAAGAGAATAATAGGGAGAGACGTCAAAAAATTTTTTAAAAAAATAAAGCCTAACGATGCTGTTAATAAAATGGCATTGTTCATGGTTTGATGACCCCTTATTTTGGAAGAATGGTAAATATCAGTGTTTATCGTAGTAGTAGCAGTTGCACTTTTTAAGCCTTTAAGCACATGTCAGATTCATCCATGTCATTCCTTTCTTGGCTTGAGTTGGCTTCCGATAAACTCCAGAATACAAACACACTTTTAGTCTTTTACATTAGATGATGAATTCCAAATTACATTCATCATTTTTGCTAAATAAAGAAACATAGAAATCATTATGAGGACTCATCCAATTAATCCCTTTACTGACCTTTTGAATCCAACTTAAAGTTTTGAGTATAGTATATAAAGACCCTTTTTACTAACCTTCATAATCCAACTATAAATACTTACTACTATTTAATGCAAATAATGTGAAACACTAAATATTATTTCTCACTCCACTAAAAATGTGTAGTACGTAATGCTAACACTTAGTGATTTTTTTTGGCAGATTACCTAAAATAGAAACGAACTTTGACTGAATTTTGCATTTTAGAAATGAACTTTCAAAAGTTTTAATATTAGAAATGTACTTTCAATTTAGTTGTTATTCTATCAACCTGTTAACTTTTAACCCAATCCCCGTTAACTCAACGCTGACATGGTAGCTGACGTGGTGATCCATGTGGTTGCTGACGTCAGCGAGAGAGAAAAATTAAAAAAATAATTATTATTTTTAAATTTTTTTTTTTTTAAATGCCTTCAAATCAATGATCTTGGATATTGGATACAAGAGTTTCTTCACACCTTACTTCAAATGTAGGTAATCTCAATTTTCCTTTTAATTCTAGTTTTATTCAGTATGATATTGTAGGTGATGGATCCCAATTTTTATTACCCAAATGAGACATAGTCAAAAAAAATTTTTAAAAAATAAAATAATTTTTTTTTAAGAAAATTATTATTATTATTATTATGTATTTAAAAAAGAGTATTGTTAACGACAACCCCAAGGGCTATAAATAACGTGCATAAATGGTTGTACTTTGATTAATATTTATGGGTATAAGTATCAATGCGTGTTTTAATACTCAAGATCATCGATTTGAAGTCATTTTTAATAAAATTTAAAAAAAAATTATATTTTTTTTAAAAAATTTTTCTCTCGCTGACGTCAGCAGTCACGTGGATTGACACATCAGCGATATCACCACGTCAGCTGCCCTGTTAGCATTGAGTTAACGGAAGTTGGGTTAAAAGTTAACAAGATGCTAGAATAGAAACTAAAATTGAAATTACATTTCTAATATTAAAACTTTTGAAAGTTCATTTCTAGAATGCAAAATTCAGTCAAAGTTCGTTTCCATTTTAGGTAATTTGCCTTTTTTTTTTACACTATTTCATTGAAAAATAAATGTACATACATTACTAACGTTGAAGATGCTGTAATCACTATTCACTAATTATCATATAAATTAGTTAAAACATGTTAATTGCTAACGGATTTGTATCAATCAATTGAGGGTTTGAGAGAAACTCGTTCAATTAGAGGATGTTAATTGCTAACGGTTTTGTATCAATCGATTGAGGGTGTTATTTATATGCAATTTTAAAGTTTTTTTTTCTAGGTAAGTTTGATGTTTCCGATAACTAATCATTATCGTCATCATGTAAAGGAGAAGAAAAACAAGATGATTCATCGGATTCATGTGATGGAGAAGATAAAGATGCAGGCCGATTCATCTTGATGTAGAAGATGATATTACGATTTGTGGGCTCCAATTTAAAGGAGAGGTTGAAGGGTTGATGATACGTATTATTTTTAGATGGAAAAGTTAACTAATTTAAAAATATATTTAACAAAAACAGGAGATACTAAGGGCAGTTACAAATATGACGTGGAGGTACAAGTCACCAAGCCACATCACCTTGTGAAATATTTTTTGTAAAAAATGAGTGAATCTAGCATTTCTCTATCAAATATGACGAAAGTAATTAGAATGGTTTGTGTGTGCAACTTGAGGGGGTGGCTGATTTTTAAGAGAGAAATGTGTCATTTAGCTAAAGAAGAGTTGGTCACATTTCTTTATTCTGCTTTGAATTAGTGGATGGGACCAAAAAAGTAACATCAGTGGGCACGTACTAGGACTTTATGTGACAGTTATAGGAACGGTGGAGAAGATGGTGATACTAGGATGCATGGGACCAGCCAACTAGCTAACCATTTCGTCGTATCAGAGGAATTGAAAGACAACATAACATGAAAGAGTAGTAGCCAACAAGTTGCAACTGTAACATGTAAGTTTCTTTTGATTTCCATCGTCCTAAACCACCGTTAACTCATCAAATCTGTTGTGTAAACATTTAAAATTAATAAAGCGTGTGTTGATTTCTATAGTAATGGGTTTTAGGTCTTAATATATATTAGGTATTACTACTTTATCATTATTAGGTAGCCTAATTATTTGTTATTTAGATGTTAGTGCCCCATTTCACTTTATAAAGAAGAATATTCTTTGCTTGGGAAGTACTTTGAGGAATATATAATCTGTTAAACTAAACTTGCTATCTTGTAGACGACCAGTTAAATATTCTCCAAAGCATGACATACTTCATAATAATGCCCTAATGACTAAGACCGTTGGTTGATCCTTGTTATTCAACTATTTCCATCACATATGGTGTTGCTTTGATTGATGTAGTATTAAGTGCGGAAGTTGGCAAACTTTGAGCCACACTTGCTAAAAGTAGCAATTTCGACCCATTTACTTTTGAATGGGTTGATTCGGGTTATATATTATCTACTGGTTGAATAAAAAAGAGCTGAAGACGATAAATCATGTTATTTGAGATCTTACTTATTTTTTTAAATACCTTTTCACAAAATGTGTTTAGGGCCAACCCGATCTGGTTCAACCTGTAACAAAACAGGACTTTTTCTGGTCCGTTAACAAGCCCGCACTACCCGGACTTGTTTCCACCTCTGGTAATCACCATCATCTGAACTGGAATTAGTTGCTTAACAAATTAATTTGTCATCAAGAGATACATAATGAACAGGTGCTAGGACCTAAGCAAGCAATCAATGAACTACAAGGCTTTTATCCTACAAACTTTAATAAAACTCCTAGCTACGTAGCCAAATATTCCATAAATTACTACAACAAGAGAAATAAAGATCACTATATTAAAGTTGCAGAGACCTAACAATTCCCTTGAAAAACTGTACCCAGATGTCCATGCTGAGGTCCATATGATGAGGTCCCATGAAGTGGTGCCATCATCAGGCTGCTATTTGGTAGGTTAAATGCCACCTGCTGATTAGGGAGGCTCCATTGGTACAGAGCTTTTGCCATGTGGTGGTGGTGCGGTGGTTTTGGCAGCAGTGTGGCCTTGGTGAAGGTACATTCACCTGGTTTTGGACACGTATCATTTTCTGGCAACTGTGTCTTTTTGGTAGTGTCATTTAGGTGGACCGTAGTGATATCATGAATGCTTGACCTCCTTTTATCCTTTCCGCCAGATAGTTGTCGAATGAAGTACTTTTGCGCATGACTCGCGACCTGTGTAGGTGTTCTGGTTGTTACAAAGTTCCGTGAGATATTTCTCCAGTCACCTTTACCATACTTCTTCAGCCCCAAGAGAAATTGTCTGAAATAAAACCATGAAATAAGAATTAGTCATAATAATGCTGTATGGACCGATCCCTTTACAATTTCATGCAATGCCAAGTTGCATATTTATAATAATCATGTCAGTGCACAACTTGTTTTAATGATTTTGTTAAAACTTCATTTGGTGCTCATCATCTTGGATCATATCATCTAGAGTATCTATTGTCTAGCTACTTACATGTAGATAAATTGCTAGTATAGGTAGAAAAATGGGTAATTTAGTATGGGTCAAAACAGGCTGGGTCAGGTAGGATTGACCCGAAATGCTTCTTGAACAAGTTCTATTATATTGTCTTTTATTCTTTTATTTGTTAATAAATAAACAGTGTGTAAAACATATTATTTATAAAATTATTTTGGTTATTCTAGGCCTATTTAATTTTGAGCTATTTAATATCTATTTTACTTGTTTGACACCGATGAAACATCAACCGAATCAGCTCATTGATAAGTAAAAAAGGTTGAAATAGCCACCTTCAACAGTTACTACCATCGATAAAGGAAAACCGAATATTTTAGTAAATATAAGTTAGTACCTGTGCTCTTCTTCTGTCCATGGAATTCCTTTTTTCTTTTCATGATCAGGAAGCCTATTTGATGCACATGATCTCTTTACTCCTCCTCCTCCTGGGCTGTATAAGTATTGTGGATGATTATTGGCCACCCATTCCAATGTCACATGATCAATATCACTAGTATTATATCCAGGTACAACTAACACCCCTGCCTCTATCTCAGTTATATCTTCTTCCAACTTTCGATACTGATTCATCACATCACTCACACTTTTCCCCGGAATCATTTGGGCCACATTGTGCCACCGATCGGGTGTTTCTTTATCGAATAATGCTAGTGCATCCTCAAACCGTTTGTTTTCTTCCGGGGTCCATTTAGTCTGGTTGGTTCCCTCGAAAAACATGGTTGAGCCCATGAAATATGATGATGAAGATAGGATTTCGGGTCCTTGATTCATCATATTGTATTTGAGAGTAAAAAAGGGATGAGTTCGATTTGATAGGGAAAAATGAATGGAAGTGGAGAGTTTATAATGGTTTATTGACATAAGCATGAAGTGAGGAATCTAGGAAACAACCACCTTTCCGATACATGAGGAAATATGGTAAAAGATTAAAAGGCTTAGTATAAGTATATCATCAGATCAGATAATGAACAAAGCATAAGAATTTAATTAAGACATCAAAAAAGAGACACAACCCATGAAGCTTATTGAAGTAAAAAGGAGGGGATAAATAGAAGTTAGCTAAGTAAGTGAGTGAGCTTAAAGAATTGAATTGTAATTGAAGTGAATCCAAGTCTGTCAGCAGCAAAAACTGTACTTGATTGAAAGGGGAGGGGGTAGAGATCTGAATTGGCAGATTATATATAATACCAAAAGGAGGAGCTTTAATTAACAAGAGGTGGTTACATATGATTGGCTGATATGGTGTTCGTGGGGTCATCTGCTAAAATAATACAGTAGATATTTAAAGTATATAGAGCTGGCCAATGAGAAAGGTGAAGACAACAAATAAAATGTCATTGGTAAAACAGAAGCAGAAGCAGATGCACATGGGAGGGGTTTTATGGTAATTTTATCATACAAAAAAGTTTGGCACCAGTTGTGTTGACATTTACTGTGACCTTCACCTTCTAGGAATAATTTGTGGTCATAACCCGTCCTCCACTATACTCTTTGCATCAACAAATGGGTTGGGTTGGTGTCCTTGGATTTTATCTGTTTTACTCTAGTAATGAAGCTAATAGGCAATCTGTACTACCCATGACTATGTTCAAAAGTTTTATACGTTCCATCCTAAACTATCTCGGGCTTCTAATTAAGCGACCTTGTTTTCACAAAGAAGAGGTGTTTAAAGTTTAAAGTTTGTGCAGTGGCTATATTCATATTAGAGATGGACAGATGTACTTTAGCTCGAGACCGGGCCTAGAAAAAACTCAACAAAGGCTGGCCTGAAAAAGCCCGGCTCGACCCGAACTTGAATGCCATGACCCTTAATGAGCAAAAAAGATTCGAACTTTTGTGTAAAACAGTTCCATTTACGAGATTTTTGATTTATATATTCCCAGTTTATAATAATTCAATGCGAATATGATAATAAGGGGTAGAGATTACACAATTCAATTCAAATTGGGTATTATTATTTTGTCATTACTGTTTTGTCTAAAGTGAGTGGAAATTAAAGTGAGTGGAAATTTACAACACATGGGACATGGCATGGTCAAAGAAATGATCAAAGAAAAGACATATATTTTCTTTTTAATTTTCAAGAGAAATTCATATCTTCAATTAAGCAATTAAGGCTAGGGGTAGTTTGGGTATTTCTGATATCCTTTTCCTAAGGCAATTAAGCCAAAACTTGAAAATGCTTAATAAGGGATAGAGATTGTAAGTGATAATCAACCGTCACGTATAAAGTGCTTTTGATTGTTGAACCGGAAGAAATTTGCAAATTGTGTCTGTGTGTTTCTGCAATTTCTTCAATTATTATATTATTTATGAACTCATTAAAACATTCTAAATATATTACAAAAATCATTTTTTATATTATTTATGAAAATTTTACTTGTTGAAATGCTCCTTGACTAGTGCCCTAATACCGGTCCCAATGGGCCCGTCGGTTAATTCGTCGGTGACAACCGACGCCATAGGCATGGGCCGTCGGTTCGTCGTCGTCGGTGCCGAGCGTCGCCATAGCGACGGGGAGAGGAGGGGGCACGTCGGTGGGTTCAACGGCATTAGAAAAAGTAAAAAATAATAAAAAATTAAAAAAATATATATCAGTTGGGCAAGAAACGGTCAAAAAAATATTTTTTTTTTACTTTTTACATACACTATAAATTAAACATGTTCCAACCAATTTTTCACAACATTCACACCCCAATTTTCAAATATCCACAACTTCTACAAATTTTACTTTCCATTTCACCACTTTCAACCAATTTTCCCCAACATTCACACCCCAACTTTCAAATATTCTACAACTTCTACAATTTCTACAACTTTAATATTCTTTCCATTTCATCTCTTTTAACCATTTTTTCACCACTTTTATACCAATTTTCTACAACTTTTATACCAAATTTATCTCCAAAAAAATGAGGTGAAATCAATCTACCGAGCAAGATATGTGGAACAACCTAATAAACAATCTCATTCCGAACCCAACACATAATCCAACTTCACCAACGTCAACTTTTTTCGCTCAATCGAGCAACTCATCACCAAGTCAACGCCCGATTTTTCACCATACGCAAATCCATCCACACCATACCAAAGTTATCAAAGCTACCCAACGTATCAACATTTTCCACCACACATTCTATTTCAGCAATCTACCGCGGCGTTTGGAAACCCACACTACATTCACCAACCTCATCACTCGGCTTTCACCTCATATTCACCAACACCAATTAGCTACCCACAATTCGGAAACATCAACACTCCACCCCAACCCCAACCCTGATGGAGGTTCAAGTATTGAGGATCGAGCCCACATGTTTCTGGAGGCCCACAAGCGTGTCACAAAAAGGGTTGCACGGAAAAGAGCGTAACTTGAGCTACAGGGCTCCGTTTCAGGCCCATGCTTGAAGCCCAAAAACGGCTCCGTTTGGAAGATATGACTCATTCTATGTTTAGTCTGTTCATTTTAGGCTTTTGTTTTGAATTGTATGTTTGGCCCGTTATGTTTTAAGGGCCCGTTTAAATTTTTGCTTGTTATTTATGCTTTCTTCTTCATTGTAATGAACTCAGTTTTTCAATTTCAAGAATTTCGATTTCACTCTCCATTTGTGAATCATTTCTAATTTCACGGTATTCTTTTGTGAATCAACGTGCTTTTGGAAGAGATTTCTCCTGGTATTCAAAGGAATCAATAGGTTTAATCTATTATCCCATTTGTACACTACATCAAACCCGAACCCGTTGCAAAGAAAGGAAAATCAAGAGGAAAGCCTAAAGGCAAACCAAACGCTGCTCCAACACGGAAAAAGATAAACGAGGCGTTTCACAAAGTCACGAAGTTTTTTGGGACAAAGTTGAAGCCGACTATAATGAGGTGGCACCTAAACTCCGTACCTTGAGCCAAATTCTAGGCAAATGGTACAATATTCATACGGATTGCAAAACTTTCATTGCAATCCACAAAGAGCTTACGAATCCTCGTCAAAGCGGGGCAAGTGACGAACAAATTGTGAAAGCTTGTCATGCAACAGTTGTTCACCGACGACCCGCTTCGTCGCCCGCCCGGTCGTACATCTTCAAGAAAAAGACAAAAAAGTTCGGGTTCAAGTGACGCCGCTACTTCTTCAGGTTCTTTGGAAGAACAAGAACGTTTGTCAAACATACGAGCCGCGGAAGTACAACAAAGAACATTGACCACGATCGAAAGAAATGCGACCAAAAAAAAATATTAAATCGTGGAAAATGCTTCTTACACCAATCCCGTCGTTTCTAAAAGGCAAGGAGAAAAAAAATACTCAAACAAGTGCGGAAAACCGTGGTTGACAACTATGAGACGGATTACAAAACGTTTTTTGTTCACGAAGCGGGTTCGGGTTCAACCTAAGTGGAAGATTCGGACGAAGACGAGAACGAGAATGAAGACGAGAACGAATCGGAGTAGACAACTAGTTGTTATTTTAATTTTCAATAAATGTAATTTTTTTCTTTTTTTAAGGAATTGTAATATTTTATTTTATATTATTGTAATATTTTTAATTTATATAATGAAAATGTATTATTTAAGTTTTTGTATTAAATAAATAAAGTAAATAGTGTGTGGGGCCCTAAAAAAAGGAAGTGATGGTACTGTAGACAATGAAATGTCAGTTTGTGTCAGTTGGGGAAAAAGCTGACATGGTGCAGAAGTGGCACAAATTGACGCGTCAGTTTGTGTCACCCATTGGAAGGAGTCTAAGGACACTAATTAGATTTTCCCTTGCAGTGTTTAGTCCATTATTGAGTATTGATTATATTCAACATGCAACAAAATCAATATGTACATATAATTACCAAGTCACAATCAATATGAGGATAAATGGTTACTTTCGATTCACAACGACGTACAACTACGTGTATCGCCACAAATTATGAAAAGTTATAGAGAGACATATTATGATAGACTTGAGAAACATATGTAGTTACTAAATAGTAGTAGATTAAAGCTAGCTAGAAATAATTATATATGTGGCTTAAGTTAAAAGTTACATGTACGTTATGTTCTGATCCTCAAAAGGGTTTAATTTCCACAACTGTCAATGGGTTTACACAAAACTTGCCATATGATTTCATTATTGTTGAAAATCTTATATAACCAGCGTAGCTATTAAATTGAATATTTTTTTACAAGGCCACTCTTATCAACCTCCTCGGTTGACCGTCGGTTCCAAATGACTGAGCCGACATCAATGGCACCAGCTTGTTAGTATTGTTCTATATGTTCAACCCATCAGATATCTGACGCTCTACCCCCCTCTCCTTTTTGCGTGTGTATACAACTAATTCCAAATTGGAAAATATGAAACTCAAAAATTAAAGTGACAGTATCACTAATGGTAGTGATGAGCCAGTTTTGTAAAAAACTGATGTAGCCCAGTCAATTTGAGTTACACATGTAAGTGTTATAAGTAAACCATTAAGCATATGAACTTACTTTTGTTCAAATATATACGCTGGTGTCTTAATAATCATAGAAAATTACCCGCACGATGCAGCGGTTACAAATGAGAAAAATGTAACAATGATAAATGGTTATAACTAACAATAATATTAATCAAAGAGATAATGATAGTTATTGGCGGTGATCACTAAAAATATCGATAATATTCAATTCTCGAGAATCAGATTCGGAAATGATTAATTGTTGATGCTAATATTATTAAATTCAATTATACTTGCAAAGTTAAATTATAACTAATTAAAGTGCTTCAAACTTTTTATTATTTTCTTCATATTTAGCAAGTTTATGTAATTCTAAATGATGTTAAAAATGGAATGTAGTAATCATTAATTTTCTTTCCATAATCAGTTAGAGGGTAGTTTAGTCTTTTATAATATGAGTAGGGGTATATTGGTCTTTTTCGATCTTTAATTTTGTAAGGCTATGAAGAAAATAGCCAAATAATTTATAAGGTGTATAGATTACGAGTTTATTTAACTATCTATCTATGTGTGTGATACTGATCCGAAGCACAAGAAGTTGGAAATGAAAATGAAGTATATCAATTTCATTTGAAAACAACTATTAACAATAATAATAGTAATAAATAATAATAATAATTGGGACTTTCCAAAAGTGGAAAGATTCTTAAGTTCGCTTCTTCCCCATAGAAGTTGCATGTGGGGGCCTATTAACAGCTTGCAGACCTCACCTCCCTTCCCTCTATTTTATTATATTTTATTCAATTCAATCACTTTGCAAATCTTCAGTGTCGAACTGTACTTTTCCTCTTAATAACATAACATAACATACTTTGCAAATCTTGTTAGATAATGATTAAGTTTGTAAATCGAGTCAAGGCTAAGGAGTTTAATTAGGTTCATAACGATTTAAGAAGATAATTATCTATCTACTTTAAAATAATTGAATTTCGTTAATTATTAGAAAAAGTGCATGAAATCTCTGAGCCTTCAAATTGAACTTGTTTATGGAAATTGATTGGTTGATGCCTGTTTGAAGTTAAGGGAACTTAAATTTTGTTTATAATAAATATGTTAAATTAAATATTATATTATTATTAATGAAAGTAAGAGAGTATTACAGTATTATTATACTAATATTTATTTATTATTGTTTTTATTATATATATATATATATATATATATATATAATAACAATAATAATAAATAATAATAATAAAATAACAAGGAAAGGAAGAATGGGGATGAGTATGACTCCCGGTTCTGACCTTTGGTGTGGAGTAGGGACGGAGGGAGGGACGAATGACAGCAATTATGAATCACTAGCTATTGCCTTTGCCTATTGGAAGTAGTAGTAGTATTATATTCTCATTTCAATTTCAATTTCAATTTCAATTGAATTATTTTTTTTTAGATGTTCATTCTATAATAATTTTATTAGCTTTGCAACAATATTTGATCGCAAAATAATTATTAGTTTGAGACAAGATAACATACAAGATGTACATTATAGATCAAAGCAACACAATGTACGCGTATGGCAATCGCAACATGCTTCCATTAAATTGTTACTCGGTTATTATGTATCTATTCATACATCGATTGATTTCTCTATAGAGACATAATAATAGACAAGTCTTTTAGTTGATGTGGCAAGTCTCTTTTTTCACCACCTAAAACTTTGTCCTAAATGTTTACTCTCATGTAAACTTGCTATTATTATTTATTATCATTACATTTTTATTAGGCCCCGTCCCGACCTTTGGGTTGGAAATTGGGATGTGCTGACTAGGCCATTGCAGAGGGCCAATGAGGCATTTTTTCTCCACGTCCAATATACTTCAACTTTAGCCCACTAAGTAAGGTCCAATTTCAATTAAGTTTGTCTTACTACGTGCTTCATATATCAATCAACTACTATATGTACAGAAGCATCGGTATCTTTTTGAGTTGCTTTGTAGATTAAATTTTTAATAGCACATTTTTTTTTAAATACGGTTATTATAAAGGGAAAATCACAAAAATATCCAATCATCACACCTATTTTAACAAAATAATCCTTTGACCAACACTTTTCACAAACTAATCCATTGACTGACGTCAAACATGGCGCCCCCGGCGCCCCACCCTATTTATTCCATTTTTAAACTTTAAAGTCAACAAAATGATGGGCCCGGCGCCCCTCGGATGTCATATCGGCGCCCCACCCTCTCACACATGTCACCATCGGCGCCCCTCAGATGTCACATCGGCGCCCCTCGGATGTCACATCGGCGCCCCACCCTCTCACACATGTCACCATCGGCGCCCCCTCACACATGTCACATCGGCGCCCCACCCCGTCACATCGACGCCCCACCCTCTCACACACGTCACCATCAGGGGCGCCGGGCCTTGACTTTAAAGTTTAAAAATGGAATGAATAGGGTGGGGCGCAGGGGGCGCCATGTTTGGCGCCAGTCAATGAATTAGTTGTAAAAAATGTTGATCAAAGAATTATTTTGTTAAAATAGGTGTGATGATTGGATATTTTTGTGATTTTCCCTTTTATAAATCACAGTGGAAACAAAATTTCTTGTGTCAAACCTAACCAACCATCCTATATCATCCATTGACTCCTTATTTATTAATATTATTATTGAGTTATTTTTTTGCCCTTAGATATTAGTTCAGTCTTCATTTTATTACTTTGATTATTCAATTTATATATTTGGCTTTTAGTGATTTGATGTTATATATATCAAATTTGTAAATTGTTGGTTGTAGACCTCTAAGTAGTATGGTTTGGGATTGATTATATGATAGTTCTGCTTCCAACTATGGATGTCAAGATTAAATTTGACGTAATAATTGCTACACAAATTGTAGGATATTATTAAAGATAGACATTATATTCTATCTATTATGTGTTTAAAGTGGGCCCTTTTTCGTCTCTGCAGTCTGCACTGAGCCATTGAATTTCACGGGCCGGACATGATTTATAGAAATTATTTGAAAGCAAACTTGCTAATAAACGTTAATGATATGTCATTCCACAACTAACAATTCACTAGAAAAAACATTGTAGATTTTCAACTAATAATTCCCTATAATCAATCAACACACATTTTCTGTTTATATATTTCTCTTTTGTTCTAGCATTTTGTGAAAACAAGTATAGATCTACTTGTTTTAGACAATAATCAATCAGAATTCACAAGAACACAAATACGAATGAATAACTTTCATAAACTAGAATCGGTCAAAGACCAAAAACAAGACTAAATCCTCACTACAAACTCAAAACACTCAAGCAATTATTCATAAAAGGATGATAATCACTTCATTCAATTACTAGAGTTTATCAGTGATCAAATACGAATACAGAGAAATGAACAAGAAGAAACGATTGCAAAAGTGATGAAACCCTAAAACTAAAGATGTTTATATACATAAAACACTTTTACATTATGACACAAATGGTCCCTGCAGTTTTCTTTCTCTTCAACCACCAAACTTCCTTTTATCTCAATTATATCCTGCATTCATAAAAATATATACAAACAAAATATATACAAAAAATATCCAACTAAGATTGAATTTACCATTTCATATTTTATCACTCCCCCTCAATCTTAGCTTGGAATAAACCTATTAAACCAAGTCTTTTACAAAGATAGTTATGTTGAGCAGCTGACAATGCTTTAGTAAAAATATCCGCTACTTGAGAATTTGATTCAATTTTTATAGTTTGAACAATATGTGCACTTATCTTTTCTCTTATGAAATGAACATCAACTTCCAAATGTTTGGTTCTTTCATGGAATAAGGATTGGCAGCAATTTGTATTGCTGACTTATTGTCACAATATAAAGGAACATAATCTTCAAGTCATCAAGTAATTTTAGTATCCACATTATTTCACAAGTAGCATTACTCATACCTCTATACTCAGATTCAGCATAAGATCTTGAAACAACATTTTGTTTCTTGCTTTTCCAAGAAACATTTGAATTTTCAAGATAAACACAATAACCATTTACTGACTTTCTACAAGAAATTGACTTTGCCCAGTCAGCATTAACAAAAGCACTCAAATTAAGATTGTCAGACTTCACAATTGATACTCCTTTACCAGGAGACAATTTAAGATATCTCAACACATGTATTGCAAGTTGAAAATTTGACTGTAATGGAGAATGCATAAACTGACTAAGACAATGGACAACAAAAGAGATATATGGTCTAGTCATAGTCAAATAGATCAGTTTACCAACAAGTTTATGATATTCATTCACATTACTAAGCACTTTATTATTTGCAGATTCATTCAAAGAAATAGAAATAGACAAATTTTGTTCAATTGGAGTTGTAAGAGGTTTACAACCCGAAAGACCAAATTCATTCAAAAGTTCTAAATAAATAAACAATACTTTCTTTGATCGATACAAATTCCATTGCTTATATCAAGCACTTCTATTCTCAAGAAATACTTCAATTTTCCAAGATCCTTAATCATAAAATTTGAAGATAAGTAAGCTTTGAATTTATCTATTTCATGATTGCTATTACCAATTATGATTATATCATCAACATAAACAAGTATAACAACAAATAAATCTTTATCAGTTTTGACATATAAGGAATAATCATTGATACTTTGAATGAAACCATTATTCTTAAGCACAAAAGTGAATTTCTCATTCCATTTTCTAGGAGCCTGCTTAAGACCATATAATGATTTCACTAGCTTACAAATTTTGTTATTATCATTGATTAAATAATCTTCAAGAGGTTTCATGTAAACATATATCCTCAACAATTTCACCATAAAGAAAAGCATTGTTTATATCCAATTGATATAAATTCCAACCATTTTGAACGGCTAAAGAAATAAGACACCTCACAGTAACCATTTTAACAACAGGAGAAAAGGTTTCCTCATAATCTATACCTTCTATTTGATTAAAACCTTTAGCTACTAATCTTGCTTTATATCTTTCAATTTCACCATTAGATTTATACTTTATTTTATATACCCATTTACAACCTATGGGTTTTCTGTTAGCATGAATATCAACAATTTTCCAAGTATTATTTCTATTTAATGCTTCCATTTCTTTATTCATAGCATCAACTCAATGTTTATGCTTAACAGCTTCTAAGTAAGAAGTAGGTTCAGTACCTTTATTTAGACTAGAAACAAAACAATAATCCTCAGAATCAAGTAAAGAATAATTATCAACTTTTTCTACTCCATATCTAACTTTCCCTTCAATCACATAATCACTAAATTTACTTGACATACTTGCTGTTCTCCCTGATTTTCTTAAACCTGATGTTTCTGTTGAATCATGAGTTGGAACAGTATCAGTTTGTTGAAAAATGCCCCAGGGTTATGGCTGTTTTCATCAAGTGTTGCATCAGACTCCTCCTCAAGATTACCACCTCAAGTGTAACTTGATGAAGAATCCATGTCATCACTGACTTCAGTATTATTGTCTCCCCCTTCATCATTGGGACTTATAGGATTTTGGTTATCATTTTCTGAAAACATTTGGTCAAAAATATTTAAATGATTAACACTTTCTGAATCAGTATTAATATTATCTTTTAAAGACATTTTAAATGGAAAAACACTTTCATAAAACTTGACATATCTGGAATACAAATTTTTTTTTTATCAAGGTTATAAAGCTTATAACCTTTCTTCACACTAAAATAACCAATCAAAACACATTTATTTGCTCTACTACTAAACTTATCACTATTATTTAAAACAGTTGCAAAACAAAAACAACCAAAAACCCTCAAGTGAGAGAGATTAGGCTTAATGCCAAAAACCAACTCAAAAGGAGACTTTCGAGAAAGAACAGAAGTAGGCAACCTATTAATCAAATAACATGCAGTTAAAATACAATCAGTCCAGATGTAACCCCCCTTGAAACATAAGACTTCTTGCTACATTTAGCAGATGTCTATGTTTCCTTTCTGGAATTCCATTTTGTTGAGGTGTGAATGCACAAGATGTTTGATGTAAAATTCCATTAGTTACACAGAAACTATCAATCTTATTATTTACAAACTCAGATCCATGGTCACTTTCAAACATTTTAATCATAACATTAAACTGAGTTTTCCATAAAGAATGAATATATTCAATATTAGCAAACACATGGTCTTTTGTTTTAATTAAGGATACCCATACAGCTTTAGAATAATCATCAACAATAATAAGAAATGATTTGATTCCTTCCTTACTTTGAATTTTGTAAGGACCCCACAAATCCAAATGCACAAGTTCACCCAAACAAGTAGTTTTATGATCACTTAAAGGAAAAGATTATCTAGTTTGTTTTGCCTTATGACAAATATCACAAGGTTCATTACTTGAAAAATGTTTCAATTTAAGATTGGATTTTAAAACATTTAACACTTGATCAGCAGGATGTCCCAACCTACTATGCCACAAATTTATAGATGCACAATCATAATTCACACTGTTATTTAAAATATTTATACCTTCAAGACCAATTTTAAAATAATAGAGTCCTCCAGACTCATCATCAATCCCTAGAAGTTTGTTTTTCTTCAAATCCTGAATATAACATCTAGTATCATCAAACCTAACAAATAACTTCATATTTAGCTAGCCTATGAACAGACAAAAGATTAACACAATACTCTGGTACATAAAGTACACCATACAAAATAATATTTTCATTCAGTTTATCATTTCCCATTTTTCTGATTTTTGCTTGAGTACCATTGGGATGTCCAACAGTAATATTAAAACCAGAAACATCAACTGTGCTAAACATATTATTATCATTACAAATCATGTGTTGATTTGTCCCAGAATCAATAATTCAATCAGTTATACGTGTATAAATCTTTTTATTCAAATTTGAACAAAAATTTTATCAAAATTTTCATTAAAACATTAATTATTGTTAACAAATATACCTGCCATATTCACATTGACACTAGGTGCAGACTCATTTTTCTCACTTATAAGACTCATAATCTTCATAATCTGTTCATCAGAAAATGGAAGACTAGATTGCACAGCAGAGTTAGAATTATCAGAAACAGAATTATTATTATTAGCCACAAACTTTGATGCATTTTGATTGAAGGGTTTCCTTCTGTAACCAGGAGGATATCCTACAATCTCATAACACCTCTCAATAGTATGACCTATCATGCCACATTGTGTACATTTTAGATTAGGATTTGGACCTCTATTAGGACCAGAATTTGATCCTCTATTGTTACTAAGCCTTCTATTATTACCATTATTATTATTATATGTAAAGGTTTTAGCAACAAAAGAAGCAATCTGAGATTTTTGTGAACCATCATTAGACATAATACCTCTTTGTGACTCTTCTCTAGATATCAAAGCAAATGCAGATTTTACACTAGGAAGTGGATCTCTACTTAAAATATTACTTCTTATAGGTTGATAAATATCATATAATCCTATTAGAAACTGCATAAGTTTTAATAACTGATTATGATCCAAAAATTGTTTAGCAGCAGCACAGGTACAAGTTGGTGACTTAACAAGAGCATCATATTGTTTCCACAAAGAATTCAACTTATGATAATATTTAGACACACTAGATCCACTTTGTGTTAAGGAATTTATTTTATGATGTAGATTAAATGTAACAGATCCATCAATTTTATCATAAGTCTCTTTTAGTTCTAACCAGACAGTAACAACATTATTAGAGAAAATTTGTCCCAAATACAACTCATCAGATATAGAAGTTAAAATCTATGTTAACACTACTGAATTACATATGTCCCATTGACTAGATAAAACTTCATTAGTTGCATAATCTTCTTTTAGACAAGTACCTTCAATAAATCCTAATTTATTTTTAGTTACAAGAGAAAGAGACATTGCTCTACTCCAAACATTATAATTCTCTGTGCCTTTTAATTTTATTGAGATGAAAGCAGTTCTAGTGGTATCACTAGCATGTAAATAGAGAGGATCTCCAAAATCAAGTTTACTAATCATTGTGACAGATGTACCAACAGCTTCATCATCCCAGCCATTTTAGAAATTTAATTACCGGTTTTGTTTAATATATAGAATTACAGAAAACAAATAGCAAAGAATTCACACAAACCAAATAGTCACACACAAAACTACTTCAATCAATTCAGGTATCAATTATCACTAGAAATATAATAACAAATAGATCCTAGAAGGTTAGCCTAAGCAGGGATTCGTACAAGTGATCTCTCAAAGGGATCCCACTCTAGGTCTTACTTAGGGACCTCTCTTCTACCAAAAGACAACAATCGTTAGACAACAATATAATCAAGAAGAAATAACAATAACCAACTCAGATTGCAATTATCAAAGAAGAAACAACAATATAACACTTAAATATAGAAGTTAAAGAGATAAAAGGAATACCTCACAGAGTACTCCTTGCAATAAGCTATAAGAAGATGAAGAAGATCACAGCGGAAGACAGAAGAACAATTCTGAAGCAGCCAAGTATAATAGCAAACCCTAATTTGATAAATTAGGGTTTTTAGTCACGAACCAATAAACTAAAAAGGAATCTCAACCAGATGTCGAGAAACAACACCACAGGCCACAATTTAACCTAATCAGAATAGGAACCACGAGTTATCAGAAAGAAAACCTTAAATCACAAAATGAAGAAACCCTAGCCGCAACTATACAGATCCACACCAAAAATCTTACGCTCAAAGCCGAGATGGCTCTGATACCATGAAAACAAGTATAGATCTACTTGTTTTAGACAATAATCAATCAGAAATCACAAGAACACAAATACGAATGAATAACTTTCATAAACTAGAACCGGTCAAAGACCAAAAACAAGACTAAATCCTCACTATAAACTCAAAACACTCAAGCAATTATTCATAAAAGGATGAATAATCACTTCACTCAACTACTAGGGTTTATCAGTGATCAATACGAATACAGAGAAATGAACAAGAAGAAACGATTGCAAAAGAGATGATGTAGATCCCGTATGTCAGATCTGTTCGGATCGTTAAATAAAGTGCTAGTGCGGAATAACAAACAATTGATAATTGATTCACCAACACAAATCTCTATAACGTTTTCGTATATATTCACAATTGAATCATAAAGCTATACAATCACGAACACAAACTCGTTTTTCTCCTCTCCTCTCTCAGGAAAACGCCTCACTCTCTTCTCACAAAGTCTAACCCTAAAACTGAAACATAAAGTTCCTATTTATACACTTTAGTTTCCTCCTTGGCGACACTAGACAAGTGTCGCCTATAGCGACAGTGACTAAGTGTCGCCCTAAGACATGTAGTGTCACCTAAAGACACTTAGGCAAAACTAACAACTTTCAATTAAACTATTACAGACTAATTAACTTTAACAAGTACAAACGTTTGACCAACTGACTAACACACAAAATGCACCAACAAACTCCCCCATGTCAGCAGCTTGGTCAAATAAGTCTTCAGTTAGTCTTCATCAACAACTCTTTCATGTCTTCAACAATCGGAATCTCTTTCATGTCTTTAACAATAAGAATCTCCCCCATTGAGATAGCATGGTCTTCAAAGAATCTTGATGTCCAAATTCATGTGACTGACACAAATTTATCATACAATAAGGTCTTCAAATTCAGTGACCATCTCTCAATCATCAACTGCTTCTCCGATAGAATTTATCTTCACAGTCTTTGGAGAGTAACCGACATCCTTTACATTTTCAATATTTAACTTTGACAAGATATGTGATATTGAAGAAAATAACATAGAAATAAAATCTTTTTGTATTTTTTTTATAAACTAAAAACAAAGAATACTTAAAAATTAAGTAATCGGGGATAAGATTGTTTTAAGTCTGCTTAGGGATCATATCAGGCAAACATGCAATTATTAGGAAGTAGTAATTGTTATTTCGATCATCAGTATATTTGTCCACTTTAAATTTACATGATACACTTAAATCACCTTTTATAAAAATTATTTCAAGACGATTATTGGTATACTTGTCCACTTTAAACATGTTACACTTAAGTCTATGAGATTATTCATTATTATTCGTATATATATTTTTCTGTGATCCCCACCATAGATATACACCTTAACATCAGACATAGACCGCACTTCCATTTTTAGAAAGAATATAAGAAAATCATTTTTAAGAATCAAGCTAGCGGTGACAGGTCTGTACGGATGTACAACAAAGTGACATAACTTGATTCAGGTTTAAGCAAAACCAGACTTGGTCAAACTATTTTGGCGACCTCGTTAGATATCTTAGATTTTAAGACTTTTCAAGTGCATTGACTTGCGTTTGCTTAATGTTGAGTATATATTAATAGACACCAGGTCTATACTCACGTATAACAAAGGAAACTATCAATATATACCCCCAAATGATTTCAGATAAACCTCATGCATAAAAGTATGTCTAGCTTAATTAAGGTATTAAGACTTTTGTCATATATCACATGGTGTTGCTCACAAGATAATAAACAAGTATTTATTAAGCTTCTTAAATACTCAAAGATCATTTTGTAACATGCCTACCAATACATCGTATGATGAAGCTAATTTTCATAAAAAACTGTTTTAAATATGTCAGATAAACTAACTAACACATCAAACATAAACCTTAAAATTTCCATTTTATGCATGTCATCTGACGTACTATCATTTTCCAAGTTATTTATAGACACAACCCAACGTCTTTTCAAGAATTAAGAATCTTGTTGTTCACATTTCTGAATTAAATAATCATAATTTTTAATATTCAAAATTACTCCCCTTGAACAGCAAATTCTTATTTCCAACCCAAAAACACTCCTCTGAAACACAAAACATATTTTTGTATTTTTAATTTAATAAATTTCGTAACATTGCATTTCTTTGATACTAAAAAGTACAAAGAATGACTGTTGCATTAATAATAAAATTTTAAAAAAAAGTATCAAAATCACATATCAAGTCAAATCAAATGCCTTTTAGAACTTTTACCAACACGAAACTTCAGAAATTTCATCCAATCACAAATCATCATAACATTCTTCCAACAATATCCACATCCATGCAGTCACTAAAACATATTACTTTACAAAAAACTGACTGCATCACCACAAATAAACAAACGTTAGTACTTATGGGACACCCAAGCCTTGATAGACTTGGGTTGTCCATGATCATCCATAATCATCACATCAATGAGTTTATGATATTTTAAAAACTCAGAAGATTTCATTGATGCGTTGTTTGTGGATTTGGGTTTCCAAACCTGTTTAGGTTCATATGATTTATTTTCAACAATGTTGTGCTGTTGAACTTGAGGTCTACTAGGCATAACTTTGTTTACTCTTGCCATAGGTTTTGGAGAGTTTGATGCACAACTAGATACAGGCGAATATGAATGACACCTTGAAAAAGATTTTGAAAAAGAATTCCTGAAAGAGGAAGTTCTTGGCATCCCTCTACCAAACCTATCTAGGGATAATAACTTACAATCCCTAATAATATGGCCCTGTTGACCATAACGATAACAAGAACAACGCTCCACAAAAGATGTATTCCAATGAGTTCCCTCAAATCGTTTAAGTGGAGGACAATACACAGAAGGTCTATGAATAGGAACATTTGTTAAACATGCACTCTTTGGTGTATATGTTGAAGTAGATGTTCCTGAGGCTGAGTTGGTTGATGTTGAGCATTTATTATTTTCAGATTTATCAACCATTTTATCTTTCTTTGTATCCCTTTTAACATTTATAACCTTACTGGTTGACTCTTCAGGTATATCTTCTACCTCAACGACCTCCTCAACACTAACTGAAGGAGAATTATCAGACTTGATAAAAGTAGGCAATGGATACTCTGGCCGATTAGTTTTTTCATTTTCCTGCCTTTTGGGATTCGCTTTAGCTTCTTTAGATTTTGTGGCTGGCCATTTTGAATAGTCAGCTACAAAAACTTCAGTGCCCTCCTTAACAGGCAAAGGATAGTAGTTAGTAGGAGGTGGAAAGTAACCCAGTCCAGACTTACTATTCTTATCAGTCCTTTGCTTGCTAACGATTTCATCGAAGACATTTTGAGACTGTGAAAAAGTTAAGATTTTTCTATCAAAATACTCAGATTTAGACTTTAACTCATTAAGTTCTTTATTTAAAGGTTCAATTTCTTTAAGATAGCTATTAATAACATCTTGTTGGCTAAAGACTTTTGATTTATAAGTTTGAGTGTCTAACTTATAAGCCTCAATTTGCTTATCATAAAGTCTCTCATTAGCTTTTAGGAATTTATTTGACTCGGTGAGTTCAACAACTTTTTCTCTCAAGTCTTCATTATCTAATTGAGAGCATTTTAAAGAAGCATCAAGCTTAATACATGATATACAATTAACGGGTTCCTCAGGTTCATTATGTACCTCATGTACCTCATGTGCATTAGAGTCAACCTCTTTTATTTGAGCCACCATTGCAGTGTGTTGATCCTCTTCTTCGATTATCAACCTTTTCTTTCGATCATAAGCCTCTATAAGAGCGTCCCATAAATCTGTAGAAGTTGCTTGATTTTTGAATTTATTTATCACAACTTCTGTCAAGCACATGGTAATCATCTCATATGCTCTATTGTCTTTGTCAAACTCTTCTCGTTCGTTGACTGACATTTGTGGTCTTGACTTAAACACTTGGTTGCTCATATCGATCAATAGTATTAAACCAGTTCTACAAATTGGATCTTTGTGTTCAATGAAATTCCATAACTTTATCTTCCAGTTAGCAAAATCACTATAGAATAAAGATGTAGAAAGAGACATTTTCGTACCGAAAGCCATTTTCGAATTTTCTCTCCAAAATTGAATTTGAAAATTTCGAAAACTTTTCGAGTACAGCGAAACTTTTTTGACACTAAAATTAAGTTATTTTAAGCTTTAAAACAAAATTTGAAATTACAAAATTTTTCACGCTTTTCCCGCTAAAATTTCGTTTGAAAACGTAAAAAAAACGGTCGAGTAAAATCAATCTTTTTCCAGGCTAAAATTGAACACTTTTAAAGCTATAGAAAAATTTTAAAAATGGTAAAAAAATTTCGGAAAAATTGAACACTTTTAAGCCTATAGAATTTTGTTTTGTTTTTTTTTAGAGTGACACTAGATTAGTGTCACTAAGAAGTGTTGCTTAACATGTAGTGTCGCTATATAAGTGTCGCACAATATCAGATGGCGACACTAGGATAAGTGTCGCTGAAAGCCAAGTGTCGCTATCAAGTGACGCACGGAAGTGACACACTAAGTGACGCTAGGAAGTGACGCTAAGAAGTGACGCACTAAGTGACGTTATATCGCGGTTGTCAGCTCCAAAAACCCTAAAAACGAATTTTTTTGAAACCCATACGAAAATTGACGAACAGCCGACGATCTAGCACCAAAAATCAACCCAAAAATCGATATAATCAACACAAATAACCCATAAACGAATTATAATCGATTAATACCTTCACGAATCAGCCGAAAACATTTTAAACACGATCCGAAACCGTCGAATCCTTGATTCACGGCTCTGTTACCACTTGTAGATCCCGTATGTCAGATATGATCGGATCGTTAAATCAATTGCTAGTGCAGAATAACAAACAATTGATAATTGATTCACCAACACAAATCTCTAAAACGTTTTCGTATATATTCACAATTGAATCGTAAAGCTACACAATCACGAACACAAACTCGTTTTTCTCCTCTCCTCTCTTAGGAAAACGCCTCACTCTCTTCTCACATAGTCTAACCCTAAACCTGAAACATAAAGTTCCTATTTATACACTTTAGTTTCCTCCTTGGCGACACTAGCCAAGTGTCTCCTACAGCGACACTGACTAAGTGTCGCCCTAAGACATGTAGTGTCGTCTAAAGACACTTAAGCAAAACTAACAACTTTCAATTAAACTATTACAGACTAATTAACTTTAACAAGTACAAACGTTTGACCAACTGACTGACACAAAAAATGCACCAACAGATGAAACCCTAAAACTTAAGATGTTTATGTACATAAAACAATTTTACATTCCTTGAAGTTTTCTTTCTCTTCAGCCACCAAACTTCCTTTTATCTCAATTATATCCAGCATTCATAAAAAAATCTACAAAAAATATCCAACTAAGATCGAATTTACCATTCCATATTTTATCATTTTGGAAGATCCTTTGGAGGTGGCAAAACCGACTCATTTGGCCCGTTTCAATTATCAACCAAATATGCCATTTTTAACCCCCACGTTGTGTGCACTTCCAAATGACAATGCAAGGACCACACACCTGGATTATCAGCTCGAAATCGAATAGCTACCTAGCCACCAGAAGGCACACCAATAGTGTTTCTCTCAACAGGGTCCACAAGAATTTTTAATGGGTCCGTCTTTAGGTTATGGTTACAAATTCCCTTGCTAACAACAAAAAAGTTGAACCCGTGGAGATGAATCGGGTGGTTCTCTACAGCGATAATACTTGTGTCTTGTAGTACTAATTGAATGGTAGAGTTGTATTTTAGACGATAGAGTTTAGTTCCATTATTTGTAGCCATATTTGTTGGTGGGGTTCCGGTGTAATTAAAAGCAATAAGTGGTTACCTGGGAAATCAGTAGTAAAGACTTGTTTATTTCTAAAGTAATCTACTTGAAGAAGAGCTGTGGTGGGCATAACAAATGTAACATTGTTTATGCCCACTACAACTCGACTTCCATTACCTGCTTTACATGTCGGGCAAGGGTTGATGCCAAGCCCCACTGTGAACAATAATGAATGATCAATTTTTAAAGGCACTTTGGCAGGAAACCTTTTGGAATTCAAACTACGGAGAGAATGTATAAATTTGTTTGCAACCGTGGTGGCATCTAGTGGCGATGGGTATTAGACTTCTAATGTCAAACGGGCCAAAAGATAAATAGAATGGGTCAATCGTGTACATGTTAATGTAAAGCCCGTTGTAAGTTTTCTAGTTTGGGCCATGGGCCAACAATCATATACGCAGGAAACACAAGGCGGCAGTTAGCAGTTAGTATTAGGGGTTGTAACGGTTCATAGAACCGGTTAGTTTGAAGCGTCGTAACTATTCATATGTGTCGGTCTATATAGTATATATGTGTGTATCGCATGAACAACAGAATGTAACCAACAATTCAGTTATTATACATATCTATATACCTGTGAGGATTGTGGTTCAACAACAGTGGTATCGGAGCACATTAATCGATCTAGGGAAGAACAAGTGCAAGAAGAGATCGATTGAAAAGCAAGTATTGAAATCGAAAGAGTAAGAAAGAAAGAAGAAAGATGAATACTTGTTCATTTGATCAATTAAAGAAGAATTTGGAAGCAAACCCTTCTCCTTTGATTCTGATCAGAGCACCGATTGAAGAAGAAAGGAGGATCGATTTTGCTTTTGATAATCATACCAGCCGATGTTGATTGAACGCCAAATAGAGAAAGAATCGAACGAAAGAAAGTAAGAGATAAATAAAGGAAGAATACTTGTAGTTTCCTCGATCGGAGAAGGAAGAAACGATTTGCTCAATTTGGTATTATTCAATGTTTTTTGATTCTTTTTTAAAATCTAATCGGATATAGGTTTTAAAGAAAAAGGAAAAATAGAAAGGTAGAAGAAACTAGGTAAAGATTTGGGAAAGGATAAAATAAGTGTAGTAAGTTTTGTTTTTCTTTATCAAAGTTGTTTTTTTTTCTATCAAAATAAAAGGGAAGGACTTGGAAAGGAATTTAAGCAAATTACTTTATTTTCTTTCAATCTTAATTACTTAATTTTTCTTTTAATCTCACTTTAATTATTTTGATTAGAAAATTAAAGAATATAATCCCAAATCATTTGAAGAAACTAAGAAAAAAATAAGTTTTGTATTTTTTTTCTAATGCAAAAAATCCCTTTCACTTTAGATTAAAAATACAAAATAGCAAGTAAGAAATCAAACCATTGTGATTTACATAACAAGTAAGAAAGTAAGAAAACCGAGGAGTTGCAAATAAACCAGGCAACACCTAAACGGAGTAAGTTCAGTACGAGTACGAAATAGACAACCGTGGCCGGACGATTGTCTGAGTAAGAAAGTAAGACAGAAACCTAGTATTGTTAGAAACCTTAGCGTTTCCAAGTAAGTAAGTGTAGGACCCCTGTAATCGGACCTAATCGAATCCTTACTCAATCAAACGTGCGGAATACAATTGATTGAATATATAAACGTTAATCAAATAAGCAAAGCAATTCAATACTCAAAGCTAATCAGATTATATTAAGAATATCACTTACAATAAGCTCTCTGATTACACAATTTCGTCAACCTTGACAAATGAGCCGAAATAACCTATTTATACCGAAGACCTAACCTGGTCTATGCGACACAAGATGTGTCGCCAAGCCGACTCATGCGACACAAGCTGTGTCGCCAAGGTAACTATTGCGACACAAAGACCTTGTGTCGCCAAAACACAAAATGTAATTAAAACAAAAGTTATTAACTAACTTAATTACATATCAAACACATAACAGACTTAGACCAACTGACAGACACACTAAGATGCACCAACAAACTCCCCCGTGTCTTCAGCTTGGTCTTTAAATTTTCTTCAATTATGCCCAGCCTGTTGGAAACCTGCCTCCAGCATGAATCCCATGCGTAACACACACAGTCACGACCTTCTGAAATTGTCTAGCAAGAATCGAATTCACTACATTTCTTACGTTGAAGCGAATTGGATTATCAAACAATTTCCTCAAATCATTCTGTGACAAGTTGATTAAGCTCATAGGATCAAAAACTTTAAATTGAGCTTTCTTAAGACCATACAGTGAAGTTCTCTCCGGATGTTCAGACTCTGGAACAAACACAAAAACAGCTTCACCTGTATGCGGATCAAGTTCCCAATAATGAAATCTTCTCAGAAAATCATAAGGAACAGACTCCAATGGGATCTCAGTTAAACAATCAGCTGGTGGATAACGCATTTTACAAATCGGCTGCTTTGTAACTGGATCTAGTTTCTTCTTAAAAATGAATCTCTTACCAAGCGTCGGTTTGATAAAGTTGTATCTCTTGCTATTCACTTCACGACGCAGAACCGTTTGTATAAAATCAGCTCTAGAATCCCTGGTTGGATTTATTAGATCTAATTGAGCAAGACGGTTTATTTCTCCTTTTGGCAACGTACTCAGTTTCTTAAATGAGCTTTTAAAATACTGAATACCATCACTTCTTTTAATCATCAGAATATTTCTACAAGTTTTCCAGCTTTTAATGATTCCTGTATAATTCCCACGTACTTTATATGACTTGCAAGTTACAGGAATAAATTCATCCGGAACAAAGCTTATCACCGGTCGCTCAAGAGTTGAAGTAGAAGCAGTATCAGAAGCCTCTGAAGTTTCTGGAACAGTTGTCTGAGTTCCAGCTGGCTCTGCTTCATCTTCCGAAGAATCTGTCTCGATTGTAGGAGCATCATTATAAAATTCATCATTGTTTAATTCCTCCTCCTCAATCTCAACATCATCATTGTTTTCAAATTCAGGACTAGACACCTGACTTTCCCCATTAACCATTCGCTGAAATAACGATAAATTCACATTCGAGTAATCTACAGCTAATGGTCTTGGCTGACCTGGAATATCATCAACAGAGAAATAATCCAAACGAAGAAATTCATTTTCATCAGAAACATTTACATTTTCATTTACATTTTCTGTCTGTGTTCCGGTAGAAGCCCTGGATGTTGTTTCTATGGCACGCAGGCCTGACTCCCCCGAAACGACAGCTAGGGATTCTAATTCTAAGACCCTAGTATTCAAAACAGGAACCAAAGCTGCTTGCTCTTCTAACGCTTTAATTTGCGCAGCTTGACCCTCCAAAACTGATGCCTGAGACTGAATCAGTGTAGCTTGATTATCCATGGTCTTCTGCATCTCATCCATTCTTTTCAACAAGTCTTCAATAACAGAGGGCAAAGGTTGAATGGGAACCTCAACACGGGGAATGTCAACCCGTGGCCTTGAAGACGACTCAGAAGTACGACGAATAGTCGTAGGTGGAACCCAGTCTTCATCATCCAAATCAGTACTTCTGGGTCGTTTGCCCAGATTTTGACGAACGGAACTCGAACCAGCACGAATACGACGTTGTATTCGTTTGTACCGACGAGGATCAAAACGTTGAATATTTTTCAACGCATTTTCAGAGGGAATATCCCTTGGAGAAGTTGGAGGAGTAGAGCCTCCATCTGAATCACTAACCGGGTCATCAAGATTAGGCTGAGCAGCCTGGTTCCCAGTCTGGAAATCTTCGATTTCCTGTAACAGGTCATCAACCTGTATAGTAGCATCATGGAGGTGTAATTCCTCCTCCTGAATACCCTGCCCAGGTGCAGGCAAAACATCCAAAAATTCGTCATTTGGTGGAGCAACATATATGCTTCGTTGATGATATGCCCAAACAACGGAAAGTTAGAATTTGCATTCCCGCCGGATGCACAAACCGTCCAAATACGAACGTTCATTGGAGTTGGACGCAAACGTTCGCGAGGATGTTGAGGAAGACCAGGAAGCTGATTATCCAGAAACAGCTGAATAAAACGAGGATAGAGATTCCAACGCTTATCCCCAGCATGAAGATTATCCAACATAGCCCGAAAGATATACCCAGAAAAATTAAAGGGCTTGTTGTATATCAATGCCAGCATAGCAGAAGCCGTAGAATGACTAAATCCATCAAATCCTGCCTTACGTGGAGAAATGCAAACAATAATGATATGCATTAAGTACCTCCAGACTTTAGGCAAATTTGCCTTGCGATATTGGTCATTTGGGACGCCTGGATAGCCAATACGAGTCATAGCCCCGGCAATAAAGGTATTGCTATAAAGTGTAGGCATCTCTGTAGTATCTCCGAAGTGAAAGAATTCCCGAATGACTTGCTCGGAGATAATAAGTTGACGATCACCAACGGTATAAATAATCCTGGGAGAAGGAAGCTCTGAGTTGATAACCGCATTTTCCCAAAAAGAAGCCACCTGATCTTTGTAGATAGTAGTTGTGGCTGTAATGGCGGTGTGAATACGAGACCGTCGTAGAAATGCAACCATTGGCCGGTATGGAGCAGCAGTGTCCTTAGTATCATCCAAAAATGACACAATATTATGACGTGGCTCCCATAGAAGATCACCATCTGCCATTGCTGTACACTCATATAGAAAATAGAACTCACAAACAGTTAGCATTAGCAAATGAATTTTAAACACAAGTATCAATTTGATAAGATATGCGACATAGAGAATTATGTCGCAGAACAGTTGCGACATTAACATAATGTGTCGTGAAGTTAAAAGAATCAATTGCTAACAGATATAGCGACATAAGGAAATGTGTCGCATAAAATTAATGCGTCAGATAAGGTTGTGTCGCAGTATGCAATTAATTCGAATGCAATTAGGAAGATGCGACATAAGGTTTGTGTCGCATGAAACAGGCGACACAAAAGATATGTCGCATTATACTGGTGACATAAAAATATGTCGCAGTATGCAGGCGACATAAAAATAATGTCGCATTACAAAATGCAAACACACACCAAGAAAGCACATTAATTATTGAAAATGCACAAAGTAAGAGTTTAATTAATAATTGGAATTTAGTACAGAGTTATAATTACAAATCATTTCTAGTCTAAACCCTAAACCCTAAACCTTAAACCTAGATATTATCCTCGGATAATATAAATACAAAAAATAGCCAAAATCCAAGACAAGGCCCTGTGAAAATTTACACAGAAGGCCACAAAAAACTAAAGGTAATCGATCAAGCAATAATGCTATCACGACACCTGTGTACATGAAATCTTCCACGACTGGAAGGTAAGCCTCGAAGTCGCGGAAGTGCATGTAGCGATGATCTTTGTGCAGAAGCAATGAACGCAGTGGAGTGACACAGCGTTATCCTGAATGAAATCACCTGCCATGGCTATAATCGGACAAAAGGTAAGGGGCTACTCAATGCGATTAAGTGACATAAGATATGTCGCATAAACATGTGGCGACATAAGAGTTATGTCGCAAAAGCAAGCGACATAAAAAATGTCAAGTTTGCGACATAAAAGTTATGTCGCAGAATCAAGCGACATAAACTGGATTTTAGAAATCGTGCGACATAAAAGTTATGTCGCAAGTTATGTCGCTATTATGAACAACGAACGGCTACCCAGAAACCCTAATATGAAAATTGGGGGTTTTGTAAATAAGGCATACCCTAGGGTACGCCAACATACCAGAAGCACTAAACCAGTCATAGTGACACAAAATAGTGAGGGTTTCGTGTCAAAGTAGCCTAAACCCAAAACCCTTTGAAAACCGTAATAAATAATAACGATTAGAGCATATAGACACTGTAAAGGAAGTTAGAACTAGTACCTAACGATCAAGTATAAGGAAACGAACGAGAAGCAGTAGATGGATTGCTCGAAACAAGAAGAAATCGACGAGAATCAGAATCAAAGTGCGTCGCAGAAGTTGTGTCGCAGAAGTGATTTTTGTGACGCAGGTTTTGATTTTATGTCGCAGAAAGTGTAAACCTAGAATGCGACTGGAGTGAGGTATTTATACCTCAGTCCCACCATGCGACATAAAGTTGCGACATAGAAGGCGGCAAACGTTATGTCGCATTAGAGAGCGTGTGTCGCAGGACAGAAAGAAAGAAATCTCAATTAATGTACCCGTTTGATGAGTAACTAATTGGACTTGTAACCAACAACATACCATCTAAAAAAAAATTTAACTATTTAAATTTAAATTTTAAGTAATTTTCTTTTTGGTGACGCAGTTATTTTGTCTGCTAAGGAATCATATTAGGATAACATGCAAGTATTAGAAAATAGTAAGTGTTATCTCGATTATCAGTATAGAACCTCTTTAAGTTTACTTAGCATATTTAAAGCACTTTTGATAAAAATTATTTCAAGATGATTACTGGTATTGTTTGACCACCTAAACATGTTACATCTACGGGGATAAACAAATTTTTATTGTTAGTATGAATAAGTATCTGTGGTCCCCACTATAGACATATCCCATTAAGAATCAAGATAGAGAAAATATATAAAAATCATTTTTAAGAATCAAGACAGCGGTGACAGGTCTGTACAAACGTACAACAAAGCAACATAACTTGATTCAGGTGTAAGCAAAACCAGACTTGGTCAAACCATTTTGGCGACCTTGTGAGGTATCCTATAATGTAAGACTTTTTCAAGTGCGATTGACTTGCGTTTGCTTAACTTTTAAGTATACATAACATGAGACCAGGTCTGTACTTACGTACAACAGAGGAAACAAGAAATATATACCCCCAAAGTATTTTATATTATTTAACCAAAATGGAAGCATGCCAAGCGATATTAAGGATTTAAGACACTTAGTCATACATCACAGAATGTGGACCACATGATAAATAGACATGTTATTAGAATTACTTTTTAATTGTTCAACTCCCAGTGTGACATGCCTACCAGTACATCATATGATGAAGCTAGTGTTTATAAAAACTGCAGTAAGTATGCTAGATAAACCTACTGATACATCAAGCATAAACCTTAGAATTTTCATTTTATGCATGCATCCTAATGTACTATCATTTTCCTAGTTGTTTACAGACACAACTGAACGTCTTTTTACAAATATTGCAACTTCGCATTTCTTTAATACTATAAAGTATAAAGAGTGGCTGTTGCGTTTAAAATTTTTTTTTTTTTTTTTTTTTTTTTTTTTTTTTTTTTTTTTTAAAAAAAACAAAGCCAAGTCCAAAAGTTACTTCTTTAGTTGAAAGAAGCGCAAACCGATCATGTTGATCAGTTCATCAAATCGGGCACGAGAGAAGGCCTTAGTAAAGAGATCAGCATTCTGTTTGAGGGTATCTATGTGGACGAGGTCTATCAAGTGTTTCTCATAGCAATCTCGTATAAAGTGGAATCTAAGTTCTATGTGCTTAGTTCTAGAGTGTTGTACGGGATTGCGTGTAATGGAAATAGCAGCAGTATTATCAATATGTAAAGGAGTTAGAGTAAGAAGTAACCCATAGTCTCGCAATTGATGCTGAATCCACAGAATCTGAGAACAGCAACTGGCTGCAGCTACATATTCAGCCTCTGCAGTGGAAGTAGCCACCGTTGTCTGCTTCTTACATTGCCATGAAACCAAGCGAGATCCAAGAAACTGGCATCCACCAGTTGTTGACTTCTTATCTATACTACAACCACCATGATCCGAATCTGAATAAGCAGTTAGTTCAAACGATTTTTCATTTGAGTACCATAGACCAAGTGTTGGTCTATGCTTGAGGTACCCAAAAATTCGTTTAACAGCCTTCATATGAGAAACCTTTGGCCTAGCTTGATATCTTGAGCAGATGGACACTGCGAATACGATGTCTGGCCTGGATGCTGTAAGATACATAAGAGAACCAATCATGGAACGATAGTCCTTTTCTTTACAGTCCTCGTCATCAATGGCCGGTCCAATGTTATGGTTAATTTCAATGGGAGTTCCGTAGGTCTTACAGTTAAGCAAATCATATCTGGTTAACATATCAGTTACATATTTTGACTGATGAATGTAAATACCATTTGCAGACTGCTCAACTTGAACACCTAGAAAGAACGTGAGTTCCCCCATTGCACTCATCTCAAATTCTGTCTTCATAAGATGCTCAAAGTCTTTACACATAGAATCTTTGGTGGATCCGAAAATGATGTCATCGACGTAAACTTGTACCAGCAGTAAGTCTTCACCATCTCTTTTTGTGAATAATGTACTATCAATACTGCCTCGTTCGAATCCATTTTTAACAAGATGAGTAGAGAGCCTCTCATACCACAATCTTGGTGCCTGATGCAATCCATATAATGCCTTATTGAGTTTACAGACATATTCTGGATGCAACGGATCTTCAAAGCCAGGAGGCTGCTTGACATATACATCAGTATCGACTTGTCCATATAAGAAGGCGCTCTTGACGTCAAGTTGATAAACAATAAATCTTTTGAAGGACGCAAAGGCCAAGAAAATCCGAATTGACTCCAATCGAGCAACAGGAGCAAAAACCTCATCGTAGTCTAATCCCTCAACTTGATGAAAACCTTGCACCACAAGTCTTGCCTTGTTTCGAATAACCACTCCGCGATCATCTTTCTTAATCCGATATACCCAACGAGTGCCAGTTGGATGTGCACCCTTAGGTAATGGTACTAATTCCCAAACATGCAGCTTACGGAATTGCTGCAACTCTTCCTGCATAGCCTCAACCCAGTGGGGATCTTTTAAAGCTTCATCTATTCGTTTAGGCTCCACTTGAGATAAGAAACATGATTGAATCTCAATCGACAGACATGCAAGAGATGCGGACTCAGATGAGTCCGAAGGTGAAACAGAATGTGTATCAGTAACAACTTGATGTCGTGTCTGAATCCCCTTATCTAAAGAACCAATTATATTGTCTACTGGATGGTCCTTATGAATACGCGAACTTGGAATCTTGTCAGGCACAATGACAGAATCCAAATTTGTTAAATCAGCTTCCTGTGCTGATTCAAACTCCCTTGAATTCTCAAAATGTTCATCTTCATCATCAGACTCAGGATTACCAGAAGAAGTTTCTTGGTTTCCTGTGGATGATTCAGGGATATCAACATTTGCTTGAGAATTTGATTGAGAAGGTTGTGGAGTATTAGAGACATTTGGTGTCGTTGCTTTTAATGGCGTTGAAGAAGTTGAAGATAAATCGAGACCATGAAGCAAAGTAACCATTTGATCCATTTCATCATCTTCCGTGGACAGATTAAACGAATCAAAAATAGCTTCATAATTGAACAAATGTGCTGGTCCCTTTCCATCTGGATTTTCAGTATAACGAAAACATGTTACTTCATAATGTTCTTCCATACGCTTAGTTGCCAAATTGTACACTCGTTTGTTAGGAGAGTTATTTGAAAAACCCAAAAACAATCCTTCACTAGACTTTGCACCAAACTTAGCAACCTTCTCTTTTGTGTACAAAATTGTGCAAGGACAACCAAATGGTTCAAGAAACTGTAATGAAGGTTTCCTGTTATTAAGCAGTTCATACGATGTTTTATTGTGCTTTTTAACCACAGAAACCCGATTAAGAATATAGCAAGCAGTATTAACTGCTTCAGCCCAAAAGGTAATAGGCAGTTTAGAATCTGCCAGCATTGTACGAGCTGCTTCAATGAGTGTCCTGTTTTTACGCTCAGCGACTCCATTCTGTTGAGGAGTCCGTGCTGCACTGAATTGATGCTCAATGCCTTTCCGTAAACAGTACAACTCAATTGTAGAATTCTTAAATTCGGTACCATTGTCTGATCGCAGTTTCTTGATGGACAGATTGCATAGGTTCTCGAGCTTATCAAATAAATAAGTAAGAATTTCAGGAACTTCATCTTTAGTAGATAAGAAATACACCCATGAGAAGCGAGAGTAATCGTCAGTAACTACTAAACAGTATTTAGAACCTCCTATGCTCTTCTTACTTACAGGTCCAAAGAGATCCATATGCAAGAGCTCCAAAGGTTTTGACACCGAGTTAATCACCTTTGACTTATGGGATTTCTTGTGCTGTTTTCCTTTTTGACAGGAAATGCAGAGATCATTGATTCCAAAAGATTGCTTTGGAATTCCACGCACAAGATCATGCTTCACCAAATAATTCATTTTTCTGAAATGCAAGTGACCCATACGTCTGTGCCATAAAAGTGATTCTCTTTCAGGAGCTTTTGAAAGTAGACACGTATGATGAGTTGTTTCAACAGTCTTCATATCAAGAATATACGTGTCCTTTTGCCTAGGTGCTCGAAGCAGCACCCATTCATCATGAATAACAAATCCTGGCTTCAAGATACAACATTCAGTTTTAGTGAATGCTGTAGTGTACTCTTTGTCACATACTTGAGATACACTGAGCAGGTTATGTGTGAGCTGCTCCACATAATTAACCTTCTCAAAACTCACTTGCCCATTAGAGAGTGTACCTTGTCCAGTAATGACTCCTCCTTTATCTCCGGCAAAAGCAACATATCCTCCATTATAAGTTTTTACTTCAGAAAGCAAGGATAAGTCGCCTGTCATATGTCGCGAGCAACCGCTGTCTATATACCATCTACTATTCTGAACTTGTTCAGATTGCTGCGACATCAAAGATAAAGAAATTAATGAGTAAGGGGAACCCAAGCCTTAACAGACTTGGGTAACCCGGTGGTATCATCCACAATGATTACATCAGTCAAAATTTTATTTTTTAACACATCGAAATCACTGGCTGATGAATCATTATTAGATGAAGAGTCAGAACGGGACTCTTTGGGCTTCCAAACCTTTTTAGGTTTGGGAACTTGCTCAATATTGTAAGAAGTACTTGGTAGAACTGCTGAACCTCTCATTGAATTTTTTGAGAAACTTTTTGCTTTAGAGGTTCGTGCATCTCCCCTTCTAGCATACTTCTTAGCAAGTAATGGGCACAAATCAATCAAATGACCTTGTTTCTTGCAATAGAAACAAGATCGTTTCTCAATTTTAGTATGAGATCGAGGAGTCAACCTTGGAACTCGGTTAACATTTGGATGTGCAGAACAAGTACACTTATGTGTACACACATCAGATGAACCTTGGGTTGAAATAGAAGATTTTTTATGAAAATTTGAATTATTTGATTGAAAAACCTTCTTTTTAGATTCAGGTAACTTCTTGCCATTCATTTTGTAAATTTCATCATACCCTTCACTAGTAAAGATATGATGATCATTTGTTACCGTTTTCCTTTTTAAATAACCGTATTCTTCATCGGTTATATCCTCAATCTCAATTTCCTCCTTTAAACTGGCTGAAGGAATTGATTTAGCCTCAACTTTTTCAGGCTTTGTGATAACAGCAGACTTGACTGACTTTGACTCAGATATCTTAACAGATGCACTTGGTTTGGGCTGAAATGGTTCAGCCTTAACATCAAGAGGTTTGACTAAGTCAACCTTTTGAACCTTTAAATGATCAGGTTCACTAGTGGATGCCTTAACTGGCTCAGGCATACTAGTTATAGGTTTTTGTGACTTAGGTGCGACCTCAGGCTTACTTATTTTAACATTAACAGGTTTTGTGTCCTTTTGAAAAACATTAGGCACAAAATCTTTAATGACTTCCTGTTCAGGCATAGGCAGATAATCTTTTGGAGGTGGGACATGGTGATAACCAAGTCCTGCCTTGCTTTTCGTATCTGTCCTTTGTTTCTGAAGGATTTCATCAAAGACGAGAGAGGATGTAGAAAAATTTGAGATTTTTCGATTCAAATTAAGAACTACAGCCTGTGAATCAGCAAGTTCCTTTTTAACATGAGTTAACATATCTACATAACTCCCTATTTCATCTTGCTGCTCAAAAATTTTGGCTTTAAGTTCTTTCTTTTCTTCAAAAATAGCCTTTAATTTCTTTTCAGATGCCTTATAACTTTCTTTCAACATTTCATTATCTTCCTTTAATTGTGAAATTGTAGTATTAAGGCGCTCATTATCCTCTCTACACCTGTTGAATTGGTTAATAAGTTTAATACAAGAAACACAAGATAAAGGTTCATCATCTACCTCATGAACCTCAGCCATTAGAGCAGTATTCTCATCATCATCAGCTCCATCAGACCAGCTGTTATCCCATGGAGTTTCTGTCAGCATGAACGCAGCTGACACCATGGCTTTCTCTTCTGCCTTTGTTGGTGAAGGCTTGGTGAGACCTGAAGATGGTGCCTTGTTTTTCTCACATTCACGGGCGAAGTGTCCATAATTCTGACACTTATAACAGCGCACCTTTCCTTTATTAAACCCAATACCTTTCTCACCCGGATTATTTACAGAAGTTCTACCAGTTTTCTGTAAAAAATTCTTCACCCTCCTAGTCAGCATAGCCATATTCCATTTTAAATCTAATCTTTCCAATTCTTCTTGGTCAATTTGACCAAAATCTTCATCGGAAAAATCTCCAGCACAGGCTAAAAATGCTGAAAAGGTAGAGGCATAATCTTCACCAGAAGAAAATCCTGAATTCTGAAAATGAGACCCAATTGAATTTCCAGAATTCTGAACATAATTAGAACCAGATGGATTACAAGAAGATACATTTCCACTAGCATTACTAGCGACAAATGCAGTGACAGAAGGTCTGCTTGAAGATACTGGAACATCAACTCCATAAAGTTTTGGATTTTGGAGATGCGATGTAGCCTTAGTCTCTTTCCTTTGCATCTCAAGAAGCTCAGCTTCAATATGTCCAATAAGATCTTCAAGCTCCATATCCATGATGTCTTCATCTTTTTCCATCAAAAGAACCCTAGTGTGCCATTTCTTAGGTAAAGAGTCTAATAATCTCTTGTTGACATCACTACGCTCAAGAGTTACACCTCCGTCAATCAACTCAGTGACCAATTGGGAAAATCTACTGCACAGATCTTCCAGAGATTCATCCTGAAGCATGTCAAAAACCTCATACTGCTTTTTGATTAAATCTATCATTTTCTTTCTGTATTGGACGCTACCACCACATTTCTTTTCGAAAGCTTTCCAAAGATCGTAAGCAATCTTATGATGTTTAAACTGTCTCATAATGGGTTGAGGTAAAGCCATAGTAATTGCAGCATGAGTCTTTCTCTCCATATCAAAAGCTTTTCTTTCCTCTGGAGTCATTGATTTAATCGATTTCTCAGGAGCTTGCCCATTGTAGACTCCTGACTTTAGAGGACGCTCATATCTCTCCTCTAAGTAAATCATCATCTCAGGATCATTTAATCCAACATAAGACTCAAAGCGTTGGCGCCAATCAGAATAGGTCATGCCCGGCATAAACATAGGTGGTTTATTTCCAGAACCAACTTCATTGTTTTGCTTTAGTATAGCTCCTACAGATTGAATGGAGTGTGTTGAAGAAGACATTGTGAATTACCTGCAAAATAGATAAATAACACAAAAGAAAAATAAAACAGACTGTTATGCGACACAAATTTATGTCGCAAACGATTTAAGCGACACAAAGGATATGGCGCAATCTATATGTCGCAAAAGATTTAAGCGACACAGAGGATATGTCGCAGATGATATGTCGCAAAGTTAGCGACGGAAGAAAGCCAAGTCTTATGTCGCAAAAGATAGCGACGGAAGAAAACCAAGTCTTATGTCGCAATCTAGTGTCGCCTAATGAAAGACGTATGTCGCAATAACCCTAGTCGCGACACAAAAGATATGTCGCAGCTTATGTCGCAGAAACGGCTGACCAGCGACCAAAAAACCCTAAAATCGAAAATTTTCGATAACCACACGAAAATTTACGACTGATGGACGAAAAATAAACCTAAAATCTTCCAGAAATAGCAAGAAGCAGCTTGTGAACACCTTTCAATGAAGATTTTAATTCAATATACTCACAATTATTCGAGAAACGTATCAAGAACGGATTCAATAATGCCAAATCGTGTGATTTTGGCTCTGATACCACTTGTAGGACCCCTGTAATCGGACCTAATCGAATCCTTACTCAATCAAACGTGCGGAATACAATTGATTGAATATATAAACGTTAATCAAATAAGCAAAGCAATTCAATACTCAAAGCTAATCAGATTATATTAAGAATATCACTTACAATAAGCTCTCTGATTACACAATTTCGTCAACCTTGACAAATGAGCCGAAATAACCTATTTATACCGAAGACCTAACCTGGTCTATGCGACACAAGATGTGTCGCCAAGCCGACTCATGCGACACAAGCTGTGTCGCCAAGGTAACTATTGCGACACAAAGACCTTGTGTCGCCAAAACACAAAATGTAATTAAAACAAAAGTTATTAACTAACTTAATTACATATCAAACACATAACAGACTTAGACCAACTGACAGACACACTAAGATGCACCAACAGTAAGTAAGAAACAACTCTATTGTTTCAAAGTAAGAAAGTAAGAGAAAACCTAGTGTTTTCAGAAACTGTGGCGTTTCACAGTAAGAGACACCTTAGTGTTTCAAAAAAAGTAAAAATTTGATCATACGATTAGAAAAAAGAAAGTAAGAAGTAAGATTGATCACGTTTGGTGATCACAAGAAAGCAAGAAAGAAAGCAACAAAGTATGAAGATAGGAGGAGAACCATCTACACCAATGCGCGACCAAAATGTAACACTTCAATGCCCGAAACTAAATGAATCAAACTACACCACATGGGCAATTATGATGGAGACAATATTGAAGACATATGGTCTTTGGGAAACAATTGAAGCAACACAAGAAGAAGTTGGAAAAGAAGGAGGAGATGGAAAGAAAGAAGTAGATGAAAGAAAGATGCATACAACAAAAGCATTGATTCTCACAACATTGCCTGAAGATATACTAATGCAAGTTGCACAATGCTCAAATGCGAAGGAAGTATGGGAATCAATTATAGTACGATATATAGGAGAAGACCGAGTTCAGAAAGCACGCCTGCAAACTTTAAGGAGCGAATTGGAGACTTTGAAAATGAAAGACAACGAAACCGTCAACGACTTTGCCGGAAAATTGGGAAGCATAAGAGGAAAGTTTAAAGGTCTTGGTTCGAATCTTAAAGACAAAATACTTCTAAGAAAAATACTGAACTCCGTTCCAAAGAAGTTTCTACCGATCGTGGCATCCATCGAGCAATATTCTGAAGTTGATAAAATGTCATTTGAAGAAGCAACATGAAGAATAATAGCTTTTGAAGAACGTCTCAAAAGTCAAGATGAACCGGACGTAGATTACCAAAACAAACTTCTAATGGCAAGTTCAAGTAATCAAAGCCGTGGTAGAGGTCGAGGAAGAAACTTCAGTCAAGAAGAAAGAGGACGTGGAAGAGGTACAAGTCGAGAACAAAATAAGAATGGAATAAAATGCTATGAATGTGGTGAATTCGGTCACTTTGCATACGAATGCACCAAATGGAAGGACAAGGAGCAAGAAGCACATTTCATTTGTCAAAGCGACGAAGAACCTACATTGCTGTAAATAATTTGGCGTTTGACATTAGGGGGGAGTATTGGACTTCTAATGTCAAACGGGCTAAAAGATAAATAGAATGGGTCATTCGTGTACATGTTAATGTAAAGCCCGTTGTAAGTTTTCTAGTTTGGGCCATGGGTCAACAATCATTTACGCAGGAAACACAAGGCGGCAGTTAGTATTAGGGGTTGTAACGGTTCATAGAACCGGTTAGTTTGAAGCGTCGTAACTATTTATATGTGTCGGTCTGTATAGTATATATGTGTGTATCGCATGAACAACAGAATGTAACCAACAATTCAGTTATTATACATATCTATATACCTTTGAGGATTGTGGTTCAACAACAGTGGGGTGGTTAGGATGGTTGTGGTTGAGGAATGGGTTCCAATGTAGTGGATGGTAGCGGTGGCAGTCCTGTTGTCGACAGCAATAGGTGAGTCCATGAATGGGGAGGCGATCATCATGTATTTACATGATTTCTTGTCTGCAGTGATGATGGCATTGGTGGTTTGGCCCGGTGCAATGACGATTGTGTCGGTTTTGAAAGGTTTGACATAGATGGCATCCACTTCAACCACCGTGAGTTTGTGTCCAGCAATCTTCAAGAAGAGTTCTTCGTTGAGTGCAGCATTGATTATACGTAGCATGTAAGATTTTCCGTTTTCTACACTCAAATGAAACCCTCCTGCATTAACAAAATTTCATTTAAACGAAAGAAAAAATACATTTTCTTTTTTACATAATTGTACTAATAATGAAGTCTAGCCCATCACAAAATGGTCCAGTTAAGTTTTAATTATTGGATCATTAGTATACATGTTGCATCTGACAGCCATGGTGATACAGAATTATATTGAAGACCTTTGATTAGTTTGGAAATAAATTAACTAATCTATGTTTAATTGCATTCTAAGTCTTTATTAATATTAGACTTTTGATATTACATAGGTTAAAGCTTTTTTTATTAACTAATCTATGTTTAATTGCATTTTAAGTTTTCATTAATATTAGACTTTTGATATTCCATAGGTTAAAGCTTCTTTTATTTCCCTTTATAAGGATTTTAAGTTGTAATAGAATGGAAGTTGAAATTTATGTTTTTTTATGAAAGTTCAAGTTTCTCTCAATATTGTGTTAACAATTGAGTTGAATTATCCTAGCAACGGTATTCATTTAGAATCAACGTTTATTGGAAGAAATTATTCTTGGGTATTCTTTGAATCAACAAGTTTAATTTGTGTTACTTAATTCACGCTACATCAGTTGGTATCAGAGCCGAATTTCCTATTCAAAATGACAGTTTACGATGTCTATGAGGCGTTAGAGAAACCTGATGAAGATGAGATTTTGTTTATAAACAAAATTCTCGATGGTGATTTTGGATTTTCTAGTAATGAAAAAATGGAACTTGTATTCCACCCAAGTTGCATTGACAAAAATGACAATTATGATGTCATTAACAATGGAGTAACATGTGAAAATGTTATTTCATTGAATATGGTTGATAAATTATCATTTGAAGAGGGAGACTACACACAGCGTGTAACACCCCCAAATTCATTGTTTAGCGGAAGCACAATTTAGGTGTTACTAATCAATAACAAAGCACACAGATTAATAGTAAACGACTCTATATGCGTCGTTTTGACAACATATATTAATATTAAAATGTTTACAATAATCATCCCATACATAGCTCGTGTTCGTAGTATGAAGAGATTTGAATACATAATTAGTTGTACAAAATCTAATAATGAAGTAAATCTCTTGAATGTTTGCATGAAGACTCGAGCTAATAGTTTCTGATTTGGGTAGCCAACCTACTGCTGTGTACCTGTGATACATGCTAAAACTGGTCAGCGAAACGCTGGTGAGCTCACAGGTTTGTATGTCAACACATATTTGTATGAACCGCAAGATTTAATTGAATTTAAAATGCAATTAAGCAAAATAAATGTTATACAGCCATGAGCACATAGTCTGAGCTTAACTTGAGTGTCAGGTCCAATTAAGGAAACCCAACTGAGTTGCCTCCTACGAGTGCCTAATCTACACTCGTCTTCCCAAATGCTAATACGTCCGTTTGACCAGTTAGTGCGTGCTAACCCGGACGAGGATTGTCAATCCTATATGATATCATATACTAACATTCACGCTACATATGTATTACCAAACTATGTTGTGGAGGGCTTTGAAATGATTAGTGAAAACAACTCATGTAGTATTTGATTTGTATTGTACTTGCGTTCATATTGTAAAATAAAACGAGCAATGTAATCACACCCCAGATGAAAACCGTAAAATAGGGGCTATGAGACTCACCTGAGCCTTGAGTGTTTAACTTAATAAACTTGAATTGATTAGCGAGGAATTGATGTCCGAAAACTTGTAACCTGAGGGTGTCCAAGACACGCGATGGTTATAACATGAGTAGGCATCTCGAAAGACTGCCCTTATAGTTGTTCGTCCAACTTAGAATGTCTAAATTACTACGATTTGGTTGATTGAATTGTCCAAGTTACTACGACTTGGTTGATTTGATTGTGTTTTGAAAACGTGTACGGCCCGTCGGTGAATTGGTTGCATAAATAATCTCATTATTACTTTCATGATTTTGAAGTGTTATACTTAAAAGTAAGTTCCAATGTGTTTTAGAAGTCATGTCGCATTCGTGTTTGATGTTATACAAGTTTAACACTTTGTGTGAAAGTTTAGATGTAACACTGTTACTCGTGACCCTAAGGTAAGGGCGAAGCCCGTTAATGACGGGGGTCCGGGGGCAGCGCCCCTGGTTAGCAGGGTCCAAGGGGCAAAGCCCGTGACTGGGGTCGAGCTGACCAGCGTTTCGAAATGAATTAACTAATCTATGTTTAATTGCATTCTAAGTCTTTATTGATATTAGACTTTTGATATTACATAGGTTAAAGCTTTTTTTATTAACTAATCTATGTTTAATTGCATTTTAAGTTTTCATTAATATTAGACTTTTGATATTCCATAGGTTAAAGCTTCTTTTATTTCCCTTTATAAGGATTTTAAGTTGTAATAGAATGGAAGTTGAAATTTATGTTTTTTTATGAAAGTTCAAGTTTCTCTCAATATTGTGTTAACAATTGAGTTGAATTATCCTAGCAACGGTATTCATTTAGAATCAACGTTTGTTGGAAGAAATTATTCTTGGGTATTCTTTGAATCAACAAGTTTAATTTGTGTTACTTAATTCACGCTACATCACATGGGTTCGGCCTAGATGACCATTAATAGTATGAGCATCAGAGACGTTTGGTGCCAACCCAGATTTCAATGCTTGATTGATCAATTTTTCTGTATCTGATTTCCACCATTGGCCTACAATCATCAACCCAACCACAAATGAATCCTCTTTTATTTTAACGCTAGCTAGCTACATGGTCAACATTTGAACAATATATATAACTCAGATCATAGATATTTTCACATAATTTAGGATATGATATATAGTACTCTTCTTGATTGTTCGTTTCACCATTAATAGTAGCTTGATCATATATCAAAATATCGAATTTAAGGAAGTTTTGAAGTTCTTAGCTCTCACCTAAGATGACTAGTTGTTCCATATGGGGTTTAGGAAATGGATATGGAATACTTAGTTCAGGCAGGATAACAAGGGCTAAGTCCCTCGAAAAGCAACGAACTTTACCTAAAAGTCTATTGTATGCGATCAACTTTCGAGGAGGCATAAGAATGCAACCAACTTTCAAAAATGGTGTTTTAATGTAATTTGCTGATGTGTCGCTCGTTGAAGGTGACACTTGGTGTACGGATGTACCACGTGGCTTCCGGAGAGTTTGACAACTCATCAACACGTCAGCAAATTACATTAAAACACCATTTTTAAAGGTTGATTGCATTCTTATGGCTCCTCGAAAGTTGGTCGCATACAATAGACTTTTGGGCAAAGTTCGTTGCATTTCGAGGGACTTAACCCAGATAACAATGGCACCATGAACAGTAGATCTTAGCCATAAAATATGAGCATGCCATAAAAGTGTGCCCTGTTGCCCAGTCATTGTAAAGTTATATACGTAGTTCTGTCCGGGCTGGATTGGGCATTGTGTTATGTATGCTGGCCCGTCTGCCCATCCTGTGTGCAGTTGTCGGATTCCATGCCTGCCAAATAAAATACTCCTTGGTAATTAAGTCTTAAATTTACGTTTTAATTTAGGACCAAACAGCTAGTACTTATTCATTTGCGTAGGTACGTACCAGTGGATGGAGACGTTATACTTGACATGGTTGACTACCTTAACAAGGACGGTATCACCCTCTCGAGCATAAAGTGTTGGTCCAGGAAACTCACCATTAACAGTCACAATAGGCTTGCTTGAGCATAAACGATTTGCGTTCTTTGTAACCACCTAAACATGTCATACTTTAATTACATACATACATAATTATACTAAGGGTTTGTCTAACGTGTGCCCTAAGGGCACATGTTAAGACAAGAATATTCTTCTCGAAAAATGAGAAATGCATTTTTCAAGAAGAATTTTGATACCTTTTTCATTTTTCGAAAAGAATATTTTCAACTTTTCCAATTTTCGAGAAGAATATTCACCACTTAACATGTGCCCTTAGGGCACGAGTTAGAAATTCCCTTATACTAATTAAAGTACGTATATGATGAGAACAATTCATGAACTAGCTTGTTGTAGTTGAGTAGATAATAAAAGCTATTGAAATTCCATCCCAAGACCACTCCATTATTTAGTTAGTTTTTGTATTTATAGTTGTTCATGAGTAGATAATAAAAACTAGTTAATTCTAGCATGCAATATTTTTCATTTTTTCACTTTCAAATCATCATAAATGGAGAAAAAAAAAGTGTAATTTATGAGACGTGACCCGAACCGAAAGTTAGCACGTATGTATGATGTATCGATGCGATGCATGAATGCATAGCCCTGCAAGCATATTTATAATGAAATATATACGTAATTGTATATGTGGTTATCCTTGGATAAACAATTAATAAGAAATGTATGTTAGTTTGCGTAGTGTTGGTAGTTTAGGAAATTAAAGATGGATTCAGATTGCCTCTTTTAAAATTGTATGATACGTCTTTTCATTTGGTTTATTGTATGTATTGAACCTCTCGATTCTACCAATTGTATGTACACTTTTTTTTACCCTGACTAAAACATAAACTTCATGGGTTTACATACAATGGACGGATTGACACCCAATATAATACAATAAACAAATGAAAGTACGTCTCATACATTACTAAAAGAGGCAACTTACAATACATTTTGAAACAATAAAATCTACATTGAACGAATTCGAGCTTGAACCAACAAGAGGAACAAGACTCCGACCACCCTTAAGGCTCGAATCCAACCAGTTTCCTTCTTCATTATCAATTTGTTAATAGGACATTCAAGTGTGTTTAATTAGGAGATATGTGGTAAATTGTTGTTGGAGTGAACTGAAGTGGAGATGAGAGATGCTTGACTAGCCAACGCATGCAAGCTTCTATATATAGATAATAGTTGAAGATTTATATATTTGCTGCTGTTGCTGTGATGTCATTTTAATTAGCTTGGTTAGGTCAATGCTGGTGCGGGCCTATGGCATCCATCAGCAGCTGACTGTTGGGTCTATAGTTATAGTTAGTTAGACTATAGAAAACACTCGATTCATTTCTTTAATTTCAAGCAATTCTCCTTCATTCATATATCATATATATGTATGTTGTGGACTGTGGAGAAATAATGTTAGGCTTGGTTTATAGCATTACTTATATATCTTGCATTTCACATAAAGTAATTTAGAGGGAGCTAGCTAGGGTGTTTTTCTAATAGATATTCGTAGCTAGCATGGTCCTTTGGAGCATTTGATAACACAACCATATATCTTAAACGAATAGAAATGAAATCAGAAGATAAAAGACAAGAGAATACAATACAATAGTTGCAGAAATGACAAGTTAGTGTTTGCAAGGTCTTTGGGCCCGGACATTGAATATTACTTACTTGTATAAAGAAAATCATGTCTTAGAACTTAGAAGGTGCTTGGATACGTGTGAATGAAAAGTCACCAATGAAACCACACCTAGCTTAGCTATCCATCAAAACAAGAATCTAATCTAATCATAGCGATGTTGTTCATATGCGCATTTCTTATCATCAACATGTAGATGTAGATACAGAAACACACAATGAGCTACCAAGTACAGAAATGCTAGTACTATTTACTCAAACTGACAGACATGCTGCACCAAATTCATTCATTCATACATATATACACTGTTGTGTGTGGAGACCACAAATTCAGCTTATAAACTAACCCAACTTTTAGGGGTATTCAAATATTCAATCCAAGGCTTCGGCTTAAATAAGTGCGAGCTACTCAACTTTTCAGCCAAACATCAATCTACTTGAGACCCAACCTAAAAATAGGTCATCCGGTTAACCACCTATCGACTAAAACCATTTGGGTTATTCCAATATCTGGATTCATAATATGGCTCTGGTTATTCGAGCTTTAGCCGGGCATATTCTAAAAATACCAACCACCAACTGATCCATAGAACCAAGCCAAACCGAAACTGAATAACAAAGGAATGGATTTTACAGTTTATATACATGGTTGACCCGATATAGAAACAACGCTAAATAAAAAATGCCGAATCGACATAACAGCACGAACCTAACATTTGGGAATTTCAGTAGAGTCGGAGCATGTTTGTAGCAATCGAATTTGGGTTGCTAGCCAGCCTACTTTTTGCAATACCACTTGTTCGACTACCTCGTAATGGTGTTAAGTAGAATCGCAGAAGGCCGTTATTCGCATTGTTTGGTGGAGAATATCTGGCACTTGGATATTCATCTCCTTCTTGTTGTCTACTCTTAGTGTGTTCAATTGAATTTGATTTGTTCATGCTGTATGAAGTGCTTCTCCTCCAACCAACAGTCTAACACTTTGGTTGTTTGTGTCTACTTTCCTACACAGCCCTCGTGTCAAGTGACCATTTCTTAGTGTTTCAGTTTCACCACCACGATTCGCATTCTGAGGGTTGCTAAACCCCCATTGCTTCCAATTCCACCACCGTGATTTCTTCTTCCCCTCCTCTTTATCGGATGAGTCTGAAGCATCATCCCTTTGTGATTCATTTTCTGGCGAGACTTTGGCATTGGAAACTGAAGGGGCAGCATTGTGATCATCGGGAGCAGCCATTTCACGGGTCTGGGTTGATCCACCGGGCTCTTGTTCTGGCTGGTCGAGGGCTTAGGTTGGTGAAGTGAGTCACGTGGTGGGTCAGGGTCATCCAGGGGTGAATGTCAGCAGATCTCCGGCCGTATCCGTAATCGGCGATTTCCGACTGTGAAATCGGCTTCTCCACAGGCAATGCCGTATTAGTATTAGTATTAGTATTAGTATCGGAGGAGTAAGAAGAAGATTTGGTTGGGCGGAGGAGGGATGAATGATGATGTAAGATGTTGAGACGTTGGGAGAGGCATGGAGAGCAGAAAGCAGTGAGGTTGTTGTTGTGGTTGCGGTGGCAGGTGAAGGATGATGGAGGTGGCGGTGGCGGTTGCGGTTGGTTAGTTACGGTGGAATTCATAACCACCGTTGAGCAGAGGTCATGTTAGGGAGAACCGGAGATAGAGAATAACAGTGACAGTGTAGTACTGGGTTTTTTTTTCTTCTTTTTTTAAAGATGGAAATTACCTTTCTACGCCTAATGAAAATCACTTATACAATGAAGGACATATTAGATAAACATATAAATATAAATGCACATAAAATTTTTATCACGCTGCATCGTGCGAGTAGTAGGCTAGTAATAAATTAACTATCAATCATCTTTTTTTACACTCATATTTCTATCTTGTGTTCGGTTTAGTGAAATTATTGCTCAATAGAAACATATAAACATAAAAATGATTATAAACATATCTAAGTGTCTTTTCATTTTTTGTAAGATCATTATGTTTCGGATGGGAGTAGAGGGTCAAATGCATAGGCGGATTTGAGGGTGTGGAATGTAAGCTTGCAAAACGTCTCTATTTTTCTTGGGGCACAAATTTCTAAGTTAAGGTGTGTGTAGGGTGATTTTTGTACTTTTCAATCTCATTATGATGCTAAATACGATAATTATTGAATGTAAGACAATAAATCAAGTCTTATGTATATGTTTTAATAGAAGACGTGTGGTTACAGGTCTGGTTTGAGGAAGAAGATCATTTTCCAAATTCTCCTCTAATTTTTAAGGGGCCTAAAATCTTTTAATGGCACATGGCACCTAAAATCAATGAAACAGGCCTGATAAAATGTATAATCCAAACCAAAACTAAGAACAAAAAAGATCCTAAGCCCATTGGATGTAAAACTTTAAAATCAATTCAAATTCATCAATTCAATTCAATTATATTATTATCATTTTGTGATATGATATGATGTATTACATTCATACAGAGTATATATATGTTATAAACCAATGTCTCTCAGATGTTGGTATAACAACAAAACAAGTATAACACTAGCTACTACTACTACAACCTTGGCTACCTAGCTTGAATTCACAAACCTTTTTGTTCACTGGTATCTACCTACTATTTGACTTGTTGGATCATCTAGGAAACATTTGTGATATACTGTAAGAATTACTACTACTTACTTGTGGTGAGCTACTGCTAGTTACAAAAGGATTTTTTCCATTTAATGCTCGCGATCTCGTTATTTCTTCTGACTTACCACTGTTAGAACGACTCGAGTGGGAATGTCGCCTGTATACCCCTGGCTCTGTTAACAGTTTTACATTTAGGTTAACTTTTCTTGTTAGCATCTCGACCACTTGCCTCATAGTTGGTCTTTGACTTGAAAGCGCTTGTGTACAAAATAATGCAATTGTAATCAAGTGCATAACCTCGTCATCTGGACAATCCGTTAGGTCCGGGTCAACGACTTCCAGAAGTCTTTCTTCGTCTTTGAGCATCCATGCCTAGATAACAGCAATATCTTCTTGTCACGTAAAACTAGAATCAAACTATTTCTTTACATATGCCATCTCCATGTAAGCAAAAAGATAGACTCCAGTATTTGACTTCACGTTAAAGATGGCAAAATGGGTGACTTGGGTACAGCTAAACATGGGTCATACTGATACATGTTTGCATTCGCTTCTGGTATGGTTGGATCGCCCAAAACTTTGTTTTGTGACCAATTTTAAATAGAATTTATTTGTCACATATGTTTGTTTACAGATATTTTTAAAAACCAATGATCTAACTTTTGTATTAAATTGAATGCATTAGGTTAACTACTAAATAAGTAACTGATGCTATGTTCTCTGTCAGTTGCCCAACTTATAATTGAAACTGTATAAGGAAAGGTTTTCAATCCTTGAAATCAGAAGTGAACTTGTTTCTGTGACAAATGACGACAAAATATATGGCATCAAGAACTCAACTATAAACTTAAACTATTTCTATGAAAAAGGTGCTATAAATGGCAACACACTTATAGTTTATTTCTAATAAGTTATTGTAGTGCATTGTTATTTATTAGTAGTATCTGTAATTGTGCAAAATTTGCTTGATATTAGTAAAAGATCATACCCATTCAACTAGACCCAAGAGATCCTCCCCGAAAGCGGCATGACTGCTACTTCTACCACTTATAATTTCTAGCATAAGTACGCCAAAACTATACGTCCGCTTTCTTTGTAAGTTGTCCTAACATCGCATACTCAGGAGCCAAGTATCCCCTGCCATAGATCAGACTCTAGAACTTGAGAAATTTTACACGCCGACCTATATCAATAAACAAGATGAGATAATTTACTTACTGTGTTCCAGCAACTCGAGTACTAACATGAGTAACATTATCGGGAAAAAGTTTTGCAAGTCCAAAATCTCCTATTTTGGGATGAAACTCTCCATCAAGAAGTACATTACTCGCTTTTATATCTCGATGGACAATATGAGGTTCAGCTTCCTCGTGAAGATATGCTAGACCCGATGCTGTTCCCTTGCATATGCTAGCTCGTGTAGCCCAATTTAGGTCTACATGTTTACCTCTGGAACCTACAATTTAATAACTTTGCACTTGGTATCAGGGGTTCATTAAGAAAACTCAACTTGTTAACTGTTAATTACTAAAGCTTAATATCATAGAGATGGCAATTACAATTTACAACCCATACTAATCTATATTGTTATATTGTTTTTTTAACATCTAATATAAATTTAAATTAATAAAAAAAAACAGTTAAAAAGGTCTCCGAAAACATATTTGGATGGTATATAAAAGCTTTTATATCGTTTTATCAATATGTTATTAGTTTGTACAATTGTACGTTAACAGTTACCAAAACTAAGTAGCTACAGCAATAATTTGAAGTTCTTTTAATAATAAAATCCTAAAAACAATTGGGCAGGAGGTTGTAATAAGAATGAGTATAGAGTTGGTAGATGGAAAAAGAACAGAATACCAAGTAAAGCACTAGCAAGGCTGTTGTTCTTAAGGAACTCATATACCAAGATCCGGTTACCGTCTTCAACACAACAACCAATGAGTTGGACGAGGTTGGGATGCTTAATACTCGATATCATATTTATTTCTGTCAAAAATTCAACTGTCCCTTGCTTGGATTCAGCTGAAAGAGACTTAACCGCAACAAGAGTGTCATCTCTCAGAACACCCTGTAATGTAAATTTGTTGACAATAAAAATACAGCTCCGTGTTATTATATGTACATACGTACGTATAGTATAATATAGTATAGTATGTGATTGGATTGGATTGAATGAATGAATGTACGTACCTTATAAACAACTCCAAAACCACCTCCACCAATTCTATTCGAGGGATGAAAGTTCCTTGTAGCCGATCTTAATGAATTGTACGAGAATTGTTTAACGTTGTTTGTAGCAATATCTAATCGATCAAAATTTCAACTTATATATCTTATCTTAATTAGTATATAAAATTTAAAATAAAGAAGAAGACAAAAAATCATGTGAAATATTAGATTACCATTACCATCTGAAGGAAGATTTGTAGCTGTTGGTTTACACGAATCAAAAGCACCATAACAACAACCCATACCCATTTTCTTTCTGCTTCCTATTCCTATTTATTATGAATTGAAGAAGGACTTAAAATCTTTAGTTTGCAGCATCATATCATATCACAGACCAGATGAAATCAAGAAGACATGGGTATGTCAGATTTAATTGATTGGTTACATTAATTATAACAGGATTCCTACACCACCTCTTTTTAGCCGTAAACCACCAAATGTGAGCGCGTTAGTGGTGTATGTCTAAAAAAAGGTGGTGTACGAATCACCACCCATTAACTTATATTAATTGTATATCAAAAGTCAACGACAATTGAAACTAACTTAATTAAAATCAGGAGACAAGCGCAGAGAATACCTGATTCAAGTTGGAAGAAGAAGTCAGAAGGCCATAGATAGATAATTATATGAGTTGTAAATTATTTATAAGTACGTTGAATTGTTAAATATTAAATAAAATGTTGAAATAATTGATGTAAACAAATGGGAAGGGGAAGTTGACAAAGAAGGGAGAAGTTAACCAAATAGTGTATTAATTTGTTCCAACCCCAATATTTATTATTATACTAATATAAGTGAAGTAATGATAAAAACACGGATTATTAGTGATGATGTTGTTGGAATTACATCACATGATAACAGGTTAGGCAAAGTGTCAAATAGATGGTGGAAAAATATTCACATCTTTATATATAATTATTAATAATTATAATCTTTCCATAGCATTATAACAGGATATCGATCTACCTGTGCATACAATCTTATCTTTTATATATATATATATATTTGGAGGTTTAAACGAGAATCACTTTAAAGTTAAAAACTTTGAGAACCACATCAAATACGTATTTGTTCACATGTGATTAACTTCAATCATATGTAAACATTGATGTACGTTTAAGTGAAAAAGAAAAAAAGTCAAAAATTTCTAAATTTATATCGAAAAAAACATTTTAACCGATTTGATCACATTATCGTTCACATGTGAATATATATTTGTTTTTTTACGTTTTTCGATATAAATTTAGAACTTTTTTGACTTTTTTCTTTTTCAATTAAACGTACATCAATGTTCACATATGATTGAAGTTAATCACATGTGAACAAACACGTATTTGATGTAGTTCTCAAAGTTCTCAACTTTAGACTGGTCCTCATTTGAACCTTCTCATATATATATATATATACATATAGGCTTGAGATCATGTGAGAACAAAGAGATTACGTGAGAACGGTAAGAATACATCTTAGTCATCCATTTTTTGATCAAAAAACCTGATTGTGAAGGTGACACTTTTGTAAATACTTTGAAGTTTGATTTTGGAGGGTTCACATAAGGATTGCTGTGTGAAGTTTAATTTTTTTTGCTTCACAATAGTTTTAACATGGTGAAGTTTTATTTTATTTTTGTTAAAAACAATGTTTGAAGTAGTGAATTGATATGTATAAACATTAACCTCTTCAAAACTAATGTTAACAAGTAAAGATATTTACTTAATCTCATTAAAACTATGTGAACCTATTAAAAACTTTTACAACATCATAATTTAAGGAAAAAAAATAATAAACTTAACCCCACCAAAATGATGTGAAGCTAAAAAAGAAAACTTCACATGAGCAAAATGATATGAATCTTCACATGAGCAAAATGATGTGAAGCTAAAAAAAAAACTCCACATGAGCAAAATGATGTGAAGCTAAAAAAAAGCTTCACATGAGCAAAATGATGTGAAGCTAAAAAAAAAAACTTCACATGAGCAAAAGTGATGTGAACCCTCCAAAATCAAACTTCAAAGTATTTACAAAAGTGTCACCTCCAAAATCAGATTTTTTGATCAAAAAATGGATGGCTAAGATATGTTCTCACCTCCAAAAACTTCACATGAGCAAAATGAGAATACACCTCCAAAAACTCCCTTCTTCTCACTAGAACCCAACCCTATATATATATATATATATATATATATATATAGAGAGAGAGAGAGAGAGAGAGAGTTTGGATCAAATGAGAACATTTCAAAAATAAGAACGGTAAGAACACCTCATAAATGCACAACTAACCAACAAAAATCATTAGATTCACAGTCATACATCTCAAATATGCAAAGAAAAACAAATGCACACTTCTAAAAATGTACAAAAATCGAAAAACACAATTAATGCACGATTATCTCTATAATTGTGCATCAATCGTTTTTTCGATTTTTGTGTATTTCTAAAAGTTCGCATCTATTCTAATTAATTTTTCTACACATATTTGAGATGTATGAGTGTGAATATAATGATTTTGTTGGCTAATTGTGCATTTATGAAGTGTTCTTACCGTTCTTATTTTTGAAATGTTCTCATTGAAACCTTACCCTATATATATATATATATATACACTTTTGAATATCAAATGCTACACAATTTTTTTTAACCAGAAGGCTATTTTAAATTTTTATACAAAACATGAAAAGCATATACTAATAAATATATACTAAAAGTCATCTTTAATTTATGCACTAAACATCAAATTTTGCTAAATTTCTAGGGTATTAAATTTTAGTGACCCAACAAGGATTTTAGGCTTTAATTATTTCGTATGACTTTAATTAATTAACAAAATCAAAAGATTAGGATGAAAGGGACCCGTTACTTTCCACACGAGAATGCATTAAATTTTTAACAATATCAATTTCATTTAATTCAATAATATATATAATATAATATTAATATATATACAGTGAACCAGTGTTCCAAATTCAACTGCCGACCTTTCCTTTCTTTCTTTTCAAACCATATTTAATAGCGAATGGCTAGAAAATAACGTAAATGTTAAAATTTGATAATAAAGGGAACGTAATTTTTGTTGATACTTTAAAAGGATCCAAAATTTTCAAATCGTACTATAAAAGAATTCATGTCAACAAAAAAGTTTAACTAAAAGTAAAACTACCTTCTGATTTTAAAATTTTTTTCTCCTTTTTATCAGTTTTAGCTTATATATGTAGAACTAGTAGCGGCAAAATGAATGAGTCGGGTCGGGTTAGGTTATGGGTTTAGATGGGTTTGAAATTAAATGGATTCGGGTCTACATGGGTCATTTAGGAGTATGGGTCTAAACTAGGGGTGTTATGCGGATTTCGGATTATTTGGTTCGGATTATTCGGATTTTTGACAATCTCAAGTTGATCCTTAATCCAATCCAAATAGGAAACGGATTAATCGGATAGTGATTAAACGGTTTCGGATTGATGTTCTGATTAAATGGATTCATCCGAATAAGCTTAAGTTGGGCGTGTGATATCAAATACGACTAATTTTACGTTTAAAATAATTATATAAACAAACATAACACGTAACGATAGATCATATTATAACATTTAAATTTGAATTTTTCAACTTCTAAATAATATACAATTTAATCCAAAACAGATTCGTAGTTTCTAAATCAAATAAACTTCTAGATGGTACAAAACTATTACGAAGTAGTATATAGTGTAATAGAACATTTTATTTGTAATTAATGCTATATGGTAAACATTAATATATTATCAAAAATATATTATTTAATTACTTAATCCTTATTTGAATTATTCAGATATATCCAAACATTTTAATTTTGATCATTTATCATGTCCGTGTAATCCAATTAAGTAATCCATAATTCGTTTAACCTAAATCGGATTTGGATCGGATGGATTATTCGGATTCGGATAAAAGTAACACCTCTAGTCTAAACGGGTTCATGTTAAATGGGTCTCAAGTTGGGTCGACCCATCGGATTTCCACTAATTTTTTTTTTTATTTGAGTGAAAATTGAAAAAAAAAATATGATTGATTAATTGTTATACAATTGAAGATTATATTAGAGACCCATTTAGAATCATTGAGGGAGACTCAACAATCACATCACCTTAGGGATGAGAAAAAAACTGAAATACCGAAACCGAACCGGTACCTACCGTTACAAATGGTACGGTATTCGGTTTTTGATTTGGGGCCAACAAAAAACCGGTATCAACCAGTCGGTACCGGTTCGGTACCGGTTGGTACCATGCACACCAAAATACCTAAACCGAATTGGAACCTCACCGGACCGATACCAACCAATTCAAATGATACGGTATTCAGTTTTTGATTTGAGGCAAAAGAAAAACCGGTACCAACCAGTCGGTACCGGTATGGTACCAAGCTCTCTCCTACATCACCTCGTAAATGTTAACGAGCTGAGCGTAAGATAGTCAAAAGGTTTGGTAGGTTCGAGTCAACCGACTCGAGGTTACTATAGAACATAAATATCATATATTCATTCAATACGTAATATTATTGACCTAACAAACATATAATAATTTATAATCCTTTCATTTAGTTTGCTCCTTAAGCTCATGTTAATTTACTTCATATAATAACTTGAGTTGCAGGGTCTGCACCATCTACAAAGCAAAATTTGCTACAACTACACCTTCTTTAATCATTATTTACATGTTTAACAACTCACAAACTACATGGCCGAGTAATATATCAGAAATCATTTTTGCAACAACCAACCTGATCCAATCTTTGTAGTTGCATTTTCTTAATTCCAGACTACTATTTAAATCAAGAAACAATGATATAAATGCTGCACATACAAACACCATAATACAGTATTATGCATGCATGCATGATCATACCGCCACTCCTTCATGAGAAATTCTTCTATCAACCTTACTCATTCTCTGTGGCGGCCACACGATATGAGTCACCCTTCCCTGAATCAAACCCAATGGAATCTGAAAATAAAAATATATTTAAACCATGATCATTTTCATTTCCCCGTTGAACAATTGTTTGACAACTACTCAAAAGTTCAACTACATATTCTTTATGACAAACATCACTACCATCAACCATATGAAATGATATTGATAGGCAATTAGGTAATATCTGAACTATGCAAAACAGCACAGATTGAGGCATCTCATCATGGAAACGGTTGGAAGTTCATTAAACAAATAGAGCAGGCTTTATGTACACCAAAAACAGGACCCCGAATAGATGAGGAAGGATCTTCAGATGAATCATGAACAGACCCTAATCGCGTAGACCCTTACGAGAATTCACTAGCCCCCTAAGTTTCTGTCGTTCATACTTCCCATTCAGAAAACTTAGACATTGTCATTTTCCAGCCTTTGAATTTGATTCATTAAGCTTTGAATTACAATGTTCTATCAAACAGACTCTTAGACATCCTTTTCTCATCCACCATTTTCGGAGTGCCCATAAATAAAGAATTTTGAGCCTTTACGCTCCTCTATGCTCTCTTTTATTTTAGTTATGAACTTTCATTGTAGTACTCCGTGCGTATTGAAATTTAGATATACGAAAAACGAAGGAGAATGAAAGTTGAGCTCTCTCTTCTCTTCAATATATTCAATCTTCTCTCTTACAATATAGGCCACTACCTCTGGTTCAACCTTTTGGACGAATGATGTGTTATATTCTTAGGCAAATTCATATGACAAAGGGAGTGTTACATTCATTATTTTCTGCCAACCTGGGGGTTTTGATTTCTTTTTTTATCTTCTCCACAGTTTGATTCAAATTAATTATGATTTAAAATGTTATCCGTTTATAAGAATTGATTAGCAGGGTGAATGTTGAGGAAGAGCTAGAGATGACAACCATCTAACAACCTATGGATTTAAAGAAAAATGGGCAGGGAGCGTAACAGATCAAAACCAGTTGGAGTTGACCCACCCATTTTTGTGCATCTTTAAGTCTCATAGAGAAGCGATATTAAATAAGAATCCTCAAATATAATAAGAAGAAATACAGAATTACAGATATAACGTATAGAGTTGATTTGCCAAAAGGAAACATAAGGAAAGGAATTAATTACCATGATTGACCACATAAACCTCTCCCATCGATTTAAAATGGCTCAAAACGAATTATAGGCTTCGTGAATAGTGAAAACTAGTATTTATCTTTGTTAAACAAAAAGTTATCTTTACACTATTTACTTCAAAGTTATCTTTGAAAATAAGGTTATCTTTGTTAAATATGTTCTTTGACAACATAAATGTAGCAACACGAATTAAGAAGACGTTAGCATCAGCAATTAGAATACAGGTACCATACCGGTCCAAATGATCTTGAATCGCAGCTAGAAGCTGAATTGTCCCCCTCGACCCAGCAATGTCCATCCGGAACCTTTATAGCACCATTCACGTTGCTGATATACTCACCTTCCATGGCCACTATTCTTTTTACGCATCTTTCTTTAAAATCAGTTGGATCACTGCAAAATGTTGGGGAATAGGGACTACGTACATGACATCATTATCCATATTAAAATTTCAAGTCAGAAAGAAACTGAGCACTAGAAATGACAATTTTGGCCTATTTACTTAAGAATGGGTCAAGTAATATAATAGCCTCAAAGAATTAGGTCAAATGGATTGCCATACACATTCTCACAAAAACCAAGGGTAAACCCACTGTATTGAGGCTTCTCAGCAACAAATCTTAAATATTAATTCCCTCAACTCTTTATAAGATTACTTTTACAATTTAACCATTTATCCTTGTTTCTTATAAAGTTGAAAAATGATGCTAGAGGCATTTGTTTTTGAGGGTCTACAATGCTAATTTCACATACATATGAGGATATTGTAACCAGAAATTGTGATACATATATACCTGAAAATGACTACATCACCGTGTGAAAATTTGTATTTGTCAAGGCAAAATTTCTCCAAGAAAGCATAATCATCTGCAGCAGCTAAATTGATGATTAAAAAGCAACATGTAGGAAGCATAATGAAAACTATTTAAATCGAAAAAAGCTACCAGTGAATGATCCCAAGGAAGGATTAAAAGTTGGAGACATAGATGAACCTCGAATACGGCACACTCCACCATAACGGTCAGTTACAGTGATTCCCACAAGGCCCATTGGTATAACCTGCTTAAACACGTTCCAAATGATAGTATGTGTTCCCATATCCGTATGACCAATCCAAAATAAACAAATCCTGAAATGAAAAACGCTGATATCTGCACAAGAGAAAACAAAAACTTCAAGCACATTTTTTTGTAATTTTGAGTGTTGTCACCCTGCATACTACTAATTGGACTGTACGGATACAGTTATACAATATCTAATACATATATCTCAGCTTTGATTGGGTCAAGTATCCAATTTCCATTTGCTTCCGTTAGTTTGTTTTGAATAAGTACTTCACTGTGAAGTAAAGGCCGTAGAAATAGGGCTGATTGAACTAGTTTTTCGCTATTTGTTCGCTCTTTATTGTTATCCTTCTATTGTAATGCTCTATCTATAAATAGGGCTGTTTAGCATTAATAAAATCATCGAATCAACTTTGATCAGTAAAATCAAGTGTTCTTTTGTGAGTTCTTATGTGAGTTGAAAAACCAATTCAATAATTGGTATCAGAGCAAGGCCATCCACAGGCCTGATTTAGAGATAATCGGATGAAAAAGAAGATGGAAGAAAGAAGCACTAGTCCCAAGGGTTTTGTAGTTCCTGCAATTCCTAAGTTTGAAGGTCACTACGATCATTGGGCTAGGCTAATGGAGAATTTCATACGTTCAAAAGAATATTGGGATCTCAATGAGAAAGGTATTCCAAGGCAAACAGGAGGCGCGGCAACGGCAGCGCAACAAAAGGAGATTGATTATATGAAGCTGAAAGACCTAAACTCAAGAACTTTCTGTATCAATCACTTGATATGGAGGTCCTTGACACAATCCTTAATACCGACACCATTAAGCAAATCTGGGACAGCATGAAGTAGATTTTCAAGGGTCGACCAAGGTCAAGAGGGCTCAATTGCAAGCTATGCGTACTGAGTTTCAAACACTACGCATCAAGGAAGGAGAATCGATCAATAGCTACTGTGCTAGAGTACTTTCAGTGGCAAAGAGGATGAAGACTTGTGGAGAAAACGTCCTGGAGAGCACCGTCACTCAAATGTGGAGAAACGGAGAGATGTTTGGTTCTTAGACTCGGGCTGTTCAAGCCACATGACCTATGATAAGAGGTGGTTTGTAACATTTGACGATACATTCACACGTTCTGTAAAGCTCGGCAACAATACCAAGATGCAAGTATGTGGAAAGGGAAACGTAAAGCTATCTCTGGAAGGAAAAGCCATTGTGGTAAGTGTACTACGTACCTGATCTAACCACAAATCTCTTCAGTCTAGGCCAACTTCGGGAAAGGAAGTAAGCAATTCTTATTAAAGGTGGATTGTGCAAGATTTATCATGATGATTTAGGTCTGATTGTGTGCTCGAGGATGACTTCTAACAGAATGTTCGCAATGGAGGCTGAAGCGTTTACACCATCATGCCTACAGACTACAGTTTCAAGTGATGAGGCCTCGAGACTTTGGCATCCGAGGTATGGTCATCTGAATCAAGAAAGTTTGTATTGTTTGTCAAAGAAGTAAATAGTGAAGGGGCTTCCTCCTATTCAGAAAGTACAGGGAGTATGTGAAACATGTGTTATCGGAAAGCTACATCGGATCACAACTCCCAAGGTTGCTCAATGGAGAGAAACTGAACCACTTCAGCTAGTTCACAAGGATCTGTGCGGTCCTATTACCCCGAAATCAGCAGGAGACAAAAGGTATGTGTTAACCTTTATTGATGACTTTAGCCGAAAGACATGGGTTTATTTTCTTGCAGAAAAAAAATGAAACGTTTACCTATTTTAAGATTTTTAAAGCTATGGTTGAAAATGAAGCTGGTACAAAACTGATTTGTCTGAGAAGTGATCGAGGAGGGGAATTTAATAACAAAGAGTTTAATGATTTTTGTGCTCTTAATGGTGTCAAAAGTCAACTTACAGCAGCATATATACCACAACAAAAGGGTATTGCGGAGAGGAAAAACGAGACCATCATGGATACGGTCGTTGTCTGTTGAACATGCCAAGGAGGTTCTGGGGTGAAGCAACTAAACGGACTGTACCTATTCTAAATAAAAGTCCAACATCAGCTGTAAAAGACCAAACGCCTCAGGAGCATATCTTACTGCCAATAGACCCGATATTATGTTCTCTGTTTGTTTCTTAAGCAGATTTATGGCATGTCCAAAAGAGGCTCATTTGATGGCAGTCAAGAGAGTCGTACGCTACATCAAAGGTACTGTAAACTTGGGTTTACTGTACAAACGAAACGATGTCTATCATAGATTATAAAGCTTCACAGATAGTGATTTTTCTGGGGACTTGGATGGTAGCAGAAGCACATCAGTTTATGTTTTTATGACGAGCGGAGCAGCTGTAGTGTGGAGCTCAAAAAAACAGGATTTGATTTGATTTGTTTATACAATTGAATTGAATTGAAGGGTGTATTGATAAATGTACGACTAGATAATAATGATAATACTGACATCCTCTTCCTTTTCCTTTTCCTCTTCCTCTTAGCAATCACACTAGAAAATCAAATATACTACTACTGTATTAATATTAATATTAATCATTAATCATGAACAACAAGAAGAAGAAGTAAAGTAAAGTGCGAAATATAAATTTGAATAGAGTGAAATTAATGAAATCGAATAGTAATAAATTATGAGAGACGGTGGTATCTGCTCACCTTCTGCTGCAAGTATTTGTAAATTGTAGTATTCGTGTTCAACTGAAAACCGCAAGATCATAGATCCCGGAGATAGTCGCCGGTCGACCAAACTTCGTTTTTAATTCAGTGCCCTCTGCTTTGGTCGGTACGGAAAAAAGAATATGCCAAAAAAGCCCGGTGCAACAAGGCCCAAGCTACGATTATAAAAAAACACAAGGTACAGTTGGCCCGGTCCAACGAAATGCATCCTTCCCTAGTTTTCTAAAACTTTTATTTTGTTTTCTTTAGAAAAACACAGGGGATCCGAGATTCCGAGGGGAAGACCTCATTTGAGGAGAAGAAAGAGAAGACTTATTTTTACTGCATTTTAAGGTTAAAATATTGTAATTTATGAAAGTTACTCAATTTTAACATCACTCCACTGCATTTTATACATATCAAAAATCACTGCATTTTAACTCTTACATTTATGTCATAAAATGCAGTAAAATAAGCCTTCTTCTCTTTCTTCTCATATAAGGTCTTCTCCTCTGAACCTTACCCTTAGAAAAAGGCAAATATCATTGATCAAATTTCACTCTATACAACACTATCATGCATGCTTGTACAAATATGCTACTTTCCTAAAAACCATGCATGAAGATTATATATATTTATTTATATAGTAAATACAAACCAACACATCTCAAAGGCTGAAAGTGCCTAGCGCTTGGATCTAGATGACAATTGACTTACAATTGAAAGGCGGAATCAATCAATTGCATATATCAACAATAAACACAAACCGAAACGAAAGTTATTCACTAAGTAAACAAAGAAATCGGCTTATATATTGATTTGGGAACGATTACAGAGATGCTATTTCGACAAATGGTGCTAGGGTTTCGTCAACCCTAGCCTAAAACCCGTAGGTTTCTATTTATACTAAAAACACAGCCGACATGCGTCACTTGGGTAAGTGTCGCATGTGGCCGCCTTAATGCGTCACTTACCTAAGTGTCGCTATGCGTCACTTAATCAAGTGTCGCTATGCGTCACTCAGGCAAGTGTCGCCTAAACCAAAACACGAGTGTCGCATTAACAAAAACTATATTTCTATTAAGTAACAACCGACACTAATTACAACTCGATAGACCAACTGACAGACACTCAAAGATGCATCAACAAACTCCCCCGTGTCTTCAGCTTGGTCTTCAAAATCTTCAAACTCTTTCAAGTCGTTTATTCTTCATTTCCAACCAGCAGGAAATACACCACCAGCATGTACTCCGTTGGCTACGCAAATATCAATAACCTTTTGAAATTTAATCGCTTCAGCTCTGTCTCTTTCTTTAAACTGAATCCTATTCTGATGTAATCTTTTCATATCATGTTCAGAGAGATTGATCAAACTCAACGGATCGAATACACAAAATATCTTTCTTTTAAGACCCCAAGTAGACCTTTTCTTAGGTTGAACAACATCCCATGCTGTTTTCTCTTCAACCTCCGATTCTTCATTCATAATCTCCGAATCCGTATCTGGTTCCGATTTTGGAATAAATACAATTACAGCTTCACCAGTAATATCATCATATTCCCAGTACTCCAACCTATTCAAAAAATCTATCGGAATGATCTCCAAAGGTATCTTCTGTAGACACTTTGCTGGTGGATAGATCATCTTCACAATAGGTTGACGAGTGATCGGATCTAACTTCTTCTTAAACTTGTATCGCATACCCAACGTCGGCTTTATCAGGTTATATTTTTTACTATTCATCTCTCGACGTATGATCACCTGGAAGAAATCTGCTCGTGAATCTCGTGATCGGTTTATCAAGGGTATCTGCGCTAATCTTTGAAGCTCACACTTCGGCAAAGTACTTATTTTATAAAACTTCATATTGAAGTACTGAATGCCGTCGCTTCTCTTAATCATAAAAACAGAGTTGTTCTCATCGAACTTCCAACTCTTAATCAATCCCGTGTAATCAGATCTAACTTTGTAGCTTTTACACGTAACCGGTACCTCGATAATTGGTTTGAGCACTATATCCGGTTTAGTTGTAGAAGTTGATGGCTCGTTCGTCTCTTTTTCTGATTCATCTTCAGACGAATCCGATTCTATAATGGGAGCATCATCATAACATTCATCACTGTGCAGTTGCTCCCCCTCAACTTCAACTTCATCATTTTCCTCAAAGAAATAATCCTCTGCTACAGGATCATTCATTTCCTCTTCCTCAGGCATTGTATCATTTTCATTCATCAAGTTTTGCAAATAAGTAAGATCTACGAATGAGTAATCTACCGCGATAGGTCTTGCCTGACCTTGAACCTCCACGAAATAATCTAAACTGATATTTTCATTGATAGGGGAAGAAGGTTGTACATTTTCAGATTCAGGGGGAGGAGTTACATTTGTTTCTAATTCCCTAGGATTATCCTCCCCCGAAACAAGTGTGACTGACTCCAATTCTAACAACCTAGAAGACATAGTCGTTATCTGTTGCTGGAGAGAGTCCACTGTAGCAGCTTTAATCTCTAGATCTTTAATCTGTGAAGCTTGAGCTGCAATGATTGCCTGTTGATCATCAAAACGTTTGGACAAAAGCTCCAGTTGAGCTAAAACCTGCTGAATAGAAATAGTTGCAGGCTGAGAAGAAGGCTGATGAGTTGGCTCCTCAAGGACAATCGAAGTCCGCTGGCGTCGACGTAAGGGTAACTCAGCATAAGAAGGCGACGACCCAGCTGGACGCTTGCCAGGATTTCTCGGAACATGAACCCGACCCGTCGAAATCCGGCGCATAATACGCTTGAAGCGTTGGGGATCAGCCAGTTGAATCCCATCTAAAGCTGATTGTGGTGGCACATCACCCTCAGAATCCGGAGGAGTGGGCCCACCATCATCGGAATCAACCTCAACCCGATCAACGCGATCAATATCATCGAGGTCCTGAGCTACATTGGCATCAACTAAGTCGTCCTCGTTGACCGGAGGCACGACATTATCCAAAAATCCATGATCGTGCGGCGCAACGTAGTTTTCGTTTACCACGTGCCCGAAGAGTTCACGATCTGCCAAAACGGGCTCGCCCTTTGGCGCGAGCTTGCAGTCATTAAAGACTCGCAGAAGCATGGGCGTGGGAACCAAAAGAGACCTCTGATCTGGTGCAATACCGAGATCCAGGTCATTCAACAAGAGTTGCACAAAACGAGGATATTGTAGCCATTTATCCTTCCCAGCCCTGATGTTTTCTACCATATTCCCAAAAATATAACCACTAAAGTTATAGGGCTTATTATATACTAGGGCTAACATAAGCGATAAAGTCAGATGACTAGCCGCATCATACCCTCCCTTCCTCGGAGATAAGCAAACTATAATAATATGACACAGATACCTCCATACCCTGCAGAGGTACTGTTTCCTGAAGTCCGAGAGCTGGTTTGCTGGATAACCCATCCTTTGAAGTCCCCCGTAGATAAACGTGGTGGGGAAGATGGTGGGCATTGTAAAGTTGTCATTGAATTGTAAAACCCGTCTAATCGAGTTTTCGGTTATCTCGATTTCCTCCCCAAACATAGTCGAAACTATGCGGGGAACTTCACCCTGAACCCTGATCACGGCATGATCATAAAATTCCTCTATTTGGTTCATATATACCGGGGTCGATGCCGTAATCGCATAAAAGATCCTCGATCTACGTAGAAATTCGATCATAGGCCTGAACGGCGCTGAATTCGCATGAGTAGACTCAAGGAATGCCGTAATATTATGTCGGGTGTTGGTACGGCGGTAATAATCCTGTAACTCGGCCATCTTTAAGCTAAAATTACAAAGAAAAGTAATCGTAAACGTTAGAAAGTTAGCCCGAACATTGAAAGGTTAGAAAACAAATTTTGACTTTAGGCGTCACTTAGGGTAAGTGACGCATGGCCACTACCGTCACTGAAGGAGTGTCGTAATGTACAGTTAAGAAAATTAAAATCAATTGTTAGCGTCACTTGTTGGAAGTGACGCTATCAAGCGTCACTGATGTAAGTGACGTTTGAATTTTGTGTTTTAAAGTATACGACACTTGCTAAATGACGGGTGAAGAACATGCGACACTAACCGTAGTGACGGTATCCTAAGACAGTCACTTAAGAAGTGACGGAATAAGTGACGTGTAAAGCAAAGCGTCACTTAGACAGGCACTTGAAGTAGTGACGCATAAAGAGGCGTCACTATGAAGAGTGACGGATAAACTTGATTATGCGTCACTACATGAGTCACTTAAGAAGTGACGCAAAAGCAAGCGTCACTTGTTAAGTGACGGTATGGGTTACCAAATTACCAAGTAGCGTCACTTAAGATAAGTGACGCTAGAAGTGTCGCAACGATGAAGATCATCGTGCACTGTTCATGTCCAGATTCAAAAATTAGGGGTTTGCAAAAACAAGGTAACCAAGGTGAGCGCTAGGGTTGGACGAGTAGAACACACCATTTATTACATCATAACATAAGCATATAAGCAGTTAATCGAACGATTTTGCACATAAAAACCTAATCGTAACCCTAACTCTAAAATACAGTAAAAATAAGAAGATTAAAAGGTTAAAAGTAGTACCACTAAGTTCGTAGGAGTAAGGAGAACAACGAGGTATGAAAAGAACACAAAGAAAAACCGTGAAGCTCGCTAATCAATCGACAAGAAAACGTGCAGTGGAAGTGACGCAGGGACAGAACGAGTGTCGGTGTGTCAGTGCAAGTGACGGTATAGGAATTTGAAAAGTGGTGAGGTTGAGTGTCGTGGGGAAGGGGTATTTATACACCGACCCTTGTATGCGTCACTCAACCCGACACTTATAGCGTAACTTATCCCGGCACTGACTGCGTCACTTGAGTGAGTGACGCAATATCGTATGCGTCACTCGGAGCGTCACTTATGAAAGTGACGCACAGTTCACTTAAAGTGAAAAATTTGCGAGTTCTTCGATGGTTTCGCGTTGTGATTTCGGTACTTAAATTTGAAAATGTAATTGCAACTTGGATAACAACTAAAATTACACTAACGTAGAGAAAATAAGACATATACAAGAAAATGTAAACTGACAATTATTCTTATAACTGATACCACATGTAGGTATTGAGATAACGATCCGTTAGAGCAGAGATAAGGGAACCTCTTCACTTTAAATTAACCACTTAGAGAATTAACACATTCTTTTTGGTGACGGAGTTGATAAAGTCTGATTAGGGATCATATCGGAATAACATGCATTTATTAGGAACAGTAAGAGTTATTTCAATCATCAGTATCTTTGTCCTCTTTAAATTTACTTGACATACTAAAAACACTGCTTATAAAAATTATTTCAAAAATGATTATTAGTATATTTGTCCACTTAAACATGTTATACGTACGACTAAGAGGTATTTTATTATTATTGGTATGTTTATTTCGCTGTGGTTCCCATCATAGATATACATCTTAACTTAAAACATAGACCATGTTTTGATTTACAGATAGAATATAAGAAAATCAATTTTAAGAATCAAGTCAGCGGTGACAGGTCTGTACTTACGTACAACAGAGCAACATAACTTGATCCAGGTTTAAGCAAAACCAAACTTGGTCAAACCATTTTGGCGACCTTGTAAGGTATCTTAATTTTTCAAAGACTTTTCAAGTACTTTGACTTGTGTTTGCTTAATTTTAAAATATATATTAACAGAAACCAGGTCTATACTTACGTATAACAAAGGAGACTGTCAATATATACCCCCAAATGAAATCATATAAACATCTTTCACAAAAACATGTCTAGTATAAGTAAGAATTTAAGACTTTTGTCGTACATCTAATAATGTTGTACCACTTGAAATAGACAATTATTGATTAAGCTTCTTAAGACTTCTCAAAGTGTTCTGTATAACATGCCTACTAATATATCGTATGATGAAGATAATGTTTATAAAAACTGTTTTTAATACGTCAGATAAATCTACTGACACATCAAAGATAAACCTTAAAAATTCCATTTTTATGCATGTCACCCGATGTACTATCATATCCCAAGTTGTTTACAGACACAACTTCAACGTCTATTTTTAAAATGTAGCAACATTGCATTTCTTTAAAACTATAAAGTATAAAGAGTGGCTGTTGCGTTTTTTTTTTTTTTTTTTTTTTTTTTTTTTAAATAAAACAGTACTTTTATTATATATCCAAGTCACAAATTACTTTTTCGTGGTAAAGAACCTTAGACCGATCATGTTGACTAATTCATCAAATCGGGCTCTTGAGAAAGCCTTAGTGAATAAGTCAGCATTTTGTTTCAGGGTGTCAATATGGACAAGGTCAATGAGGTGTTTCTCATAGCAATCCCGTATAAAGTGAAACCTAATTTCTATGTGTTTGGTTTTAGAGTGTTGCACGGGATTGCGTGTGATAGATATGGCAGCAGTGTTATCAATATGTATAGGAGTTAAAGTTAAGAGTAACCCGTAGTCGCGCAGTTGGTGCTGAATCCAAAGAACTTGAGAACAGCAGCTAGCAGCAGCAATGTACTCGGCCTCAGCTGTGGAAGTAGAAACCGTAGTCTGCTTTTTGCATTGCCATGAAACCAAGCGGGTTCCAAGAAACTGACATCCCCCTGTCGTAGACTTCTTATTGATGTTGCAGCCACCATAATCTGAATCGGAGTAGGCAGAAAGAGTGAAGTTCTTCTCATTGGAGTACCATAGACCAAGTGTAGGTCTATATTTGAGATAACCAAAAATCCGCTTCACCGCCTTCATATGAGAAACCTTTGGTCGTGCCTGATATCGTGAACAAATGGAGACAGCAAAAACGATATCAGGTCTTGAGGCAGTGAGGTACATAAGAGAACCTATCATCGAACGATAATCCTTTTCTTTGCAGTCCTCATCATCCTCAGCAGGTCCAAGATTATGGTTGAGTTCAATAGGAGTTCCATAAGGTTTACAAGTGAGCATATCATATCGTGTCAACATGTCATGGACATATTTTGACTGATGAATATACATGCCTTTGGATGACTGCTCAACTTGCACACCTAAGAAAAAGGTAAGATCTCCCATTGCACTCATCTCGAAAGCTGATTTCATGACCTCTTCAAATTCTTTACATAGAGCCTCATTCAACGATCCAAAGATGATATCATCGACATATACTTGAACAAGTAACAAATCATCGCCTTTTCCTTTTGTGAAAAGGGTACTATCGATGGTGCCCCGTGTAAAGCCATTGTCCACCAGATGAGTAGCCAGCCTGTCATACCATAGGCGTGGAGATTGATGAAGTCCATACAATGCCTTATTGAGTTTGTAGACATAATTTGGATGCACCGAATCTTCAAAGCCTGGAGGCTGTTGAACATAAACTTCCGTATCAATTTTACCATAAAGGAATGCGCTTTTAACGTCAAGTTGCTTGACGCGAATCCCTTTAAATGATGCAAATGCTAAAAAGATACGGACGGACTCCAATCTGGCGACAGGGGCAAAAACCTCATCATAATCAAGTCCTTCAATTTGAGTATACCCTTGAACAACTAGTCTTGCTTTGTTCCTCGTGACAACTCCTCTATCATCCTTCTTGACGCGATATACCCATCGAGTGCCTTTCGGATCGGCACCTTTGGGTAAAGGAACAAGCGTCCACACTTGCAGCTTGTGAAATTGCTGCAGTTCATCTTGCATGGCCTCGACCCAGGATGGGTCTTGCAAGGCCTTCGCTACTTTCTTCGGTTCAGTTTGGGAAAGATGGCAAGAGTTGACGGTTGCCATAAATCCCAGAACCTGATTAGCTGAAGTATCCGTATCTTCAGCAGTTTGCTTCGCCTGACGTCTAGTTTGAACAGATGAATGGGGATCACCAATAATGTTTTCAACAGGGTGATTCCTATGTATCCTAGTAACTGGAATAGCATCTGGCACAAGATTTAATTCCAAGTTATTCAGATCCCCTTCAGTGGCAGAAGCATCTTCGTTTTCTTCATTAGAGAAGAAGTGAGAATATTCCATGTCTGCTGCATCCTCCAATGGAGGCATATTAGGATCATTCGGAAGATCCTCGGTATTAACGGGATTTGAAGCAGATGGAATAGTGGTTATATGTGGTGAAGGTGTAGTAACAGATGCAGGAGAAGTAGTGGATGTTGAGGCAGGCATATCTGGTGTTGGAGTAGGTGAAGGAGTGGATGTTGTATCAGGTATAGGATTGGATGTAGAAGAAGAAGATGTTTGTTGAAAAACATCGAGTCCATGAAGCATGGTGATTAAATCTTCAGTGACATCATCCTCCGGAACATTAAAAGAGCTGAAAAGATTCCCATAATTAAAGAACCAATCCGGACCCTTTCCTTGAGGTGGTTCTGTATACCGTAGGCATTTGACCTCAAAGTGTTCCTCGATCTCGTTCGTTAATTTGTTGTATACCCGTTTGTTTGGAGAGTTGACCGAATATCCGAGAAAAATTCCTTCAACGACTTTATTGCCAAACTTAGGGACACGATCTTTAGTAATCATAATCAGACACGGACATCCAAAGGGTTCCAGAAACTGCAGATTCGGCTTGCGATTGTTGAAAAGCTCATAGCAAGTCTTATTCTTCTTTTTAACTGAAAGAACCCGATTCAAAACATAGCAAGCAGTATTTACTGCTTCAGCCCAGAAGATAATAGGTAATTTGGAATCCGCTAACATGGTGCGAGCGGTTTCAATAATTGTCCTATTCTTCCGTTCAGCAACTCCATTTTGTTGAGGTGTTCTCGGAGCACTAAATTGATGTTCAATACCTCGAGAAGCACAAAATAACTCAAGAGTTGAGTTCTTGAATTCGGTTCCGTTATCGCTCAGCAGCCTCTTCACTTTTAAGTTGCACAAATTTGCCAACTTATCCAACAAATAGACTAAAATACCCGCTGTCTCATCCTTAGTTGCGAGAAAGTAGACCCACGAAAAGCGTGAGTAGTCATCTGTTACCACTAAACAATAAGAACGACCACCTATGCTCTTTGTAGACACAGGACCAAAAAGATCCATGTGCAGTAGTTCTAATGGAGCATTTATGGAATTCACAACCTTAGACTTATGGGACTTCTTGTGGAGTTTGCCCTTGTGGCAAGAAACACAGTCATCCTTCAAGGCGAAAGACTGTTTCGGAACTCCACGAACCAAGTCGTTGTTGACTAGGAAATTCATTTTACGGAAATGAATGTGTCCCATACGTCTGTGCCAAAGGAGTGATTCCTTCTCTGAAGCCTTCGAAAGGAGACAAGTGTATTCGCTGGTAGTCTCCACAGTTCGCATATTCATTACATATGTGTCATTTCTTCTTGGAGCACGCATTACTACCCATTCCTCCGGAATAACGTACCCTTTCCATTGGTTAGCGTACCTCTCCCTGAAATTGTTCCTCCCGTATCTCCAGCAAAGGCAACGTGACCTCCCGCATATGGTTTAATATCCACTAAGAGAGACACATCACCCGTCATGTGTCGCGAGCAGCCACTATCCATGAACCATTCGCTATCTTTTATCCGTTCAGACTGCTGCAACACATTAATATGAGGAGATTAGTGAGAAACGGTGACCCAAGCCTTTACAGACTTAGGTCGACCATAGTCATCAACAATAATCACATCAGATAAAACTTTATTTTTAAACAAATCAGATTTTGAATCTGATGTGTTATCATTGATGACGTTTGAGTCAGTAATAGACTCCTTTAACCTCCAAACCTTTGATGGTTCGGGATTTGGCTTTGAAATAGTGTTGGACTTTGGTTTTAACAAAATATTTTGTCCAACACTAACAACTTTCTTTGCCGGCTTGGGAGAGTCAGAGTGATGCCTAGGAGGTGATTTCGAAAAAGAATTTCTATAGAAAGATGTCCTAGGCATATCTCTCCCATACCGCTGATGAGAAAGTTTGGGACAATCACGGATCAAATGTCCTTGTTTCTTACAATAGAAACAAGAACGAGTCTCATGAAATTGTAGAGACGGAGGGTGTACTGGAGGATGTGACACAACATTTTTAGAACATGGACAGGCTGTACATGTTTTAGAAAGTGCTGGTCTTGGTTTAGAGGGTGAGGCTAAAGTTTTATTAACCTGAACTTTTTCACTTGTCACCTTATGTTTTAAAACATTTGTCGGTGACTTTTGAAGTTTCTCATTTAAAAACTTATTTTCCCTTATATATTGAACCTTTGTTATAGGTTCAGTTTTCAAGATTTGTTTTGCAGGTTTAGCCTCAACCTTCTTAAACTCAGGATATTCCTGATCAGTAATATCCTCTATCTCAACAATCTCATTAGTTTGAACTTGAGACTTAGCTTTAACAAACTGAGGCAATGGATACTCTTGCCTCTTGGTTTTCTCCGTTGTCAGTTTGTTAAGCTTGGCTTCTTTGGCCTTAATACCATATATCTTGGTATAATCGACTGAAATCTCCTCAAGGCCCTGTTTAGCAATTGAGGGACAATATTCAGCATTAGAAGGTGGTGGTACTTGGTTATAACCAAGGCCTTCCTTCTTTTTGCCGCTAGTCCCTTGTTTACTAACTATCTCATTAAAGACTTGTGTTGCGGAGGTTGAACTTAAGATTTTACTTTTATGATTCTCAAACTCATCTTTTAAATCAGATAATTCTTTTGTCAACAATTCAATCTCAGTTAGATAACTTTTAATTGCGTCTTGTTGACTAAAGACCTTGGCTTTAAAAGTTTCGGTATCTAATTTATGAGCTTCAAGATGTTGTTCATAAAGTTTTTCATTTTCTAATAAAAAATTATTAGATTCATTAAGCTTAACTATCTTGTCCCGCAAATTTTGATTGTCTTTTTGATAGACCTCTAGGGATTCAGTCAGATTAATACACGAAACACAGTTAAAAGGCTCAACAGGTTCATTTGTTACCTCAGGAGTGATGTGAGCCATTAGACATTGAAAATTTTCAGCTTGTGCACTCCAATCAAAGGTAGTTGGCTCAAAAACGATCAAGGCATTGTCTGCAGCCAACGATTTTGCTTCCTCTTTCTCAGTTGCTTTGGGAGGATCTGGCTTTGTAAAACCTGATGATGGCATCCTAGGTTTCTCACATTCCCTTGCAAAATGACCAAGGTTCTGACAGTTATAGCATCGAACCTTACTTTTATCAAACCCGAACCCAGTCTTCCCATTTCCTTCCAAACTTTTTCTGCCCGTTCGCTGCAAGAACTTTTGAACTCTTCTGGAAATCATCGCTATGTTCCAGTTCAAATCCATCTGCTCCAAATCATCATCATCCAGTTGAGCATAGTCTTCTTTGGTCATTTCCAATGTAGTATTTGGTTGAGTAACCAAATCCTTATAAGAGCTAATAAAAGCTGTATAAATCGCAGCTTGCTCTTGAATTGCTGGTGATGTTGAAACCGGTTGTTGGGTTCCTTGATTTGTGCAAGCAGTACCGGAAACATACGCCGCATGAGTCTCCACAGCTGAATATGATGAAGGATTCGTATCTGACATAAATGCCATTCCTCCATAACTCTTACCCGTATTTACTTGGCTTCCATACAGAGAAGGATTTTGTACAAATCCAGTTGACTTGCATTCCTTCTTCTTCAATTCCATAGCATGGGCTTGAAGAACTCCAATGAGTTGATCCAAAGTCATCCCAGATAATTCTTGATTTTCCTTCAAGAATTGAACTTTCACATCCCATGCACTTGGTAAAACATCCAATAGCTTTTTATTAATCTCCAGTGCAGTGAGAGTATATCCTCCTTCAGTCAATTCACTCACAATTTGTGAGTATCGAGTAAACAGTCCAGCCGTCGTCTCATTAGGTAAGGAGTCAAACAAATCATACTGTTTCTTAATTAATTCCAGTTTTGCCTCCTTATATTTCTCATTTCCTCCACACCTGGTCTCTATCGCTTTCCATAAATCATAGGTTATGTCATGAGTTTTGAACAATCTCATGACATCCTTTGTCAAACACATACATATGGCTGAATGTGCTTTCCTTTCCAGTTGATAATCTTTCTTCTCCTGAGGTGTCATAGCAGTGAAAGATTTTGGTGGAGGAACACCACGATAGTTTCCTTCAGATACAGGAGCCTCATATCTTTGTTTCAATGGACCCCACAATTCCGGACAGTGAAAGTCCACAAACTGTTCAAATCTATCCCTCCAATAAGCATACTCCATATCTGCGGTAAAAAGAGGAGGTTTATTATTTGAACCAATATCATTGCCCTGTTTTAACATTTCTCGAATTCCCCTAATATCTTCCTTATCCATTGCCATTGAAGATATACCTGAAAATGTACGCAAAAACAAGAACTCGAAAAATATTAGTACTTAAGGCGTCACTTAGTAAGTGACGCACTGAAGTGTCGCAACGACTAGCGTCACTAGGTTAGTGACGCTATCGAGTGACGGGTGAAGTGACTGATGACACTAAAGGTAAGTGTCGCTCAATCAAGCAAGTGACGCACTCAAGTGACGTACTTGAGTGACGTATTAAACAGAGCGTCACTAAAGGAAGTGACGCAAGAAAACAAACAGGCGTCACTAAAGGAAGTGACGCTAAAAAGTTAAGTGACGTGCAACAGTGACGCACTTTAGTGACGGTGGATTAGGGTAGACGACACTTAAGTGAAGTGTCGTATAGACCTCAAGTGACGCTTCAAGTGACGCGTTCAAGTGACGGTATAACCCTAATTTGGAATTAGCTAGTGCCGCAGGAAGTGACGCGTCTAAGTGACGGGTCGAGTGTCGCAAAACGGCTGTAAAATTCCAAAACCCTAAAAAATTCGAATTTTCGTAAACGAAACTCAAATTTCTTGAACCCTAATGGACGAAACCTGTGAATGTTGATGAATATTGACTGAGATTCACCTTTGCACCTCAAAATCCGTATTAATTCGCAATTCTTGAATCAATCAAAAACCGAAATCAATCCAAAATAGCTTCTAAAACGTCAATTTGATCACCGCAAGGCTCTGATACCAGTTGAAAGTGCCTAGCGCTTGGATCTAGATGACAATTGACTTACAATTGAAAGGCGGAATCAATCAATTGCATATATCAACAATAAACACAAACCGAAACGAAAGTTATTCACTAAGTAAACAAAGAAATCGGCTTATATATTGATTTGGGAACGATTACAGAGATGCTATTTCGACAAATGGTGCTAGGGTTTCGTCAACCCTAGCCTAAAACCCGTAGGTTTCTATTTATACTAAAAACACAGCCGACATGCGTCACTTGGGTAAGTGTCGCATGTGGCCGCCTTAATGCGTCACTTACCTAAGTGTCGCTATGCGTCACTTAATCAAGTGTCGCTATGCGTCACTCAGGCAAGTGTCGCCTAAACCAAAACACGAGTGTCGCATTAACAAAAACTATATTTCTATTAAGTAACAACCGACACTAATTACAACTCGATAGACCAACTGACAGACACTCAAAGATGCATCAACAAAGGCTACTGACCCAATACAAATTGTCCTAACAAACAAATCGTTCCGTTGCTCAGTCCACAGTCCACACTGCTACAAAACAAATCAGTCTTCAAGCTCATCCCAATTGCTTATCAACTTCACTCGTCCGACAACAAATGATCATCGCAACAAGACTTTGCGTCATTTAGCCATCTTGACCACTCCAATACTACATCTTGGTCTACATATTATGCCACCTTGTTTTGTACAAATTCTTTTCTAACATTTTGTAAGTCTATCATTTTCCATTACTTAATGCAATTTTACATCCTTAGCACTCAAATTTGTTATAATTTTGAATCACAACCTCAATAAATACAACTTTTCATAATGTTTATAACCGCTATCTCAATGAACATAAACATAATCGATTTATTTTTGTAAAATATGTGTAGTTTACAAAAAGTAAGCAATTATCGTATGGAGAAAAAGAATTTATATAGCATTGACAAATATATTTTTGTGTTTCATTTTTTATTCTCTATTTTATTTTTATTTCAATGATAACTTATAGTTAAATTTAAAGATCGCTATAAAACCTATAAAAAAATAATATATAATTAAAGTTTTAGAGCAAGCATGTGATGCATGTGGATATTAATATAATTGAATATCATTCATAATTTGATAAAAGTTCAATGTAAAAGGTTAAATATTTTAATAATTGATCAACCAATAGAGTTGCTATATATTCAAGTAGTCATTTTCACCTTTAAAAAAAATATGGCACAAACCTTATATCAATAACTTATAAATGTTATACCATTGAAATCAACGTCTTTTTCTCTTTTATCAAAAGATTTCACATGGTTTATTTTTGACGGATTCTTTTATCATCATCTATAGGCATTTAAAATTCGTGAATTGAAGTCACATGTAATTTAACATTGATTTAAAATCAAAGTTTAAATTAAAATAACTAATTATATTTACATGTAAATAATCGCATTATCATTATAAGTTAAACTATTACATGGAAATATTTTTATTTGAAAACATATAGTTGAAATGCACGTAATTACATTTGCATTCACATATGATTAATTGTCGAAGTAACAATTATGTGTGATTAAAGAGTAATATCGTACTTCCAAATTCATGATTAGCGGAAGTATACTTTGGGTGCAACTCGTCGGACAATCAACAACACAAAGATATATAGTAAGCGACTCTATATGCGTCGTTTTAACAGAATATATTAATGTAATAAATGTTTACAACATTTGAAGCTAATACATAGCTCGTGTTCTGAAAATGAGAGATTTCAATACATAAATACTTTTACAAAACATATTAATGCAGGGAAATCTCTAATGTCTGCATGCTGACTCGAGCTACATTAATCCTGAGGCCAGTCCAGCCTACTGCTGAGTACCTGTGATACATGCTAAAAATGATCAGCTAAAAGCTGGTGAGCTCACAGGTTTGTATATCAAATAACGTTGTATGAACCACAAGATTTAAAGTACTGATTTGCATCCAAGCAAATATATGATGTATACAGCCATGAGCACATAGTCTGAGCTTAACTGAGGTGTCGGGATCACAATCAAGTGCCCGATCGAGGGTGCCTCCCCACGAGTGCCTAATCCACACTCGTAAATCTCAAATGCTAATGCGTCCGTTTGACCAGTTAGTGCTTGCTAACCCGGACGAGGATTGTCAATCGTATATGGTACCATACACTAATATTCATACTACCAAAGTATTACCAAACTATGTTGTGGAGGACTTAAAATGATTAGTTGTGTAACTCATGTAGTATATGAAAAGTTTGTACTCGCGTTCACATGTTAAAAACAAGCAATGAATCACACCCCTGAGTGAAAAACAGTATAAGATGGGCTATGAAACTCACCTGAGTCTGATGCGTTTAAACCAATAAACGTGTTGCTTAACCAAGCAATGAGATATCCGCAGACAATTAACCTTAGGGCGTCCATGACGCGCGATGGTTAATAATTAAGTAGGTATCTCGCAAGATCACCTATGCTAGTTGATCACACAACTAGTAATGTCCAAATTACATTTGATTTGTTTGTTTGTTTGCGTTTTGAAAACGTGTACGCCCCGTTGGTGGCGAATTGTGATAATAATCTCAACTTATTATTATTATACTCGAGTTGTATCATACGTATAAAAGTATATATGTTTTGTGTATAAGTCGTATCGAATTCGATTTGTCGTTACATATTGTCCCAATACTTAGGAAAAATAAGGTTTAACTTTATGTTTTAGGCGACACTACATGCGACACTGGGTATGGGTTGCGACACTCAGATCAATGTCGCATAATGTTGGAATCATGAGTGATGCGACATTAGGGTTAGTGTTGCTATGTGCGACACTCAAAGATTTGACGACACATGCATTAGTGTCGCTTCTTGCGACATTCGTGAACTGAGTGCGACACAAGGGTCAGTGTCGCTATATACGACAATCGGAATCGCTGCGACATTAATATTAGTGCCGCGGTATGCGACAATTGGGTAAGTGTGTAACATCCGGCAAATTATGTTAACTGTTAAACCTAAACGAAACCCTAATTACTTGTATTTAGTTTGTATTAGGCTAAATAATTGTAATTACATGTATATTTGAATATATACTTACGTGATTATGTGTTTATCTATAATTGCGCAAAACGATCGGACAGAGTCCGACACAATATACGACGTTGGTAAAAATATTTCTATAAATAACTTAAATCTATTTTAGAAGATATATATCATATATTATTATTTTAATATAATAATACACGAAAAACCCTATACGTTTTGGTTAAAATGTCTCTAACACGATAAAATCACGCGAATCGAATTCGGCAGCGAAATGAAAGTCAATAAATATATGGACAACCCAAAAATAAAGTATTAATAGTATTTCAATGAAATATAATCCTAATTATATCGTTAATTAAAACGACACAATTAAACGTCACACGATTTAACGTTTAAACACGAATAACGGGTAAACGACCTAAATACGTAAACACAGTCTGGGATTTAAATTAAAAACTCCCCACCCCTTGGGGGACCCAATGAAAACCAGCTCACATGTAACACCCCCAAATTTACTGTTTGGCGGAAGTATACTTTGGGGTGCTACTAATCAATAATTAAAACACACAAGGTATAATGAACGACTCTATATGCGTTGTTTTAAACATTACATTGATAATTCAAAAGTTTACATCAACAAAGCTAGTTACATTAGCTCGTGTTCGTAATAGGAGAGATTTAAAAACATAATTAGTTATACAAAATCTAATAATGCAATGAAATCTCTAAGGTTTGCATGGAGACTCGAGCTATTATGCATCCTGATGGGTAGTCCAGATCTACTGCTGAGTACCTGTGATACATGCTAAAATGGGTCAGCTAACGCTGGTGAGCTCACAGGTTTGAATATCAAATAATAGTGTATGAACCGCAAGATTTATGTATTGATTTGCATCCAGCAAATGATAATGATATTGTATACAACCATGAGCGCATAGTCTGAGCTTAACTCGAGGGTCAGGTCCCATATAGAGAATTCCGAGCGAGGTGCCTCCACAAGTGCCTAATCCACACTCGTCTTCCCAAATATTAGTACGTCCGTTTACCCAGTTAGTGCTTGCTAACCCGTACGAGGAGGGTCAATCCTATATGGTACCATATACTAATATTCACGCTATTTACGTATTATCAGACTATACGGACGGAAGACTTTGGTTTGATTAGTTGAAAACAACTCATGTAGTATATTGAAATATGTACTCGCGTTCACGTGTTAAAAATAGAGCAATGTATCACACCCCTCAGTAAAACAGTAAAAGAGGGGCCATGAGACTCACCTGAGCCTGAAGAGTTTATCTTAATAAACTGAGATTGATTAGCCAAGAATTGAAGTCCAAAGACTTGTAACCTGAGGGTATCCACTACACGCGATGGTTATAAACATGAGAAGGTATCTAATAAGACTACCTTGTAGTTGTTTGTCCAACTAGAATGTCCAAATGATTACAATTTGGTTGATTGTCTAAGTGTTTGAAAATGTGTACGACCCATTGGTGATTGTTTGTAATAATAATCTTGATGTTATCATATAGATTTCGAAGTGTTATACTTGAAAAACATGTTTTACAATGTTTTAGGAGTCATATTGTATAAGTATTCGAGGTTGTATAAGTTCGACGCTTAGTGTAAAAATAGTTTGAAACCTTCTGTTTTATGCGTCACTTATAGCGTCACTTGGGGGCTTGGCGTCACTTAGGAAGTGACGCATGAAATAGTAAAATCTGAGTGAGGGCGTCACTTATGGAAGTGACGCATAGTGAGGCGTCACTAAGGTAGTGTCGGGTGTTAGTGTCGGATAAGGGTTCTAGGCGTCACTAGACGAGTGACGGAGGTAAGTGTCGGGAAAAAGGGGTTTTATGCGGCACTTATTTAAGTGACGCAACTTTAGGGTTTTATGCGTCACTCAATGCGGCACTTAAGTGTCGCAAGAAGTGACGCTATACTGGATGGCCTATGCGACACTTATTAACTGTTTGACGGATTTTGAGCCAAAAATGAGTTTTCCGGTTTCCGTTTGGTCCGATTCTTTTACCCAACCCTTAGATAGACATTTCAAGCTTAAAGAAACAATTAGAACTTGAAAATACTAAAAATCGAGGAGTTGCGGGTTTTGTCGGAAACTTACAACTTTGCGCGTGAGAAATCCGGAAAGGTGGAAATGTAGATCGTTGCGTGGTGGTCACTTTTCTCCAAACGAGCGATGAAAACCGAGGAAGTTTGGTGGTGTAATTTGGAGAATTATGGTGATGGTGGTTTGGTTAGATTTTAAGAGAAATGAGAGAAGGAGAGAGAAAGATAGATGATGAAATGAGAAGAAGGGAGGAAAGAGGAGGGAAAGAAGGGGGAAGGAAGGGGGGCCGGCTGGTGGGGTCCACCGAGTGTGAGCTTCACCAGTTTTTCATTCTCCCGCATATGCGCTCCGTGCGACGTTCATTTTGTCGTTCGTTTAAACTTTTAAATAATTATTTTACGTGTTCAAACACGAGTTTTAAAATACGAGTATTTCTTTAATATTTGAGAGGAAGTATTTTACCAAATACTTAATAATCGTGTTATAAAATGTAACAAATTTTGTTTCGATTTGTTTGCGCGTTAAATGGTTTGGTCGCGTAGACGTTTATCATACGATACGAAATGTAATTTGAATATTATCAAAACAACATTTTAGGCATAATATCGTTACTAAATAATGTTTTTCTTATTTAATAAAATGGTTCACCAACGTCCGTATTTAATTGAACTGAATTACATTCGATTTGAAACTTGTACGATTTAATCAAATCGCATATTTGTATATATTCAACAATATATATTTTGATACATTAATTAGCTTAAAACCAGCTAATTACATGTATTAACAGAGAATTAGACACTAATTACTAATCCTAATTTGGCGGGTGTTACATGTCACAACTTTCATGTTTTACACTTTTTCCAGATTTGTACGGATTTTTATGAATAAACCCATCTTTGAGCCAGGTTTGACCATTGTCGAAAACCAAGTACGGTGGTTACGCGGAATTAATTGACTATCGAAGTGGACACTATAAATCTCAGAAAACTTAGGTTAGATACTAGATACATAGGAGACCAGTTGCTAAAAATTGGAGACTTAAATTTGGGCCAGAAGTTAGTAAGATCTAGTAGCGAACTAAACCGACAAAAGTCGAAAATATGAAATCTTACAGTTTTAAGTTGCGATTTAAAAACTGACACCTCGAAATGACTCCTACACGAACCGACAAATTATTTGGACTCTATGAACAGAAATATGGGTTGGGTAAAAGTTTCGGGTTTGACCAAGTCAACAAAAACGGCTCGACTTCTGAAAACTGACAAACTTACTATTTTTGGTAAGTGGTAACAAAAATGGGTTTGGGTGACTTAGTTGGTAACTTTGACCAAGTTTGACCAACTTTGTCCAGCTTTGACCAACGAGTTGACCAACTTTGACCTACGGTTTGAGGTTTTTACGAAATAAATAATTTGCTAGCAACACACGATATATAATGTACAACGTAACAAGTTTAATAATAATGTCTAAACGAATTATTACAAACTTTCACTAAAGGGTTGTACTTGTTTTGATAAACATATTTGAACAACTTATTTGGACATAACTAGTTGATCTACAACTAGCATGGATGTTTTGTTTAGACATCTACTTATCATTATAACCTTGCGCGTTTAGGACGTCTGGCGAGTTACAGTCTTCGGACAACATTACTTGTACAACAACATTTGCTTGCTTTTCCACATACCAGACTCAGGTGAGTTCATAGTCCCACTCTTTCAAATGTTTTACTGTTTTCGGGGTGGGAATGCATACACATTGTTTTTATAAACTGTTGTTTATTAAAAACCATCATTATTATCAGTTTAATTGCTTATCACTGTTATATTAGGATTACGTTTCGGTAATTCATTGGTGGTGTATAATTATCCTAGCTCCTAGATGTGTGAATCATTCTATGTGTACAACATATGTGTTGTGATAGCTTTTCATAGAGTTTGACTCTTAGGTGATGTGTTTGATAGTTCTATATGTGTACCAGATATGTGTTAATTAAATACCTTGTTGTGTTTTATGATTATGTGTTCTAGGAACAATGTGAATACTTGTATAGAATTTCAAGAAAACTAGAATACTTCAATACTTAGATTCAAGAATACAAGAAACTGGAAGTTTACAATCTAAGAATACAAGAATTTTGGGGTTGAAATACAAGAATAATACAAGATTAGAATACATGATTTCTATGAGAATAGAACTTAAGATTTCAAGATACATTCGGAGTTACACTTTTATACAAGATTTCACACCTCTAACCACTGGTTTTACTAAAGTATAGATTTTATACTTCATGAATTAATTAATTAATCATATTACTGTTTTCTGATAAAACCTGTGAACTCACCAGCTTTGTAGTTAACCATTTTAGTGTGCATTCTCATGTACACCGCTATAGTAGGATCGGCCCATTAGGATCCTATGCATACATTTACCTGGAGATTTTCTTAAATTATTTTTGTATTACTAGTTATGTAGTAAAATCTCCAGTATCATTTTGCGAACTCCAGTTATTTTGTAAAACTTATTACTTTATGTAATGTATTTTCAAAACGTCTCATTTAGAGTCGATCATTATGTACCTTTGTGATATTGATATTTGATTAGTCGCGCCCCGACCCGACTGCTTCCACAAGCTATGAATTTGGGGGTGCGACAAAGTGCGACACGGGGCTTAGTGTCACAATTGGGTTTAGCCCAATGCGACACTACAACTGTTAGTGTATTCGTGTTCGGTTTTGTGGTCAAACGATCTCGGTTTGATCTGAGACTTTTACATAAGTCTTAAAATGGTTAAATAATACCTATTAAGTCATTTTTACGTCTTATAGGTCTCTCGGGTGTCGGTTTTACTTGAAACTTCTAAAATCAACCAAAAACATACATATGTGTACTAATCGGGTTTTCTAGCAAAACGAGTGCATTTTGGAAGAAAACTTCCTTCACGAAAGTTGTAGCTAACGAAAATACGAAGATTTTGGTCTAGGATATATATGCTACTTTTACTCGTACGATTTTATAAAAATTTCCGAAGGAGACTGTTTTCTGCGACGGTTTGGAGTATATATTAACAAGTTTCAAAAACGTGTTTTAAGTTAATATTTGGACATTATCTAGCTATACTAATAACTAGACAAGTAAATAAATGTATTAAAAGTAGTTTAAAGGTGTTTATAACTTACGAGTGTCGTATGAAAATTCTGAAAAGATAGAAACGTGTAGCTTCGAATGGTGATCGTTATGCTCCAAATATTGAAGAAAACCGTGATGTTTTAATGGTAGTAATTTGGGGTGGAAGGTGGTGGTTTTTGTGCTGGTTCTTGTGAGAGAGTGGATTGAGAGAGAGTGAGGGAGAGTGAAAAAGAGGTTGAGTGAAATGGGGGGGGGGGGGGTTAGGGATGGTATATGCATGTATGTGCTTTGTGTATGGAAGAAGCAAGAAAAGGGGAAGCCATCCCCCATGTGGATGGCCGGTCAAGGGTATAACACCCCATTAATTTACAACTAGTTTTTTTTTTTTTTAAAACAACTTGGAAGCGTTATCCCATTTCGAAGTTATATTACATATTTAGAAATCAAATCATAATTATATATCGCCAACTACCATTTTTAAGTTTTGTAACGATCAACAAAGCATTCTAGTTAGGTGTTATAAAACAAAACACTTTTCGCTAGCAAAAGATAATCAGAGTGCCTAGCAGTCAAACATTCCTTCAATCAAATTCTCTTGCACAGATTCCATCCCAAAACTTAACCTGCAAGAGTAATGTGGGGGATTAGCACGAAGCTAAGTGAGTCAACCTGTCACTATCAGTACAATTCAGTATAACAGTACTGATTATCAGCAAATATCACATAGACACTGACACAACATCACCAAGAGGATCGGTGGCCCTTGTGGCGCCCTCAGACCGCGGTGGCCCACCAAGCGACACTTATGATCACTGCAGGCCAATACAGTGATTTACCGATAGCTGGTTACTACCTTTAGTCAATATGTGTTCCATTCTCAACACATGATCACAAATCTCACATTGACTAACCTGTAGTACCCCAACCCAACAATTGTTGACCTCCGAATCACCAAATGCCCGAAGGCGACTCATCACATATTACACGTGTATTTCATCAATCAATAGTCAACAATCATAATAGCAACTATGTTCACTTGTTGTAATCAAATATGTTACAACCAAATCACACTGAGAGTACAAGTCCACTCACCGAATACCATCAATAGCTCACTCAGTAGTCTAATGTCACTGAGTCCTCTCCATATCTGGAATTACAACAAAATAACACAAGTTAGTCACTTGTTTCAATGTGAAATATCATCACATAATTGTAATCAAAATCTAAACAACTCAATCAAATAATTACAATACAATAATTAGTTAATCCGAATCATCAATCCATCACTTCCATGGAATTGATTATACTTGATTCAAGCTTTCAAGTATTCAACCTTTCAAATTAATTACCTACTTATAATCATTTAACACAATTCAATCCAAGATTATAAATAACCAATTTAACTTCACTAGTTCACCGTCACTATCAAATTATGAACATATATCAATTTCATTAATTCTAAGTTAGACTTAAGTTATAATCATGAATTAAACACCAATTAACAACAATAACATAACCACAAACTTCAATTCAAGTTAATCATACTAATTCTATCAATTAATCAAATACAACTTATATAACATGATTAATTCACTTTTAGGTTAGATTAAGGTTATTAACCATCTTATAAACACTTATTAACATCACCTTAACCAATTTCAAACTTTAATTTCGGATTAAAGCCATTAACCCATCAAAATCATCACAAACCCTAAGAATCGCCATAAGTTTATAATCTCAAGCTTGAATCTTGTTAGCAATCAACAAAAACGAGCTTAACCAACAACAATTTCACAAAACCAACCCTTAATTTCGGATTAAACTCACCAATTAGCAAAAACCCCAAAAACCCCAATTTCTAGGTTATGGAAAATGAAGAACACAAGATTATACCTTGATTAGGATGATTACAAAGGCTTGAATTCGAGTTCTGGAGCTTCAATTATATGATTGTATGATTGATTCAAAGTTTCTTCATGTTTGTATGTATGTTTTGTACATATGTATGTATATCCGTACGTACGTATATAGATAGGGTGAAAAGAGAACCGACTCAACATATAATTGAATACTATAAGTGGTTAAGTTTCATTCCCCGTACTTATCATTGCCTGGAACTTAAAAACCATTTGCGGGGAATATTATTTTATTTTACTGTCAACTGAAATAAATTAAAACAGTTAATAATTTATTAATCACAATAAATTATTTGACTCTTTTGCCCATTTATTTTCAATTACCAATTTACAATATTTCCTAACATTTCAATTAACCATTTCAAGTCAGGAAATAATAGTAAAATACTGGACCCATAAAGTGGGTGTTACAAAGGGTGGGCCCACGAGGTGTGGGTTCACCAATTTTTGTTCTCTTAAAGTCACGTTCCGTGTGATGTTCGTTTCCCAGGTCGTTTAAACATTAAATAACGTTATACACGTTAATATACGAATTTTAAAATACGAATAATTATTCGATATTTTAGTCGAAGTATTTTATCAAAATAATTAATAATGTGTTATAAAAATGTAACTTTGATTTAATTTGTTTGTCGGGTGCAAACCACGCGTTTTTGTCGCGTTTAGTTTATTTGGTACGAAACAAGTTATAAGTTAAATATTATCAACATAATATTTAATAAGTGATTTGAATATTAATTAATTCCATATTTAATAATTTGATTTGTGCACCAACATCCGTATAGATTGTATCGAATTACATTCGATATGAAAAATGCACGATTTAACTAAATCGCGTACGTGTATATATTCAACAATATATAATGATACATTAATTAACCTAATCAAAGGAATAAGTACATTTATAAATAGATGATTAGGCACTAATCACTAGTCTTAATTTAACAGGTGTCACAAGTAACTTTACATGTATAATATATTTCAAGTTTGAAACATATGTAAATATCATCTACTAGTAATTAATAACCACATATAAAATTTAAATTCAATTGTAATCGTGTGATCATATACAAAACTACATTTGATTAGACATTAGATCCAATTTTCACATGTGATTATGGGATAAAAAAAGTATAATATATTAAATCTTATTTATAATTATTCAATTGAATACATATTAATTTGTCATCACGTGTGAATTAACATAGAATTTAGTATCTGGAAATGCATCAAACTTGAACGCGATCTTAATTCTGTGTACTCAATTAAATTTTTTTCTGTAGGACCCCTGTACCGGACCTGATCAGATCGTCACTTCAATCAAACGTGCGGAATCCAAACGATTGAATATTGAACGTTTAATCAATTAACAAACACAGTATCTATAATCTGTTGTATGTATTAACAATTGAAGTATATCGATTACAGACTCTTTCTCTCTGCCTCACGAACTCTCTCTCACTCTTTAGGGTTTGATCAACCTTGAAATGAATTCTAACTCCTCTATTTATAACTATCCAGAGCTACTAGTGACACAACTTGTGTCGCTATTGTGACCCTTGCGACACAAGCTCTGTGTCGCATGAACAGTATATTGTGTATATTGTCTATTTCACTATTCATTTACAGACTCGCATATAACCACTAATCACATCACATACTAAGACTAATTGACTTTGATAAGTACAAATGTTGACCAAGTGACTGACACACAAAATGCACCAACAAACTCCCCCATGTCAGCAGCTTGGTCAAATGAGCTTCAATTAGTCTTCACCAACAAACTCCCCCAAGGAGATAGCTTGGTCACCTAAGTTTTCAACTAGTTTGAACCGACATAACTCCTTCATGTCTTTAACAATCAGAAACTCCCCCATTGAGATAATATGGTCTTCAAACAATCTTGATGTCCTGATTCATGTGACTGACACACATTTATCATACAATAAGATCTTCAAACTATGTGACCATCTCTCAATCATCAGCAGCTTCTCCAATAGAATTTATCTTCACAGTCTTTGGAGAATAACTGACATCATTTACATCTTTAGTATTTGACTTTAACAAGATATGTGATATTGAAGAAAATAATATAACAATAAAATCTTTTTGTATTTTTCTTTAATAAACAAAAGTAAAGAACAAAGAATAAAATAAATTTGGGGATATGATTGTTTTAGGTCTGCTTATAGATCATATCAGGTCAACATGCAATTATTAAGAAATAATAAGTGTTATTTCGATTATCTGTATATTTGTCCTCTTGAAATTTACTTAGCATATTTAGAACACCTTTGATAAATATTATTTCAAAATGATTACTGGTATTGTTTGACCACCTAAACATGTTACATCCGGGTCTGTTAGTTAACCTTTTATTGTTAGTATAAATATTTCTCCGTGTTTCCCACTTATGACATACCTCTGTAACCCAGACATGAGCATAGCTTCCGAATCCAGAGAGAATATAAGAGTATCATTTTTAAGAATCAAGTCAGCGGTGACAGGTCTGTACAAACGTACAACAAAGCGACATAACTTGATTCAGACTTGGTCAAACCATTTTGGCGACCTTGTTAGGTATCTTATGATTTAAGACTTTTTCAAGTTCATTGACTTGCGTTTGCTTAACTTTTAAGTATATACAAATTGAGACCAGGTCTGTACTTACGTACAACAGAGGAAACAATCAGTATAGACCCCCAAATGATTTCAGATAAACCTCTAATATAGAAATATGTCATGCTATGTTAAGGAATTAAGACATTTAGTCGTACATCATATGGTGTTTACCACAAGATCATAGACACGTATTAGAATTACTTCTTAAGAACCCAGAAACCGGAGTATATCATGCCTATCAGTACATCATATGATGAAACTAATGTTTATAAAAGCTATTTTAAACATGCCAGATAAACCTACCGACACATCAAACATAAACCTTAAAATTTCCATTTTGTGCATGTCATCTGATGTACAATCATTTCCCATGTTGTTTACAGACACAATCCAATATCTTTTTGAAGAAACAAGAATCTTGATGTTCACATTTCTGATCCAAGTAATCAGAATTTTAATTACTCCCCCTGAACAGCAAATTCTTTTCAAAAATCCAATTCAAAGGTACTCCCTTAAACATTAAACATATTATTGTAATTTTTTATTTAAGATATTTCGCAACATTGCATTTCTTTGATACTAAAAACTACAAAAAATGGTTGTTGCAATAATTAACAAATAAAGAAAAGTATCAAAATCACATATCAAGTCAAATCAAATGCCTTTTAGCACTTTTACCACCATGAAACTTCAGAAACTTCAGAAATCAGCATAACATTCTTCCAACAATATCCACATCCATGCAGTCACTAAAAATATTAATTTACAAGAAACTGGCTGCATCACCACAAACAATCAAACATTAGAGTTTATGGGACACCCAAGCCTTGATAAACTTGGGTTGTCCATTATCGTCCATAATCATCACATCCATGAGTTTGTGATATTTTAAGAACTAAGTTGATTTCATAGATGTGTTGTTTGTGGATTTTGGTTTCCAAACCAGTTTAGGTTCGGATGATTTGTTTTCAACAATGTTGTGCTGTTGAACTTGAGGTCTACTAGGCACAACTTTGTTTACTCTAGCCATAGGTTGTGGAGAGTTTGATGCACAACTAGATACAGGCGAATATGAACGACGCCTTGAAAAAAATTTCTTTAAAGAAGAGGTTCTTGGCATCCCTCTACCAAACCTATCTAGGGATAATAACCTACAATCCCTAATAATATGGCCCTATTGACCACAACGAAAGCAAGAACGTCTCTCAACATAAGATTGATTCCAATGAGAGCCCTCAAATCGTTTCGGTGGAGGACAGTACACAGAAGGTCTATTAACAGGAACATTTGTTGAACATGCACTTTTAGGTGAATATGTTGAAGTAGATGTTCCTGAGGTTGAGTTAGTAGATTTAGAATCCCTTTTAACATTTTTAGCTTTGAAAGATTCATTATCAACTTTAGCTTTGCCTTTGCATTTAAAACAGTCTGGTTTGACAGTTATTTTCTCAACCTTAATGGTAGACACTTCAGGTATATCTTCTACCATAACAACCTCTTCAACACTGACCGAAGGTTTATTTTTAGCTTTAACAAATGTAAGCCTAACAAGCTCGGCCTGTTTAACTTGCTCATTAACTGGCACATTAACAGAATTTGTGTCTACTTTTGGGGAAGAAGGCACAAAGTCTTTGATTGCATCCTTAACAGGCATTGGAAGATAGTCCATAGGAGGAGGTACATGGTTATAGCCAATACCTGCCTTGCTTTTCGTATCAGTCCTTTGCTTATCAAGGATGTGATCAAATATCATGTTTGACGTAGCAAAATTTGACATTTTTCGTTTAAGATCATCAGCTTCAGATTTAGAGTCAGCAAGCTTTTTTTTAAGCAAAGAAATTTCTTTCAAATAACTATCTATTTCATCTTGTTGACTATAGATTTTAGCTTTGAACGCTTGTGACTCATCTTGATAGGCTTTGAATTTCTTTTCATAAGCTAATTCATTTTCTTTCAAAACCTTATTAGCCTCTGTCAAATTTTCGATATTTGACCGCAGTGTTTCAATGTTATCCTTGTACCTATTGTTAGAACCTGTTAATTGAATGCAAGATAAACATGTAAATGCATCAGAATCAATCTTTTTTGTTTGAGCCACAAATGCACTATGGTGAGGTTCTTCTTCCTTGTTATAGCCACCACAGCGCTTTTCAATGGCAGCCCAAAGATCATACGCATTTTTGTGATGCTTAAACAACTGCAAGATCTCCGTTGATAAAGATCCTTGAATTGCTCTGAAAGTCTTCCTTTCATCATCCCATGCTCTACATTCTTCGAGAGTCATTGATTGATATGATTTTGCAGTTCGTGTTCCTTCCCTGACTGGCATTTCATATCTCTCAGTCAGTGGAATCCACATGTCTGGATCATTAGAAGAGATGTAGGCCTCAAAATCTTTTCTCCGGCTTGAGTATTTGGTGTTTTGGGTGAACATCGGAAGGTTGTGGCGAACACTATGCAGGAGCGACATCTTTTAATCAAGAACTTTAGCTAAAACAGAGACAACCAGATTTTCCCACCAAAATTTGATTTGAAAATATTGAAAATTGGGCGAGCACAACTAAAATTTTCCCAAACTAGAATTATGAACTTTTAAGCTCAAAAACAAAATTTGGTACTAATTTTTTTTTTGCGAATTTCCCGCCTAAAATTCAACCGAAAACGTCCAAAAGTGCCCGAGTAAAATGAAACTTTTTCCAGGCTAAAATTGAACAGTTTTAAGCCTATGAACAAATTTTGAAAACACAAAATTTTTCGCGACCTTTCTCGCCAAAAAACTTTTTTTTTTTTTGTGCAAGGATTAGCGACACAAAAGGTTGTGTCGCAACTTTGTGTCGCAGTTCAAAAATTCCAAATTAGCGACACAAATACTTGTGTCGTAGCTTATGTCGCCTAATCAAAGGCTTGTGTCGCAAATGTATATCGCGAACTTGTGGCGCACTTTGAAAACCCTAATTAGCGACATAAATCTTGTGTCACAAATTGTGTCGCAAAACGGCGCTGGGTAGATTCCAAAACCCTAAAATCGAAAATTTTCGAAACCCTAAGGATTTTCGAAAACCGATCGACGAACTAACCTAGAAAACACCTTCAGAAAACACAATCTTCAAGTAATCAAACCCAGAAACGAAGATTAATCAATAAAACCTTCGCGAATCAAACCGAAAACGTTCAAATCACGATCCGAAACCGTTGAATAACTGATTCACGGCTCTGATACCACTTGTAGGACCCCTGTACCGGACCTAATCAGATCGTCACTTCAATCAAACGTGCAGAATCCAAACGATTGAATATTGAACGTTTAATCAATTAACAAACACAGTATCTATAATCTGTTGTATGTATTAACAATTGAAGTATATCGATTACAGACTCTTTCTCTCTGCCTCACGAACTCTCTCTCACTCTCTAGGGTTTGATCAACCTTGAAATGAATTCTAACTCCTCTATTTATAACTGTCCAGACCTACTAGCGACACAACTTGTGTCGCTATTGTGACCCTTGTGACACAAGCTCTGTGTCGCATGAACAGTATATTGTGTATATTGTCTATTTCACTATTCATTTACAGACTCGCATATACACACTAATCACATCACATACTAAGACTAATTGACTTTGATAAGTACAAATGTTGACCAAATGACTGACACACAAAATGCACCAACATTTTCTATTGTGTGTACTCAACTTTCAAAAGGTGTATTTTTGATGTATTTTGTAGTACTTTTGATGACGTGTCGATCTCTACGGATGTCAAATGGCACCGTAAACAAATGACACATCAGCAAAATACATTAAAAATACACTTTCTGAAAGTTGAGTACACACAATAGACAAAAAATTAGTTGAGTACACACAATTAAGATTGCGTCCAAGTTTGATGCATTTCCAGATATTAAACCCATTAACATATAACATAAATATATAATTGTATACCATTTTCAAAAGTTTATCATAAATCACACATGATTATACACCAACTCACATGTGGTTATATGCAGTGCTTTTTTAAGACCCAAAAGAAATTAATTTTTGTTTTGTCAAAATTAAAGCTTGTGGGATCTCTTTTTGAATATGTAATTTTTATAATTTGTTGCAATATTCTTTGTGAGATATTCAATTTTGAAAATTCGACTGGAAGTGAAGTTTTGAATGAATTAGAGTAATACTATTGACTTTCTAGTTTATCACTTTGTCATCATTTTTCATTTGAATTCACCTTGATCCCAATGTACTTATATTGTATTTTAAATTTGGACACCTAAGTTGGTAAATTTGTAATTTTTGTTTCTAAGGTCTTACATTTTAGGTGACTTTGTCCTTTAACTATTTTTTTTCCTGCGATTTTAACCTTGTAGACTTTATTTTCTGCAATTTTGTGTCCATCTAATTAACCTTTTATTTAATTTAATTTAATTTTCCGTTAAATCTAAAATACCCTTTATCTTCTAGGTTCCTCATTCATTTGTTCTTCTTTGTTCTAGGCATTAAATACAAATATTTCCAATTCCTTTGTTACATCATATCACAAAGAAAAAGAAAAATCTCACCGGCCTCTGTTACAATTTAGATCTGGGTTACCTCCAAATAATTATTCCATCCAAAACTCGATTTCAATATCTGAAATCTTACATATCTAGTCACTTAAACTACACATTTATAGAACCCATTTTCAATTTTAACTAAAAAATTAAACATAAAAATAGACTAAGCACCACCATCATTTACCGGTCGGAATGATGGCGAGATCAAGTAGCAGCATCTATATTCGTCAGCGCACTTGGTAGCGGTGTCGGTGGTGCTTTTGGCCGGATCAATGGAGGCACGGTGGAGACTTGCGACAGCGACGCACCACTAGAGCAGAGATTTCGGTGAGAGATGACCACCACCACCCTAACCTACCATAAGACACCGACCATCACCGCTACCATCATCCATTTGTTGAAGATCAAGATATGTTTAATAGAGTAAGGTTCAAATGAGTACATCAACTTTGAGTGAGAATGAGGGAACCCACAGATTTCTGCCATGTGTCACTTTATTATCTTTCCTTCACATTTTTAAAAATTAAATATCTCACCAACGGTAAGTCGAAAAATCATGAAAATTGCACCATAAAATTCAGCGTTTTCTCCTCTTCGATTTGCCGTCCCTCAAGGCATACTTTCGATAACTTTTTTTTCTTCCATTTTTTGGAGGGTCTTACAAATTAGTAACATATGTGTTAGTGATTGGTTATACATTTAATTTGGGTTTAAGGTTAGAGTTTAGGGTTAGGTTTAGGGTTTAGCAGGGTTTAGGGTTTAGTAGGGTTTAAGGTTTAGGGTTTAGTATGATTTAGGGTTTAGAGTTTTATAAAGCGTTTAGGGTTTGGGGTTTAGAGGTTAGGGTTTAGGGTTTGAGGTTTGGGGTTTCTCCCCGAAACCCCAAACCTCAAACCCTAAACCCTAAACCCTAAACGCAACACTTTAACACATATGTTAGTAAATGTGAAACCCACTAAAAAAATGGAAAAAAAAATCTCGTCGAAAGTATGCCTTGATGGACGACAAATCGAAGAGGAGAAAACGCTGAATTTAATGGTGCAATTTTCATGATTTTTCGATTTCTCGTTTGTGAGATAATTGATGTTGGGGCTAAATGGGTTTTGTACATGTGGATCATTCTCTTTCCACACATGACATGATATTATTGGTTCTCTCATTCTCACACAAATTCATATTCTCATTTGAACCCCACCCATGTTTAATAGTGTGTGGATCTAGTGTTTTTGTTGCAGATTATGTCAAGTTGGTATTGGTCTTGCTTTTGTTTGTTTCTGAAAGCTTTATCTGAATTTTTTTACATCAGTGTGGTCAATGGCTTTATTTAGATCTTTGAGGGAGATGAAGGGTATCTTGGTCATTTTATGTGATTTAACATATAATCTAACATGAAGGGTATCTTGGTCATTTTATGTGATTTAACATATAATCTAACATAAATCAGCCGTGGGGATAAAAATTACAGAAAATAAAAAACTACAAGCTTAGGCTAAAATTGCAGAAAAGATTCTCAAAGGATAAAATAGACTAAGATGCAAAACTCCGGGAACAAAAATTGCAAATTTTCGTAAAATTTAATTTCACCTAATCCATGTTTATTTCATCAGGAAACGAAAACAATTGAAAACAGAGTAAATCTAAACCAGAAGCATGATGCAAATAGCAGAAAATACAACAACTTCAAGCAACTAATATATAACATAAATGATAAAAGTAGACGACATACAATCGGCTAACATGTATGGAACCCTTACCTTATTGACAAAATTATATATGCAACAATGGGAGATCATCTAGGTCAGGGGCGGAGCTATGAAATATACATGGAGGGGCAAAAATAAAATTATTTTGTGTTTATCTATAGTTTTGAGGGGGTAAAAATTTAAAAATCTCATTAATACCTTAAAAAAATTTATTTTTTACGTAATTTCAAAACTTTTGTGGGAGCAGCAGCCCCGCTGCCCCATTCCAGCTCCGCCCCTGATCTAGGTTCATTGGTAGGGTATAAAGAACGAATTTGATCTGAAGGGTAGTGGCTTGATAACTCTATCGAGTCTGTACATGGGTTTATTGAATTACCATAAAGGTCTGAGTTTTCTCCCTGATCACTTGTGTGGATAAAATTATCATCCTCATGACTACCTTGTTGCTTAACCCATGGTTGCTTCGTTAATTTCCTTAAACGCTCTAGTTCCATAACTACTTCCTTCATTGTTGGTCTGTCGTAACCATTCATATTTAGACATCGTTTCACAAGTGAAGCAATTGCTTGGAGTTGCTCGAGGGAACCCTCTCTGACTACTCTAGGATCAAGAATTTGAAATAAGTTGTTTTCTCTTAAAGAAACAAGGAAGTAGGTGGCTAAGTTTCTTTCTATTTGACTCCTCTCCAAGCAAAGTGGTTTCTTACCTGTGAGAAGCTCTAGAAGTACAACTCCAAAACTATATACATCACTCTTATCGGTTAACTGACTTGTATGAAAGTATTCGGGATCCAAATATCCTAATGTCCCTTGAACCAATGTAGTCACTTGTGCTTGATCCAAGGGTATCAATCTTGAAGCCCCAAAATCTGAAATTTTGGTGACTAGGTTGTCGTCTAATAAAATGTTGGCGGATTTCACATCTCGATGGATTATGGGCTTTGCAGCGGCTGAGTGAAGGTAAGCAAGTGCTCCGGCAGACTCAACAGCTATTCTTAAACGATAATCCCAAGATAACCAAGCCGTTCCACCAGCCGTGTGGTATGATGAAATAAAGTACCATTTGAAACACATTCGTAGACTAGTAACGGGACCTCACTCTCCAAGCAACAACCTAAAAGCTTTACAACGTTGCGATGATTAATTTGAGTAAGAATTACGACCTCGTTGATAAATTGTTCGATTTGACTCTCATCCATGACTTTTGATTTCTTTATAGCCACAATATTTCCATCGGGTAAGATCCCTCTGTATACCGTCCCATAACCACCACGACCAAGAATCCTAGCGTCCGAAAAGTTGTTAGTTGCTTTTTCTAGCTCTTCAGTGGTAAAAATTTTGGTGGACTGATTAACACTGCCACCCTCATTTGAATTAATTTGTTGTTGCAACAAGATGCCACCATTTTTCAAAAAGAACTTCTCCCGCAGTTTGATAACTTTTCTTCTCTGCTGGCTGAAATACAACCATCCCATTCCTATAAATATAGACAAGAACCCAAACCCAATTCCTGCAAGAAACATATGGTAATTTATTATATGTTTCTCTTTTGTTGGAATTAGAACAATAAAATACTACAAGCTAACTTTGTTTTTCCAGCAACTTAATTATCCTCACAAAAACATGAATTTCCTCACCAAGAGACAACTTAAGTGCCGGAGATTTGGAATTCATTGGCGTGCAACCTCTTCCATTCTTTCTCCCATCTCCTTCATATCCATGAGGGCAAGAACAATTAAAGCTTCCAGGTAGATTAGTGCAAGTTCCGTTACACGGATTATTGTTAGGATCTGCACACTCGTCGATATCTACAAAGTGAAAAACAGGGCGGAGATATATAAAATCCGTATACGTACGTGCATTAGAATGCATGCTAAATTCAGTTTAAATCTTTTTAGAAACTAATGAAAATAACTACTAACCATGACAACCAGGAGAAAGATAGGGATTTCCTTGATAACCATTCTCGCAAGAGCACCTATACCCTCCATTCCCACCCTTAAAATCTACACAAACACTATTTTGTTGACAATAATAATCGGTCGTGTTTTTATACTCGTTACAACTTCTACTTCCAATTACCCAGTTAAGTACCACTGGGACAGTCTCAACAACTCGGTTGGCAAAATCAGGGTCGCTAAAATCTGAGGCACCCCGAAATGTAAATGCAGTTTGCTCTCCAAGAAAAGCGTAGCCACATTTGTCGAAAGACCAGATCTCCTTGTGATAGCTGAGTGTGAAGACATTTGCTAGGTAAGTTGTTAAACCTGTGGGCAAGCTTGTTGAGCAACACCCCATACCTGTACACAATCAATAAAGAGCTTATCGTACCCAAACTAGGATTGCATGATCAGAACCGATGCCAATTTAAAAAATTAAATAAAATTCTGATACTAGAGTATATTTTATTAGAATGGGTATTTTCTTGTGTGAATAAGATTGTTTTTTGTCACGTAGGTTAATTTGAATGTTTGTCAAAAGCGGCCATTTCACGTAAGTTAATTGAATGCATGGTTTTTTCCAGCTGGTCGATCCTTCTTTCATTGCAGGTTACTGAACATGGTCTTCATTCGTCAGGTTTTTGATTATAAATTGAATGAAAATTAGCGATTTAATCTAATAAAGTACGTATAAGCTAACAACCTTTTAGTCCTAAGTTTAGTTTAAAGACTAGTCGAACTACAAGAAAAGAGGCTAATACGACGAGGGTCTTTTGCGACACTGAAGAGTCGTCGCAAAAAGTCACAAAACAATCTGCTTTTTGACTTTGATTACAGAATTTTTTGACTTTTTCTTTTGCGACGCCGGTTTGGTCGCAAATTCATTTTCTCTTTTATTTTTGCTTTTTGTTTTGGCCATAAAATAAAAAAGTTTTCCCGCGCAGCGTCGTCGCAAAAGCATTTTCATATATGCTTTTAACAGATTGTACGTATTTGAAAGTTCAGATACATATAAACACGTAGCTTGTTAATTATTAGCCTTGTTGCAGTAGGTATGAGATTAATTAGAGTTGACGAGTTAGAATTAAAACCTGAACACGAACCGACGGGAACATCTTGAACGTTAGAGCAAACAGTGACACATCCACTAGTGAAATTCTTGCCTTCGATCCCTGGAATTGGTTGGATGATGGCATATTCATCACACCCAATGGTCATAAGTTTGTTGAGTTCGGACAACGTGAAGTAAGAGTGTGACACCACAAGCCCAGTGGCTTTGTCATCTATCACACCACCAGTTTGATTGTAGCATTTGGAAGCCACGGTATTTTTGACTCTCACGTGTTGATCTGAAATATCCAACACCTCTACCCGGAAAAAACGACTGGATCCAGTGTATGTAAATTTGTCAGTTGATAAAAAAGCTTTTGGGGGATTGAATGATGTGTTACACGTGATATCGAACCAAGGATCAATGGAGCAACTGGAATTAGAATCTGGAGATACGATGCCAAATGGGTATGGTACGGTCAGGTTACCGCATTTAATTGGGCATCCTGGAAGTGTTATATTCTTGTTGTCGTCGGTTGTGGTTGCCGCCGGCGAGAATGGAAGGTGAGATAGATACACAACTAGCAAGAGGAATACAACACGATACATTATACTTTACCGGCTGTACACATATTTCCTTTGTTTAATGAATAAGTACAACCGGTACCATGGCTTTTTTTAAGCATGTTGAGAATTACAAACAAAGTTGACATTTTACAAAACGACGAGCGATGGAATATAACAGATATCTTCCTATAGATTTATTATTATTATTATTATTATCATCATCATCAATATTATTATTATTATCATCATTATCATCATCATATATAGCATCAAGTAGCCATGTTATAAAGGAACGTGGTTGACTTCATCACCTCATGTAACGTTGACTTTGAAACTTTCAATTAATACTGTTCGAGATCGTAGTATCTCACATGTACTCACCAAGTGAAATGAGGATAAGAATTAACTTGTACGTTGATGTAAACCAAGCGCTATATTAATGACATGCTAAGGTTGTGTTTAGACGTAGAAAAATAGAGGAGTTTTTCAGAAAAAATTTCTAAGAAAATTGAAAAAAAGAAAAATGTGTTCAAAATAGGGTTTTTTCATAAAAGTTTTCTTATAAAATAGAAAACTCAATTTCTATATTATATAAGGGGAGTTGAAAAACTATGATTTTCACTTTTCCATTTTTTCCTTTATAACACCACCCTCACTTTTCTAAAATTTTCCAAACCCTTCTAACCTTAACTAGTTTTCCAAAATAGAAAATACAACAACATTTGAACACAATTTCTAAATTTTCATCACTTTTCTAGAAAATGAAAACTCTTTTCATTTTTAAAAAAATTAGAGATGGAAAATTGTGGAAAATTTTCCACAACTAAACGCAACCTAATAGTTTCCGACTTTCGGTCAAAGTGTTTTGACCGACTCAGAGTTCTAGAAATCTCTAGCTATATTTTTCACTACTCAAATATTTCTATCTACTAAGTTTGGTTGTTACATTAAAGTGCACAATTATTTGAAATAACTCAAAATAGTAATCACGATATTTAATATGAAAGGAACAACTTGTACGGAGTATTTTTTAAGATCATGATATATTACTCTGTGACAATCCTCCATTTAGGGTATAATCCTAAATTAATTTCATGCATTACCTAGAGTAATTCCCTGATTAGTGAATTCAAAATGATTTCTATATGTTAAGTTTGTGAAACTTACTATGTGATACGTGATATATTAAATTCGTAGTTATATGTATATATAATTACGTATGAAATAAACGTACTAAACTCGACAAATTAAATACAATAAAGTTGGTGATACAAAATTATTAATAATTCGAAAATTATCAATTACTAATATTAGTAACTTATATTATTGAAATAATATAAGATATTATACGTTTTATATTAAACGTGACGAGCACGTCATACACGAACAGAAACAATTATAAAACGTACCTAAAGGTCGAAAATAATAAAGGTAATTATTTACCCGTTCCTGTTTTAGTATTTGGAACATTTCCTCAAAATATAATTTCCAAATTCAACCGAAATCTGGCACGCAAATAAACTGTACAGTCCCACTACGACGAATAATTTTATTAAAATTTTTAAATAAAATTATTTCTTTTTTTTGTAGTTATCAAATTCAAAGTTTAAAATAAAATTTAAACAAACAAATAATTGAGTGGGACACGGGGTACAAATAATTGAACCCGTACACGGAATTAACGGGTTAAAAACCCACACCATACACACACTGGAAAATATCTATCGACATTTTCCTACTCCCTCCATACTTCTCCTTTGAAAAATTTACCAGATACATACTCCCACACCTACAATTGATCTCCAATAATTCACCAAAACTCTGTGAGCTGTGTGTGTGTGTCGAGCAAGAACAAAGAGCAGAAACAAAAATCCATTTCCATTTCATCATCTCCATTCTCAAGTTTAAAATCCTTCAATCCATACACAAACTACAAACAAAATGGTTTCTTGATCATCATCATCTCGTCATCATCAACATCAGGAATCATCACCATCTTCATCTATAATCTTGTAAGGTTCAAAAACATATATATATTCATACTTTGATCATATAAATTTGGTATGTATAATGTTAGTAGTTATGTAAATATATTATAGTTTGGATTGTATGATATGTTATGATGAGGTAGTAGTGTACAAAAACTGAGATCAAACACCCGAACCTATACATATATGCATTTACAGACTAGAACAGGGGACGAACACGAGCCATGAACCAAACCGATCGGTTGGTTGTAACCAGCCGATCGGCTGGATTCAATGAGCCGATCGGCTCAACATACTCAGCCGATCGGCTATGGTATGTTTGAGCCGAACGGTTTGTTAAACCTTTACCCGATCGGTTAGACAGGCTGTGTCCAGACTTTTGCGATGCTTTTGAATAATACACATTCGATACATATATTTTGTAGTACAAATACATTAACGCGTACCAAATACAAATACTAAAAAGTTATAAAAGTTATAAAATCTAACGATACAAAGTTTGGGACAAAATTGTACACGACCGCGGGACATTATTTTGACACGGACAATTTATAAATATAACTTTTTAGGCCAAACGGGCCTAATCTAAATTGGATCAAAAAATGGTATTTTGATAATGGGCCAAAATAATTTGCTAAACGTACTTGGGCCAAACTATGTTGGGCCACGCATATTTGGGCCAAACCTATTGGGCCGAGCCCAACGGGCCACGAGATTTCAAAATGAAAACGTTAAAACGGGTTACATATATATATATATATATATATATATATATATATATGTGACGAGTAAATGGGACCAATAAAAATTGTAACCCGACAACTAGATTATACATATAGTGGACGATTATAATTTATATATAATTATATAAATGAACTAAGACAATCGTATTAGAACTAAGTTATTTTTATAACTACTATAATTAAACATAAACAACAATGATAAACAATATATACATATATATACGCGACATTAACAAATAAATAATAAATATATATATATATACACGGCAACGACAATTAATATATATAAGAATATATATATTCAACTAATAAGTATATGTAAAAATATACTTGTACGCAATGTTTAGTTCAACGTAAATATCACCAACAACTAAAGTATTATAAACATCTCAACTCAACAATTGGTCCATATACTTATGTAAAGTATATTTAATTGTGCCTAGGTAACTGAGAGGCACATTCGGACTACTATTACTAGCTGTTATATTTCGCTGAAGACCGCTACACGTGAGTTCACAGCCCCTACCTTTTACTTGTTTTAAATGCTTTTTAAAACCAGGGGTGGAAAACATAGAACTACGTGCTATTACATGCTACTTGTTTATATAATTGCTTGGCATGCTTTTATATCAAACTGATTTGTATAAATGCTTTATGCTTTATAAACAACTGTTAACTATATGAAACGTTTTCACAACTATTTTGGGAATAAGACAACGAATCCTGGTACGATCCTAGGTTTACGCGAGGTAGTTGTAGTGCACATAAGTCACAGTGCTTGCAACCTATAACCATTAGCTAGGTGACTCTAGCCACTGAGTATACAGATAGTACTATCGATTTGACAACCCTCCCACTGATATAACTCGTTGGTCATTCCAACCACACGACGGCAGTCGTAACGAGGAGTGTATACTTACCGTGTTACTGAGGCAACAACATCAACTAGTCGTGGTTTGGTTATAGTACTAGGTGTCGTTACTTTAACTTTAAAAGTGTCGCTCACCTTAGAGGGATCATAGTCTATATCTCCCACATAAACTAAACAACTAAACTACAACTTGATTTGGGAAGGGTATTCCCTGTGACAACTAATAGGACAGGTGTTCCTACGCATGATGAAACGCCCTGATTTCGTAACCATTTTTTTTTTTTTTTACTACACTACCTTGAATGTATACATATATATATTACTCATAAGATTGTAAATGAAACACAAAATAAAAAAAAAACTGATTTGAACCTGTTGTGGACCAAAGCCGATCTGCTTCTTCAATTAATTTTAAGCTTTTTCAACCAAAACGAGTTCTGTCATGTTTTTACACTAACTTAGCCGATCTGCTAAGCATAGCAGATCTGCTATCAAACTAAAGCCGATCGGCTCAGTAACCAAAGCCGATCTGCTCAGCTTCTGAGCCAATACAATGTGCAGTTTTTCGATTTTCAAACAGGCATATCTACTAAACCGTAAAGAGTTAGACTCTGAAATTTTGTAGGCACTTTCATCTAACCAAAATGAAACTTTTCCTTTTTACACTTTTTCAATTTACATATTTTTCGAGAAAACGAAGGTGCGATTCATTTTAAGCCATTTTTGACCATTTTGGTTGACACGCCATAATCCAAATGGCTTGGTTTTTGACTCTAACCTTTTAACCACAAGTTTATACATATAACCATGACGTGTGTCCATATTCGTCACCCCCACATACCCATTCTATCATGTTTTAACTCATTGACCCGTTTAGGGGTCCAATTGGTCACTTTTACCAAATTCAACTAGTTTAACTACTTTAACCCTTTCAATTACTACTATTATGCATCATATATATTCAAACAATAATCTACATAAGTGTTTACATCAGTTGACTTACGAGGTCAACTTATACCAAAAACCACATTTTCATGATTTACCATGGTTAACTTACAAAACATGTTTTAAGGGCGACTTATACAAGTTTGATACACAACGATAATTACAAAGAGAAGCTTGCTACTTACAAACTTGCAAGCTATCATCCACGCTAATTGTATAAACCGTCCTTCCAATCAATTTCTCACTTACCACCTACAACAAGTAAACACTTAAACAATAAGCACAATGCTTAGTGAGCTCATGAGCAATTAATTAAGTAATCCATCATAACACATTATCAAGTAGAAGTAGATTACTTCATTCACATAGTTATCAACAAACAACTACTGAGTACTAAGTAGAGGTCAAATCTCTATGCGGATCCGCGACCAACATCCCTTAGTACCAATTCACGTCGAAATGGATACTAAGTCAGCAACACTCTATGCTAACATCGTTAGCAACCTCTACTAAGATGCTCAATACACGAAATCAACAATTATCATTAACTAAACAACAATAATCAATGATAATTAACACAATCACTACTCGATCATGTGAACCTCTTGCTCGTAAGCAATCCGGAACCCATGACCATTACCCAATTAATCCCCACAACACTCACCTTGATGTTTAGATGAAGACTACTACAAATTGATTACAAGTGCTCCAAGTCTTTAATCACCTAAACATATATCACATAATAATATAACAAGTAATTAGAACTTCCTAATTATCAATTATTAACTAGAAACCAACACTATACTCCCCCACTTAGGGTTTAACTAAGTTTGATTCCAACCAAACCAATAAACCCAATTATTTCCATATTCAAAATCAACATAAGTTCTTGGTTTCTAATTAATTTCTTATTCAAACATCATAATCACACTCTAATATCATTTCTAACATCATTCTAGGCCAATTAATCTTAACCTAGATGAATTCACACAAAACCACTAATTAACTCAAGAACATAATTGGTGATTTTAACTAATACAAGTGATATTATGATTACAAATCATCACAATAACACTTAATAACACTATTTAAATCATTATTAAGGTTTAATTTCGGATTAAACCTATCAGTTTATCAAACCCTTAGTTAAAACCCAAAATACCCATTTCTAGGTTTAAAATTAAGATGAGAAACACTTACAATCAAGAAAGGAAGAAGATGATGATGATTATCTTGAAGATTGAGGCTTGAATTTGAAATTAAAGATGAAGATTTGAAGATTCTAGGGTTCCTGCGATTTTTGTTCTTCAATTTATGGTTCTGGAGAATTTTGGAAGATAATAGAACGTATGTAGTGATTTTACTCTACTTAAACAATTCCCACAGTCTGGAACTGGAAAACCATTTGCGATTTCTATTATTTTAAATATACTTAAAGTGATAATAATTTAAAACAATTATTATTTTATATTCCAGAATAATACCTCAAAATTTGGGGTGTTACACATGATTTCTTTATAGGAAACGTTTACCTTGATTGGATAAACTTGGTTTCCCGACAAAACAACTCTTATATGGAAATGTTTGCTTGACTGTTAAACCTGTGTTTCCTACAACTGTATATATGGAAATGTTTACTTGATCGTTAAACTGTATTTCCTGCAACTATTATTAGAAAATGTTTATGATTAAACTTGTGTTTCCTAACACCTCGACTGAATTGTAGTAAGAATGACATTCTTACAGTAAAATAGGAAATGTTTTCTTTAATAAGAACACTTGTGTTTCCTGCTATACATATAAACATTATGTTTGTGTACATTAATGATTTATACAAAACTTAGTTTAACTACACATATACTAAATCTGTGAATTCACTCAACATTCAATGTTGACGGTTTACTATGTTTTTCAGGGAATTAGGACTCAGGTACTTCCGCATGCATAAAGGACGTAGGCAACCCAGACTAATTATGATGCCACTTTTGGGACACTTGGATTTCCTTTGTATTACCAATTCCATTGGTTATACTTACGAAATCCCTCTTTTATAAACTCATGTTTTGTAAACTATGTTGTTCTACAACACCACTACTTGTACGACTTTATAAGTCGTACCCTTTTGTAATAACGTTTAAACTTATGGCATCTTAAATTAATATGTTCTGTATGATCATATGCTCTGATATAATGAATGCACTATTGTAACGTCAGCACCCCCGCTGTTAAAACGCTTATTAAAATGCTTCCGCTAATTAACTAAAGCTTCCGCTAAACCATTTATAAACACGATTACCGATTTTGGGGGTGTGACATACTCCCTCCATCCCATATTTATAGTTCACTATTACATTTTGGGTTGTACCAAATTAATTGTTCACTTCCATAAATAGATAAAAATGATGAGATAAAATCCTTTTATACCCTTAATTTATATATGTAAGACAAAAAAGTTGGTATAAAGTAAAGGGTAAAATAGTCATCTTATCAAAAAGTAAGAGAGAAGTTGATATTTTCTTAAACTGCGCGTTTTTTATCTGGAGACAATTAAATTAAGACGGAGGGAGTATATTATTATAAAAATTTAATATAATACAAAAGAACGCTTGACCGTTTCTTAAGAGAAGACAATAGACGCACTAAGAGGGGCTCCTTCGCTAATTAAGGGTCGCATACTCTAATCAATTAGACTTTGTAATTCACTTAGAGCATCATATAAATTTGAAGTCAATCCTTCATTCTTGAAGAAAAGGCAAATAAAAAAGAATAAGTGAAAAAAACGAAGGTTTTCAAGATCGGGATCCTATGTAGGATCGTTTTTGCCTTTGCAAGATCAGGATCGTAAGATCGAGATCGAGATCGTAGATCCTACCAAAATATGTTTTTTTATTAAAAGATATATAAATTCTTGTAGAAAACTACTATTAATTACTGAAGTGATGCAATTTGTCAACATATATTTCTCGAATGATAAACATACTAAAACAAAAGATAGCGGCATTGTACAATTGCACCAAAGTTTGAGAGCATATTACAAATGAAAATTCCTAATCGTTTTTTTAGATGTTCTAGACTTTTTTTTAGGTTAATTTGATAATAAATGAGGAAATTGAACTTGAAAACAATTGTATGATAAGTTTTGAGATAGGATTTGGATCACTTATCGGCCTTACAAGTCCAATTGTAAATATAATAAATAAATAAATAAAATAAAATAAAAATTGTAGGATCGGATCGTTCAACGATCCTACGATCATACGATCCTACTCCGATCCTACCTCCTGACCAATCCTACTATGATCCTGTACGTTTTCCCTTGGTAGGATTGTAAGATCGTACGATCTTACGATCAAGATCGCGATCTTGACAACCTTGGAAAAACAGTTAATATATAAATAGATTCTTGTAGAGATTTAGAAAATGAACAAAAGAAAAGAGCATGTTGTTGGCCAACGAATGGGTCAAAGTCACCCATAAATGAAAATAATATATATTATTCCTCTCTCAAAATTATAGTCCATCTTTTTTTACGAAAATTCCAAATTAATATAGAGAATTTTGATCGTGATTTTCATATTACCCTTGATTTATTATAATTACAAACTTTTGAAGAAGCAAGAATTAATTAATTAATAGTAAAACTGTCATTCTGCATGAAGTAAGAAAAAGAAAGCAGTATTGATTATGTTTTTATTAAATTATGTGTTTTTTGTCAGATGACAATTATTTTGGGACGGAGAGAGTAATAAGTCTTAAGGTTTGGCTAACTTACGTTTGACGTTAGCGCTGATAATTTATGACATGACTCAGAAATTTGAAACGATATCAACTTGAAAATAAGCAGGTTGGTTATTAGGACTTTGACCTGCGAACCCATTAACTCATAATCCACTAACCTACTACTTTTTTGAGTCGTGTTTGTACCAATCAATGAGCTTTTGGATTGACTCAACAACCTCAATAAAATTTTCAAAGTAATAGAGTATATATTTATCCGTTAGTATCCAAGTTCTCAATTAATTACCTTCCTACGATTCATAAGTTGGTTTATTTTCTTTATATTTATTTTAAAATAATATTTCATTCATTATTGTCAGGGTATATCAAACGAATACAATCTCCATCGGTGACTTGAATCAAACGAATCTTGTTTCATATGAAACATATAATCCTAACCAATTTCAAATCAATCTTCAGATTTCAAACGTTAGAGATACTATCCAAATTCAAAACACATATTGCACTGTACAAACAAAACAAACGATAAATTCCCAAAAGCGATCCAAAATAAAATCGATCCAAAACCGTCAATCAAACAAAACAAACCGGCTCAGACGATCTTCAATATCAACAATCAAATTCGGGCAACATATTTTAAAAGTCCGACAATAGAAGATCCAAACTTTAAAGGAACAAATTCAAACGATCGAACAAATTCAAACGACACAATAATAATCAAGTCTTCAAACACCAAATTGACCTACAAATTCTAAATATCTAATTCAAATTCTAACGACCCACTTATTATTTTTTGGGTAAAGATAATGACCCACTTATTCGATAAGAGTTACGGTCCAAATTTTCAAATTCATATTCAAATGAAAACGTGTTCCAAAACCTAATGATCTCATTATAATTGATCAAATCTCAAAATCAAAAGACCGCTCCGCCAAAACCAAACAATAACCCAAAGGATATTTAACACCAAACCTAAATCTGGATATTAACTTCGCCAATGTATATGTCTCTACTCGAACCTCCAATCAAAGATCCCAACGTTCAGATCGTAGATCTAGGTACGTATAAACTACAATTTATATATTTCACGATGATCCAACGGTAATGAACCCAAAATGCAAAGTTTTCTACGGTTGCGCAAAAAGAACCAAAAAATAAAACGTTGAAAAAGAAACAATTTCAAACACAAACGGGATCCTTCCGGATCGCCAACATTCAGTCGGACGACCGGATGACAACTAATACACTAACCTAATAAATCATGTCCGACCGGATGACAACTAATACACTAACCTAATAAATCACAAAGACGGAAGACCACTTTCGTTGATTTTGTCCTTAAATTCTTTTTTCCGCAATTTGTATCCCTCAACTTGTTAATTTTCACACTTTTTAATTTTCTTTTTTTCGCAATTTGTATCCCTGAACTTGTTAATTTTCGCACTTTTTGTCAATTTGACTAACTTTAGTTAACTTTCTCTGTTAACTTATATGAGAGGACTAAACTACCCTTCTTGTCAACCTCAAACCCAAATTATTACTTCAACCATCGTATCAGATCAAAATCTAGCAAATTCATCATCATTTCATATAACAAACACAATATCATCATATTATCATAGATTTCAGATCCACCAATTTCAGCAAACATCAAAAATATCAAATTTTCACTTTCATCTTCCCATTCTATCTCAACAATTCCAAGAACTCAAACCTTTTCTATTTCAGTACTTCACCAAAATCATACACAAATTTAATCATCACGTACAAAAACTCTTCATAAACCACCATTATTTCACAATATTAACAACAAATGGACACATACTTACATATAGATTATATCCAATACTTCAAAACTTAAAATCGATTCGAACTCACACCTTCAAACACAAGTCATATATGGAGAGATGAATTTTGGTAATATTGTCCGAGGTCATGTCTCTAAAACATGAATTATGATGGCGTGCGACATAGAAACTAGTTATGGTATAGCTATGAAATATAGATAATAAGATATGAAATATATACATAAAAAAGCAATAAACACTGCATAAGAAATAGGAATTAATTTATTTTTTTTATAAATTACCCGTCATTTTACCCATACTTTTATTATACCATTATATTATATTGTTTTTTCGGAGATGCAAACTTCAGGTCACGTGTGTATGAAAAATGTACTTGATGTATGAAAGTAAAATACAGTACAGTTGATTACTAGTAATATTTTACAGCTGATGACAGAAACATACATATACACGTCAGCCTACTGCCACCGCAAAAAGGTACATCTAAGGCGAAAGACTGACCACGCTAAACCAACATCCAAAACTAAACGAGGTACTAGAGTTAACTAACGTACGATACGTGTGTGTGTGTGTGTATATATATATATATATATACATACATTCACATAATTACACAACCTTACTTAACCAAGCTAGCACCATCACATATATCGTACAGGCAGCCACTCGACGACCGAGCGATACATATCAGGTCTTGGTTCGATATTTGGACTCATCAATGTCGATACCTTCTTCCTCAACACGCTCCTGACCAGACTTATCAGTGGTGCTTAAACCACCTTTACGGCCCATCTCCTTGTAGCCTTCGGTGCCCATCTGCTCCTTACGAGCCTGCCCGCCCTTGCTACCCATCTCCTGGTAGCCTTGTGTCCCGAGCTGTTCTTTACGAGCCTGACCGCCCTTGCTGCCCATCTCCTGGTAGCCTTCAGTCCCAAGCTGCTCCTTCCGAGCCTGACCGCCTTTGCTGCCCATCTCCTGGTACCCTTCTGTCCCAAGCTGCTCCTTCCTTGTTTGTCCTCCCTTGCTCCTTCCTAATTATTGTATAAAGTATTATCAAAGTAGATACAGTGCACGATATGTATAATATATATTAACAAGTATCTCTCCATATATATATCGATCAACTCAATTAATTACCTTCAGCGAGATGCTGTTGAGCTTCGAGGGTTCTGCCTCCTGTGCCACCAGGGACGACCGTCTCTCCTTGCTTCGCCTTTTCATCCAACTCCGACCTCTTCTCTTGACCTGATGCCATGTTAATATATTACTTAAATTTCTTTTTTTTTTTATAAGGTTTTTATGATAGGACGTATACTTGATACCTTAGGATCCATCCCGTACGCACAATATATAGTGTGTTATTAGTTCATAGATAATAATATTATTATATTAAATTAAAAGTGATAGAGGTGGATGTGATCCATGCGGGAGTGACACGTAATATAGCCAGATAAAATGACGTAGCCATTGCGGACACTCATAAGCGGTTACATAACGACACGCACTTCATTACTCACTCTCTGTCTCTGACCTTTCCTTATATTTTTCTATGGTTTTTGATTGAGGAGTCATTTGGTAGATGTGAAAGGCTGGTCATTTTAGGTATCTATTTTACGATCAAGACATTTCAAATCAATGTGGGGGTGTTTTGATAAATGTTAAAATCGGGGGACTGAAAATATATATCGTGTACTATCAATCAAACACTTCTCATTTTGCTTTTTCTATTTCTCATGTCACCATTAATCTAAGAGTTTCTGACTCATTGATTCATAACGAGTAAAGTTGTTCGCGCGTTGCGACGGTATCAAAACATATTTTTACAAATTTATTTTAACTTAAGTCGCATTCGATTTCGTTGTTGTGTAATGTTACCTACAAAGTAGGTTTTAGCATCTTTTCCAATTACTTACAATATAGAATAATTATTTTTTATTAAATAACTAACAAATTATTAGTAGACGATTTAAATATATATAATGAATACATACAAATAATAACAACAAAATGAATTATAACAACAATAAGTAATATAAAATACAAGGATGAAAAGTACATAATAAAGCTTTACTATTAAAAAATGTTATAAGAATAAACCAATAAGTAATAAGTAGGAAATGAGAAAATAGCTTAATGTAGAAATGAGAAAATGAAAAGAAGAAAAAAGAAAGAAAGAAGAAGATATATTGACGATTTGATCCTAAGAATTTGATGTGTCACTAGCGATCGGTAAGGATTCTACCCTTTAGGTTGCACCGGCTACTGGCGACGGGCATCAGTGGGTGTTTTAAATTTGTAATTGCGGGGCCTAAGTTTTCCCTAACAATGCTAATCCTAAGGGTGAGCAAGCGGTAGGTATGACCTAGAGTCGTTCTTTAAACTGACGGAATTGAAACTAAAGCATGGCAGATGAGGGCTTTCAAACTAGTGAAGGGTTTATAAAATAGCGGGGGAGTTTTGATTTTTCTATTAACTAACTTAGGCAAGTAAATAAATAAAAAGCGAAATAAAAATAAAAGATAAAACAGATAAAATAAAGATAGTGTTTGCTGAGATTTCGTTAATTAAGTTATGGGATGATGTTTGGAGAAACTGTGTTGAAAGATATTTGTTAATTATTAATCTTGAATACTCGTGATGTAAACACTAGATTCCCTACTAATTAGAATTCCATTAGCATGTCACGCCGGGAGCTAGGTTAAGGTAACATTACAAAGTATTTAGAATAATAAGCAAAATCTTAATTATGGCTTAATAATACTTTCATATGAACGGGAACAAAATCTTAAGGTACTAGACATAACTGAATCATATAACGATTCCTCGTCATCCTAACAGATTCGTATATTTAAAAAGTTCATTTATGACTTTAAACTAGCCCTTGCTTAAGACTACCCAATAAATCCCTTGTTTATCCACAATGTTTCTCACTTAAAGTGGTTCTGCCGCTTCAAACCTTGGCCATGTCTTGTCCTACGATAATTCCCCATGTAGCCTTGCGGTTCCATAGTTTAATACCTTTGACAAATTATATTGACATAGATGACTGACTACCTTTCAATTGGACGTCGTTAAAAAGGTGTTGTAATCACGTTTATTGGTGGAAAGGCGATTAGATGGGAATGTTGTAATCACGTTTATCGCTAAAAAGGTGTCGTTAAAATAGGGACTATGAGACTCACCTGAGTCTGGAGAGTTTAACTAATTAAACTTGGGTTGATTAGCCGAGAATCGATGTCCGAAGACTTGTAACCTGAGGGTGTCCACGACACGCGATGGTTATAAATGTGAGAAGGTATCTATAAAGACTACCTTTGTAGTTGTTCTTTCAACTAGAATGTCCAAATGACTATGATTTGGTTGATTAATCTTGAGTTTTGAAAGTGTGTACGGCCCGTTGGTGATTTGTTTGTAATAATAATCCCATATTATTATTTTGATTTTCGAAAGGTGTTATATTTAAAAGTATTTATAAACTTTAGATGATGGGGGTCCGGGGGCAGCGCCCCTGGTTAGCGGAGTCCCAAGGGTGGCAACCCCTGGCGGGGTCCAAGGGGCTGGCCCCTGGTTGGGGTCGAGATGCACCCCCAAATTACACACATCTCAGGAGAGGAGCTTTGGTCTATCTTCTTCTGAAACTCGCACTGTCGCACCCCCAAATTCGGGTTGCGGAAGCGAATCGGGTCGGGGCGCGACTAACCAATAATCACAAGCACAAAGATATAAAGAACGACCACTAAATGCGTCGTTTTACATTGTATTGATAAAATCAAAGTTTACATCAAAAATATTGTTTACATTAGCTCAGTTCCTTGAAATTGAGAGATTTACATTACATAATTAATCTATGCAAAATATAATAATGCAATTAAATCTCTGATTTGTTTGAATGCAGACTCGAGCTAATGATCCTGATTGGGCAGTCACCTACTGCGGAGTACCTGTGATACATGCTAAAATCAGTCAGCGAAACGCTGGTGAGCTCACAGGTTTATATGTCAACACATATTTGTATGAACCGCAAGATTTAATTGAATTTAAATTGCAATCAAGCAAAATAAAAGTTATACAGCAATGAGCATATAGTCTGAGCTTAACTCGAGGTGTCAGGTCCACATTTAAGAAATCCTGATCGAGGTGCCTCCCACGAGTGACTAATCTACACCCGTCTGAACAAATATTAGTACATCCGTTTACCCAGTTAGTGCATGCTAACCCGGACGAGGAGGGTCAATCCTATATGGTACCATATACTAATATTCACGCTACAACGTATTACCAAACTATGCTGAGGAGGGCTTTGAAAAGATTAGTGAGATAACTCATGTAGTATTTGTTTGATTTCGTACTTGCGTTCATATAGTAAAATAAAACGAGCAGTATATCACACCCCTGAGTAAAACAGTAAAATAGGGGGTATGAGACTCACATGAGTCTGGAGAGTTTAACTAATTAAACTTGGGTTGATTAGCCGAGAATCGATGTCTGAAGACTTGTAACCTGAGGGTGTCCACGACATGTGATTGTTATAAATGTGAGAAGGTATCTATAAAGACTACCTTTGTAGTTGTTCTTTCAACTAGAATGTCAAAATGACTACGATTTGGTTGATTAATCTTGAGTTTTGAAAATGTTGTTTGTAATAATAATCCCACATTATTATTTTGATTTTCGAAAGGTATTATACTTAAAAGTATTTATAAACTTTAGGTGACGGGGGTCCGGGGGCAGCGCCCCTGGTTAGCGAGGTCCCAGGGGTGGCAACCCCTGGCGGGGTCCAAGGGGCTGGCCCCTGGTTGGGGTTGATAAGCATCAAATATATAGTATATTTTATAATAATTTATCCCTATATTTATATATATTTTATGCATTTATATGATTTTAAGTACTTATTTTGTTAATATTTGCAGAAATGTATTTTAATTTAAGATTGAAGAAAAAGGAACGAAAATAAGACCGAAACTGAAGAAATTAAAGCAAATTGAAGAAAGGAAGATTTAAACCTTAAGAAATGAAGACTAAAAAGATAATATCGAAGATTTGGGCCAAGAAAACAAGTAAATCCGTTTAAAGAAGGAAAAGAGGCCCAATTTGAAGTCCAAGCCGATTTTTGAAGATTCTGGAAAATAAGCCCAACCGGCGGTTGGAATGCCCAACCGGCGGTTGGGGCTAAAAGGTTCAAACGGTGGAAAAGAACGCAGAGTTGGAGTAATACTCAAATACTTCCAACCGGCGGTTGGAGGGTCGGCCAGGAAAACTATAAATAGAGGCTTGATTTAAGCTAAACCATATACGATTCTTAGAATACAAAGTCGAATATTAAGGTTTAAGGTCGAGTAAAGGTGCGAATTTGGAGGCTAAGGAGCTAGGGTTTGAAGGTTTTCAACCCTAGGAAAAGCTAGTTCGTCAATTGGTTCGGTTTCTTTATCCTTGTAGCTTCACTAACCTTTTGGGTTACTATGGATATTGTTTATTTGAATTTATTGCTTTTAGATTTTCATTATGAATGTTTAAATGTATGTTTATTATGTTTATTATATGAATTATATGTTTATGTTGGAACTATATTATTGAATATTATTATGCAAGAATTATGTGTTATATTATGTTAATAATCATAATTAACTGATTTATAGATAAACTGCAATAACCTTTTGGGTTTTTAAATTAAGTGATTATGTTTTATTAGATGTTAAATAGCATTATGATTCAACCGACTCTGGAATTGCATGAATAATATGTTGATAGATCTTAATAAATAGTGATACTTACATAACCTTTGATGGTATTGCTATATGAGAATTGTCATAACCTTTGAGATTTTCTACATTGGTAAATCACAATAATAATAGCCAACATGCAAATAGACATAAGTTGATATAATAAGTGTAATAAATAATAGTTTAAATAGTCATAATCTTCTATTCAATTGAGTATTCTTAAGTTGTTCTTTAAACTTATCTATTAAAGAATTGGTATCAATTATATATATATATGTTCGATCGGAACTAAAACGTTCCCCCTATCTTATATATTATTGTATATTATTGTTTATAATTGTGAATTTGTATATTAATTGTAATTAGGATAAATAAATAGTTAGTAAAGATTAAATCACGTTCCCTGTGTTCGAATCTGGACTTACTTATAAAACTATATTCTATGATCAGGATAACACTTGCCTGAATTGTGTGATAGTATTATTTAGTATTTCCTTAGTTAAACTTGTGATTATAATTGCCTATACTTAGCACACATCAGGGGTCGAGATGCCAAGTCAGCTCGACAATTTTTTATTTCTATCATATTGTTATAGTGAAAAACGCATCTGAGATTCGAATTTGGGTAAAATCAAGTGATAAAATTTCAGGTCTCGACACTTAGTAACATCTGAGTTTTCTAGATTCTGTTATCTGTGACATTAGGTGCGACATTAGGCGTTGTGTCGCAGGTCGTGACTGCGACATTGACTATGGCGTCGCTATGTGCGACGTCCGCAATTTAATGCGACGTTGGGGATTGCGTCGCTATATGCGATATTGTTGGTTCTTGCGACGTAAGGGTCTGTGTCGCTATGTGCGACATCAGCCATTTTAGGCGACATTGAAACTGATGTCGCACCTGCGACATCCTGATAGGTTTTTGAGACATTGAGGCTGATGTCGCAATGTCGCTGGGATAGATGCGACATCGGCGTCTGATCAGGTCTCGGTGGCCGGAAAAACGGCCGGACGACTTCCGTTTGGTCCGAAACTTTTACCCAACCCATATTTGGACATTTTAAGCTTAGATAAACAACAAAAAGTCGAAAATAATGGAAATTGGTGAGTTTCGGGATTTTGTCGGAAACTTACAAGTTTGAGCGAGGAGAAACCGAAAAGATGGGAATGTAGATCGTTGCGTGGTGATCGTTTTCTTCTAAATGAACCTTGGAGGATGATGAGTCTTTGATGGTGTTTTTGTGATTTTAATGGAGGTGGTGGTGTGGTGGAGTTTAGAGAGGAAAAGAGAAGAGAGATGATAGAGAGAGAGAGAGAGAATAGGTGAAAATGGGGTGGGGAGGTGGTGACCTCATCCCTTTTTGGCTGATTTTGGGTGGGGTCCACGGGTGTGGGCTTTACCCACTTTTCGTTCCTGCGTTCGTGCTCCACGTGACGTTCGTTTTCCTGATTGTTTAAACGTTAAATGTTTATCTTTTACGTTGAAATATAAGTTTTAAAACACGATTATTAACTCGATATTTTTGTAAAGTATTTCATTAATTACTTTACGATTGAGTTATAAAATATAATTTAACTTTGTTTCGTTTTGTTGCGCGCTTAAGTTTTAATCGCGTATACGTTATTTGTACGATACAAATTTGAAATGAAATATTATCTAAATAATATTTTTGGATAGAATAGAGTTATTAAATAATGTTATATTATTTAAAAAATAAAAATCACCAATGTCCGTATTAATTGAACCGAATAGAATTCGATTTGAAACGTGTACGATTTAATCAAATTGCATACTTGTATATATTCATCAATATATATATATATATTGATACATTAATTAGCCTAACACAGAACTAATTACATGTATTAACACTTGATTATGCACTAATTACTAGTCCTAATTTGACGAGTGTCACACGCGCATACACTGCAAACTCGTTAAACATCTAAGTGTGGGATTTCAACCCACACTACATGACATCTTAGCAAAAATCGTCTCCAAATCTTAAAATCACAAAAGTGTGAAATTCATTTCCACTTACATTATGGATCGACTCTTAGCTAAGCATGAATGGGAAGCGCTGAGCGCCAGAAAAGGACATGCGGAGCCGAATCACTCTTAATGAAGATCTTCGAATTCTCAGCTTTTGCCTCTAAACGTTAAAATCGTCATCTGGGGAGTTTCTTACCTTTCACTTCGTTTTCATAAATTGATTCATTATGTTAGCTTAGGAATGAAAAGTAATCTATACTCTATCCTAAACTTATCACTAAGTGTGGGATTCCAGCCCAAACAAAACACTTGAGAAACATTTTCTATATGTTCAAACTTTAAGTGTGAGATTGTACTTGCAATACAATCTCAACTAAAGAGAACATTAGGCACAATGTTCCTCTAAGTGTGGGATATTAGGTATAGAATACCTTGAATTAGATATTTACTGATTTTAATGTCCGAATAACTTCACTCAGAAAATGTTCCTCAAAATTTTCAAAATTTTCAAAACTTTTTAAACAAAAATAATAAAGTATGAGCAAAATCATCTGATTAGCTCTACTATTTTTGAGTTAGGATAGCTTTCAAAGATGAGCCATTTCTAATATGAGTTAGTTATTCAAGAATATTAGGGAAATTAAGGTAGAAATTTCTTAAATAAGTATTAACAATCTAAGGAGCATGGCTATGTACATACAAACCCTAATTTGCAGTGAGGTTTTGAGCCTTAAAAGCATTCATTTTAAATGCTACATTGTTCATTTCTTGTGTGTGCCGATGCTAGTAACTCTAAATTAGAACTTGTTCCTGACATACACTTCGAGACCACATTGGAGAGTACCGTACGCGGTATAGGTGCAATTAGATGATCTCGACATTCCTTAGGATTTAACCCATTCTTACATACCTTTTCAAGCCCAAAACCCTTCCGATACTCATTTTTAGTATCGATGATCCGCCTAGAAAACCCTATTGAGCCTAAACCTTTCGTTTCTTCAAAACCCTACATCTTTAACCACTCTTCCCAAATTCTCAACAACTTATCTTGGAATTTTTAAGGTTATGAAAAAACATCTTGAAGAATCTCCTACTGAATTGATCTACTCCTCCGTGTTCACCAAAATTAGAAAATCATGAGTGCAAAAAATTGGCACCAGAAGAAAAGACTCGAAGAAGTCCGTGATAAGAAAGAAGAGATTTCCGAAAGAAAAGCAAAAATATCCTTGGAAGTTCTCTGCCAAAGAAGTTCTGAAGAAAGAAAAGAAAATAAAAAGCAAAAAAATAAAGAAATGGAAAAGAAAAGAAAATAAAGCTAAGTGCTTCAAAGTATCAATCTTTCAAAGAAAGATCCGATGAAATACGAGTAGCTACCTTCTCCGTTCTACAATAAGTTTTTCATGATTCTTAGAATGCCTAAGATAAGCAACCCCCTTTCAACCATAAATCACCACTATCCATACCCTTAACCCTCACAAATATTACAACCCACTTGAATGTCTTGGGATAATTAGCGTCGTCCTCTTCCTAAGTGGTGGAGATCCGATTCTCGACCAAGCTTATGATGATGAGTGCTGCATGACTGGCTATTTGAGCGATTTCGATTGTGCTAAATTGATAGGAAACCCGATACACTCTGAGTGAATTGAGTGACCACCTTTAGTAAGATCTCCTAGTCATGTATACTTCAAGATCACGAGATTTGGAAAGTATGCCTGGGAAAGTCAATACTTATTTCTGAAAGGATCATCTTAGCTTTCCCTATGTTCTCTAAATAATTTTCCCATATGACAAAGTGGTAACTTTTTGGGAGTGCTTTAACTCACCTAAAAACTATAAAATGTTTTCACGGCACACAACTGAGTGTTGCTTGAGGACAAGCAACGCTTAAGTGTGGGATACTTGATGTGACTCAAAAGTCATGTTTTATGTACTTATTTCCGCATTTTTTGGACTATTCTCTGGTGAAAACATTTCAAAACAATTATTTATCATCAAAAATCACCAAGGTAGTTTAAATACGAGCGTTGCTACAAAAATCAGCTAAAACATCCAATTTACACGCAAACCGAGGCAAAAAACAATCACCTTAAATATTCCATTCTTGATTATCCTATCAAGTTAGATCTTAATGCATATTTTATGATTCAATAGGAAAATCCAAGATTGGAGGTGAAAGAATCAAGAGAAACGGGTAAAGAATGAAGAAGATGTGCAGTCTAGAAGTCCGCCGATCATCATCCGGAATACGCAAAAGTCAAACACCTCCAAATTTGGGAAACTTAGTGTCATTAGAAACGTAATGGAAAAACGAATCCAACGGCGCAAGAATCAAGCAAAACGGACTCCAAACGAAGAAGATACGGACGAACCAAGCAACCGAGAAGTAAGTATACAGCAAATGGAGCACCAACCCCCCCCCCCCCCCCCCGGGCACCTAGGTACTGTATACAGTACCCTAGGTGCCGTTACTGGGGTGTTGTGCTTGTGAGGTGTCGTTTGACCCCCCCCCCCCCCCTTCCCACCCTTGGTCCGCTTGCCCCGTATGCTGCTTTGATGCTTGTATTCAATGTTTCAAGACTTGTACCATAACTACCTCCCTTTTCCTATAAATAGTGGCTTCATTTCCACCATTCCACACACCTCTCATTCACAAATATGCTTTCTCTCTCTAGCACTTCTCTAACGAGTTAGAGGAGAATTGTTCTTGTAGTTAATATAGTTAGTTCTTCTCTCTAGTTCTCTCTATAGAGAACTAGAGAGATATAAGTTAGCGGTTAGAGCTAGAGGAAAGTTGTAATTGGGTAATCAAGCTGTAGCAAGGTTATTCAAGTCAGACTGTTGTAATCCTCAGTATTACTCTTCTAATCCGGTGATATTATCTTACTCTCTTACTGTTATAATGTTTACTTTGCATATTAGTTCAGTACGATTCATGATTATTGCCATGCTGATTAGCTAGATTAATATGTGATTGTTGAAATGTAGATGTTAGGATTAGGGATGATGTTTAATTAATATATCTTATATATGATTGGTAGTCGTTATGCTGCATACATGTTTAGACTTATCCTGGATGTAGACTTAATTAATCACCCTTTCTGATCTCTCACGTGACTGTTGCCTTAGGATAGGATCTGATCAACCCTAACTACGAATACACAGTTATCTCCTGTTTGTATGAAACTGTGGGATCGCCGTAACACGGCTGAATACTTGGTATAGCGTTGGAAATACCACTGGTAGAGTACAAATACGTGGAAGCCAAGGAAATGCCGATGGTTTATCTCACCGTGGATTACCTGGAAGCAACCCTTCCAGACACGGGTCTAGGTCCTGTTAAGCCATGAAAATGCTATAGTACACTGTTAAACTACCTCTGGTTATAAAGCTGTGTAAAGATACATTAGGTCTTTAAAACACCGTAGATATACCTAGGGTTAGAGTACTGTGGAAAATAAGGATACTATACACTGTACGCATGCCTAGGGATGAACGACCGATGGCAAATGAGGGTCTAATCCATGACGGAAGTATTAGAACTAAAATAGATAAAATATGAGTTAGGAAATGAAAGTAAGGATGCCGGTTGTGTTCCCAGATGCTTAAAACCCCTAATCTCTACTTAACTGATAGTTTAACTTATTCAGCATACAACCAGTATTACTCTGTTAAAATTGGATAGACATAGGTGTTAAGAAAAGTCAGTGTTGTGGACTGTCGCCTTATTCCTTAACTTCATTTAGAGAGTCGCTTGGTCTCCGAAAGAGATGGTGAGGTGGGTCTGAAGACAGTCTCATCTGATCAGAATCAGGATAGCCTAGGATTCCGTGACATATGCTTTAGGGTTACACCTAGACGTAGGGTCCTAGTGTTTACACTGACCGTTTAGAAGATTCTTAGCTAGAGTAATCACCTATCATCAATATAATATCATCCCGAAACCCTAATCGTCGAAGTTTCAACAATCATCACTCTCTACCTGCTGCTTATATTCTCGTTTACTTTCCTGCATTTTAATTCTTGTCTTTAGATTAGATTAGATAAAACCAAACCCATACCTACCTTGTTTCTAAACCCATCCTATTGTCAAGTTATCTTTGGTAGGTTCTAATTCAATTCAATTCGTTCCGATTTTGGACGACACTCGGGTTATACTTGCCACCTTACCCACAAGGTAGGTAGCTAGCATAGTTTATGCCCAGCAAAAAATAAAAATTTTAAAACTTTCACCGTCGCTCACCTCTGTTGCAGTCGGACCAACGACCGGGGTAAAACCCAACCGACGGACGGGGTGACGACAATCTGCTTGGTCTCCAGCGTTAGAATTGTCGATATGGAAAGTGATGGTTTCTCCCTGAGACTGCAAACTGATGGTTTGTGCGAAGACGTTGATGATTGCCTTGGCCGTATTCATGAAAGGTCTTCCTAGTATGATTGGGATGTGTACGTCTTCCTGCATATCCATTACTACAAAATCTGTTGGGTAAAGAAATTTGTCAATCCTAACTAAAACATTTTCAGCTATTCCCCTAGGGTATTTGACCGAGTGGTCTGCAAGCTGTATGGTCATTTTGGTAGGTCGAAGATTTTCTAACTCAAGCCTTTTGAAAAGCGAGTATGGCATAAGGTTAACACTAGCTCCTAAATCGGCAAGAGAACAGATGATGCCTGAATTGTAGATAGAACAGGGGAGAGTAAAACGTCCGGTGTCTCCGAGTTTTTCTGGAATGGTATTTTTCAAGATAGCTGAACATTCCTCGTTCAGCGGGACATTGGGTACTTCGGGTTCCTTATCCTTGGTTGTAAGAAGCTTTCTGAAGTACTTTTTGGAATGAACTTCTGATACGGTATCTAGGAATTTCCTATCAAGCTTAAAAGACTTAAGCTTGTCGGGTTGTTGTTTAAGACCAGCCGGAAATGGAATGTTTACTTTCCTATTTGGCGTAGACTCTAAATCTTTATCGATGGAACAATAGGTGGTTCCTTCACCAGAGAAGAAATCGTAGGTGGGCTATGTGCTACCTAAGAGTTTTGAATGTGGGAAGCCTCCTTATGGCAACTAGTTGGACTATCCTGAGGTTTAGCGTTAATACGTTGTGCTAATTGTCCTAATTGGGATTCTAAAGCTTATAAAAAAGTCAAATGATCTCTTAAGATGATATCAGTTTGGTCTTGTCTAGCTGAGAGTCCTTGAATGACTTGTATCAGGGTGTCGTCAAAACTAGAGGTTTGTGAGGAAGAGAGTTCCAAAGGTTGAAGTTGGTAAGTTAGTGGGCTATTCCTAGGTGGGTTAGTATTCGGAGGAGTTAGATGAGATTGAGGAATTTGGGCTAAGTAGTTCGGATTAGCACAATTAAGGCAGGTTTGAACTTGACAGACTTGTTGTGGTTGACTTTTCAATTCCTTGATCTCCTTGGTTAGGTCTGCCACTTGCTGAGCGAGAGTTTTGATAGCTTCATTCCGGATTGTAGTAGGTGAATTGACTAGTGATGGGTTATTTTCACTGTTCCAGTCATGGTTGTGCATTGTCATTTCCTCAATAAGGCTCCAAGCTTCATTGGTTGTACAATTCATGAAACTGCCTTGAGAGGCAGTATCAAGTAAAGGACGGTAATGTGGGAAGAGACCATTATAGAAAATACGCAACTGGTCTGAGCGCTCAAAACGATGATTTGGACATTTCTTAAGTAATTTCTTAAAGCATTCCCATGCATCGTAGATTGATTCATCGTGAACTTGGTGGAAGTTTATGATGTAGGACCTAAACGTGGCTTGTTTTGATGGGGGAAAATATTTGGCCAAAAATTCGGTTGCTAATTCTACCCAAGAGGTTATAGAGTTGATTTCTAGTTCCTCAAACCAAGTTTGTGCATTGAGAGTGAGTGAGTAGGGAAATAGGTATAGATAGACTATGTCTTGATTAACCCCAATCGGCTTAAAGGAGTTGGATAAGGAAATGAATTTGTCAAGGTGAGAGTTTGGATCATCATTTGGTAGGCCATGGAATTGACAGAGGTTTTGGACTAAGTGAACAATGTGGGGCTTTAATTCAAATGAAGTTCTATCATTTTTTGGATAGACGATTGGTCCTCCTCGACCTTCAATCAGTGGTTTAGAGTCATCAGCCAAAGTGATACGTGCGACTATCATAGTCTCATCGGCAGGTGGTTAACTAGTTGAATGGATAGGGGTGGTCATTTCTAAAAGTGGTAAAAGGAAGGAACAATAAAGAAAGATGTAGGGGTCTAAGAAATCTTAAAGGTTCACTAGTAAGTAAGTTCGTCTTAACGCCTAAGGATCGTACAGTTGGTTCCCCGGCAGCGGCGCCAAAAACTTGATGCGTCACCAGCGGTCGGTAAGGATTCTACCCTTGTCGTTGCACGGGCTACTGGCGACGGGCATCAGTGGGTGTTTTAAATTTGTAATTGCGGGGCCTAAGTTTTCTCTAAAAATGCTAATCCTAAGGGTGAGCAAGCGGTAGGTATGACCTAGAGTCGTTCTTCAAACCGACTGAATTGAAACTAAGGCGTGACAGATGAAGGCTTTCAAACTAGTGAAGGGTTTATAAAATAGCGGGGGAGTTTTGATTTTTCTATTAACTAACTTAGGCAAGTAAATAAATAAAAGCGAAATAAAAATAAAAGATAAAGCAGATAAAATAAAGATAGTGTTTGTGATATCGCGTAAAAAGTCACGTTTTTACTATAGATATCTCTCTCATTCTGGAACACTTCTTGGCACTTTGACTCAAAAACATTACAAATCTGTAATATTATGTCAAGATGGGAAAAACAAGGTTGCATGATGAAAATCAAGCAAAACGGGCAGAAAACGAAGATTCCACGCACGTTTAAAGATTCCAGACACCGGAATGAGGTTTCAAGAAAAAAGAGCCCATCACCAACATCTATTTGACCCAAGATGTTCGTTTTCAAATTACGAATCCAACAGAAGAAGAATCAACTAAAACGGGCGAAGAACGAAGATTCTACGCACGCCGGAAGATCCAAACGATTCGTACGACACATCTAAAGTTCAGAGACATATTTTTGGGATTTCTTTTCATCAAAAGCTTCATTTTTGAATTACGAATCCAACGCAAAAAGAATCAACGCAAACGGAGGCGTAATGAAGAAAACACGCACGAATCGAGAAACGCAGCAACCGGCAGCGGACTGGTGCTGCTGGCAGCCAGCCGCCGCCGCCAGCCAGCCAGCCGCCGGCTGCCCGTCACCCGCACGGATTGCGCTTTTTGGTACTTCTTCGTACCTGGTGCTAGACCTTTTCCTACTTTTCGTACCTGGTGCCACTACCTTTTTCGCCTTTTGTACTTGGTGCCACTACCTTTTCCACCTTTTGCTATCATGAGCTTGGGGGTGCTAACTTGAGCCGAATTTCCTCTATAAAAGGCAGCCCCTAACTCTCATTTCAACACACCAACTCATACACAAACACACACACTCATATTTACACTCTCATTCTTCCATTTTCACTTTCTCACTCTAAAAGTCTCTTATATTTTAGTCTAGGGTTATTGTAATTAATCTACGGATTAACATAGAGGTTAGAGCGAACGTTAGGAGTTTGAAGATTCATCTTTGTACGTGTGAACGAGTTGTCTGTCATAATAATACGTTGCTGCGCATTTATTTCCGGGTGATATCGAAACCTTTATCATACTTACTTTACTTCATATTTTAATTATGTATTATTGCCTTGTATGTGATTTGTCTATTGTCATGAATTGTGAGTAGTCTATTATTGTGATTGTTGATGATGTAGATAATTATAAGTAAGGATGACGTTATATAATTAAGTGTACGACAATTGTAAACGTGATGTAACGACCCCTATTCAACAGTTTATCTGATATAGTACTGGAAACGTTTTATACGAAGTACAAATGTATGGAAGTCGATAAACGACCGAAGGTAGTTACATCACTAGAATCAGCTCTGGTTTAACAGTTGGAATTCCGAAAGGATAATAGAACTTCACAACTAACTGGTATATCCTACAAAAGTCAACACACAATAAAATAATGTTCGGAAACACGTTCAGATAAAATAGGAATTAATGACCTTTGTACCGTTAAGACTTTATGAACTTGAGTTTAATTTATGGAGTACCCTTTCTAGTTATCCACGTGACTGCAACCTAGTAATTAGGACTTGATCAACCTTAATTATGGTAAGTAGTTATTTGTGCCCATGACATGCAACAAGTAAGACACAGTGAATCCACTCGTTGTACATATTAGGTTTACATTTCTGCATCGCTTTACATTTAGTTAGTTTAGAGTGTCACATTCACCGTTAATTACTCTTGACCGCATATCCGATGTAAGAAGCAGTCGAACTACCATGTAAAGTACACTGTCCGACTACTGAAAGGCATGGCCTGCATATGAAATACGTTTCTATAAATTGCGAATAATCTAGGGATGTATAACTGTTTGAAAAGGAGAACTCAAGTCATAAGTTGAAGTAACCAAACCTTAATGCATAAAACAAGACATAGGAATAAGGATAACATCCTCTTGATTTAAATACCTTAAAACACTAAGCCTTACACAATCAGCGGTCAAAACATACAAAGTTATTAATCTACATGCTAATAAAATACTAAACTATTTTAGGGGTTAAGAAAGGTCGGACCTATGAGACGATACGTTACTGATTCATGCACCTCGGCGTTAAGCCAAAATAGGTTGTTTATCTTTCAACTAGATAAGTATTGGAAGTTTGCGTATTGCTCCGATCAGAATCACGATAACCTAGTTCCTAGTGACATGCCAATGGGAAATTTAGTTGGTAGGGTTCTAGAGTTTACACTTGATAGTTTAGACCATTACATTCAGCATTGTCCATGTTTAATCTGTCATCCTAAAACATTAATTATCAAAATCTCAGCAATCACATGTTTATCTTTATCTTCTTTCCTGTAATTTACTTTTCTGCATTTTAATTACCTGCCTTTAGTTTAAAACCCCCAAACCTACCTACTTTGTTTCATCCTAAATATCTCCTACCGAAAGCACCAGCTTTAATCTCCCACACGTTTGGATTCATAGAACGATCTTAGGTCATACTTACCGCTTGCTAACCAGAGTAGGTAGTACGTATTATTTAAGCCCCGCAAAATATAAATTTTAAAACCCCTGCTGCGCCCGCATCACCATCAGGAATCGCAACGACACTGAACCGACGGTGGCGGGCCCAACAAGTTTTTGGCGCCGCTGCTGGGGAATCACAAACGAACGATTCAAAGCCGCCTTAAGTAGTAATATTTAGGAGACCCTTCCGATTGAAATCTTCTTAGAAATCTTTCGAAAGTTAATTTAAGTAATCAGTATTAATTAAGTATTATTTAATTAGGATAACTTTAAAAATGACAACTCAAAAACCCACTTGTTACTTCATTTCAATGGATGATACGGAATTCTTTGACTACTTAGAAAAAGAGTTAGGATCTGATTTCTTTTCACCTTCTTCCTCTAAAACTAAGGAAACTTCCGACACCCAAGAAGAATATAGGACCTCACTTTCAATTCAAAAACATTGCCTGGATTTTGATGACACGGACCAGTTACCTGACCTTGCATCATCTCCAGAAGATCACTCGCCAACTTTACACCTACCCGATTTACCAAATTCTTCCCACTTCGATTATTTTCCCGAAGATAATTCTGAAGAAAAACCTCCGAAGTCTTGTGACTTAATCACCCTCATTCCTGAAACATCGGTGTATTCTCAAACTACGCCCGATTCTTTCCATTCATTTCACACAACCACCAATACACCATTTACCGAGTGGTGGACAAGTTTCCATCAGTCGAGCCGGAACAGCCTTGTTTTGAAGAACGCCACCTCGGTGCTTCTTTCAATCCTTCCCGTAGGGTAGAGGTCTATAAAGCATTCGTCAGGCAGTTAACCTATGTCGATCTCCCGTATTCCTACGAACAACGAGAAACGATTGCCAAGTTAGAAAAACAAGTAAAATTCCTTTTTCGCCTGTCAAGTCATGAATGCGAAAGCACTTCCACAAATTTCAGAGACCAAGAACTAAAGTTTATAGCAGATTTAGATCTACTTTTTGAATCATTCGCCGACATGGATTTTCTTCCAACATTTATGATGATTATCAATCACAGTGTTGCCGCAATGATCAACAAACTTGAGTTCTGGGAAGAACAAGATCCGATGATTTCTATCATTATTCCTGGTAAAATTTCTTTCTTTGTTGACCCCGCCTCCTACCTAATCTCAAAATTACGAGACGTTTTTCCTGATTCCACCAAGGAAAGAATCGACACAGTTTTCTTCGCAAAAAGAAAAGACCTTCACGTTAAGCTAACTCGAATCTTTGCCTTTACCAAATACCCTTTCACTTCCGTACAAAAATCCACAATCAGTGAACTCTCTAGAATAGTTAAGTCTACAACCGGAGACCCTGATTCACAGGAAGAGAACGCGTTTCTGGAAGTCATGAATAAACTCACTCACGAACTTAATTACAAGGATCAAGGCTACGCGTCGGTCTGTCAAACCCTAAAAAGATAAGGAAAGCGTACAATAAGTTAATTGGTGATCTTATCAATTTAGGATACGAAGAACGAGAAGTCCTCGGATTTGAGAATCGTCATTACTATTTAGTTTATAATTGATATCACATAAAAAGTCACGTTTTTACTATCGATATCTCTCTCATTCTGAAACGATTCTTGGCACTTTAACTCAAAAACATTACAAATCTGTAATATTATGTCAAGATGGTAAAAACAAGGTTGCATGATGAAAATCAAGCAAAACGGGCAGAAAACGAAGATTCCACGCACGTTTGAAGATTCCAGACATCAAAACGAGGTTCCAAGACCAAAGATCCCATCACCAACATCTATCTGACTCAAGATGTTCGTTTTCAAATTACGAATCCAACAGAAGAAGAATCAACTAAAACGAACGAAGAACGAAGATTCTACGCACTCCGGAAGATCCAAAAGCTTCGTTTTTTGGGATTTCTTTTCATTAAAAGCTTCTTTTTTGAATTACAAATCCAACGCAAAAAGAATCGACGCAAACGGACGGGTAACGAAGAAAACACGCACGAATCGAGAAATGCAGCAACCGGCAGCAGACTGGTGCCACTGGCAGCCGGCAGGCAGCCAGCCGCCGCCGCCAGCCAGCCAGCCGCCGGCTGCTGGCAGCCAGCGACCGGCTGCTGCCCGTCACCCGCACGGATTGCACTTTTGTGTCCTTTTTCGTACTCGGTGCTAGACCTTTTCCTACTTTTCGTACCTGGTGCCACTACCTTTTTCGCCTTTTGTACCTGGTGCCACTACCTTTCCCACCTTTTGCTATCATGAGCTTTGGGATGCTAACTTGAGCCAAACTTCCTCTATAAAAGGCAACCCCTAGCTCTCATTTTAGACACAGTCTAATATACACACACCTTACACACCTTACACACCTTTCATATCTTTCTTATTTCTTTCTTTCTAGCTTTTATTTTTTTTTTCTCTCTACTTTCTCTCTAAACTAATTAATTTAGTGAGAGATAAGTAGGAGATTAATTATGTAGTAGTTAGTAGTAGCTAGCTTAGCAATGTAACGCTTTGGAATATTCGGAAGTAATATAAGCATCGTTTTGCTCGCAATAATTACGGGTAATATCTATCCTTTCTTTTATTAATTATTTGTAATGTTCTTGTTTGATGTTTACAATTTATTAACATTAGAAATGTCTATTGCCATGATATGCGAGTAGTTGCTTATATGTTTGCCATGATTTAGATAGATATAATGGGATGATATTAAATATTGTAAAGTAATATGACGGCCCCTATTCGACTGTTCCCGGATATAGTGCTGGAAACGCTTTATGCGGAGTACAAACGTATGGAAGTCTGGGACGACCGAAGGTAGTTGTATTACGGATCAATATTATAAATGTGCTAATTAATTTTCTGTTTATAGTTTAATTATAATATTATGAACGAATGATGGCATGTTTGGCCAACCACTTATGACAAGACTGCCCCAACTTATTCCGGTAGGGTAAAACCTGTTTATGCGACTATTTATTCAATAGACCATGCCATGATGCGGACGTCTCTAACGACCGAGATTGGGGAATAGGATTCGAGGGTAGTCGTTGGCCGATGTGTTCAGTACATTTGGGAGAACTTCCGGTGTATTGTAATTATTTGTGTTTACTATCCATGTGACATATCTTCTATCTGATTGCGGACAACTCTACGTTAGTTAGTTAATAGGATCGTAAAAACAACTCATTCCAACATAGTTTAAATTTATAAAAAGGAACTTATATGAATGGGAATTATTATACTTTGTTATTGTTTAAATATATGACACTAGAACTAATTTATGAAGCACCCTTTCTAGTTATCCACGTGACTACAACTTAGATATTAGGGAGTCATGAACCTTAATTATGGTAAGTAGTTATCTGTACCCATGACGTGCAATAAGTAAGACACAGTGAAACCATTCTTTGTACATATTAGATTTACATTTCTGCGCTGCTTTTTATTTAATTAGTTCAGAATGCCACTTTCACTGTCAATTACTCCTGACCGCACGTTAGACGTAAGAGGCCGTGGAATTACTCTGTAAAGTACACTGTTTGTTACTGAAAGGTATGGTCTGCATATGAAACACGTTTTGACAAACTGCGAATAATCCAGGGATGTATAACTGTTTCAAAAGGAGAGGTCTAGGTCATAAATCAAAGTAATTAGAGCTTAAGAAAAGTATTAACAAGGTCTATAAAGGAAAGTCTTAGTGACTTAGATACATGAACGCCCTAGATCTTACATAGTTGGTTCTTTAAACATAGCAAGTTAATAATTAAATACACATTTAGAAGAACGCGAGATAAGCTTAGGTGTTAAGAACGGTCGGACCTATGAGACAATACGTTGCTTTATTCATGTACCTCGGTTTTTCACCAAGATAGGTTGCTTATCTTTCAACTAGGTAAGTATTGGGAGTTTAGCGTATTGCTCCGATCAGAATCACGATAACCTAGTTCCTAGTGACATGCCAACGGGAATTTAAGTGGTAGGGTTCTAGTGTTTACACCAAAGTCTGTTAATCTATTAATCTGAAAGTGTCCCCATCATAAACACCCTCCCGACATTATATTATCTCAAGTCATGGTAAACCGCGTCTTCCTTATCCTTGGTTGTTCCTTATATGCTAGCTAGCTCATTTTAGGTTTATCGCTTTAGTAGTTTAAATTAGATTAACACCCAAACTAAACCAACCACCTGAACCCTATCTTAAAGGCTTAATTATCCAAACAAGCTCCGCTTCAAATTCGACCGTCTGGAGACGACCCTGATCATCCTTACCACATACTAGTATCGGGTACTTGTACCTATTACCAGTAGGTAGTTTGGAGGTTTAGGCCCCGAGCAAAATAAATATTAAAACATCCTGATTGCCCCTCAGTTGCTACAACAACACCAACGACATTGACGGCTGGGGTCGCATCAATAACACCATTTTGGAACTTTCAAATTGTTTTGTGCTGAAAAACGTTTGCTTAAGGGAGCAAGTCTCGACCCTTTCCCTATGGAGGGATCGGAACGAATCTTAAAACAATTCCTTCCGAAAAAGGTCGAAGTTCGCGACTTTAAATGAGCATATTTTAGTATAAATATAGTTATATAATAAAATTTTGAAAGTTTCCTTTGAAAAAAAAAAAACGTTTTTAAATTTTTTCTTGAAAACACGTTCGCGACAACAAGAACGTACAACGTTAAGCTTTTAGCCGAAACGTGTACATTCAACCAGTCCACGTCAGACAACTAATTTTAAAACAACCAAAAATAATTTAAGATTAATATCTCAGGATTACTTTTTAATTGTTCTACAAAAATGTACGCGCATCTTAAATTGTTTATAACATAACGAAAGACTAACAAGTAACTAGTTACAATAAATACGTTTAGGATTCGTAATCATTATTAGTGGGACCTTAGGAATTAATCTAGGGGAAGTACTTCGAAGTACATAGGGGACCATGTAAGGAATATGGTACATGGGAGCATGACAAATATTCTCATGGACCACAAGCCTTCCATTTGATCCCATAATTCAAAAATAACATAAAAAACTTTTCTTCTTCTTCCTCCCTCACTCCCAAAACAGGCCACCCTAAACCCACCATGGATCACCACTCAATCTTCACCAACCTCTCTAATTTCATGTCCTTTTGAACTCCTCATTGCATGATATTCTCGATTGTACGTTCGTTTTGAAGCATAACACACTAAAACAAGGTATGATCATAAGAAACCCACTTTAAGCTTAAAGTTTCTCATTTTATGAAGTTACCTAAGTTAGTAACTAGGAATTGCTATTTTTCTTGGTTGAATGCTTAGAAACTACATGCTACTACCACTTACCCATGCTAATTCATACTAGTTTGGACCTTTCAAGAAGATGTACTTTAACTTATTGATTAAGTCTAGAATTTAGCTTGATTAAGTGCTAGTTGTTAGGTAATTAAGTAATTATGGTATTTTTAATGATTGCCCTATGTTAATTGCATAATGCGGATAAATTAGGATTAGAAAAATTTGACTTTTGAAAGTCAACAAAAAGTTAACTAGCATGCATGATTGTAAATTACAAATTACTTGAAAACCTTGCTTACTAGGACACTTGTGGATTCCGTTTCCGAATCTTCCGATCTGTTTTTTTCAAGACTACTACTATTGCTAACGTAGTAGGCAAAGTGCTATTAATCGGATGGTCCAACCCCCATCTCGACCCGGTGTCGCAAGGGTATGCGTTGAGGTGGATCTTCTCAAGAAAAAGCCTAACCTAATAGGGTCTGGTTAGGCATGGGAAAAACGAAGGAAGATGGCATAAAATCGTCTATGAGAAAGACCCCACGGAACGATATTGCACGTCTTGTTCCAAACAAGGTTATTAAAAGTAAAACTTCAAACTTCGTTCGAAAAAGTCAAGTACAACTGATGCAGCCAACAAAGAGAAGTCCAACCAGCAGCCGTCAGCTCCTAACTCTAATGCGTACTTTCTTGACTAGTCAAAATAGGCAATATAGAATTATTATTAGAAACCAAAGTCTTGAATAAAACCAAACACATGGATGACATAATTTTTGTGCATGACCTTGCTTGCTATGTAGTAGGAAAATGCCTAAAAACAATGATTACATGCTTAGGTTATAATTTTGGTATGCGGACAAATTGGAATTATCGTCCGAAGTAAGTTTTGACCTAAAAGTCAATTTGAAGTATTGTATTTTTAAAAAATAAATTAATTGCAATTTTTATTCAAAAACCTTACTTCAAGTCGAACTTTTAAAAGTCAAAAACCTACAATGAGACTATAAACTATGAAATAATGGCATTTCAAATTTGGCTAAACACCAGACTTTGTAAACAACATTACTTCACAAGTTAAGTTACCGTCATCCCATGACTATATGTTTCTACACATTGATGATTGCCTCACTATTGTTACTTGGGGGCATTTGATATTTACTGTAATCTTTGGACTGTCAAGAATTTAAAGCCCTCATTTCGAATTTTCCATTAGAAAATTCGAAAAGTGCTTTAAAATCTACCTTTCTTAAGACCTATTACTTTAAATTTCTCATGTTCTCAGGTACCATGAAGAAAAAGCTAAAACCAGCACGTCCACTTACAGGATCTCTTGCATACCTTAGTACAACACCAGCATACGACCGGATGGCACAAATATGGAGAGATAAACCTGTTGAGACATAGTTTGTGACAACAGATCTAGCTTTGCGATATGACTAGTGTAATTGTTATCATGTTGATATATTGGTTTAGGTTTGTAAATTGATATTGTTTTGATATTAATATTCGTTAAATATATTATTATGATAAAGTGTTAGACAAATATAGATTTTAACAATATATATACATATGCTGCGAGTCGATTTATTTGTTTTAGACGTTTGTTGCGAGTCGAGATCTCAAGTCGCAAGGCTTTGCGATGCGAGATGAGATTTGAACTCGCAGAACTTAATAGAGACAAACGAGCCGAGTTCATTATGGGCTTGGGCTGCGTAGCGAGTCGAGTCAACTCGCAGGCCCAGTGGCTGCGAGTTGAGACGAGAATATATATATTTGTTTTCATACTTGAAAAAAAATATATAACTTTTGGAGATCAGGATCTTTGCAAATTTGTGCGAACTCAGTATTTCCAGAGAAACAAATACTAAAGGCTAGGCTTTGACGTTTATTCGTATAAAGTAAAGCAATTGGTTAACCTAAACGTGAACTAAATCGTTATTAGTAAGATAACGCCGTATTGAGGAATTCCGCACCTTAATACTACAGATAACGAAGTTATCGATCCTAGAACTAGGGACTTACAATTGGTATCAGAGCTTTCGTGCTAGATAACGAGTGTCGTTCGAAGTTTTCGGGTTAATCGCGTGTGATTTAGGATTGTTTTGACTTGCATTAGTGTGTAAAAACGATCAAAATCATTCTCTGGACGATTTAGGGTTTGTTTACGATCGAAATTTCCAGTTTTAATCGTAAACATACCAAAAATTTCTGATTTCGTAATTTTCAGCCGTTTTGCGAGTCGAGATTAGGGTTTCAGAATAAGTTTGCGAACCGAGTTGAACTTGCGAGTCGACATTCTGCGAGTCGATATATTCTGCGAACCGAGATCTCTTGCGAACCGAGATCACTTGCGAGTTGACATCACTGCGATCCGAACTGAGACTTGCGAACCGAGATTTTGCGAGTCGAGCTAAGATTGCGAGTTGAACTGAGTTTTGCGAGTCGAGATTTTTCACTTTGTCTAAATTCACAAATACATTTTAACTTTAAATTTCACGATGTCAGACCTTAGCAAAATGATTGAGATGGAACACGAGATTGGCAAATCTAATGTCCCACCTAAATTGTTGAGAGTTGAGGACTATTTTAGCTGGAGGGATAGGTTTGAATCTTACTGTAGATTCCATGATCTATCTATCTGGATGTGTATCAAGAATGGATACACGACACCTACCCAGACTGTTGAAAATGCAATTGTGGTTCTCACTTATCAACAGATGAGTGAAGCACAAAAGAAGGAATTTGAGATTGAAAACAAGGCTCATTCATCAATCAAGATGAGTCTTCCTAAGTAGCTCAATCATCAACTCAAATCCTTCCATACTGCTAGATCTTTGTGGACAGCTCTTGAAAAGAGATGTGAAGGAAGTCCACAAGTTAAAGCAGGCAAGAAAAATCTCCTGAAAAAGCAGTTTACTGTGTTTAAAGCTATGAAAGGAGAAGATCTTGATGCTTATACCACAAGATACTACCATTTGCTGAGTGAGCTAGATGATCATGAGATTATTTCTACAGAGACTGAGAAAACCGACAAGTTTATTGAGGGTTTACCGTCTAAGTGGGAAATGCATGGCATAATGCTCAAAGACAACGATGAGAGGTATGCAACCATGACCTTAGAGCAGGCCATTGATAAGCTCAGAGGTTATGATTTCACCAAGAAAACTAGAGATACTGATTCTGATCAGGCTCAGGATCCGGGACTTTATCATGGAAAATCTACTATCTCTACTGCTTCCTCGAGCTCGACCACTGCTTTATTTGTTGGTAATGCTGAAGGAAAAGGTGAAATGATTACCGATGATCTGTGTCTTCTTACATCATATGGTAGTGATGCAAAGGGCAAACCAATTGAGAAGTCACCTCAGGAGCATCAAAAGATGCCTATGAGTGTGAAATCTGCTGAACAGCAATTATCTGTTCTTGCTTCCTTTGTAGCTTCTTATGAAAACTACCTTCAGGGTAAAATCAATGATCCAATTATGTTTGACGAAGATTACGATCAGATTGACCCTGATTATCTAGAAGAAATACACCTTCAGGACCAACTTGCTATGTTGTCAAGAAGGGTAAAGAATTTCTTGAAGAAAACAGGTAGAAAGGTAGTTGGCAATAGATCAGGGTTTGATAAAACCAAGATCAAGTGTTTTAACTGTCAGGGTTATGGACACTTTGCTAGAGAGTGCCAAAGACCTAAGGTAGAAGCTGGCAATGGACAACAAGGTTCGGGAAGTACTCTCGCTTCCAAAGCCTTAGTTGTGAAATAGTTGGATGGATCGTATGAATAGAAAGCTCAATCTGAGGAAGCTTTCATGGCTGAAATTGATGGATCTACATCCTATATGCCTACTGATGCAGAGGGTGAGGTAAAAGTGCCAGAGGTTGCAGCTAAAGCAAGTGATGAAGATGTGCTATATATGGAGTCAACTGAAAACATGACTCCTGAAGACTTTGTAGCACACATGGCTGAAGTTCAAACAGACAAGAAAAGGGGATGTCTTGATATTCTTACTCTTACTGATGTCTGTTATTTATTTACCGATTTGCAATCACAGGTTAGTATTTTAAATGTAGCAAATAAAAACCTGACATCTCAAGTTAGCTTATTGACTGAATCTAGTAAGGCTGTTAGATCTGAACTTGAACTAGCCAAGATTGATGTGCGTAGGTTAAGTGATGATAAACAGGATTTAAAAGATAAAATTAAGTCTGATGCTTCTGATAGGAGTGCTCTTAGAGATACCATTAATGAAAAAGATGTCATCATAGATGGTCTCTATATTAATCTAAAAGACTTAAATCAGAAAATAGCTAATAAGGAGAAAGAGTTAGCTGACTGTCAATTGAAGCTAGTTGAGCAAAATAGAAAGATAGAAAATTATAGGACCACTGAGATGGACAAGATGCTTGATGCTCAATGAAGTGTAAAGGATAAGTCAGGATTAGGTTACAATGAGACACCTCCTCCTTTTAATTCGAATTACACAAAGCTTCCAGAAGATACTGAAATGACTGAAGTAAGTTCTGAGAAAATAGTAGCTAAACCTGATCTGTCAGAGGCATAGAAGGAGTTTATTAAGAATCCTTCATCTAATGATAGTAAGAGAGTTTCTTTCACCAAAGTACAGTTTGTACCGGGTGGAGTAATTCATGATACTAAGATTGATGAATTGATTAATAAAGAGCATGTTATTAATCCTTTAGTGCCTAAGACTCCAATAGCGGTTGCCAAAGTTAGTAAGTCACGAAAACAGATGTCGTGCTTCAAGTGTCACCAAAAAGGACACGTATCTTCTTGTTGCCCAAATAAGAAGTTGGAAGCTACACATAAGTTAGTGAATACTGTAAAGACACCGACCACTTCTAGTTCGATTGTAGATAGGTTAGGCTCCAAACCGGGATTAGGAAGCAAACCTGTAAACATTCTAAAAAGAGATGGTAATCATAGTGTCTCTCCACCTAAACCTAAAAGGGCTTATTCTTTAAACGAAAATACTTTTAATAAGCCAAGAGATAAGACACCTTCGAGGTTTAGGACCCCAAGTAGAAACCATAGTCAATTTGAAAATGGTTCTACTTCGAGTGCACAGGGATCTAAGTATGTGCCCAGGAGGTTTTCTACTCACTCTCCTCATAGGCCTAAGACTACAAATCATCAACAGTCTCAAACTCCTGTGAAAGTTACCAAGACTCCCAATGGGAACAGTTATGGTCACTTTAAGGAGGTTCAGATTGTAGATGATCAGGGACAAACCAAGACCATAATGGCTTGGGTCCCTCTTGATAACTAACTGTGTACAACTTGTTATGTGTAGGAGCAGACTGTGAACAAGGACAGTTGGTGGTATGTAGACAGTGGATGTTCAAGGCACATGATAGGTGAACGAAGTCTACTGAAGGACTTCAAAGAAGGTTTCAAGCAAAAAGTAAATTTTGCAGGAGACAAAGGAGGAGTAATTACAGGGAAAGGAAAAGTTTCAAATGGAACTTTGACTCTAGAGGATGTGAATTACGTTGAAGAACTAACTCATAGCCTAGTGAGTGTTTCCCAAGTCTGCGATAAAGGTCATCCAGTTCATTTTAATGAAAAGGAGGCTTTAGTTCTGAAGCCAGGCTTCACAATTCCTGAACAATGGATACTGATGAGGGCACCAAGGAAGAAGGACATCTATGCTATAAACATGGGTGTCTCTAATTCTTCAATAGTGTCGACATGCTTACTATCCAAGGCCTCAGAAGCAGATGCACTTTTATGGCATAGGAGAATGGCACATCTGAACTTTCGAAAAATGAATTTTATAACCAAGAATGGGTTAGTTCTAGGTGTACCACAAAATCGTTTCGAGTCTAAAGACAAGTGTGTTCCTTGCCTCAAAGGAAAGCAGCACAAGAAACCACACAGGTCTAAGACTGAAAACTCAATCTCCTTGCCATTTGAACTGCTGCACATGGACCTCTTTGGCCCTATAAGCAAGAGAAGTCTAGGTGGAAAGTGGTATTGTTTAGTTATCACAGATGATTATGCTAGATTCTCATGGGTATTCTTTTTGGGATCTAAAGATGAAACTCCAGGAATTTTAATAGAGTTCTTTGATCTAGTAGAGAATGTCTATAAAATTAGAGTTAAGCGTATTCGTAGTGATAACGGAACGGAATTCAAAAATTCAACGTTGAATATCTATTGCTTAAGCAAAGGGATAATTCATCAATTCAGTGCACCATATGAACCTCAACAGAATGGTGTAGCTGAAAGGAAGAACAGAACGTTGATTGAAGCTGCTAGAACTATGCTTGCAGATTCAAAGCTTCCGGTCTTCTTTTGGGCAGAAGCAGTGAATACAGCATGTCATGTTCTAAATAGGGTTCTTACAGTCAAAAGGCATAACAAGACTTCTTATGAATTATTGAATAATAAGAAACCTAATCTGAAGGGATTTGAACCCTTTGGAGTTCCATGTTCAATATTGAAAACAGGAAATCAAGCTAAATTTGGTGAAAAGGTGGACGAAGGATTTTTCCTAGGTTATATGCCCAATTCACCAAATAAAAGAGTTTTCAATAAAGTCACAGGACGACTGGAAATTGTTTATAACATTGAAGTTACGAGCTATGTACCTGTTGTACATAAGGGATTAGATTGGCAATTTGACTATTCAGATCTCTTTCAGTCATTTAAAGTTCCGATAAGTGACTTTGTCAGTGATTCAGAGATTTCTACACATTTATTTTCTGAAGAATCGGACAATGGTCCTTCTTCAACATCGAGTGTTCCGAGATCTGGAATCAGGACACCAAATGACTCAAATGAAGTTTCTTCAAGTGGGTCACAACAACCTTCAAATGATAAGTATCAAGAAACTGAAGATTCTGAAAAGGATCTCCAAACAACTTTTGATGATATACTTACCTCTTTGAATCATTTAAGGTTGTCTTCAGCAAGTTCAGAAGATATTCCTTCATTAGAAGAGATTGGTACTAACTTAGGAGATGAGTTAATAGTTGATCCTATACCAGTTACAAGAATGAGTAAGAATCATCCTGTTGAAAACATCATCGGTGATATTAATACTCCTGTTCAGACTAGAACTCAATCTAAACCTAGTACTTCTGAAGATTTAGAAAGCTTGTATACTGCTATGAAAGAGACAGGGATTCCTAATCAATGTCTATATTCATGCTTTATCTCACAAATCGAGCCTAAAAATGTGCAAATGGCTCTCAAAGAAAGTTCGTGGGTTGAAGCTATGCAAGAAGAACTGCAACAGTTCTCTAAATTATAAGTATGGGAGTTGGTTGACCTTCCAAAGGGAGAATATCCAATTGGAACTAGATGGGTATTTAAGTGTAAGAGAGATGACCGGGGAGTCATTACTCGCAATAAAGCTCGTCTAGTGGTTCAAGGGTTTAATCAACAAGAGGGGATAGATTACAATGAAGTGTTTGCACCAGTTGCTAGGCTAGAAACAATTAGAGTATTCTTAGCATTTGCCTCTTTTAAGGGTATCAAAGTTTATCAGTTGGATGTTAAGAGTGCCTTTTTGTATGGCAAAGTTGAAGAATTGGTGTATGTTTCACAACCGCCAGGGTTTACTGATTCTGAACATCCAGATAGAGTATATCGTTTGAATAAGGCTCTATATGGATTACATCAGGCACCTAGGGCATGGTATGGAACGCTATCAACTTATCTACTTGAGAATGGATTTACAAGAGGATCAATTGATAGTACACTTTTTGTAAAATGGAATAAGAATGACTTTCTATTAGTACAAGTATATGTTGATGATATTATCTTTGGATCTTCGGATGAAAAGATGTGTCAAGAATTTGAGAAAGTCATGAGAAAAAGGTTTGAGATGTCTGCAATGGGAGAGTTAAATTTCTTCTTAGGATTACAGGTTGATCAAAAGAAGGATGGATTCTTTATTCATCAATCTAAATATACATATGAGCTATTGGAACGCTTTAAGATGGATGAAAGTAAGGTCTATCATACTCCAATTCCAGTTAATCACAACCTTGGTCCAAATACATCGAGTGATAGCGATGTGGATCCAACTCTTTATAGAGCGATGATCGGATCACTAATGTATTTGACTGCCTCTAGGCCTGACATTATGTTTGCTGTTTGTATATGCGCAAGATATCAGGCAAATCCGAAAGAGTCACATATGCAAGCTGTGAAACGGATTCTTCGTTATCTCAAAGGGAAACCAAAGCTGGGACTTTGGTATCCGATTGATGGAGACTTAGATCTTTTAGCTTATACTGATTCGGATTATGGAGGATGCAATCAAAATAGGAAATCTACGACCGGAGGATGTCAATTCTTAGGAGGTAGATTAGTATCTTGGCAGTGCAAGAAGCAAAGCTCAGTAGCCATTTCTACATGTGAAGCTGAGTATGTTGCAGCTGGCAGCTGTTGTTCTCAAGTTCTTTGGATTCAACAGCAACTGCGGGATTACGGGTTAAATATAACCAATACTCCTATGATGATTGATAACGAATCTACAATGTCAATCACCAACAATCCGGTAAAGCATAGTAAAACTAAGCATATTGATATTCGACATCATTTTATTAGAGACTGTGCTGAGAAGAATTTGATAAAGTTAGTTAAGGTTCCATCTTTGGATAACTTAGCAGACTTATACACCAAGGCGTTTGACAGAGCTAGATTTGAGACGTTGGTTCAACTTAACGGAATGAGAAATCCAGAGTGATTAGTCTTCCAAGGGTATTTTTGTAATAGTTAATAGTCCGTGTTATGTTTAAAAAAAAAAAAAAAGGTGGGCGTATGGCATTCATTTGCTTGTTACCTGCGGGGAATCGCCTCAAATAAAAGAACAAAAGAAGTTCTTTTAGAAAAAGCTTTATATTTTTAGCTGTAAAAACTTGGAAAATGATAGTACATTAGGAGAATACGGTTAAGAATAATAACCTTAAGTATTAAGTATGATATGTTAGTAGATTCTTATAAGTTGCATCAAAATGATGATTGTTAATTAGGATCATACTTATATTTATCTTATTATACACTGATTATAACTTGTCCTTTTACTTAACTAGTGATAAGAATAACTTAAGTCTAGTCAGCTTCATCATACGATTTATTGGTAGGCAGGTTATGCTAAGATTTCCGAGCAGTTAAGAAGTATAACTGTCATGTGTACTATCTTATGAGATCTGTTATATAACGTATGACATATGTCTTAATTGTTGAATGATAGTACTACCATGCACTGTGATCTAAAATAAAAAATTCTGAAATGATACAAAGTATCATAATGTCAAAAGGTGAGTTATATGTATTGAAAGGGCATCATTTAGTAACCTCTACCTTACATATGAAAGATACAAAGTATCTCGTGTCAAGTGTATGTTATATGCTTCTAAAGAACATCATTTAGTAATCTCTACCTTGATAATACAAGATACAGTGTTATGTGTTGTACTTGAATTCTTCAGTATGTTGTATAGTAGAAAACACTAGATATTGTGCACATTAATAATAAAAGATTGGCTCAGAAACCTGTGTGTAATCTGTTTATGTGGATCATAATACCGATAATTGTCTTGAACTGTCTATGATATTTGAACATTCACTTTTGTGAATAATAAGAAATCATAAGTTATATTTCAATGAAATGTTATATCATGTGGATAAAGGTACATAAGATATAATTTTATAAATATAAGTTTATTACTGATTAACGTTGTGATTTTCTTGTGCTTATATGAATTTCATGAGGTATGTATACTAACAATCATCTTAGGCTTATTACAATCTAATAAGTACCGCTTATTCTCTCTAATATGATTCCTAAGCAATTAAAACTTTAAGCATGTTATATTAAGTTATTTTATTTTTGTAGAATGTTAGTAGTTTTATTAATTTTAACGTTTGTAATTATTTCTTTGAATTAATAAGAGTTTTAATTATTATTCTGGTTTACCCTTTGGAATTGCATTATACTGGATATTTAGTTTAAATGTTGAACAAATGTCTGTTGAAAATTGAAAATATTATATAGGCTACGTGGCATATTAATTGAAAGTCTTCCGACTCACAGTGTAGTCGAGCAGCGTGTCCTGATTTAATATCAGCGGTTAATTTTTCTATTATAACCTATATATATATTTTTATATATACTTAAGATCATCAGGTATATAAGTGAATAATTTTAGCTCGAAGATTTTTCTTTATACAAGATTAACTGTATCACGGGTTTAGTCGGTTAATATATGTAAGAAGATTATCATTGAGGAAAAATTATGCGAAAACATTTTATTTTAAATGTTTAGGCTAAATAGTTACAGAGATAACTATTCACATAACAGGGTTTTCAATTTATACTTAGTATTAAGTTTGCATTTTATTTAATTTTGTGAGTATGACTAGTCAACTTGCGAATCGAGATATACTGCGAATCGAGTATAGAGTATAAAAGGGTGGTCAAACGAGTCAATCTCTCCACCGAACCCATTTGATTTGCGAGTTCACTTAAGCTCTGCGAATCCAGTTATTGCGAAACGAGTCGAACAGAGTCTTTCATTTGATTTCGATTTGATTAGTTACAAGGAAGAGTTTTTGATCCGTAGCTTATATCTACTTTCAAATTACGAACATTTTGAGGTATACATCAACGGATTTCACCGTTTAAATTATACGAAATCGAAGTTTTTGTGAATCTAGGGTTTTGTTTCAAAATTTGAACGATTAACGTAGATTAAGGTGTTATTTGACAAGAATCTTGAAGATTAATGTTAAACACATCTTAATGAACGTAAATAAATCGATAGATCACTTTTAATAGATAGATTAATTGATTTTAGTTTCAACTCGCCATATCAGTTCATGCTGCGAGTTGAACTCTCGACTCGCAGACTATGCGAGTTGAGTTTCTGATCTTGACTATTTGACCATGCGAGTTGAGTTTCAATTCAATTCGCAGATTACATTTAGCGAGTTGACATTGAACCTTTGACTTCTTGACCTTGCCGACCGAGTAGATTAGCGAATCGACTTGCGAGTCGAGTTGCAGAATGACTTGGTTAGCGAGTTGACATGGTTGCGAGTTGAGTTGCGAGTTCACTTTAGATTTTTGCGAGTTTAATAACTTGTAAAAATAAAATGTAACATGCAATTTTAATTTAAAAAATAGGCTACATTTATTTGTGTTTTCAAGAAATATATCACTTTGAAAGCCTATTATTATATGTTTCGACGTATGAATTTTATATTAATACGTGATAATATATGTAGTCATATATAATTATATCGAAAGTCTACCGATTCAAAGAGTAATCGAGTGGCGTGTTCTGACCTTTAGTTAGCGGTATAATATATATATATATATATATATATATATATGTATGTATATCTCTTAAAACGTTAAAGACTTGTGATTTTTAAATTTACAAGTATCTAACGTTAAATACATATTGGACTTACGTACTGTTTTTAGTTATAAGTTATATATGTGTTTATTTTGTTACGAACTAAGGTGTTAGATGATCATTTTGATTCATAAACACTATAGTTTATAACTTACTAACGTGCTTTGTGTTTTGTCATTTGTATTCTTATAGATATGGCGAGACAGTTCGATAAAGGTCACAATATACTTGTTGATCTAGATCTTGGTGCACGTGGAGCTAATCGAGTAGCTCAAATGCTTACATTCTTTGCACGCTCACGCATTAGATATGCACTTACAGAGTCTCCACAGATTTCTCAGACTATACTGAACGACTTCTGGGAAGGTATTCAGTTTGACAAGACGATCAACCCACCGGTTATTCACACAACGGTCAACAATCGACCAGTTGCTTTCTCTGCTGGTGATCTACGTCAGATTTTATGCTTGGGTACAGTAGATCAGGAGGATGGTCCGACGGAGTATCCTAGTGATTTTGTTGAGGGTGCGATAGGTCGTATGGGGTATACTGGAGATAGGAGGGGACGTTAGTTCCAAAAACCTCTGGTTATTGGACAATGGAGGTTTTTATGGCATGTGATTGTCACAGTTTTTGCACCAAAGAAGGGAGGCTTTGATGAATTGAGTCCTGCCCTTGTATCAGCTGCACTGTCCCTGGTTTACAATAAACCATACAGTTTTTGTGATTATATTTTTGGAGAGTTGGTTAGACAGATTTCGGGTTCTGTTAGATCACGCTTTCTGGTTTATCCACGTTTTTGCATGCTGATTATTCGCGCTCGTCTGTCAGAGCTTGTTATTCCTGGGCCATATTTACATGTAGATACTATTGGTCTTAGAGGATACAATGCTATGTTTTTGCAGTCAGTAAGAAAGGAAGGGGTAGTGAAACCTGAGGAGAGAGAACTTTTGGGTTTTCTTGTTGATCCTACCTATGTGACGCCACCGAACAATGGTTGGCTAGATGTTGGTATTGAGGTTGTGGTTCCTAAACCGATAGCTGATGTGGTTCATGCTGATGATCCACAAGAGTTGATTGAGGATGTGTTGGAACAACCTGCACATGTTGGGGAACAGGTGAACCCAGATGTTGTTGCTCAGGTGATACAGGCGGTGCTAGTAGAACATGATGATGCTACTGATATCTTGCTACGGGATATTGATAGTTATGTTGCTTCACCTGAGGTAATTTTATAATTATATAGTAATATTGGTACTTAGTTGTTATATCATTATCACATTATTATTATATATAATACACATGTTATCGATATTTAGTTAATTAGATAATATTTCTAATTATAAAATATAAATATCATTATGATCAGGGAGCTGAGACTGCAGACCCAGAGGTCACTCGACCTAAGGGTGAGCAGGGACAGCTAGATGGATCTGAGGTTTTACCTTCTAAGGTATTTATCAGATTAATCATAAATATATAGAACTTGTGTGATAGAGCTTTTAGCTAATCATAAATGTTTTATATATTCAATATTTAGGATCCTGATGTTGGTCCATCTGGAGGCCGTGATGGTAAATCGGCTTTAGATGATGATGATAGTACTCCTTCTCCACCTCCAGATGCTGGTTATATTAGATATCGATTTCGGATGATTCCAGATCCAGCATTGAAGGGGAAGAGGAAGGCTAAGGAAGTCGATCCTGACTTCAGTCTTGTTGATGAAGGTTCTGAGGAAGAGGATACACCTCATATTACTCGACGCCGTAAGCGTTCCAGGACTTTGACCATTCAGGATGGTATGTAATATTTAAAAGTTAGATACTCTTAACTTGTTGTTTATCAGGAGTTCAAACTGAGACATTTGATTCTGTGACAGTTGCTCGAGATACACCGCAGGTGGAGAATGTAACACCGATGTTTACTGAACAGATATCTGTACCTATTGAGGTAAGGGATATAATTTTAGTTCTACAAGTGTTATATAATTAATTAGAGATTGAGACAGACTAATCTGTAACAATTACTTAATTAATTTTGTTTAACTTAACAGGCTGAGACCAATAACGCTAGTAGATTTGCAGCTACTCTTCTTACGGAAACGTTATCTCAAGCTATTCCACCACTTACACGTAATTCATACATTGCTTCAGTGACACCACCTGGACCACATACTATTTCTGTTACTCCTACGACTGATACTGAAAGGATTACATCCTTAGAGTCTAGAGTTAAGGAGTTAGAGAAACTTACTTCTAAGATTCCAGGGATGTTAGCTGAGAATGTTTCTCTTGCTCAGCAGATGGTTCATATGAGTACATCATATTTGACTCTGCTAAACATTCATAATACTTTGCTTGATGATTTTACTGCCCAGCGACTGAAGCTTGAACACTTAGAACGGTTAGTGTTGAGAGTGAATTCAGGACAGTCAGCTCAGGGGGAGATATTGGTATATCTAGAGTCTTGCAAAGAAGATGAGTTGAGGAAGAAACGAGATGATGACAAAGACGATGATCCCAATGCTCAGAAGGATAGTGAGCTGGCTGGTCCTTCAACGACTGGTCAGCAGACTATTATTCAGGGGGAGTCTGCTGGTGTAAGTGCAAGTGGTGATGGTGCTGGTACAAGTGCTGCAGGAACAAGTGAAGCTGGTAAGACAGTTTAGACTTGTGTAGTTATGTGTATTTAGAATTTAGTTGAATTATAATTGTAATTTATAATTGTAATTGAATATTTGTAACTTAATAGTTTTGGTAATATATTCGACTTGAGATTATTATTATTACAAGTTAAATATATTAGAAATGGTTTAAGTTATTTGATTCTAAAAGGTTAAATAAATTAGTGATCGAAAGTCTTCCGACTCATTGAGAAGTCGAGCGGCATGTTCTGATATGTGACACCCGTCAAATTAGGGCTAGTAATTAGTGCCTAATCAATTATTAATATATGTAATTAGTTCTGTGTTAGGCTAATTAATGTACCAATATATATATTATTGAATATATACAATTATGCGATTTGATTAAATCGTACAAGTTGCAAATCGAATGTATTTCGGTTCAATTAAATACGAACGTTGGTGAACAAATTTATTTATTTAATGACAATATCTTTCCCAAAATATTATTTTGATAATAATACTTTGTAAATAATTCGTATCGTACAAACAACAGTTACGCGATTTAGAATCCGTACAACGAACGTGTAAATCGAGATCACTAAAAATTAACGAAACATTCTTATAATGTTTTTCAAGTATTTTGAATGAATACTTCAAATGAAAATATTGAAATTTAAATCGTTACTTAAAAATGCGTAATAAACGTTTAAACACCAAACCGAACGGGAAAACAAACACCGCACGAAGCACAAATCGAATAAATGAGAAAATGACCAAAATACCCCTGAGTGGGCCCCCTAGGCCGGCCCCCTCTTTCCCCCATGTGATCCCATATGGTCACCACCATTTCTCTCCACTAAAAATTCATGCAAATGATTACCATCACATTCCCTACAACTCCACTCACATTTACATGCATATGACCATCTTCCACATTCTCACTTCTCTCTATTCTCTCCACTCCTCATTCTCTCTCAAAAACTGAAGTAAATCAGTCCTTTATCACCACCAAATCACCACCAATAAACCACCATAGCACCACCACCATCAAAGTCTCTATTTTACAAAGAACACAAGCTCAACAACAACTCCTCTTTCTCCTCATCTCATTACCACCAAAATCTTTGTAAGGAAACTTTTTCTTAATTTTCTATTGTTTATTTACATGTTATAAGTCTCAACTAACAAGATTATGTCCAAATATAAATTTAAAATACGTTTTTATGAATTTTTCACAAAGAATACACAATCTGTCCAGAAAAACACAGATTACTAAAAATGTCATAACTTGAGTTCTAGGAAGAGTTAGAAGATGAATTTTTTTTAAAATTTGCGTATTGAAAAGATCTACAACTTTCATGTTTTACGTTTTTACCAGATCCGAACGTATTTTTCTCTATTTATCAGTTTTTGGGACTGGCCTGATTAAAATCAGAAACTGGACTATGCATGACAAATTAAATTGTTTCTCTATGATTATGGACTTAAAACTCTTGGAAAACATAAGTTAGACACTACACACCTAGAAGATCAGTTGATAAAAATTGTGAGACTTGACTTTGAGCATAAATTGGTAATATCACTTGAGGAATAAACCGACAAAAAGTCGAAAAGGTGAAATCTTAAATATTTGGAACTTTTATAAGAATCGACACTCTTGTGAACTTGGACACAAACCGACAATATATTTAGACTCTATAAACTGATATTTGGGTTGGGTGAAAGTTTCAGGTCAAACCGAGTAAGTTTGACCAAGTCAACAAAAGTGGCTAGTTTTCGAAAAACTTACTATATTTGGAAAGTAGTAACAAAAATGGGTTTGGTTGACCTAGTTAGTAACTTGGACCAAAAACTAAATTTAGAAAGTTTTCCAAATGAATAACCGACACTTAGAACACTTGGATTAAAATTAGAAATCTGGTCAGGCGTAAGTGTCGCCCTACCAGCGACACTTACCCAAGTGACGCCTGTAGCGTCACTTATCTTTAGTGACGCCTAAACTGAGTGCCGCATATAGCGTCACTACTCCAAGTGACGCTACCCATTTAAAGATCACATTTGAACGTCACTTGACCTAGTGCCGTTAACCAACTGAGTGCCGCCTATAGCGACACTTACCTAAGTGACGCCCCTAAGTGACGCCCCTAAGTGACGCCTCTAAGTGACGCCCCTAAGTGACGCCCTAAGTGACGCCTAAATCAGAAACTTCAAAACTAGTTTCACACTAAGTGTTGAACTTCATGAAACATCTAAACTTATACGATATAACTCAGTAACATATAAAACAATGCTTTGTAAGCACACGATACAACATCATAATGATAATGTCTTAAAGAATTATTATTACAAACTTTCACCAATGGGTCGTACACGTTTTTGATAAACAAAGTTGAACAATCAAACATTTGGACATAACTAATTGTTGGAGAACAAACATAGATGGTCTGTTGAGACATCTACTCACTCATATAACATTGAACGTTTTGAACGCCCGACAGGTTACAAGTCTTCGGACATCAATTCACAATTAATCAATTCAAGTTTATTGTAATAAACACTCAAGGCTCAGGTGAGTCTCATAGCCCCTATTTTACTGTTTTTCATTAAGGGGTGTGATATTATTGCTCGTTTTGTTTTACAAGTAGAACGTAAGTACAATTCAATCAAATACTACATGAGTTGTTTTCAACTAATCAATAAAGCCCTCCATAGCATAGTCTCGTAATACATCTGTAGCGTGAATGTTAGTATATGATATCATATAGGATTGACAATCCTCGTCCGGGTTAGCACGCACTAACTGGTCAAATGGACGTATTAGCATTTGGGAAGACGAGTGTAGATTAGGCACTCGTAGGAGGCAACTCAGTTGGGTTTCCTTAATTGGACCTGACACTCAAGTTAAGCTCAGACTATATTCTCATGGCTGTATAACTTTTATTTTGCTTAATTGCATTTTAAATTCAATTATAAAAATCTTGCGGTTCATACAAATATGTGTTGACATACAAACCTGTGAGCTCACCAGCGTTTCGCTGACCCATTTTAGCATGTATCACATGTGACCAGCAGTAGGTTGGACTGCTCAATCAAGATCTATTAGCTCGAGTCAGCATGCAAACAAACAGAGATTTTAGCTGCATTATTATATTTTGTATAGATTAATTTTGTACTTAAATCTCTTATTTTCAAACAGCTAATGTAAACAATATTTTGATGTAAACTTTTGTTTTATCAATATCAATGTAAAACGACGCATATAGTGGTCGTTCATTATATCTTTTGTGCTGTGTATATTGATTAGTCGCGCCCCGACCCGATTCGCTTCCGCAACCCGAATTTGGGGGTGCGACAGATTGGTATCAGAGCCTAAGGTTATAGTGAACTAGGTTGCATTTAGTGGGCCTAGATTATGACCGTTAGGCAGTATTCCTTATTAAGTATGATTAGGTTCAGTGACTGCATTGTGTTGGTTTAATTTAACATAGCCTGATCAACTATGTACAATTAAAAGAATATGATGTTAGACCTGAAAAGAGTCATGACTGAACAGGATACATTAGTTGACTCTGACCACGAGAGAAACCGGGACTCAAACATGTCTGTGTTAGACACTTTAGGCTATTATGTGATATATATATGTATACATAAATAGGCCTCTCTCACGCTCAATATCTTAGGCTATATTATATATGTATTATATGAATATAGGCCTCATTCTTTGTAACGCTTTGTCTCAGAATGGCAAACACACCACCCAATTCATCACGCTCTCATCCGTATGGATCGCGTAATCAAAGGGTAGCTAGGAGGAACACCAGGTTGCCTCGAGTTGACCCATACCCCATTCACTTCACTTTGTCAGATTTAGCCACTAGGCTACACCGACACGAACAACGACTTGATTCTATGGATATCGAACTCCAAGAAACCAACGAAAATTGGAGACTCACATCACTTGAACGCATCAATCAAGTCTCTGAGGATCACGAACATACAATCAACCACGTGAACACCCTTGACAATCGTCTGGGTGAAACCGTCGAAACCATGGAGGTTGTCCACAACCAAGTGATTGGCAACCGAAATGAAATTTCCATCCTACAATCAAGGCTGAACCAGTGTGAGACACGTCTAAGGGAAACCGAGGATGCCCTCCGCATGGTTAGCAGACTTGCAGAATCTGTGGACCGTCTCACCACACTACTGCCACAACTCAATCTACGTCAGGATTAGCTTAGGCTGAACCTGTACTTTATTATGCTTTCATAGGACCTATGTAATTCGACCGGATGTAATAATTCCCGGAACTTTTGTAAAACTTCTAAGTCTGTAACTTTTGAAACTTATGATTCGGAATTGTCTGTAATCATTTAACATCGTAATATCAATCAGCAATTTCTCTCGACTATCTTACATTGTAAATTTTTCACTGTGTGATGTTGTATATTACCGCTTAAATATATACATCTATTGAATTATCATTCCGGTACAACTTCTCATGTACCTCTTGTTTCTTTCTTGAAGAATCATGCCGCCAAAGAAGAAAAGTTACAGTGATGCCGAACTTGCTGCTGTCCTATCTCGAGCTGTGGCCGATGCTTTGGCTGCTCGGGATTCACCCCGAAACTCACGAAACAATGATGAAACCCCAGTCAATACTCCTGTCATCAAGCCTTTTTCCTACAAGGATTTTCTCAGCTGCAAACCACTTTACTTCAAGGGCACGGAAGGTGCCATTGATCTAATCAGATGGATTGAACGTATGGAATCCATCTTCAACCTCTGTAACTGTACGGAGGATAACAAAGTCAAGTTTGCTTCCTACACCTTTCAAGAAGGTGCGCTTACGTGGTGGAACACCCACGCAAACTCTGTAGGCATCGAAATAGCAAACCAAATCTCCTGGGCTGAATTGAAGAAAAAGCTAAGGGAAAAATACTGCCCTGAAGAAGAACTACATCGGCTGGAAGAAGAGTTCTGGCACCTGACTGTGCAGGGAACTGACATTGCTGGATATACCACCAAATTCCAACAATTTGCACTGTTATGCCCGGGTTTGGTTGATCCGGAGGAGAAGAGCATCAAAAGATACATCCGCGGCCTCCCGGAAAATATCCAAGGGAACGTCGCTTCATCCAAGCCAACCACTACTGAAAGTGCTATCCGGCTAGCACATGAACTCATGGCAATGGTTGTCAGCCGTGAGAAATCCAATACATCCTCCTCCAACAACAACAAACGCAAACCTTCTGAACACCACAACAACCAAAACAAGAAATCCAACACCATCCAAGTTTACAACACCAATTCTGAACCCAAACGTGTTTACACCGGGGACAGGCCATATTGTTCCAAGTGCAACTACCACCACGACGGTCCATGCAGTACTCCCTGCAACAACTGCAGGAGGTACGGGCACTTGACCCGAGATTTTCGAGCCCCCAAATCCAACAACAACACCTCTCGCAACAATTCCAACCAACCAAAATCCTGCTTTGGGTGTGGAGAAACAGGACACTTCAAGAACGAGTATCCTAAAAACAAGAACAAGGGAAACAACAACAACAACAACGCAAGGGGAAGAGCGTTCGTACTCAACTCCGGGGATGCCCGTCAGGACCCGAATGTGGTCACGGGTATGTTCCTCCTCAACAACTTATCTGCTTCTATTCTGTTTGATACTGGTGCCGATAGAAAATTTTATTTCCGATGAGTTCTACCCTCTACTTGATATTGCACCTATTGCCCTAGATGTTAAGTACACCGTAGAACTTGCAAATGGTAAACTCATAGAAACTGATAGTGTGATACCTAATTGCACTTTAAACCCAGCCAACGAAATCTTTTCAATCGATCTTATGCCTGTTGAAATTGGAAGTTTTGACGTCATCATTGGTATGGACTGGTTGTCCAAACATCGTGCTGAAATCATTTGTTATGATAAACTCGTTCGTATTCCTCTCGTCGTCGGTAGAACCTTGGTCATACAGGGGGAGACCGGTGGGACGAGACTAAATATTATATCTTGTTTGAAAACCCGGAAATTTCTGAGAAAGGGTTATCAAGCAATCCTCGCACACATCATGGAGAAAAAGTCAGAGGAGAAGCGACTTGAAGATGTGCCCATCGTTCGAGACTTTCCCGAAGTCTTTCCGGAAGAGCTACCTGGGTTACCTCCACCTAGACAGGTTGAGTTCTCAATCGATCTCGTGCCGGGTGCCGCACCGGTAGCTCGAGCACCTTACCGCCTAGCCCCATCCGAACTTCAGGAGCTGTCCACCCAATTACAAGAACTTCTGGATAGGGGATTCATTCGACCGAGTTCTTCACCTTGGGGAGCTCCAGTCTTATTCGTGAAAAAGAAAGACGGTTCTTTCCGAATGTACATCGACTACCGAGAGTTGAACAAATTAACCGTCAAGAGCCGATATCCACTCCCTCGCATTGATGACCTGTTTGACCAACTCCAAGGGTCAAGTATTTATTCAAAGATCGATCTTCGGTCAGGTTATCATCAACTTCGAGTTCGCGAAACCGATATCCCGAAAACTGCTTTCCGAACTCGTTATGGGCATTATAAATTTCAAGTAATGCCATTCGGCCTAACCAACGCACCGGCTGTATTCATGGATCTTATGAATCGGGTGTGCAAACCGTATCTCGACAAGTTTGTCATTGTTTTCATTGATGACATTCTCATATACTCGCGAAATGAACAAGAACACGCGCAACACCTCAAAACCATTCTAGAACTACTTAAACATGAAGAGCTTTACGCCAAATTCTCTAAGTGTGAGTTCTGGATACAATCCGTTCAATTCCTTGGACATGTTGTTAATAGTCAAGGAATCCATGTCGATCCATCAAAAATCGAAGCCATCAAATGCTGGCAAGCACCCACATCTCCAACCGAAGTACGTCAATTCTTGGGTCTTGCCGGATACTATCGGCGATTCATTGAAAATTTCTCAAAAATAGCTCAACCACTCACAACCCTGACTTAGAAAGACAAAAAGTTCGATTGGACTAATAAACAAGAGTCATCATTTCAACTTCTAAAACAAAAGCTTTGCAGTGCTCCGATTCTATCATTACCCGAAGGCACCGATGACTTCGTGGTATACTGCGATGCTTCTCATCAAGGTCTCGGTTGCGTGTTGATGCAACGAGACAAAGTTCTTGCTTATGCTTCACGACAGCTCAAAATTCATGAAAAGAACTACACCACCCACGATCTCGAGCTGGGAGCTGTCGTCTTTGCCCTCAAAATCTAGAGACATTACCTCTATGGCACTAAGTGCACAATCTTTACCGACCACAAGAGTCTCCAACACATCTTCGATCAGAAGGATCTCAACATGAGACAACGTCGGTGGGTCGAATTGCTTACCGACTACGATTGTGAGATCAAATACCATCCGGGCAAAGCAAATGTTGTTGCCGATGCCCTCAGTCGAAAAGAACGAACGAAACCACTTCAAGTCCGAGCCCTCAGTATGACCATTCACAATGATCTAAACATTCAGATTCTCACTGCTCAACTCGAAGCTCTGAAACCCGATAATATCGAAAACGAAGTCTTGCGAGGCATGGACAAACAATTCGAAATCAAGCCTAATGGGATTAGGTATTTCTCAAACCGAATCTGGTTACCCAGTTTTGGAAACCTACACATCTTCGATCAGAAGGATCTCAACATGAGACAACGTCGGTGGGTCGAATTGCTTACCGACTACGATTGTGAGATCAAATACCATCCGGGCAAAGCAAATGTTGTTGCCGATGCCCTCAGTCGAAAAGAACGAACGAAACCACTTCAAGTCCGAGCCCTCAGTATGACCATTCACAATGATCTAAACATTCAGATTCTCACTGCTCAACTCGAAGCTCTGAAACCCGATAATATCGAAAACGAAGTCTTGCGAGGCATGGACAAACAATTCGAAATCAAGCCTAATGGGATTAGGTATTTCTCAAACCGAATCTGGTTACCCAGTTTTGGAAACCTACGAGACTTGGTGATGGATGAAGCTCACAAGTCCAAATATTCTATCCATCCTGGATCCGATAAAATGTATCACGGCATCAGGGAATTTTATTGGTGGCCAAATATGAAAGCTGAAATTGCTATATACGTCAGCAAGTGTCTTACTTGCTCGAAAGTCAAATCTGAATACCAAAAACCTTCTGGTTTACTCCAACAACCCAGCATTCCTGAATGGAAATGGGAACAAATTACCATGGATTTCATAACTAAACTACCAAAGTCATCGAGCGGTTGCGATACCACTTGGGTGATCGTCGATCGTCTCACAAAATCTGCCCATTTTCTGGCAATCAAGAAAACCGACAAAATGGAACGCCTCACACAAATCTACATCAAAGAGGTTGTTTCTCGACATGGTGTTCCAATCTTAATTATCTCCGATAGGGATAGTCGCTTCACATCTCACTTTTGGCAATCACTTCAAAAATCATTGGGTACCCGTCTTGATATGAGTACTGCATACCATCCTCAAACCGACGGCCAAAGCGAACAGACCATTCAAACACTGGAAGATATGCTACGAGCCTGCGTAGTTGATTTCCGTGTAAACTGGGAAAAACATCTACCATTGTGCGAGTTTTCGTAAAACAATAGCTATCATACCAACATTAAGGCTGCACCTTTCAAGGCACTGTACGGTCGTAAGTGCCGATCACCTATCTGTTGGACCGAAGTGGGAGACAGTCAACTCACAGGTCCTGAGATCATTCACGAAACAACTGAAAAGATCTTCGAGGTCCAAAACAAACTCAAAGCTGCACGGGACCGTCAGAAAAGTTATGCTGATGTGAGACGCAAACCACTCGAGTTCCAGGTTGGGGATCGAGTGCTACTCAAAATTTCACCTTGTAAAGGTGTTACCGATTCGGTAAACGCGGGAAATTAAATCCCAGATACATTGGACCATTCGAGATCCTCGAGAGGGTAGGTCCAGTGGCATATCGATTGCAACTGCCATCCGAGCTCAGCAGTGTGCATCCCACTTTTCATATTTCAAATTTAAAGAAGTGTCTGTCTGATGAGACACTTATCATTCTACTCGATGAAATTCGAGTTGACGACAAGCTTCATTTTGTTGAAGAACCCGCCGAAATCATGGACCGTGAGGTCAAACAACTCAAACAAAGTCGTATTCCCATTGTCAAAGTCAGGTGGCATTCGCGGCGTGGGCCAGAATTCACCTGGGAACGGGAGGACCAGATGCGACTCAAGTATCCTCAGTTATTTGCTTACGCTACTTCAAACACGACTTCAAACTAAATTTCGGGACGAAATTCTCCTAACAGGGGGAGAATGTGACACCCGTCAAATTAGGGCTAGTAATTAGTGCCTAATCAATTATTAATACATGTAATTAGTTCTGTGTTAGGCTAATTAATGTACCAATATATATATTATTGAATATATACAATTATGCGATTTGATTAAATCGTACAAGTTGCAAATCGAATGTATTTCAGTTCAATTAAATACGGACGTTGGTGTGACACCCGACGATTTAGGGTTACTGATTAACCCTCTAGAAACCCTAATTACGTGTGTTTAGTTTTGTATTAGGCTAAATGCTTGTAATTACTCGAAACTATTTGTATATTTATGTGAATATACACTTCCGTAATTGATTTATATTACCCTACGTAATTCGTTGTAATTACGCTCACGCAATTTGGTAAAATTGTGCAAAACAACCGGACGGAGTCCGACAGAAAATACGACGTTGGTGAAAACTTTTCTATAAATAACTTAAATCTATTTTTTTGAAGTTATTTATCATATATTATTATTTTAATATAATAATACCCGAAAAACCTAGACGTTTCGATTAAAACGTCTCAAACGCAACGAAAACGCGCAGAACGCGCCCGACAATCGAACGAAATTCAAAATATATTTTTGAATCTAAAATAAAACTAATTAGTGAAAATCTATTAGTTAATATATCGTGTCTTTAAACGATAACGAAAAACGTCCAAATAAAACATCACGCGATTTAAAATCCGTGCAACGAACGCGCAAATCGAGATCGATAAACTAACGAAACATTTTTATAAATGTTTTTCAAGTATTCAGATTAAATACTTCAAATAAAAATATTGAAACCTAAATCGTTACTTAAAAACGCATATTAAACATTTAACACCAAACCGAACGAGAAAATGAACACCGCGCGAAGCACAAATCGAATAAAACATAAAATGACCAAAATACCCTTGGTGGGCCCCCCTTGGCCGGCCCCCTCTTCAGCTCATGGCTGCCTATTCCACTTCCCCCTCTAATCTCACATGCAAAATCATGATTTCCTTTATTCTCCCTAGCACCACTCAAAAAGCATGCAAGCCCTTTTCATTCTTACACACACTCTACAACACTCAACATTTCTTTTCTCTCTAGACACTTTCACCTCTCTCTCCACAGCTGAAATCTCAGCTCTTCCACCACCATAAACCACCACCATCACCATAATTATCCACCACCATTCATCATATTTATCAAGAACAATAAGGAAGGAAGCTAGCACCAAGAGCATCATCATCATCATCATCATCTTGTTCCTTTGTTTCACCACCTCCTTTGTAAGGATACCAACACTTTCTCTCTCTAAAACTGATTTCATATGATTTATTTACATGTTATAAAGTTCATCTAACATTAATATGTCCAAAACCTTGATCAAAATACGTTTTTATAACACCTATATGAACAGGCATGAATCTGTCCAGAAACTTTCTTCACTTACACGAATTTTATAAAATTCTTCCTTTCATGAAAATGGTCGTTTTTATAGGTTAAAATCAAGCTCAAGATGTTATCTTTCTAACACCGCAAACCTCATGCCTTTTTGAGCTCGTTTGGTATTTTTAATAATTTAAATGAAAACACATAGACTTTCTGGTACTGAAAGTCAGAAACTTGAACCACATGATTTTGACCATAACTTGAGTTCTACAAAGAATTGGAAGATGCATTTTTTTTAAAAGTTGCGTATTGAAAAGATCTACAAAACGTTCTTCTATGACTCCTTCCAGAAACCTACGGATTTTCTTAGAAATATGAATCTATGCGACTGACCTGCATGAAATTGAAAACTGTGTATGGATTCATCCATAAATTTTATACCTAACAAGATGGACACCATAATTAATGGAAAAATTAAGTTAACCTCTAGACATATGGTAGAACAGCTGATAAAAATCTTGGACTCTAACTCGGAATATAGCTAGTTAAGAAAAATAGAGAAAGTAAACCGACAAACCGAGAAACATGAACATGGACTGTTTTTAGACTTTTATAAAAACCGAGACTCTTGGTGAACTCCGGCATGAACCGACAACATATTTTGACCTTATAAACTGATATTTGGGTTGGGTGAAAGTTTCGGGTCAAACCGAGTAAGTTTGACCAAGTCAACAAAAGTGGTTCGTTTTCGAAAAACTTACTATTTTTGGAAAGTGGTAACAAAAATGGGTTTGGTTGACTTAGTTAGTAACTTGGACCAAAAACTAATTTTAGAAAGTTTCCCGAACGAAAACCGACACTTGAAAACACTTGGACTAAAATGTAATTTTCGAACAGACCCTTAGTGTCGCATGGTTGTGCGACACTACCCCTAGTGTCGCATAACAAACAGTGGAAACTACAAAATACACTAACAGTGGTAACTATGCGACACTACCTGCGACACTTGCCTAAGTGTCGCATAACCAACAGTGGAAACTACAAAATACACTAACAGTGGCTACCTTGCGACACTCACTGCGACACTTACCCTAGTGTCGCATGACATGCGACACTGACACTAGTGTCGCAAAAGACAGAATGTTTTAAATTATTTTCACTAAGTATTGAACCTAAGTAACTACTTATAACCTCACATGATATATATTGTGACAAAGTATGCGATGACACAAACTTAATAATAATGTCTTAAAGAATTATTATTACAAACTTTCACCAACGGGTCGTACACGTTTTTGATAAACGCACTTGAACTACTATTTGGACATACTAGTTGATGAACTAGCTTTAGGTGGACATAAAACCCCCACCTACCCGATTGGCTTAAGTGGACATTAACCCCCACTTATACAATCGCTATAGATGGTCTTTTGAGACATCTACTTATACAACCTCATACGTCTAGGGCGTTAGGAGGTTGCGCACGGGAACGAGAACACCCACTGCTTGCTACTTGATTATTGCTTGCTATCTGCTAAACCTTGGTGAGTTTCATAGCCCCTTTTTACTGTTTTCACTGGGGTGAGAATACATACAACTGTTTTATAAACTGCTTTATGATCACAAGTACTGGTAACAACTTTTTTCGATACGCATTGCATGAGACCTGAATAATCCACTAAAGTCCTCTACTTATCATAGTCATTAAAATTTGTACGTGAGTATTATTGGGTGGTACCATCAGGGTTTGACAAACCTCGTCCGGGCTAGTCGCGCTAGCCAACCCACGGGCGCAGTATTACTTGTGAATTAGAAGTGTATCGGATTAGTACACTTACCGGAGGCAAACAACGTTAAGCTTGACTATGAGACTCATGGCAATGGTATACCTATATTGCAGGAAGCAATACGTTTACTTATCGTTTGATAACGATACTTTTTACTTATCATTGTTGAATGATACATTCTTATGAAATCTTGTGGATCATTTTAGCAACTGATTACTTGACAAACCTATGAACTCACCAACTTTATGTTGACCTTTTAGTATGTATTTCTCAGGTAACCCGCCGCAGTAGGAAGCTTTTGGAAAGCTTAGCTCGAGTCGCATTGTTTTCAAAACATCAAGAGATTAGATTGCATGTAGCTGTATTTTGTAAATTCAGTAATGTATTAGAAATCTCTAAACGGTTCAAGCGAACTCCAGAATTATTTTGTAAACATTTGAATTATTGTAATGTAATATTTTCAAACGTCTCATATAGAGGTCGTTTGCTTTAATCCTTGTGTTATGATTATTGATTTGGTCGGCGCCCCCGTGACACCTCCCACTTCCGCTGCCACGTGTTTTGGGGGTGCGACAGTTGGTGAACAAATTTATTTATTTAATGACAATATCTTTCCCAAAATATTATTTTGATAATAATACTTTGTAAATAATTCGTATCGTACAAACAACAGTTACGCGATTTAGAATCCGTACAACGAACGCGTAAATCGAGATCACTAAAAATTAACGAAACATTCTTATAATGTTTTTCAAGTATTTTGAATGAATACTTCAAATGAAAATATTGAAATTTAAATCGTTACTTAAAAATGCGTAATAAACGTTTAAACACCACACCGAACGGGAAAACAAACACCGCACGAAGCACAAATCGAATAAATGAGAAAATGACCAAAATACCCCTGAGTGGGCCCCCTAGGCCGGCCCCCTCTTTCCCCCATGTGATCCCATATGGTCACCACCATTTCTCTCCACTAAAAATTCATGCAAATGATTACCATCACATTCCCTACAACTCCACTCACATTTACATGCATATGACCATCTTCCACATTCTCACTTCTCTCTATTCTCTCCACTCCTCATTCTCTCTCAAAAACTGAAGTAAATCAGTCCTTTATCACCACCAAATCACCACCAATAAACCACCATAGCACCACCACCATCAAAGTCTCTATTTTACAAAGAACACAAGCTCAACAACAACTCCTCTTTCTCCTCATCTCATTACCACCAAAATCTTTGTAAGGAAACTTTTTCTTAATTTTCTATTGTTTATTTACATGTTATAAGTCTCAACTAACAAGATTATGTCCAAATATAAATTTAAAATACGTTTTTATGAATTTTTCACAAAGAATACACAATCTGTCCAGAAAAACACAGATTACTAAAAATGTCATAACTTGAGTTCTAGGAAGAGTTAGAAGATGAATTTTTTTTAAAATTTGCGTATTGAAAAGATCTACAACTTTCATGTTTTACGTTTTTACCAGATCCGAACGTATTTTTCTCTATTTATCCGTTTTTGGGACTGACCTGATTAAAATCAGAAACTGGACTATGCATGACAAATTAAATTGTTTCTCTATGATTATGGACTTAAAACTCTTGGAAAACATAAGTTAGACACTACACACCTAGAAGATCAGTTGATAAAAATTGTGAGACTTGACTTTGAGCATAAATTGGTAATATCACTTGAGGAATAAACCGACAAAAAGTCGAAAAGGTGAAATCTTAAATATTTGGAACTTTTATAAGAATCGACACTCTTGTGAACTTGGACACAAACCGACAATATATTTAGACTCTATAAACTGATATTTGGGTTGGGTGAAAGTTTCGGGTCAAACCGAGTAAGTTTGACCAAGTCAACAAAAGTGGCTAGTTTTCGAAAAACTTACTATATTTGGAAAGTAGTAACAAAAATGGGTTTGGTTGACCTAGTTAGTAACTTGGACCAAAAACTAAATTTAGAAAGTTTTCCGAATGAATAACCGACACTTAGAACACTTGGATTAAAATTAGAAATCTGGTCAGGCGTAAGTGTCGCCCTACCAGCGACACTTACCCAAGTGACGCCTGTAGCGTCACTTATCTTTAGTGACGCCTAAACTGAGTGCCGCATATAGCGTCACTACTCCAAGTGATGCTACCCATTTAAAGATCACATTTGAACGTCACTTGACCTAGTGCCGTTAACCAACTGAGTGCCGCCTATAGCGACACTTACCTAAGTGACGCCCCTAAGTGACGCCCCTAAGTGACGCCTCTAAGTGACGCCCCTAAGTGACGCCCTAAGTGACACCTAAATCAGAAACTTCAAAACTAGTTTCACACTAAGTGTTGAACTTCATGAAACATCTAAACTTATACGATATAACTCAGTAACATATAAAACAATGCTTTGTAAGCACACGATACAACATCATAATGATAATGTCTTAAAGAATTATTATTACAAACTTTCACCAACGGGTCGTACACGTTTTTGATAAACAAAGTTGAACAATCAAACATTTGGACATAACTAATTGTTGGAGAACAAATATAGATGGTCTGTTGAGACATCTACTCACTCATATAACATTGCGCGTTTTGAACGCCCAACAGGTTACAAGTCTTCGGACATCAATTCACAATTAATCAATTCAAGTTTATTGTAATAAACACTCAAGGCTCAGGTGAGTCTCATAGCCCCTATTTTACTGTTTTTCATTAAGGGGTGTGATATTATTGCTCGTTTTGTTTTACAAGTAGAACGCAAGTACAATTCAATCAAATACTACATGAGTTGTTTTCAACTAATCAATAAAGCCCTCCATAGCATAGTCTGGTAATACATCTGTAGCGTGAATGTTAGTATATGATATCATATAGGATTGACAATCCTCGTCCGGGTTAGCACGCACTAACTGGTCAAATGGACGTATTAGCATTTGGGAAGACGAGTGTAGATTAGGCACTCTTAGGAGGCAACTCAGTTGGGTTTCCTTAATTGGACCTGACACTCAAGTTAAGCTCAGACTATGTGCTCATGGTTGTATAACTTTTATTTTGCTTAATTGCATTTTAAATTCAATTATAAAAATCTTGCGGTTCATACAAATATGTGTTGACATACAAACCTGTGAGCTCATCAGCGTTTCGCTGACCCATTTTAGCATGTATCACAGGTGACCAGCAGTAGGTTGGACTGCTCAATCAAGATCTATTAGCTCGAGTCAGCATGCAAAGAAACAGAGATTTTAGCTGCATTATTATATTTTGTATAGATTAATTTTGTACTTAAATCTCTTATTTTCAAACAGAGCTAATGTAAACAATATTTTGATGTAAACTTTTGTTTTATCAATATCAATGTAAAACGACGCATATAGTGGTCGTTCATTATATCTTTTGTGCTGTGTATATGTTGGGACATAGTTTGTGACAACAGATCTAGCTTGAAATATGACTAGTGTAATTGTGATTGTATTGATATATTGGTTTATATTTGTAAATGCATATTCGTTTTGTTATTAATATTTTATATTAAAGATAGACGAAATAACGTATTTATATTATACGTTTGTTAGGAAGCGAGTCGAGATCTCAGGTCGCAGCAAGGTGAGCTGCGAGATGAGAACTGAACTCGTTATGGCTAAGCTGGGCTTGGGCTAAGCGAGGCGAGTTGGGCTGAACTCGCAGGCCCATGCGAGCCGAGCCGAGACAACATATATAAACGATTTTGTGTGGCAAAATCGTTAACAATTTCTGGAACAACACTTTTGAACCACTTGAACACTTGAATACTTTTGCAACCAGATCATCATTCCTGCGAACCCAGAGAAAACATAACCTACGGCTAGACTTTGACGATTTATCGTATAAAGTTAAGTCATATTAAACGCAATTACGAACTTACTCATTATTAGTAAGATAACATCGTATTGAGGGATTCCGCACCTTAATACTACAGATAACGAAGTTATCGATCCTAGAACTAGGGACTTACATCTGGTATCAGAGCTTTCGGGCTAGATACGAGTGCGTTCGTAAGTTTTAGTGATATTGCGTTTTTGATTCGGGTTGTTTTTACGTGCATTATAGCAATATTAACAATCAAAATCATTCTCTGGATATTTTAGGGTTTGTTTACGGTTGAAATCGCTAGTTTCAGTCGTAAAAATACCTTAAACTTTCGCTTTCGGGTTTAACAGCCGTTTCGCGAGTCGAGATTAGGGTTCCAGCGTAGCTTGCGAACTGAGGTGAACTTGCGAGCCGAGTTGAACTTGCGAGTTGAACTATCGAACCTGCGAGTTGAGCTTTATTCTGCGAACCGAGATCTCTTGCGAACTGAGATCACTTGCGAATCGACATCTCCTGCAATCCGAACTGAGATTTGCGAACCGAGTTCTGCGAGTTGAACTGAGTTCTGCGAATCGAGCTGAGATTGCGAGTTGAACTGAGTTCTGCGAATTGAGATTTTCTGATTTCGCGTAACAGTTTGAACTTACGTTTTTAAGATGTCTGACTTAAGTAAAATGATCGAAATGGAACATGAGGTGGGAAAATCAAATTCTCTACCTAAGTTGTTAAATCTCGAGGATTACTACAACTGGAAGGACAGATTTGAATCTTACTGTAGATTCCATGATCTGTCAATCTGGATGTGTATCAAGACAGGATACACTGCACCTACTCAAACTGTTCAGAATGCCATTGTGACTCTTACCTATCAGAACATGAGTGATGAACAGAAGGAAGCATACAAAAATGAAAACAAAGCACATTCGTGCATTAAGATGTGTCTTCCTAAGGATATCGCTCATCAACTGAAATCTTTTCATACTGCTAGAACGCTCTGGGAAGCTCTAGAGAAAAGAGGTGAAGGTAGTCCACAAATGAGAACTAGCAAGAAGAAGCTCCTTAAAAAGCAGTTTACTATGTTTAAAGCTTTAAAAGGGGAAAGTCTTGATGCTTATGTTACACGATTCTACCATTTGTTAAGTGAATTGGAATACAATGACATCACTGTAGAAGAAGTTGATAAAACCGACAAGTTTATTGAGGGTTTGCCTTCTAAGTGGGAAATGTATGGAATTATGATAACGGATAATGAAACCAGATATGCTACTATGACCTTAGAGCAAGTCATTGACAAGCTAAAAGGTTATGAGTTCTCCAAGAAGTCAAAAGATACTGATTCTGATCAGGTTCAGAACCCTGGGTTGTATCATGGAAAAACAAATCTTTCGACTGCATCTTCTAGTTCGACCACTGCACTGTTAGTTGGTGATACAGGTAGAAATGGAGAAATGATATCTGAAGATCTGTGCTTTATTTCCTCCTCTGGTGATGAGACAAAGGTAAAGAATGCTGAGAAGTCATCTCAAGGGCATCAGAAGATGCCTATGAGTGTGAAATCTGCAGAGCAGCAACTGTCTGTTCTTGCTTCCTTTGTGGCATCATATGAGAACTACATTGAGGGAAAAATTAATGATCCTGTATTGTTTGATGAGGATTATGAGCAGATCGATCCGGATTATGTTGAGGAATTGGAACTTCAAGAGATGTTAGCATTAGTCTCTAGAAAAGTTAAAAATTTCCTCAAGAGAACTGGTAGAAAGGTGTTGGGCAATAGATCAGGGTTTGATAAAACCAAGGTCAAATGCTTTAACTGTCAAGGTATTGGTCATTTCGCGAGGGAATGCCAAAGACCTAAGGTAGATGCAAATAGGACACAAGGTTCGGGAAGTACTTTAGCTTCCAAAGCCTTAGTGGTAAAGCAGTTGGATGGCTCATATGACTGGAAAACTGAGTCAGAAGTAGAAGCCTTGATGGCTGAAATTGAAGAGACCACTGCTGGATCAATGTCCTACATGCCCACAGATGTTGAACAGAGAGTAGATGTGCCTGAGTCAGAAGTGAAGGCAAGTGATGATGATGTGCTGCACATGGATTTGACTCCAGACATGAGTCCTGAAGAATTCGTGGCACGAATGGCTGAAGTACAAACAGACAAGAAGAAGGTTTGTTTAGATATTCTTAATCTTGCTGATGTTTGTTACTTAGTTACTGACTTACAATCTCATAATAGTGTATTAACTGTGTCTAATAGCAATTTGTCATCTCAATTGAATTTGGATAAAGAATCTTATAGGACTGTTAGATCTGAACTTGACCAAGCACTTATGGATATACGTAGATTAAGTGATGATAAACAGGCCTTAAAAGATAAAATTAAGTCTGATGTTTCGGATAAGACCAAACTTAGAGATACCATAAATGAAAAATCTGTCATCATAGATGGACTCTATATGAACATCAAGGACTTGAATGAGACAATTGCTAGTAAGGATCAGGAAATAGTGAATCTTAATTTAAGGTTAATTGAGCAAAATCGTAAACTTGAGAACTATAGGACATCTCAAATGGATATACTGTTAGATGCTCAACGTAGTGTAAAGGACAAGACTGGGTTAGGTTACAATGATGTATCCTCTCCTTTTAATGCCAATTACACTCCTATTCCTGAAGATTCTGAAATGACTGAAGTTAATCCTGAGATTTCAGTAGCTGATAAACCTGAACAGTCAGAGGCACAGAAGGATGTTATTAAGAACCCTTCATCAGTTGATAGTAAGGTTTCTCATCTCACCAAAATACATTTTGTATCGGGTGGAGTGATTAACAATGCTAAAACTGATGATAATGTTAATAAGGAACATATTACTAAACCTTTAGTGCCTAAGACTCCAGATGAGAAAGCAAAAGTGAGTAAATCACGCAAGCAGATGTCATGCTTTAAATGTCACCAAAAAGGACATGTTGCTTCGTGTTGTCCTAACAAAAAGCCAGAAGCATCACATAAGCTTGTGATTGATAAAATGACACCGACCAACTCTAGTATGACTGTAGATAGGTTAGATACCAAATCTGATTTAGGTATTAAACCTGTTAACATTCTTAAAAGAGAAGGTAAACATAGTGTCTCCCCTCCTAAACCTAAACGGACTTATATTCCAAGTGACAATACTGTTTATAAGCCTAGGGATATGACACCGTCGAGGTTTAGAAATCAGAGTAGAGGCCATAGTCTTAATGAGAGTGGTACTACTTCGCGATCCAATGAGTTTAATTATAACTATAATAATAGAGCTCGGAATATTGTGCCTAGGAGGTTCTCCTCAAATTCACCTCTTAAGGCTGATCGTCCACAAGCTCAAGTTTCTTCGAAAGTAACCAAAGCTCCTGATGGGAAGGATGGTTATTTTAAAGAACTTAAGTTTGTAGATGATAAGGGACAAACCAAGACCGTAATGGCTTGGGTCCCTCTTGACAACTGATCGTGTTATGTGTTATGTGCAGGAGCAGACTGTGAACAAGGAAAGCTGGTGGTATGTAGACAGTGGATGCTCACGGCACATGACAGGAGAGAGAAGTCTACTGACAGACTTCCAGGATGGTCTCAAGCAAAAAGTCAATTTTGCAGGAGACAAAGGAGGAGTAATAACTGGGAAAGGAAAAGTTTCAAATGGAACTTTGACTCTTGAGGATGTGAATTATGTTGAAGAACTAACTCATAACCTAGTGAGTGTTTCCCAAGTCTGCGATAAAGGTCATCCAGTTCATTTTAATGAAAAGGAAGCCTTAGTCCTGAAGCCGGGATTTACGATACCTGACAACTGGATACTAATGAGGGCACCAAGGAGGAGGGATATCTATGCAATAAACATGGGTAATTCTAATTCCTCAATGGTTTCTACATGTTTGTTATCCAAGGCTTCAGAAGCAGACGCATTATTATGGCATAGGAGAATGGCCACTTGAACTGGCGTAAAATGAATTATATAACCAAGAATGGTTTGGTTCTAGGTGTACCACAAAAACGTTTCGAGTCTGAAGATAAGTGTGTCCCTTGCATGAAGGGAAAGCAGCACAAGAAAACACACAGATCTAAGACTGAAAACTCAAACTCCTTACCATTTGATTTGCTACACATGGATCTCTTTGGCCCAATAAGCAAGAGAAGTCTAGGTGGCAAATGGTACTGTTTGGTTGTGACGGATGATTACTCTAGATTCTCGTGGGTATTCTTTTTGGGATCAAAGGATGAAACTCCAGGAATTCTAGTTGAATTCTTTGATCTAGTAGAGAATGTATACAAGACGAGAGTGAAGCGTATTCGTAGTGACAACGGAACAGAGTTTAAGAATTCAACGTTGAATCTATATTGCTTAAGCAAAGGGATTGTTCATCAATTCAGTGCACCATATGAACCTCAACAGAATGGTGTTGCTGAAAGGAAGAATCGAACGTTGATTGAAGCTGCGAGAACAATGCTTGCTGATTCAAAGCTTCCGGTCATATTTTGGGCAGAAGCAGTGAATACAGCTTGTCATGTTCTAAATAGGGTTCTTACGGTTAAGCGGCATAACAAGACTTGTTATGAGCTTTTAAACAAAAAGAAACCTAACTTAAAAGGGCTTGAACCCTTTGGAGTATCATGCACAATTTTAAAGACTGGACATCAAGCAAAATTTGGTGAAAAGGCCGACGAAGGTTTTTTCTTAGGTTACATGCCTAATTCACCAAACAAGAGGGTCTTTAATAAAGTCACAGGTCGTCTGGAAGTTGTGTATAATATTGAGGTTACTAGTTACACACCGGATGTACACAAGGGCTTAGATTGACAATTTGATTATTCTGATCTTTTTGCATCTTTTAAAGTTCCCTTAAGTGACTATGTTCGTGATTCAGAGATTCCTGAACATGTGTTTACTGGAGATGAGGATACCGGCCACACTCCAATGACAAATGTTCAATCATTTGCAATCCAGATTGTTGATCCAAATCAACCATCTACTAGTGGATCTCAAATGTCCAAAGTAGATATACCAGATTTGGAAGAACCGTCTGAAGAACAAGAAATTGGTACTAACTTAGAAGATGAGATTCCTGTTGAGACTATTGTTACAACAAGAATGAGTAAGAATCACCCAATTGATAATATCATCGGTGACATTAATACTCCGCTTCAAACAAGGACTCAAACAAAAGCTAGTACTTCAAGTTATCCTAATGCGTATGCTGATACGGATAACTTAGAAAGCTTGTATGCTGCACTAAAGGAGACAGGCATTACTAATGAGTGTCTTTATGCTGGATTTATCTCACAAATTGAGCCTAAGAACATTCAAATGGCTCTTAAAGAAAGTTCGTGGGTCGAGGCTATGCAAGAAGAACTGTCTCAATTCGAAAAGCTACAAGTTTGGGATTTGGTTGACCTTCCAAAGGGTGTTTATCCAATTGGAACTAGATGGGTATTTAAGTGCAAGAGAGATGATCGGGGAATCATTACTCGCAATAAAGCTCGTCTAGTGGTTCAAGGTTTTAACCAAGAAGAAGGTATTGATTATAATGAGGTGTTTGCACCAGTCGCTAGGCTAGAAGCTATTAGAATCTTCTTAGCATTTGCAACATTCAAAGGTATTAAAGTGTATCAGTTGGATGTTAAGAGTGCATTTTTGAATGGCAAAGTTGAAGAACTGGTGTATGTCGCACAACCTCCAGGGTTTACTAATCCTGAGTATCCGGATAGAGTATATCGTTTGAATAAGGCTCTATATGGATTACATCAAGCACCAAGGATGTGATATGCGACACTGTCAACGTATCTACTTGATAATGGATTTACAAGAGGAGCGATTGATAGTACACTATTTGTAAAGTGGAAGAAGCAAGACTTTCTCCTGGTGCAAGTTTATGTTGATGATATCATCTTTGGATCTTCTGATGAAAAGATGTGTCAAGAATTTGAGAAAGTCATGCAAAGAAGGTTTGAGATGTCTGCAATGGGAGAGTTGAAAATCTTCTTAGGATTACAAGTTGATCAAAAGAAGGATGGATTCTTTATTCATCAATCTAAATATGTTTATGAGCTATTAGAACGCTTCAAGATGGATGAAAGTAAGGTCTACAATACTCCAATTCCAGTCAATCACAAACTAGGTCCAGATACATCGAATGATCAGGATGTGGATCCTACTCTTTACAGGGCCATGATTGGATCATTAATGTATTTGACTGCCTCTAGGCCTGACATAATGTTTGCTGTGTGTATTTGCGCAAGATATCAGGCGAATCCGAAAGAGTCACATATGCAAGCAGTTAAACGGATCTTACGTTACCTCAAAGGGGAACCTAAGCTGGGACTTTGGTATCCTATTGGAGGAGACTTAGATCTGGAAGCATTTACTGATTCGGATTATGGAGGATGCAATCAGAATAGGAAATCTACGACCGGAGGATGTCAATTCCTAGGAGGTAGATTAGTATCCTGGCAGTGCAAGAAGCAAAGCTCGGTAGCCATTTCTACATGTGAAGCTGAGTATGTTGCAGCTGGCAGCTGTTGCTCACAAGTTCTTTGGATACAACAGCAACTGCGGGATTATGGGTTAAACTTAACCAATACTCCTATGATGATTGATAACGAATCTACTATGTCGATAACCAATAATCCAGTGAAGGACAGTAAGACTAAACATATTGATATTCGCCATCATTTTATTAGAGACTGTGCTGAGAAGAAACTGATAAGGTTAGTTAAGGTTCCGACTGAGGATAACTTAGCAGACCTCTACACGAAAGCTTTCGACAGAGCAAGATTTGAAATGTTGGTTCAACGAAATGGAATGAGAAATCCAGAGTGATTGGTCTTCCAAGGGTATTTTTGTAATAGTTAGAAATTATTTTGTCGTTATTAAAAAAAATAATAATAAAAAAAAATAAAAATAAAAAAAAAATAAAAATAAAAAAAAAGGGGTGGCGTATGGCATTCATTTGCTTGTTACCTAAGGGGAATCGCCTCCAATAAAAGAACAAAATGAAATTCTTTTAGGAAATTTAAGTTTTTGTTTGCAAAAACCAAGGGAAATGATAGTACATTAGGAGAATAAGCTTAACAATAATAAGCTTAAGTCCTAAGGATGATGTGTTGGTAGATTCAAGTGAAGTTACTTTAGAACTACAGCAGTTCTATCAGGTATGTGTTTATATTTATTTGATTATACACCTATATCCACTGATTATAACTTGTCCTTTTACCTAACAAGTGATAAGAATAACTTATGTCTAGTCAGCTTCATTATACAATTTATTGGTAGGCAGGTTATGCTACGATTTCTGAGAAGTTAAGAAGTATAACTGTCATGTGTACTATCTTATGTGATCTGTTATATAACGTATGACATATGTCTTAATTGTTGAATGATAGTACTATCATACACTGTGATCTAAAATAAAAGATTGTGAAATGATACAAAGTATCATAGTGTCAAAAGGTGAGTTATATGTTTCGAAAGGGCATCATTTAGTAACCTCTACCTTACATATGAAAGATACAAAGTATCTCATGTCAAGTGTATGTTATATGCTTCTAAAGAACATCATTTAGTAGTCTCAACCTTGATCATACAAGATACAGTGTTATGTGTTGTACTTGAATTCTTCAGTATGTTGTATAGTAGAAAACACTAGATATTGTGCACATTAATAATAAAAGATTGACTCAGAAATCTGTGTGTAATTTGTTTATGTGGATCATAATACCAGTAATTGTCTTGAACTGTCTATGATATTTGAACTTTCACTTTTGTGAATAATAAGAAATCATAAGTTATATTTTAATGAAATGTTATATCATGTGGATAAAGGTATCTAAGATATAATTTTATAAATATAAATGTGTAAATGATAAAATTAGTTGTACTTTTATTGTATTTTATTTGAATTTCATGAGGTATGTATACTAACAATCAACTTAGACTTTTAATAAATAATTAATTGCTTATTCTTTCTAATATGATCCCTAAGCAGATAAATTCTTATTCAGTTTAAGTAATTAATAAAATGGTACTTGATACCACTGTTTGTTTATAACATGTTGTGTGTTCGTATTTATTTTATTTTATTTTAATAATTGTTACCCTTTGGAAATACATTATACTGAATTTTCTCAGTTCGTGTTGAACAAACATAGATTTTACAGGTAAAAGATATGTTTATTTTAGACTTGTAAAATAATGGGTTTGAATTTATACTTATCATTTAATTCGCAATTAATATTAATTCTGCGAGTTGACTTAGTCAACTTGCGAATCGAGATTATTTCTGCGAATCGAGTTTAAAGTATAAAGGGTGGTCAAACAAGTCAACCAACCCACCGAACCCAGTTTGATTTGCGAGTTCACTACAACTCTGCGAGTCGAGACGAAGCGAAACGAGGCGAAACGAGCTTTTCGTTTGATTTTGATTTTACGAAGAAAGGAACGAGTTTTTGAATCCGTAGCTTTTATACGACATTAGATTGCGAACATTTTGAGGTATATTACAACGGATTTCACCGTAAAATTAACGAGAACTCAAAGTTTTTCTAAACTAAGGGTTTCGGTTAATAACTCGATCGATTAACGAACATTTAGGATGTTATTGGACATGAATCTGTATGGTTTATGTTAAACGAACATCAGTAAATGTAAAACAATCGATAGATCATGTTGAAATTAACGGATTAATCGATTTTGAAATTCACCTCGCGACAGTGGTTCATCAAACGAGTTGAGATTTCAACTCACCTCGCAAACCTGAACGAAGCGAGTTGAGCTAATTTAGCGAGTTGAGATATTTGCGAGTTTGACTTGTTGTATTGGCGAGTTGACTAGTCTGGCGAGTTGACTTGCGAGACGAGATGATCTCATCTCGCCATGCCAGATTTTGTGAATCCAATTTTTTTTAAAATAAAAAATGTGTGTTTATCTTTTATTGTGTCATTTAAATGTTAAGACATTTTAGTAATAACATTTATATAATGAATTCACATTTTGATATATATTAGACTTACGACTTTTTAGTAATAAGTTAAATACTTTTATATAAGACTTGAGACATGTTTGTAACAAGTTATATATAAATTGATAAACTAAGATGTTTGATGAATTTTCATTCATAATACATGATAGTTTCCACTAATGTTACTGCATTTTTTTATGAAGCAATGGCATGGGATTTCGTTCAGCTTATGGATGGATGGATGTATCAGTGTTGATTGCTTCTGCCCAAAAGCATGTTACGACATGCGTCTTCACACCTTCTAGGATTGTCTCCTAGTTGTGGAGTTCTTTGTGCTGTCGGATGTTTTGCGTACTGATACAGTTGCTCAAGCGTCTGATAGTTCATATTTTTTTGGGAGACCTTTATTTTGGTCTGGTGGGATACACTCTTTGTCTTGGATTTTCGCTTTATTGTCCTGGATTTTGGCTTTATTGTCCTGAATCTTGGCTTTATTGTCCTGAATCTTAGCTTTATTGCTTTGAATCTTGGATCCCACTCAGTTATTTTGGTTGAGAATTTTACTTCCTAAGAGTATTAGCTTGTGACTTGTTTTGTGAATGAATTCAGGAAAGCCTGCTCAGGGGGAGATATTGTTATCTAATAAAGATAGAGAGCAGACTTGTCCTTCAACGACTAGTGAGCAATTTAATCTTTAGGGGAAGTCGACTCAAGTCAAAAGATGAAGTAATATTGGTGAAGTTGTTTGTAAAATAGTGTGTAATATGTGTGATTAAATATTTGTAAAACTTGGATTGAATATTCAATAAAAGTTTTAAGTTTATTAAATCATAAGTTTATTAAATCATAAAGACGATGATCCCAATGTACCGAAAGATGGTGAGCAGACTGGTCCTTCAACGACTGGTCAGCAAGCTATAATTCAGGGGGAGTCTGGTGATGGTGATGATGGAACTGGTACAAGTGCTGATAAAGATGCACCGGTTGATACAGAAGCTGGTAAGACAGCTTAGTATTAGCATAGTGTAGAATATTGTTTGTAACATTTTGTACTGAATAATTGTAACTTAATATTATGATTAATATATTCGACTTAATGTTATTATTATTTTAAGTAAAATATGTTTTAAATAATTTAAGTTAATGAATATGTTAAGATAAAATAGTGATCGAAAGTCTTCTGACTCAATGAGTAGTCAAGCGGCGTGTTCCGATTATTTTTCGGCGGTCAAAATTTTATAATAACATATGCATTTTAGACTTGAGAGTTTATAACTAACAAGTTAAAAATGCATTTGATTAACTAGACAAATGATATATAATTTAAAAGTTATGTTGATAATAAGTTAAGATCAATTAAACTTAGAAATTATATAAGATAATTAATAGTAAATTTAAATGTTTGGTGATTTTTCACAATACATTAGAATTTAAAATTAATTATTATTTGTTAAGTATTGTATAAGACTTTAGAGAATCTTAGATTGATTCAGGGTAATCAATAAAAGGTTTTTATAAGTTATATATATATATTGCGTTTAAATTGAAGGTTTAAATTATACAAAAGAGTTGATAAAGAAATTCTTGGATTAATTCAGGGAAATTAGTAAAGAATTTAAATTATTAATATTGATTTGTATATGTGGTTTTTCTCTAGGATTTGAGATGTTTGATCTATCTGATTTGGAAGAAGATATTTTTGACGAGATAGATGAAGAAATAGATTTTGATCTTGAGGATGGAGAATTTCTACCACCTGCTGATTGGACTGCTGTTCCTGAGATTGTGCAAGACATAGGTGTAGATCCAGATGCAAATGTTGATGAACACCATGTAAGCCCATCTAGAACAGAAGTTGTTATTGAAAATGAGCAAGGTCCAACAGTGGTTGATATCGATGAGGATATTGAAGACTCAACCTCGGAAGATGAAGCAGAAGAGATAATCTTTACAAATAATCCTGCAGTACAATATCGGAAACTTCCAAAACAGAAGAAGAAGATTGGAATTTCTGAAATTGATATAACAAAGAAACGCGTACCGCGTAAAGGGATTATAGGCTGGTACTTTGATTCTGAACTGAAGCTTTTCGCAATAAAAAGATATGATGGAGTTCAATACTTTGAAAGAAAGCTTGCAGTTTTTAGTTCCTTACCACGTTATGAAATACGTGACTTGGCTAGATTAGAGATCAACAACCCAAGTCGTGATGATTATGCTAATCGTGTTGAACGAATTATTAGACATGAGGTTGGTACAAATAAATTTGAGATGATAAAGCCAAGAAAGGGAAAGACTGTGAAACTACAGGAGAGAAGTCAAAGGACTGGAAGAAGAAGAAGGAAAAAGATTTATCCAGCTGTTAAATGTGTGCAGCAGATTCCATTGAAGACAATGCCACAGGATATTTTGGGAAATATGAAGAGTTGGCACGTGGATTCAAAGACTGGAGAAGCTGTTATGGTTGAAGCTGATGATGAGATTGAAGGTGGTGAAAGAGAAATCTTCAGAGTTTATGACCATCGACACCTGATGAATATGTCGAGAAAGGATCTGTTAAAGTTAAAAGATAACAGAATTTTGACGACTATTGAATGGGCTGATTTAGGGAGAGATTATCAAATGATGGTTAAAACTTGTATCAAGATGAAGATTTATGCAGGAAGCAAGATTTACAAATAAAGACCAAAGACAATTAAAAGATAAAGACACTAGAGCTATTGTCAAGGGGGAGTCTGTTGGGACATAGTTTGTGACAACAGATCTAGCTTGAAATATGACTAGTGTAATTGTGATTGTATTGATATATTGGTTTATATTTGTAAATGCATATTCGTTTTGTTATTAATATTTTATATTAAAGATAGACGAAATAACGTATTTATATTATACGTTTGTTGCGAAGCAAGTCGAGATCTCAGGTCGCAGCAAGGTGAGCTGCGAGATGAGAACTGAACTCGTTATGGCTAAGCTGGGCTTGGGCTAAGCGAGGCGAGTTGGGCTGAACTCGCAGGCCCATGCGAGCCGAGCCGAGACAACATATATAAACGATTTTGTGTGGCAAAATCGTTAACAATTTCTGGAACAACACTTTTGAACCACTTGAACACTTGAATACTTTTGCAACCAGATCATCATTCCTGCGAACCCAGAGAAAACATAACCTACGGCTAGACTTTGACGATTTATCGTATAAAGTTAAGTCATATTAAACGCAATTACGAACTTACTCATTATTAGTAAGATAACATCGTATTGAGGGATTCCGCACCTTAATACTACAGATAACGAAGTTATCGATCCTAGAACTAGGGACTTACATCTGGTATCAGAGCCAGGTTTAATTGATTAGCCGTATTAGGGGGAGTCTGTTGGAACATAGATTGTGACAACAGATCTAGCTTGAAATATGACTAGTGTAATTGTGATTGTATTGATATATTGGTTTATATTTGTAAATGCATATTCGTTTTGTTATTAATATTTTATATTAAAGATAGACGAAATAACGTATTTATATTATACGTTTGTTGCGAAGCGAGTCGAGATTTCAGGTCGCAGCAAGGTGAGCTGCGAGATGAGAACTGAACTCGTTATGGCTAAGCTGGGCTTGGGCTAAGCGAGGCGAGTTGGGCTGAACTCGCAGGCCCATGCGAGCCGAGTCGAGATAACATATATAAATGATTTTGTGTGACAAAATCGTTAACACTTTTGAACCACTTGAACACTTTGAATAACTTTTGAATAGAAAGTGAGAACACTTTTATCATCTGCGAATTCACAAACCCAGAGAAAACATAACCTACGGCTAGACTTTGACGATTCATCGTATAAAGTTAAGTCATATTAAACGCAATTACGAACTTACTCGTTATTAGTAAGATAACATCGTATTGAGGGATTCCGCACCTTAATACTACAGATAACGAAGTTATCGATCCTAGAACTAGGGACTTACATCTGGTATCAGAGCTTTCGGGCTAGATACGAGTGCGTTCGTAAGTTTTAGTGATATTGCGTTTTTGATTCGGGTTGTTTTTACGTGCATTATAGCAATATTAACAATCAAAATCATTCTCTGGATATTTTAGGGTTTGTTTACGGTTGAAATCGCTAGTTTCAGTCGTAAAAATACCTTAAACTTTCGCTTTCGGGTTTAACAGCCGTTTCGCGAGTCGAGATTAGGGTTCCAGCGTAGCTTGCGAACTGAGGTGAACTTGCGAGCCGAGTTGAACTTGCGAGTTGAACTATCGAACCTGCGAGTTGAGCTTTATTCTGCGAACCGAGATCTCTTGCGAACTGAGATCACTTGCGAATCGACATCTCCTGCAATCCGAACTGAGATTTGCGAACCGAGTTCTGCGAGTTGAACTGAGTTCTGCGAATCGAGTTGAGATTGCGAGTTGAACTGAGTTCTGCGAATTGAGATTTTCTGATTTCGCGTAACAGTTTGAACTTACGTTTATAAGATGTCTGACTTAAGTAAAATGATCGAAATGGAACATGAGGTGGGAAAATCAAATTCTCCACCTAAGTTGTTAAATCTCGAGGATTACTACAACTGGAAGGACAGATTTGAATCTTACTGTAGATTCCATGATCTGTCAATCTGGATGTGTATCAAGACAGGATACACTGCACCTACTCAAACTGTTCAGAATGCCATTGTGACTCTTACCTATCAGAACATGAGTGATGAACAGAAGGAAGCATACAAAAATGAAAACAAAGCACATTCGTGCATTAAGATGTGTCTTCCTAAGGATATCGCTCATCAACTGAAATCTTTTCATACTGCTAGAACGCTCGGGAAGCTCTAGAGAAAAGAGGTGAAGGTAGTCCACAAATGAGAACTAGCAAGAAGAAGCTCCTTAAAAAGCAGTTTACTATGTTTAAAGCTTTAAAAGGGGAAAGTCTTGATGCTTATGTTACACGATTCTACCATTTGTTAAGTGAATTGGAATACAATGACATCACTGTAGAAGAAGTTGATAAAACCGACAAGTTTATTGAGGGTTTGCCTTCTAAGTGGGAAATGTATGGAATTATGATAACGGATAATGAAACCAGATATGCTACTATGACCTTAGAGCAAGTCATTGACAAGCTAAAAGGTTATGAGTTCTCCAAGAAGTCAAAAGATACTGATTCTGATCAGGTTCAGAACCCTGGGTTGTATCATGGAAAAACAAATCTTTCGACTGCATCTTCTAGTTCGACCACTGCACTGTTAGTTGGTGATACAGGTAGAAATGGAGAAATGATATCTGAAGATCTGTGCTTTATTTCCTCCTCTGGTGATGAGACAAAGGTAAAGAATGCTGAGAAGTCATCTCAAGGGCATCAGAAGATGCCTATGAGTGTGAAATCTGCAGAGCAGCAACTGTCTGTTCTTGCTTCCTTTGTGGCATCATATGAGAACTACATTGAGGGAAAAATTAATGATCCTGTATTGTTTGATGAGGATTATGAGCAGATCGATCCGGATTATGTTGAGGAATTGGAACTTCAAGAGATGTTAGCATTAGTCTCTAGAAAAGTTAAAAATTTCCTCAAGAGAACTGGTAGAAAGGTGTTGGGCAATAGATCAGGGTTTGATAAAACCAAGGTCAAATGCTTTAACTGTCAAGGTATTGGTCATTTCGCGAGGGAATGCCAAAGACCTAAGGTAGATGCAAATAGGACACAAGGTTCGGGAAGTACTTTAGCTTCCAAAGCCTTAGTGGTAAAGCAGTTGGATGGCTCATATGACTGGAAAACTGAGTCAGAAGTAGAAGCCTTGATGGCTGAAATTGAAGAGACCACTGCTGGATCAATGTCCTACATGCCCACAGATGTTGAACAGAGAGTAGATGTGCCTGAGTCAGAAGTGAAGGCAAGTGATGATGATGTGCTGCACATGGATTTGACTCCAGACATGAGTCCTGAAGAATTCGTGGCACGAATGGCTGAAGTACAAACAGACAAGAAGAAGGTTTGTTTAGATATTCTTAATCTTGCTGATGTTTGTTACTTAGTTACTGACTTACAATCTCAGAATAGTGTATTAACTGTGTCTAATAGCAATTTGTCATCTCAATTGAATTTGGATAAAGAATCTTATAGGACTGTTAGATCTGAACTTGACCAAGCACTTATGGATATACGTAGATTAAGTGATGATAAACAGGCCTTAAAAGATAAAATTAAGTCTGATGTTTCGGATAAGACCAAACTTAGAGATACCATAAATGAAAAATCTGTCATCATAGATGGACTCTATATGAACATCAAAGACTTGAATGAGACAATTGCTAGTAAGGATCAGGAAATAGTGAATCTTAATTTAAGGTTAATTGAGCAAAATCGTAAACTTGAGAACTATAGGACATCTCAAATGGATATACTGTTAGATGCTCAACGTAGTGTAAAGGACAAGACTGGGTTAGGTTACAATGATGTATCCCCTCCTTTTAATGCCAATTACACTCCTATTCCTGAAGATTCTGAAATGACTGAAGTTAATCCTGAGATTTCAGTAGCTGATAAACCTGAACAGTCAGAGGCACAGAAGGATGTTATTAAGAACCCTTCATCAGTTGATAGTAAGGTTTCTCATCTCACCAAAATACATTTTGTATCGGGTGGAGTGATTAACAATGCTAAAACTGATGATAATGTTAATAAGGAACATATTACTAAACCTTTAGTGCCTAAGACTCCAGATGAGAAAGCAAAAGTGAGTAAATCACGCAAGCAGATGTCATGCTTTAAATGTCACCAAAAAGGACATGTGGCTTCGTGTTGTCCTAACAAAAAGCCAGAAGCATCACATAAGCTTGTGATTGATAAAAGGACACCGACCAACTCTAGTATGACTGTAGATAGGTTAGATACCAAATCTAACTTAGGTATTAAACCTGTTAACATTCTTAAAAGAGAAGGTAAACATAGTGTCTCCCCTCCTAAACCTAAACGAACTTATATTCCAAGTGAAAATACTGTTTATAAGCCTAGGGATATGACACCGTCGAGGTTTAGAAATCAAAGTAGAGGCCATAGTCTTAATGAGAGTGGTACTACTTCGCGATCCAATGAGTTTAATTATAACTATAATAATAGAGCTCAGAATATTGTGCCTAGGAGGTTCTCCTCGAATTCACCTCTTAAGGCTGATCGTCCACAAGCTCAAGTTTCTTCGAAAGTAACCAAAGCTCCTGATGGGAAGGATGGTTATTTTAAAGAACTTAAGTTTGTAGATGATAAGGGACAAACCAAGACCGTAATGGCTTGGGTCCCTCTTGACAACTGATCGTGTTATGTGTTATGTGCAGGAGCAGACTGTGAACAAGGAAAGCTGGTGGTATGTAGACAGTGGATGCTCACGGCACATGACAGGAGAGAGAAGTCTACTGACAGACTTCCAGGATGGTCTCAAGCAAAAAGTCAATTTCGCAGGAGACAAAGGAGGAGTAATAACTGGGAAAGGAAAAGTTTCAAATGGAACTTTGACTCTTGAGGATGTGAATTATGTTGAAGAACTAACTCATAACCTAGTGAGTGTTTCCCAAGTCTGCGATAAAGGTCATCCAGTTCATTTTAATGAAAAGGAAGCCTTAGTCCTGAAGCCGGGATTTACGATACCTGACAACTGGATACTAATGAGGGCACCAAGGAGGAGGGATATCTATGCAATAAACATGGGTAATTCTAATTCCTCAATGGTTTCTACATGTTTGTTATCCAAGGCTTCAGAAGCAGACGCATTATTATGGCATAGGAGAATGGCACACTTGAACTGGCGTAAAATGAATTATATAACCAAGAATGGTTTGGTTCTAGGTGTACCACAAAAACGTTTCGAGTCTGAAGATAAGTGTGTCCCTTGCATGAAGGGAAAGCAGCACAAGAAAACACACAGATCTAAGACTGAAAACTCAAACTCCTTACCATTTGATTTGCTACACATGGATCTCTTTGGCCCAATAAGCAAGAGAAGTCTAGGTGGCAAATGGTACTGTTTGGTTGTGACGGATGATTACTCTAGATTCTCGTGGGTATTCTTTTTGGGATCAAAGGATGAAACTCCAGGAATTCTAGTTGAATTCTTTGATCTAGTAGAGAATGTATACAAGACGAGAGTGAAGCGTATTCGTAGTGACAACGGAACAGAGTTTAAGAATTCAACGTTGAATCTATATTGCTTAAGCAAAGGGATTGTTCATCAATTCAGTGCACCATATGAACCTCAACAGAATGGTGTTGCTGAAAGGAAGAATCGAACGTTGATTGAAGCTGCGAGAACAATGCTTGCTGATTCAAAGCTTCCGGTCATATTTTGGGCAGAAGCAGTGAATACAGCTTGTCATGTTCTAAATAGGGTTCTTACGGTTAAGCGGCATAACAAGACTTGTTATGAGCTTTTAAACAAAAAGAAACCTAACTTAAAAGGGCTTGAACCCTTTGGAGTATCATGCACAATTTTAAAGACTGGACATCAAGCAAAATTTGGTGAAAAGGCCGACGAAGGTTTTTTCTTAGGTTACATGCCTAATTCACCAAACAAGAGGGTCTTTAATAAAGTCACAGGTCGTCTGGAAGTTGTGTATAATATTGAGGTTACTAGTTACACACCGGATGTACACAAGGGCTTAGATTGACAATTTGATTATTCTGATCTTTTTGCATCTTTTAAAGTTCCCTTAAGTGACTATGTTCGTGATTCAGAGATTCCTGAACATGTGTTTACTGGAGATGAGGATACCGGCCACACTCCAATGACAAATGTTCAATCATCTGCAATCCAGATTGTTGATCCAAATCAACCATCTACTAGTGGATCTCAAATGTCCAAAGTAGATATACCAGATTTGGAAGAACCGTCTGAAGAACAAGAAATTGGTACTAACTTAGAAGATGAGATTCCTGTTGAGACTATTGTTACAACAAGAATGAGTAAGAATCACCCAATTGATAATACCATCGGTGACATTAATACTCCGCTTCAAACAAGGACTCAAACAAAAGCTAGTACTTCAAGTTATCCTAATGCGTATGCTGATACGGATAACTTAGAAAGCTTGTATGCTGCACTAAAGGAGACAGGCATTACTAATGAGTGTCTTTATGCTGGCTTTATCTCACAAATTGAGCCTAAGAACATTCAAATGGCTCTTAAAGAAAGTTCGTGGGTCGAGGCTATGCAAGAAGAACTGTCTCAATTCGAAAAGCTACAAGTTTGGGATTTGGTTGACCTTCCAAAGGGTGTTTATCCAATTGGAACTAGATGGGTATTTAAGTGCAAGAGAGATGATCGGGGAATCATTACTCGCAATAAAGCTCGTCTAGTGGTTCAAGGTTTTAACCAAGAAGAAGGTATTGATTATAATGAGGTGTTTGCACCAGTCGCTAGGCTAGAAGCTATTAGAATCTTCTTAGCATTTGCAACATTCAAAGGTATTAAAGTGTATCAGTTGGATGTTAAGAGTGCATTTTTGAATGGCAAAGTTGAAGAACTGGTGTATGTCGCACAACCTCCAGGGTTTACTAATCCTGAGTATCCGGATAGAGTATATCGTTTGAATAAGGCTCTATATGGATTACATCAAGCACCAAGGATGTGGTATGCGACACTGTCAACGTATCTACTTGATAATGGATTTACAAGAGGAGCGATTGATAGTACACTATTTGTAAAGTGGAAGAAGCAAGACTTTCTCCTGGTGCAAGTTTATGTTGATGATATCATCTTTGGATCTTCTGATGAAAAGATGTGTCAAGAATTTGAGAAAGTCATGCAAAGAAGGTTTGAGATGTCTGCAATGGGAGAGTTGAAAATCTTCTTAGGATTACAAGTTGATCAAAAGAAGGATGGATTCTTTATTCATCAATCTAAATATGTTTATGAGCTATTAGAACGCTTCAAGATGGATGAAAGTAAGGTCTACAATACTCCAATTCCAGTCAATCACAAACTAGGTCCAGATACATCGAATGATCAGGATGTGGATCCTACTCTTTACAGGGCCATGATTGGATCATTAATGTATTTGACTGCCTCTAGGCCTGACATAATGTTTGCTGTGTGTATTTGCGCAAGATATCAGGCGAATCCGAAAGAGTCACATATGCAAGCAGTTAAACGGATCTTACGTTACCTCAAAGGGGAACCTAAGCTGGGACTTTGGTATCCTATTGGAGGAGACTTAGATCTGGAAGCATTTACTGATTCGGATTATGGAGGATGCAATCAGAATAGGAAATCTACGACCGGAGGATGTCAATTCCTAGGAGGTAGATTAGTATCCTGGCAGTGCAAGAAGCAAAGCTCGGTAGCCATTTCTACATGTGAAGCTGAGTATGTTGCAGCTGGCAGCTGTTGCTCACAAGTTCTTTGGATACAACAGCAACTGCGGGATTATGGGTTAAACTTAACCAATAATCCGGTGAAGGACAGTAAGACTAAACATATTGATATTCGCCATCATTTTATTAGAGACTGTGCTGAGAAGAAACTGATAAGGTTAGTTAAGGTTCCGACTGAGGATAACTTAGCAGACCTCTACACGAAAGCTTTCGACAGAGCAAGATTTGAAATGTTGGTTCAACGAAATGGAATGAGAAATCCAGAGTGATTGGTCTTCCAAGGGTATTTTTGTAATAGTTAGAAATTATTTTGTCGTTATTAAAAAAAAAAATAATAAAAAAAAATAAAAATAAAAAAAAAGGGGTGGCGTATGGCATTCATTTGCTTGTTACCTAAGGGGAATCGCCTCCAATAAAAGAACAAAATGAAATTCTTTTAGGAAATTTAAGTTTTTGTTTGCAAAAACCAAGGGAAATGATAGTACATTAGGAGAATAAGCTTAACAATAATAAGCTTAAGTCCTAAGGATGATGTGTTGGTAGATTCAAGTGAAGTTACTTTAGAACTACAGCAGTTCTATCAGGTATGTGTTTATATTTATTTGATTATACACCTATATCCACTGATTATAACTTGTCCTTTTACCTAACAAGTGATAAGAATAACTTATGTCTAGTCAGCTTCATTATACAATTTATTGGTAGGCAGGTTATGCTACGATTTCTGAGAAGTTAAGAAGTATAACTGTCATGTGTACTATCTTATGTGATCTGTTATATAACGTATGACATATGTCTTAATTGTTGAATGATAGTACTATCATACACTGTGATCTAAAATAAAAGATTGTGAAATGATACAAAGTATCATAGTGTCAAAAGGTGAGTTATATGTTTCGAAAGGGCATCATTTAGTAACCTCTACCTTACATATGAAAGATACAAAGTATCTCATGTCAAGTGTATGTTATATGCTTCTAAAGAACATCATTTAGTAGTCTCAACCTTGATCATACAAGATACAGTGTTATGTGTTGTACTTGAATTCTTCAGTATGTTGTATAGTAGAAAACACTAGATATTGTGCACATTAATAATAAAAGATTGACTCAGAAATCTGTGTGTAATTTGTTTATGTGGATCATAATACCAGTAATTGTCTTGAACTGTCTATGATATTTGAACTTTCACTTTTGTGAATAATAAGAAATCATAAGTTATATTTTAATGAAATGTTATATCATGTGGATAAAGGTATCTAAGATATAATTTTATAAATATAAATGTGTAAATGATAAAATTAGTTGTACTTTTATTGTATTTTATTTGAATTTCATGAGGTATGTATACTAACAATCAACTTAGACTTTTAATAAATAATTAATTGCTTATTCTTTCTAATATGATCCCTAAGCAGATAAATTCTTATTCAGTTTAAGTAATTAATAAAATGGTACTTGATACCACTGTTTGTTTATAACATGTTGTGTGTTCGTATTTATTTTATTTTATTTTAATAATTGTTACCCTTTGGAAATACATTATACTGAATTTTCTCAGTTCGTGTTGAACAAACATAGATTTTACAGGTAAAAGATATGTTTATTTTAGACTTGTAAAATAATGGGTTTGAATTTATACTTATCATTTAATTCGCAATTAATATTAATTCTGCGAGTTGACTTAGTCAACTTGCGAATCGAGATTATTTCTGCGAATCGAGTTTAAAGTATAAAGGGTGGTCAAACGAGTCAACCAACCCACCGAACCCAGTTTGATTTGCGAGTTCACTACAACTCTGCGAGTCGAGACGAAGCGAAACGAGGCGAAACGAGCTTTTCGTTTGATTTTGATTTTACGAAGAAAGGAACGAGTTTTTGAATCCGTAGCTTTTATACGACATTAGATTGCGAACATTTTGAGGTATATTACAACGGATTTCACCGTAAAATTAACGAGAACTCAAAGTTTTTCTAAACTAAGGGTTTCGGTTAATAACTCGATCGATTAACGAACATTTAGGATGTTATTGGACATGAATCTGTATGGTTTATGTTAAACGAACATCAGTAAATGTAAAACAATCGATAGATCATGTTGAAATTAACGGATTAATCGATTTTGAAATTCACCTCGCGATAGTGGTTCATCAAACGAGTTGAGATTTCAACTCACCTCGCAAACCTGAACGAAGCGAGTTGAGCTAATTTAGCGAGTTGAGATATTTGCGAGTTTGACTTGTTGTATTGGCGAGTTGACTAGTCTGGCGAGTTGACTTGCGAGACGAGATGATCTCATCTCGCCATGCCAGATTTTGTGAATCCAATTTTTTTTAAAATAAAAAATGTGTGTTTATCTTTTATTGTGTCATTTAAATGTTAAGACATTTTAGTAATAACATTTATATAATGAATTCACATTTTGATATATATTAGACTTATGACTTTTTAGTAATAAGTTAAATACTTTTATATAAGACTTGAGACATGTTTGTAACAAGTTATATATAAATTGATAAACTAAGATGTTTGATGAATTTTCATTCATAATACATGATAGTTTCCACTAATGTTACTGCATTTTTTTATGAAGCAATGGCATGGGATTTCGTTCAGCTTATGGATGGATGGATGTATCAGTGTTGATTGCTTCTGCCCAAAAGCATGTTACGACATGCGTCTTCACACCTTCTAGGATTGTCTCCTAGTTGTGGAGTTCTTTGTGCTGTCGGATGTTTTGCGTACTGATACAGTTGCTCAAGCGTCTGATAGTTCATATTTTTTTGGGAGACCTTTATTTTGGTCTGGTGGGATACACTCTTTGTCTTGGATTTTCGCTTTATTGTCCTGGATTTTGGCTTTATTGTCCTGAATCTTGGCTTTATTGTCCTGAATCTTAGCTTTATTGCTTTGAATCTTGGATCCCACTCAGTTATTTTGGTTGAGAATTTTACTTCCTAAGAGTATTAGCTTGTGACTTGTTTTGTGAATGAATTCAGGAAAGCCTGCTCAGGGGGAGATATTGTTATCTAATAAAGATAGAGAGCAGACTTGTCCTTCAACGACTAGTGAGCAATTTAATCTTTAGGGGAAGTCGACTCAAGTCAAAAGATGAAGTAATATTGGTGAAGTTGTTTGTAAAATAGTGTGTAATATGTGTGATTAAATATTTGTAAAACTTGGATTGAATATTCAATAAAAGTTTTAAGTTTATTAAATCATAAGTTTATTAAATCATAAAGACGATGATCCCAATGTACCGAAAGATGGTGAGCAGACTGGTCCTTCAACGACTGGTCAGCAAGCTATAATTCAGGGGGAGTCTGGTGATGGTGATGATGGAACTGGTACAAGTGCTGATAAAGATGCACCGGTTGATACAGAAGCTGGTAAGACAGCTTAGTATTAGCATAGTGTAGAATATTGTTTGTAACATTTTGTACTGAATAATTGTAACTTAATATTATGATTAATATATTCGACTTAATGTTATTATTATTTTAAGTAAAATATGTTTTAAATAATTTAAGTTAATGAATATGTTAAGATAAAATAGTGATCGAAAGTCTTCTGACTCAATGAGTAGTCAAGCGGCGTGTTCCGATTATTTTTCGGCGGTCAAAATTTTATAATAACATATGCATTTTAGACTTGAGAGTTTATAACTAACAAGTTAAAAATGCATTTGATTAACTAGACAAATGATATATAATTTAAAAGTTATGTTGATAATAAGTTAAGATCAATTAAACTTAGAAATTATATAAGATAATTAATAGTAAATTTAAATGTTTGGTGATTTTTCACAATACATTAGAATTTAAAATTAATTATTATTTGTTAAGTATTGTATAAGACTTTAGAGAATCTTAGATTGATTCAGGGTAATCAATAAAAGGTTTTTATAAGTTATATATATATATATATTGCGTTTAAATTGAAGGTTTAAATTATACAAAAGAGTTGATAAAGAAATTCTTGGATTAATTCAGGGAAATTAGTAAAGAATTTAAATTATTAATATTGATTTGTATATGTGGTTTTTCTCTAGGATTTGAGATGTTTGATCTATCTGATTTGGAAGAAGATATTTTTGACGAGATAGATGAAGAAATAGATTTTGATCTTGAGGATGGAGAATTTCTACCACCTGCTGATTGGACTGCTGTTCCTGAGATTGTGCAAGACATAGGTGTAGATCCAGATGCAAATGTTGATGAACACCATGTAAGCCCATCTAGAACAGAAGTTGTTATTGAAAATGAGCAAGGTCCAACAGTGGTTGATATCGATGAGGATATTGAAGACTCAACCTCGGAAGATGAAGCAGAAGAGATAATCTTTACAAATAATCCTGCAGTACAATATCGGAAACTTCCAAAACAGAAGAAGAAGATTGGAATTTCTGAAATTGATATAACAAAGAAACGCGTACCGCGTAAAGGGATTATAGGCTGGTACTTTGATTCTGAACTGAAGCTTTTCGCAATAAAAAGATATGATGGAGTTCAATACTTTGAAAGAAAGCTTGCAGTTTTTAGTTCCTTACCACGTTATGAAATACGTGACTTGGCTAGATTAGAGATCAACAACCCAAGTCGTGATGATTATGCTAATCGTGTTGAACGAATTATTAGACATGAGGTTGGTACAAATAAATTTGAGATGATAAAGCCAAGAAAGGGAAAGACTGTGAAACTACAGGAGAGAAGTCAAAGGACTGGAAGAAGAAGAAGGAAAAAGATTTATCCAGCTGTTAAATGTGTGCAGCAGATTCCATTGAAGACAATGCCACAGGATATTTTGGGAAATATGAAGAGTTGGCACGTGGATTCAAAGACTGGAGAAGCTGTTATGGTTGAAGCTGATGATGAGATTGAAGGTGGTGAAAGAGAAATCTTCAGAGTTTATGACCATCGACACCTGATGAATATGTCGAGAAAGGATCTGTTAAAGTTAAAAGATAACAGAATTTTGACGACTATTGAATGGGCTGATTTAGGGAGAGATTATCAAATGATGGTTAAAACTTGTATCAAGATGAAGATTTATGCAGGAAGCAAGATTTACAAATAAAGACCAAAGACAATTAAAAGATAAAGACACTAGAGCTATTGTCAAGGGGGAGTCTGTTGGGACATAGTTTGTGACAACAGATCTAGCTTGAAATATGACTAGTGTAATTGTGATTGTATTGATATATTGGTTTATATTTGTAAATGCATATTCGTTTTGTTATTAATATTTTATATTAAAGATAGACGAAATAACGTATTTATATTATACGTTTGTTGCGAAGCGAGTCGAGATCTCAGGTCGCAGCAAGGTGAGCTGCGAGATGAGAACTGAACTCGTTATGGCTAAGCTGGGCTTGGGCTAAGCGAGGCGAGTTGGGCTGAACTCACAGGCCCATGCGAGCCGAGCCGAGACAACATATATAAACGATTTTGTGTGGCAAAATCGTTAACAATTTCTGGAACAACACTTTTGAACCACTTGAACACTTGAATACTTTTGCAACCAGATCATCATTCCTGCGAACCCAGAGAAAACATAACCTACGGCTAGACTTTGACGATTTATCGTATAAAGTTAAGTCATATTAAACGCAATTACGAACTTACTCATTATTAGTAAGATAACATCGTATTGAGGGATTCCGCACCTTAATACTACAGATAACGAAGTTATCGATCCTAGAACTAGGGACTTACATCTGGTATCAGAGCCAGGTTTAATTGATTAGCCGTATTAGGGGGAGTCTGTTGGAACATAGATTGTGACAACAGATCTAGCTTGAAATATGACTAGTGTAATTGTGATTGTATTGATATATTGGTTTATATTTGTAAATGCATATTCGTTTTGTTATTAATATTTTATATTAAAGATAGACGAAATAACGTATTTATATTATACGTTTGTTGCGAAGCGAGTCGAGATCTCAGGTCGCAGCAAGGTGAGCTGCGAGATGAGAACTGAACTCGTTATGGCTAAGCTGGGCTTGGGCTAAGCGAGGCGAGTTGGGCTGAACTCGCAGGCCCATGCGAGCCGAGTCGAGATAACATATATAAACGATTTTGTGTGACAAAATCGTTAACACTTTTGAACCACTTGAACACTTTGAATAACTTTTGAACAGAAAGTGAGAACACTTTTATCATCTGCGAATTCACAAACCCAGAGAAAACATAACCTACGGCTAGACTTTGACGATTCATCGTATAAAGTTAAGTCATATTAAACGCAATTACGAACTTACTCGTTATTAGTAAGATAACACCGTATTGAGGGATTCCGCACCTTAATACTACAGATAACGAAGTTATCGATCCTAGAACTAGGGACGTACATCTGGTATCAGAGCTTTCGGGCTAGATACGAGTGCGTTCGTAAGTTTTAGTGATATTGCGTTTTTGATTCGGGTTGTTTTTACGTGCATTATAGCAATATTAACAATCAAAATCATTCTCTGGATATTTTAGGGTTTGTTTACGGTTGAAATCGCTAGTTTCAGTCGTAAAAATACCTTAAACTTTCGCTTTCTGGTTTAACAGCCGTTTCGCGAGTCGAGATTAGGGTTCCAGCGTAGCTTGCGAACTGAGGTGAACTTGCGAGCCGAGTTGAACTTGCGAGTCGAACTATCGAACCTGCGAGTTGAGCTTTATTCTGCGAACCGAGATCTCTTGCGAACTGAGATCACTTGCGAATCGACATCTCCTGCAATCCGAACTGAGATTTGCGAACCGAGTTCTGCGAGTTGAACTGAGTTCTGCGAATCGAGCTGAGATTGCGAGTTGAACTGAGTTCTGCGAATTGAGATTTTCTGATTTCGCGTAACAGTTTGAACTTACGTTTTTAAGATGTCTGACTTAAGTAAAATGATCGAAATGGAACATGAGGTGGGAAAATCAAATTCTCCACCTAAGTTGTTAAATCTCGAGGATTACTACAACTGGAAGGACAGATTTGAATCTTACTGTAGATTCCATGATCTGTCAATCTGGATGTGTATCAAGACAGGATACACTGCACCTACTCAAACTGTTCAGAATGCCATTGTGACTCTTACCTATCAGAACATGAGTGATGAACAGAAGGAAGCATACAAAAATGAAAACAAAGCACATTCGTGCATTAAGATGTGTCTTCCTAAGGATATCGCTCATCAACTGAAATCTTTTCATACTGCTAGAACGCTCTGGGAAGCTCTAGAGAAAAGAGGTGAAGGTAGTCCACAAATGAGAACTAGCAAGAAGAAGCTCCTTAAAAAGCAGTTTACTATGTTTAAAGCTTTAAAAGGGGAAAGTCTTGATGCTTATGTTACACGATTCTACCATTTGTTAAGTGAATTGGAATACAATGACATCACTGTAGAAGAAGTTGATAAAACCGACAAGTTTATTGAGGGTTTGCCTTCTAAGTGGGAAATGTATGGAATTATGATAACGGATAATGAAACCAGATATGCTACTATGACCTTAGAGCAAGTCATTGACAAGCTAAAAGGTTATGAGTTCTCCAAGAAGTCAAAAGATACTGATTCTGATCAGGTTCAGAACCCTGGGTTGTATCATGGAAAAACAAATCTTTCGACTGCATCTTCTAGTTCGACCACTGCACTGTTAGTTGGTGATACAGGTAGAAATGGAGAAATGATATCTGAAGATTTGTGCTTTATTTCCTCCTCTGGTGATGAGACAAAGGTAAAGAATGCTGAGAAGTCATCTCAAGGGCATCAGAAGATGCCTATGAGTGTGAAATCTGCAGAGCAGCAACTGTCTGTTCTTGCTTCCTTTGTGGCATCATATGAGAACTACATTGAGGGAAAAATTAATGATCCTGTATTGTTTGATGAGGATTATGAGCAGATCGATCCGGATTATGTTGAGGAATTGGAACTTCAAGAGATGTTAGCATTAGTCTCTAGAAAAGTTAAAAATTTCCTCAAGAGAACTGGTAGAAAGGTGTTGGGCAATAGATCAGGGTTTGATAAAACCAAGGTCAAATGCTTTAACTGTCAAGGTATTGGTCATTTCGCGAGGGAATGCCAAAGACCTAAGGTAGATGCAAATAGGACACAAGGTTCGGGAAGTACTTTAGCTTCCAAAGCCTTAGTGGTAAAGCAGTTGGATGGCTCATATGACTGGAAAACTGAGTCAGAAGTAGAAGCCTTGATGGCTGAAATTGAAGAGACCACTGCTGGATCAATGTCCTACATGCCCACAGATGTTGAACAGAGAGTAGATGTGCCTGAGTCAGAAGTGAAGGCAAGTGATGATGATGTGCTGCACATGGATTTGACTCCAGACATGAGTCCTGAAGAATTCGTGGCACGAATGGCTGAAGTACAAACAGACAAGAAGAAGGTTTGTTTAGATATTCTTAATCTTGCTGATGTTTGTTACTTAGTTACTGACTTACAATCTCATAATAGTGTATTAACTGTGTCTAATAGCAATTTGTCATCTCAATTGAATTTGGATAAAGAATCTTATAGGACTGTTAGATCTGAACTTGACCAAGCACTTATGGATATACGTAGATTAAGTGATGATAAACAGGCCTTAAAAGATAAAATTAAGTCTGATGTTTCGGATAAGACCAAACTTAGAGATACCATAAATGAAAAATCTGTCATCATAGATGGACTCTATATGAACATCAAGGACTTGAATGAGACAATTGCTAGTAAGGATCAGGAAATAGTGAATCTTAATTTAAGGTTAATTGAGCAAAATCGTAAACTTGAGAACTATAGGACATCTCAAATGGATATACTGTTAGATGCTCAACGTAGTGTAAAGGACAAGACTGGGTTAGGTTACAATGATGTATCCCCTCCTTTTAATGCCAATTACACTCCTATTCCTGAAGATTCTGAAATGACTGAAGTTAATCATGAGATTTCAGTAGCTGATAAACCTGAACAGTCAGAGGCACAGAAGGATGTTATTAAGAACCCTTCATCAGTTGATAGTAAGGTTTCTCATCTCACCAAAATACATTTTGTATCGGGTGGAGTGATTAACAATGCTAAAACTGATGATAATGTTAATAAGGAACATATTACTAAACCTTTAGTGCCTAAGACTCCAGATGAGAAAGCAAAAGTGAGTAAATCACGCAAGCAGATGTCATGCTTTAAATGTCACCAAAAAGGACATGTTGCTTCGTGTTGTCCTAACAAAAAGCCAGAAGCATCACATAAGCTTGTGATTGATAAAATGACACCGACCAACTCTAGTATGACTGTAGATAGGTTAGATACCAAATCTGATTTAGGTATTAAACCTGTTAACATTCTTAAAAGAGAAGGTAAACATAGTGTCTCCCCTCCTAAACCTAAACGGACTTATATTCCAAGTGACAATACTGTTTATAAGCCTAGGGATATGACACCGTCGAGGTTTAGAAATCAGAGTAGAGGCCATAGTCTTAATGAGAGTGGTACTACTTCGCGATCCAATGAGTTTAATTATAACTATAATAATAGAGCTCAGAATATTGTGCCTAGGAGGTTCTCCTCAAATTCACCTCTTAAGGCTGATCGTCCACAAGCTCAAGTTTCTTCGAAAGTAACCAAAGCTCCTGATGGGAAGGATGGTTATTTTAAAGAACTTAAGTTTGTAGATGATAAGGGACAAACCAAGACCGTAATGGCTTGGGTCCCTCTTGACAACTGATCGTGTTATGTGTTATGTGCAGGAGCAGACTGTGAACAAGGAAAGCTGGTGGTATGTAGACAGTGGATGCTCACGGCACATGACAGGAGAGAGAAGTCTACTGACAGACTTCCAGGATGGTCTCAAGCAAAAAGTCAATTTTGCAGGAGACAAAGGAGGAGTAATAACTGGGAAAGGAAAAGTTTCAAATGGAACTTTGACTCTTGAGGATGTGAATTACGTTGAAGAACTAACTCACAACCTAGTGAGTGTTTCCCAAGTCTGCGATAAAGGTCATCCAGTTCATTTTAATGAAAAGGAAGCCTTAGTCCTGAAGCCGGGATTTACGATACCTGACAATTGGATACTAATGAGGGCACCAAGGAGGAAGGATATCTATGCAATAAACATGGGTAATTCTAATTCCTCAATGGTTTCTACATGTTTGTTATCCAAGGCTTCAGAAGCAGACGCTTTATTATGGCATAGGAGAATGGTACACTTGAACTGGCGTATAGCATTCATTTGCTTGTTACCTAAGGGGAATCGCCTCCAATAAAAGAACAAAATGAAGTTCTTTTAGGAAATTTAAGTTTTTGTTTGCAAAAACCAAGGGAAATGATAGTACATTAGGAGAATAAGCTTAACAATAATAAGCTTAAGTCCTAAGGATGATGTGTTGGTAGATTCAAGTGAAGTTACTTTAGAACTACAGCAGTTCTATCAGGTATGTGTTTATATTTATTTGATTATACACCTATATCCACTGATTATAACTTGTCCTTTTACCTAACAAGTGATAAGAATAACTTAAGTCTAGTCAGCTTCATTATACAATTTATTGGTAGGTAGGTTATGCTATGATTTCTGAGTAGTTAAGAAGTATAACTGTCATGTGTACTATCTTATGTGATCTGTTATATAACGTATGACATATGTCTTAATTGTTGAATGATAGTACTATCATACACTGTGATCTAAAATAAAAATTGTGAAATGATACAAAGTATCATAATGTCAAAAGGTGAGTTATATGTTTCGAAAGGGCATCATTTAGTAACCTCTACCTTACATATGAAAGATACAAAGTATCTCGTGTCAAGTGTATGTTATATGCTTCTAAAGAACATCATTTAGTAATCTCAACCTTGATAATACAAGATACAGTGTTATGTGTTGTACTTGAATTCTTCAGTATGTTGTATAGTAGAAAACACTAGATATTGTGCACATTAATAATAAAAGATTGACTCAGAAATCTGTGTGTAATTTGTTTATGTGGATCATAATACCAGTAATTGTCTTGAACTGTCTATGATATTTGAACTTTCACTTTTGTGAATAATAAGAAATCATAAGTTATATTTTACTGAAATGTTATATCATGTGGATAAAGGTATCTAAGATATAATTTTATAAATATAAATGTGTAAATGATAAAATTAGTTGTAATTTTATTGTATTTTATTTGAATTTCATGAGGTATGTATACTAACAATCAACTTAGACTTTTAATAAATAATTTAATTGCTTATTCTTTCTAATATGATCCCTAAGCAGATAAATTCTTATTCAGTTTATGTATTTTATTTTATTTTATCTTTCAAGTAATTAATAAAATGGTACTTGATACCACTGTTTGTTTATAACATGTTGTGTGTTCGTATTTATTTTATTTTATTTTAATAATAGTTACCCTTTGGAAATACATTATACTGAATTATCTCAGTTCGTGTTGAACAAACATAGATTTTACAGGTGAAAGATATGTTTATTTTAGACTTGTAAAATAATGGGTTTGAATTTATACTTATCATTTAATTCGCAATTAATATTAATTCTGCGAGTTGACTTAGTCAACTTGCGAATCGAGATTATTTCTGCGAATCGAGTTTAAAGTATAAAGGGTGGTCAAACGAGTCAACCAACCCACCGAACCCAGTTTGATTTGCGAGTTCACTACAACTCTGCGAGTCCAGACGAAGCGAAACGAGGCGAAACGAGCTTTTCGTTTGATTTTGATTTTACGAAGAAAGGAACGAGTTTTTGAATCCGTAGCTTTTATACGACATTAGATTGCGAACATTTTGAGGTATATTACAACGGATTTCATCGTAAAATTAACGAGAACTCAAAGTTTTTCTAAACTAAGGGTTTCGGTTAATAACTCGATTGATTAACGAACATTTAGGATGTTATTGGACATGAATCTGTAGGGTTTATGTTAAACGAACATCAGTAAATGTAAAACAATCGATAGATCATGTTGAACTTAACGGATTAATCGATTTTGAAATTCATCTCGCGACGGTGGTTCATCGAAACGAGTTGAGATTTCAATTCAACTCGCAGACCTCAACGAAGCGAGTTGAGCTAATTTAGCGAGTTGAGCTAATTTAGCGAGTTGAGCTAAGTTGGCGAGTTGAATGGTTTGGCGAGTTGACATGCGAGACGAGATGATCTCATCTCGCCATGCTAGATTTTGTGAATTCAAATTTTTTTAAAATAAAAAATGTGTTTATCTTTTATTGTGTCATTTAAATGTTAAGCCATTTTAGTAATAACATTTCTATAATAGATTCACATTTTGATATATATTAGACTTACGACTTTTTAGTGATAAGTTAAATATTTTTTATATAAGACTTGAGACATGCTTGTAACAAGTTATATATAAATTGATAAACTAAGATATTTGATGAATTTTGATTCATAATATATTGTAGTTTAAGGTGTTTTAACGTGCATTCAATTATTTTTGTCCTTTGTGTTTATTTTACAGATATGGCAAGAGCATTTGATAAAGGTCACAACATATTAGTGGATCTCACTCTTGAAGCCAAACGGGCTGATAGGGTTGCAGATATATTACGTTTTCTTGCACGGTCACGTATCAGATATGCTATTACGGCCAATCCACCGATTTCTCAGGAGATATTGAACGACTTCTGGATGGATATTGTGTATGACCAATCTGTCAATCCGCCGCAGATCCGAGCAACGGTTCGTGGTCAATCGGTTGTATTTACCGCTGGAAATCTACGAGAGATTTTGCAGCTTGGTACTGAGGATCAAGAGAATGGGGATTTGATTTTTCCCATGGATTTTATAGAGGGGGCAATTGAGCGTATGGGATATACTGGTGATAGGCGTGGGAATCAGTTTCAGAAGCCTTTGGTAATTGGCCAGTGGAGATTTTTATGGCATGTGATGAACACGGTGTTTGCACCGAAGAAGGGCGGTTTTGATGAGTTGAGCCCTGCTATACTATCGGCTGCACTGTCCCTGGTTTACAATAAACCATACAGTTTTTGTGATCTTATTTTTGGAGAGATAAGGAGACAGATATCGGGTTCTGTTAGATCCAGATTTTTGATTTACCCGAGGTTCTGTATGCTTATCATATGTTCGCGTTTACCGAATTTGGTTATTCCTGAACCATTTTTGGTGGTGAATACGATTGATCAACGTGGTTATAATGCCATGTTTTTGCAGACCATCAGGAAGGAGGGAGTGGTTAAGCCTGAGGAACGACCACTGTTTGGGTATATTGTTGATCCACACTACGTTACTTCGCCGAATCATGGGTGGTTGGACGTAGCTCCTGCTGATGCTGCTGTTGATCAAGCTCCGATAGCTCAGGTGGTTCATGCTGAAGATCCACAAGAGCTTATCGAGGATGTTTTGGAACAACCTGCACATGCTGGGGTACAGGTGAACCCAGATGTTGCTGCACAGGTAGTTCAGGAGGTGCTACTTGAGCATGATGATGCTACTGATATCCTGCTACGGGATATTGATAGTTATGTTGCTTCACCTGAGGTAATTTTATGATTATATAATAATAATGGTACTTAGATGTTATATCATGTTCACATTATTATTTTATATAATACTCAGGTTATTGATATTTAGTTAATTAGATAATATTTCTAATTATAAAATATAAATATTATGATCAGGAAGCTGAGACTGCAGACCCAGAGGTCATTCGATCTGAGGGTAAACAGGGACAGTTAGATGGATCTGAGGTTTTACCTTCTAAGGTATTTATCAGATTAATCATAAATATATAGAACTTGTATGATAGAGCTTTTAGCTAATCATAAGTGTTTAATATATTTAATATTTAGGATCCTGATGTTGGTCCATCTGGAGGCCGTGATGGCGATTCGGCTTCAGATGATGTTGATAGTACTCCTTCTCCACCTCCAGGTGCTGGTTACATTAGATATCGATCTCGGATGATTCCAGATCCAGCACTGAAGGAGAAGAGGAAGGCTAAGGAAGTTGATCCTGACTTCTGTCTTTTAGATGAGGGTTCTGAGGAAGAGGATACACCTCTTATTACTCGACGCCGTAAGCGTTCAAGGACTCTGACCATTCAGGATGGTATGTAATACTTAATAGTTAAATAATCTTAACTTGTTGTTTATCAGGAGTTCAAACTGAGACAGTTAATTCTGTGACAGTTGCTCGAGATACACCGCAGGTGGAGAATGTAACACCGGTGGTTACTGAACAGATATCTGTACCTATTGAGGTAAGGGATATAAGTTTAGTTATACAAGTGTTATATAATTAATTAGAGATTGAGACATATCAATTTGTAACAATTACTTAATTAATTTTGTTTAACTTAACAGGCTGAGATCAATAACGCTAGTAGATTTGCAGCTACTCTTCTTACGGAAGCGTTATCTCAGGCTATTCCACCACTTTCACGAGATTCTTACATTGCTTCAGTGACACCACCTGGACCACATACTATTCCAGTTACTCCGACAACAGATGCTGAGAGGATTACATCCTTGGAGTTGCGGGTAAAGGAATTAGAAAAGACAGCGTCTCAGGTTCCGGTGCTGGTGTCGAACAATCTTCGACTGAGTCAGCAGTTACTCAATCAGAGTATCTCATACAATACACTGCTAAAGGTTCATGAGACTCTGCTTGCTGACTTCAACATTCAGAGTGTGAAGATATCTGGCTTGGAGCGATTGGTCTTGAAACATGTTTCAGGACAGTCTACTCAGGGGGAGATATTGGCATACTTGGAAGGTTGTAAAGAAGATGAGCTGAAGAAAAAGAGAGATGCTGATAAAGACGATGATCCCAATGCACCGAAAGATGGTGAGCAGACTGGTCCTTCAACGACTGGTCAGCAAGCTATAATTCAGGGGGAGTCTGGTGATGGTGATGATGGAGTTGGTACAAGTGCTGATAAAGATGCACCGGTTGATACAGAAGCTGGATTTGAGATGCTTGATCTATCTGATTTGGAAGAAGATATTTTTGACGAGATAGATGAAGAAATAGATTTTGATCTTGAGGATGGAGAATTTCTACTACCTGCTGATTGGACTGCTGTTTCTGAGATTGTGCAAGACATAGGTGTAGATCCTGATGAAAATGTTGATGAACACCATGTAAGTCCATCTAGAACAGAAGTTGTTATTGAAAATGAGCAAGGTCCAACAGTGGTTGATATCGATGAAGATATTGAAGACTCAACCTCGGAAGATGAAGCAGAAGAGATAATCTTTACAAATAATCCTGCAGTACAATATCGGAAACTTCCAAAACAGAAGAAGAAGATTGGAATTTCTGAAATTGATATAACAAAGAAACGCGTACCGCGTAAAGGGATTATAGGCTGGTACTTTGATTCTGAACTGAAGCTTTTCGCAATAAAAAGATATGATGGAGTTCAATACTTTGAAAGAAAGCTTGCAGTTTTTAGTTCCTTACCACGTTATGAAATACGTGACTTGGCTAGATTAGAGATCAACAACCCAAGTCGTGATGATTATGCTAATCGTGTTGAACGAATTATTAGACATGAGGTTGGTACAAATAAATTTGAGATGATAAAGCCAAGAAAGGGAAAGACTGTGAAACTACAGGAGAGAAGTCAAAGGACTGGAAGAAGAAGAAGGAAAAAGATTTACCCAGCTGTTAAATGTGTGCAGCAGATTCCATTGAAGACAATGCCACAGGATATTTTGGGAAATATGAAGAGTTGGCACGTGGATTCAAAGACTAGAGAAGCTGTTATGGTTGAAGCTGATGATGAGATTGAAGGTGGTGAAAGAGAAATCTTCAGAGTTTATGACCATCGACACCTGATGAATATGTCGAGAAAGGATCTGTTAAAGTTAAAAGATAACAGAATTTTGACGACTATTGAATGGGCTGATTTCGGGAGAGATTATCAAATGATGGTTAAAACTTGTATCAAGATGAAGATTTATGCATGAAGCAAGATTTACAAATAAAGACCAAAGACAATTAAAAGATAAAGACGCTAGAGCTATTGTCAAGGGGGTATCAGAGCAGGTTTAATTGATTAGTCGCGCCCCGACCCGATTCGCTTCCGCAACCCGAATTTGGGGGTGCGACATGTATATTTCAGCGGTCCAAATTTATTTTAACTTAGACAATTTAGACTTGAGAGTTTCTATAACTGACAAGTTAAATTTGTATGATTTTTAACTAGACAAATGATATATAATTTTGAAGATATAATTGAAAGTTAAGATTTTATGATATAACAGTTCAATTAAGTCTTAGAAATTATATAAGTTAATTAATTATAAACTTAAATGTTTGGTGATTTTTCACAGTACATTAGAGTTTAAATTTAATTAATGTTTGTTAAGTGTTTGATATAAGACTTAGAAAATCTTAGATTGATTTAGGATAATCAATAAAAGATTTATAAGTTATATATATTTCGCGTTTATATCAATTACACAAAAGGTTTAATATTGGGATTCTTAGATTGATTCAAGAAAATTAATAAGAGAATTTAAATTATTAATTTATTTGTGTTTAAATTATTTTCTCTAGGAATGGAAATGCTAGATCTATCAGATTCAGATAATGATATTTTGGATGAGATAGATGAAGAGATTAATTATGATCTTGAAGAGGGAGAATTTCAACCGCCTACAGATTGGACTGCTGTTTCTGAGATAGTGCATGACATTGGTGTAGATTCAGATACAAATGTTGATGAACACCATGTGAGCCCATCTAGAACAGAGGTTATTATTGAAAATGATAAAGGTCCAACAGTTGTTGATGTAGATGAAGAGATCGATGACTCAACTGATTCAGATGGAGAAGATCTTCTTGATAAGCATAAAGATAATCCTATATTCAAGCCTTTGCCAAAGAAAAAGAAAGAAAAGCTTGGTATATCAGAAATTGATATTACGGGTAAGCGTATAGCAAAAAGAGGGATTATAGGATGGTATTTTGATGCTGATCTAAAATTGTTTGCTATTAAGAGTTTTGATGGAGTTCAATATTTTGAAAGAAAGCTTGCAGTTTTTAGTTCTTTGCCTAGATTTGAGATTAGAGATTTGGCTAGATTATCATTGAAAAACTCAAGTGATGATTTTGTTGGAAGATATGTTGAACACATAATCAAGACTGAGGTTAGAGCTAATAAGTTTGAAAAGATTAAGCCAAGGAAAGGAAAGATAATTAAGTTGGAAGAAAGAAGTCAAAGAACTGGTAGAAGAAGAAGGAAGAAGATTTATCCAGCTATAAAATGTGTGCAGCAGATTCCACTGAAGAAAATGCCTCAAGATATTTTGGGAAATATGAAGAGTTGGCATGTGGATTCAGAAACTGAAGAAGCTGTAATGGTTGAAGCTGATGATGAGGTTGAAGGTGGTGAAAGAGAGATCTTCAGAGTTTATGATCATCGTCATCTTATGAACATGTCAAGAAAAGATTTATTGAAGTTAAACGAGAACAGAATCTTTTGTACTGAAGCATGGGGTGACTTAGCACGAGATTATCAAATGATGATTAAGACTTGTATGAAGATGAAGATTTTTGCAGGTAGTAAGATTTACTCATAAAACCAAAGACAATGTGAAGATAAAGACGCTAGAGCTATTGTCAAGGGGGAGTCTGTTGAGACATAGTTTGTGACAACAGATCTAGCTTTGCGATATGACTAGTGTAATTGTTATCATGTTGATATATTGGTTTAGGTTTGTAAATTGATATTGTTTTGATATTAATATTCGTTAAATATATTATTATGATAAAGTGTTAGACGAATATAGATTTTAACAATATATATACATATGCTGCGAGTCGAGTTATTTGTTTTAGACGTTTGTTGCGAGTCGAGATCTCAAGTCACAAGGCTTTGCGATGCGAGATGAGATTTGAACTCGCAGAACTTAATAGAGACAAACGAGCCGAGTTCATTATGGGCTTGGGCTGCGTAGCGAGTCGAGTCAACTCGCAGGCCCAGTGGCTGCGAGTTGAGACGAGAATATATATATTTGTTTTCATACGTGAAAAAAAAAATATAACTTTAATTTAACTTTTGGAGATCAGGATCTTTGCAAATTTGTGCGAACTCAGTATTTCCAGAGAAACAAATACTAAAGGCTAGGCTTTGACGTTTATTCGTATAAAGTAAAGCAATTGGTTAACCTAAACGTGAACTAAATCGTTATTAGTAAGATAACACCGTATTGAGGAATTCTGCACCTTAATACTACAGATAACGAAGTTATCGATCCTAGAACTAGGGACTTACAAAACCTTTTGGCCGTTTTAGATATGTAGATTGGGAAAAGCTACAGATATTGGGGTTCAGACAGAGATTAGAGAGTCTACTCAGTTACTCAATAGAGGGTCAGCAGTTTGAGTCTTTCAAGAGATTGTTCAGCATTGACGAACCGGTGTATATGGAGATGATCACCGAGTTCATGACCACCTATACATTCGAGACAGGGAGTAGAGTGGAAGACGGGGTGATCACATTTAGATATATGGGGAGCCTATTCACCTTGTCATTGGCTCAGTTTGCACGTCACTTAGATCTCTATACACCAGAAGAGATAGATTCACCCCTGTTTACTGATGGAGCAACTACGATTTCTCTTACGACTACTACCACATAGGCATGGAGTCATTGGTCACCAAAGCCATATTTCTCGGGTATTAAAGCTACCCAGCTCACAGACCCAGTTATGCAGATTTTGCATAAACTACTGGCTTGTTCACTTGATGGGAAACATACGTCTAATGGCCGAGTGTCTGAGTTTGATGTTATCATGATGGCATGTATCGTCGATAGGAGAAACATTCAGGTTGCCCATCTAGTTGCCCAGTGGATTTTGGAAGAGAAAGAGTTTGGTGCAAGAAGATCATTCATGGGCCCAGTAATTACTAGGTTGATTAGGAAAATGGGATTGATTAGGACGACGGAGATAGTAAAGTTTAAAAGCCTGCCAGGATGGAGTTCCCAAACAGTAGACTATGATATTTAGAGGAAAATGGATATACTTAGGATTCTGAAGGATGGTACCGTTTACATCAGGGCACGATCATCAGACCCTGAGAGTATTGACACATTGGTAGCAGGTCTAGTCCTACCCAGGGAGTCCAGAAAGAGGAACAACCGAAAGAGGCCCGAAGTTCAGACTCTGATTCAGATGAGGGTGCACGAGATTCTGATGTGCCAGTTGCACCGCCACAGCCTACTAGGCCAGGACCTTCTGTCCCTGCCCTAGAGCCCAGATACCAGCTTATATATACCATTACGGGACACCCCCAGGACCCGATTACTGGTACTGGCTGATGCAGATGCAAGCCAGAAGCTACAGAGCTATGAGGCAGCAGATCGCAGGGATACCAGTGAGCCCACTTCCGGACATACCATGCGGAATGGGACGAGCCCCACCACATTTGTATCCACCTGCAGCTCCTACTCCAGCACCTCGCCGACATCCAGTCCATGGCCATGGTTTACCACCTCGGACAACCCCATTCAGGCCACAGGCACCACGAGCACAGATCCCCCTTCAGAGACAGCAGATTCCCTCATTTTTCAGCTCAGCTAAAGGACAGATTTCGAGTAGCAGTAGGATATCTAGAGCCCCTACTCAAGCCACTTTTGTTCAGAGTCATAGGACTCTCAGGAGCACCAGCCTTGCAGCTGCACCGCTTCCTCCAGTATCTTCTCACAGACAGACCGATCTATTCAGAGAGCACTCTCAGCAGGGGATACATGAGACTCCACTCTATAGCTTTGACATGCCCGCAGGGGAGTTTGTTGATCAGTTGATACATGACGGGATATTCACCATGGGTACACCAGACGCAGAGGATGATAGGGATGCATCAGACAAGGGCACCCACTGTCAGCACGATGACTCTTCATCAGATGATACATCTCCCATAGCATCTTCGACTGCAGTACCACCACCAGCCAAGCAATAGATTGCTCCGCCTTCTTACTTCTTTCTATTTTCTACCAAGACTTTATTATTATTATGTGTATTTGATGTACTGTGGATGCATAGACATCACATCAATCCAGTTATTACTTTATCATTTTATTATTTTACTTTTCTTATCAGCAGCTATTACTTGATTGATTAAGTGGTTTGTTTGAAAAACTATAGAAGACCTAAGCAAAGGAAGAACTGTGGACCACGCAATGAAGAATGCCGAGAGCCATAAGCTACAAGCCATGGACCAGCAGACTTCCAACGAGACGCCAATAACGTGCACGATGAAAGCGGTACAACGTTCCAAAACCCTCTACCCGTTTTGATTACCTCATCCGATATTCCAAACACTAAGTGTGGGATAATAAGAACCACACTACACTTACGAAACAATCCAATAATAAGTAGAATCTCTAAGTGTGGGATACTTCAACAAGAGGCACTCAACAAATAGATTTGAACATTAGGGACAATGTTCCTCTAAGTGTGGGATATACGGCCATCGACCGCAAGTTTTTACCCCTTGTCCGTAAGTCAAACAAAATTTTCGTTTAAAAGCTAAAAATGGATAAATTTTCAAAATTTTCAGATTCAAAAACATCGTTCTTTAGAAATCCTATCTTTCAAAAGTATAAATTACATCAAGTAACGAGTTTTTGACAACGAAACAAAACTGTTTTAAAATAAGAAACGGACGAAAAGGGCAACACATGGCCAGGCACCGATATACGCATTCGAATTAGAACTTGCTCTTGAAATGCATTTCGAGATCACACCGATGAGTGTCATACGTACAACCCATCTTGATAACTTCTAAGGAATCCCAAACAACCTTCCACCATCAAACATCCACCCACTCAACACTCACTCTTCACACCCAATCAAAACCTCCTAACATTCGTCCCGAACCTACAGAAGTTTCATTTTCCAACGAATTCTCAAAGATATTCCAAGACTTCTGCAGCCTAACACAAAGCCATCGGAGCGTTCCCCAAAGGATGAACATCATCCGTAAAAGGAGCTCCAAGAAATGAAATTCAGCAAAAAGCTTACATCGGAGCGTTCCCCAAAGGATGAACATCATCCGTAAAAGGAGCTCCAGGAAAAAGAAATTCAGCAGAAGCTGCTCAAAAAAAAAAAGAGAAGAAGCCCAAGGATCAAGAAAAAGGGCCAAGAAAAGAAAAATTCCAAAGAAAAAGGCTATGTAGTCCTTTCAAAATCTGAGAAATTCTAGAGAAACTCTCTCAAAAAGTTTCGAGAAAATACAAGGAAAACCCTCACACCTTCTTCACACCGAAAACACCCAATTCCTTCCAAGATATCTCGAATGGTTAGTACCGTCCTCATCAAAAGTGATTGAGATTTGATTCTCGATCAAGCCTATGACGAGAATGTTGCATTTGCCTAGTCATAATCATCATGTTGCTCGAAGAAGGTATCAAATTCAATAAACCTTTAGTTTCTGTTACAAAACTCTTTCATAACGGTAACTTTATATCCTTTGGAAAAGGGCATCTCTAAAAACTGATGCAATTAGAATCGTTCCAGAAGCTTTTAAGAATAAGTTTGCTTGAGGACAAGCAAAGTTCTAAGTGTGGGATACTTGATATCGCGTAAAAAGTCACGTTTTTACTATAGATATCTCTCTCATTCTGGAACAATTCTTGGCACTTTGACTCAAAAACATTACAAATCTGTAATATTATGCCAAGATGGGAAAAACAAGGTTGCATGATGAAAATCAAGCAAAACGGCCACAAAACGAAGATTTCACGCACGTTTAAAGATTCCAGACACCGAAACGAGGTTTCAAGACAAAAGAGCCCATCACCAACATCTATTTGACCCAAGATGTTCTTTTTCAAATTACGAATCCAACAGAAGAAGAATCAACTAAAACGGGCGAAGATCGAAGATTCTACGCACGCCGGAAGATCCAAACGATTCGTACGACACATCTAAAGCTCAGAGACATATTTTTGGGATTTCTTTTCATCAAAAGCTTCATTTTTGAATTATGAATCCAACGGAAACGAACGTGTAACGAAGAAAACACGCACGAATCAAGAAACGCAGCAACCGGCAGCGGACTGGTGCTGCTGGCAGCCAGCCGCCGCCGCCAGCCAGCCAGCCGCCGGCTGCCCGTCACCCGCACGGATTGCGCTTTTTGGTACTTCTTCGTACCTGGTGCTAGACCTTTTCCTACTTTTCGTACCTAGTGCCACTACCTTTTTCACCTTTTGTACCTGGTGCCACTACCTTTTCCACCTTTTATTATCATGAGCTTGGGGGTGCTAACTTGAGCCGAATTTCCTCTATAAAAGGCAGCCCCTAACTCTCATTTCAACACACCAACTCATACACAAACACACACAGTCATACTTACACTCTCATTCTTCCATTTTAACTTTCTCACTCTAAAAGTCTCTTATATTTTAGTCTAGGGTTATTGTAATTAATCTACGGATTAACATAGAGGTTAGAGCAAACGTTAGGAGTTTGGAGATTCATCTTTGTACGTGTGAACGAGTTGTCTGTCATAATAATACGCTGTTGCGTATTTATTTCCGGGTGATATCGAAACCTTTATCATACTTGCTTTACTTCATATTTTAATTATGTATTATTGCCTTGTACGTGATTTGTCTATTGCCATGAATTGCGAGTAGTCTATTATTGTGATTGTTAATGTAGATAATTATAAGTAAGGATGACGTTATATAATTAAGTGTACGACAATTGTAAACGTGATGTAACGGCCCCTATTCGACAGTTTATCTGATATAGTACTGGAAACATTTTATACGAAGTACAAATGTATGGAAGTCGATAAACGAACGAAGGTAGTTACATCACTGGAATCAGCTCTGGTTTAGCAGTTGGAATTCCGAAAGGATAATACAACTTCACAACTAACTGGTATATCCTACGAAAGTCAACGCACAATAAAATAATGTTCGAAAACACGTTCAGATAAAATAGGAATTAATGACCTTTGTACCGTTAAGACTTTATGAACTTGAGTTTAATTTATGGAGTACCCTTTCTAGTTATCCACGTGACTGCAACCTAGTAATTAGGACTTGATCAACCTTAATTATGGTAAGTAGTTATTTGTGCCCATGACATGCAACAAGTAAGACACAGTGAATCCACTCGTTGTACATATTAGGTTTACATTTCTGTATCGCTTTACATTTAGTTAGTTTAGAGTGTCACATTCACCATTAATTACTCTTGATCGCATGTCCGATGTAAGAAGCAGTCGAACTACCATGTAAAGTACACTGTCCGACTACTGAAAGGCATGGCCTGCATATGAAACACGTTTTATAAACTGCAAATAATCTAGGGATGTATAACTGTTTGAAAAGGAAAACTCAAGTCATAAGTTGAAGTAACCAAACCTTAATGCATAAAACAAGACTTAGGAATAAGGATAACATCCTCTTGATTTAAATACCTTAAAACACTAAGCCTTACACAATCAGCGATCAAAACATACAAAGTTATTAATCTACATGCTAATAAAATACTAAACTATTTTAGGGGTTAAGAAAGGTCGGACCTATGAGACGATACGTTACTGATTCATGCACCTCGGCGTTAAGCCAAAATAGGTTGTTTATCTTTCAACTAGATAAGTATTGGAAGTTTGCGTATTGCTCCGATCAGAATCACGATAACCTAGTTCCTAGTGACATGCCAATGTGAAATTTAGTTGGTAGGGTTCTAGAGTTTACACTTGATAGTTTAGACCATTACATTTAGCATTGTCCCTGTTTAATCTGTCATCCTGAAACATTAATTATCAAAATCTCAGCAATCACATGTTTATCTTTATCTGCTTTCCTGTAATTTAATTTTCTGCATTTTAATTACATGCCTTTAGTTTAAAACCCCCAAACCTACCTACTTTGTTTCATCCTAAATATCTCCTACCGAAAGCATTAGCTTTAATCTCCCACACGTTTGGATTCATAGAACGATCTTAGGTCATACTTACTGCTTGCTAACCAGAGTAGGTAGTACGTATTATTTAAGCCCCGCAAAATATAAATTTTAAAACCCCTGTTGCGCCCGCATCACCATCAGGAATCGCAACAACACTGAACCGACGGTTGCGGGCCCAACAGTTTGCTGAGATTTCGTTAATTAAGTTATGGGATGATGTTTGAAGAAACTGTGTTGAAAGATATTTGTTAATTATTAATCTTGAATACTCGTGATGTAAACACTAGATTCCCAACTAATTAGAATTCCATTAGCATGTCACGCTGGGAGCTAGGTTAAGGTAACATTACAAAGTATTTAGAATAATAAGAAAAATCTTAATTATGGTTTAATAATACTTTCATATGAACGGGAACAAAATCTTAAGGTACTAGACATAACTGAATCATATAACGATTCCTCGTCATCCTAACAAATTCGTATATTTAAAAAGTTCATTTATGACTTTAAACTAGTCCTTGCTTAAGACTACCCAATAAATCCCCTGATTATCCACAGCGTTTCTCACTTAAAGTGGTTCCGCCGCTTCAAACCTTGGCCATGTCTTGTCCTACGATAATTTCCCATGTAGCCTTGCGGTTCCATAGTTTCATACCATTGACAAATTATATTGACATAGATGACTGACTACCTTTCAATTGGACGTCGTTAAAAAGGTGTTGTAATCACGTTTATTGGTGGAAAGGTGATTAGATTAATTTGAAGTTTAAAAGTCTATTTAGAAAGGTTAATTAAACTAGGTTTCTCATTTTATATGTTAGTCCGTAATATAACTACCTTCGCTCGTTACTCGACTTCCATACATTTGTATTCCACCTTGAAGTGTTTCCAGTACTATATCAAATAACAGTCGAATAGGGGTCATCATATTACTTCGTAATATTATACCGTTTCGTAATATGACTACCTTTTGTCGTTCCTCGACTTCCATACATTTGTACTCCACCTTGAAGTGTTTCCAGTACGATATCGAGTAACAGTCGAATAGGGGCCATCATATTACTACACGATAATTAAGACCGTTTATATTTTACCATTATGATGATCCTAAGGCAACAATCAAACAAGAACATGCAATAAGACGATCAAAGCAATACTACCGATCTTTAATATTTAATTATAAATCATCCCATAATTAATTAACTACATCGCAAGCAAACACAACAAGTATACTGCTCTCTAATCATGGCAATAACTAAATCTAGCATAATCAATATAAACGTAATTAATTAACATAGATAAAGATTAGAAAGCACCAGGATTAAATGCGGGAGAAAGTAGACTTGAATTAATTGACACAATTCCAAGCTTACACCGAAGATTTACAATGCGTTCCGTACTTTCCTTCTATTCTAAACAAGCTCCTAAACTAACCTAAAACTAATTTTTAGTAAGAAATAGAAAGAAAGTAGAAGCAATATCTTAAGACAAGTATATTGTTCAAAAAATGGTGTGTGTGAAAATGAAGCCTCTATTTATAGGGGAAATGTGGCTCATGTTAGCATTCCAAGGCACACATTAGAAAAAGAGTGAAATGTGGTGCACCGGGTACGAAAAAGCATGGAAAGGTGGCGCACCGGGTACACGCAATGACCAAAAAGCGGAAATGGGACGGGCGGGCGGCGGCTTGGTGGTGGTCGGCGGCGGCTGGCACACCCCCGCCCCAGTTCGCCGTCTTTCGTTGCGTTTCTTAATCCGCACGTATCTTCTTCGTTATGTGTCCGTTTGCGTTGATTCTTTTTGCGTTGGATTCTTAATTCAAAAATGAAGAATTTGATGTAAAGATATCCCAAAAATATGTCTCCCATATTTGGATGTATCGTACGAATAGTTTGGATCTTCTTCTGTTGGATTTGTAATTTGAAAACGAACATCTTGGATGATATGGATGTTGATGATGAGCAATTTTGTCTTTAAATCTTGTTTTGATGCCTTGAATCTTCAAACGTGCGTGGAATCTTCGTTTTTCATCCGTTTTGCTTGATTTTTATCGTGCAACCTTGTTTTGACCATCTTGGCATAATATCACTAATTTGTACTGTTTCTAAGTTTAAAATGCCAAGAATCGTTCCAGAATGAGAGGGATATCGGTAGTAAAAACATGATTTTTTACGCGATATCAGAATTGAACCTAGGTATTTTGTACTTGGTAATGAGACTTGATCCATCCAACTATTGTATAACTTAATAATAATGTTTGTAAATTTTATATATTGAAATCATGCCTAACAAGACAAATTTAGGAATGTTCTTTTTTACTATTCATAAGTTGTTCAATGGTTGATTATAAAGGGGAATATATACACAACTCTTACAATTTTCATATATTCTCAACTTAAAAATCGTTTTTTAAAGTTCTAATTTCACACTCACACTCACTTAAATCTTTCGCGTTTGTGAAACTATGTCAAAACTGACAAAAAAACCTCCGATTTTATTTATGAATGTTCAACGATCGTCACTCGAACTAAGAAAGCAAAGCCTGAAAAAATATAAGAAAGAAGAAATGGAAACAAATCGTAATTCGTACTTAAATATGTGTTTATCACAACTGTTCAATCTACCATCAGGTCAACAGTCACATCCAGTTACGTCTGGCGTTGACCTCATCGGAGACCTCAACCATCTAAATATTGTGTTACGCACTTTGTTTTTCGTTTGGTCATGGATCTTCGATTTTACTACATTTTAGGGTTCGTTTTACTCCATCTTATGTTTGATATGGTGTTATTGTTATTTCATTTTATCTTTTATATGTGATTAAAATATTGTTTATATAGAAGTAATTTGAAATAAAAGATTTGGGTGTTTGGCGGTCTTTTTGAATTGAAACAGGATGTTTGGTTATTGTATAGAAGTAATTATGAAATAAAGGATCAAAACCATCAAGTGAGAACTTATTAGTAGTGAGAATTGGAAAACCTCATTGCTAATTGTGTGAAGGTACTTTTAAGTCAAAAGAGTGGATTCTTATGAAATTGTAGCTTGAGGATGAGCACATTAATGAGGTTTTTCAGTTCTCACCACTAATTAGTTTTATATCATCTTTAAATTTTTAAGGTCAAGTTTGTACTTTTCTTTGAGTAAAATTAGATGCAGAACTAATATTTGATGTAAATCGTGTTTTGCATCCAAAAATAGCAACATGCAGCTTCATTTAAACTCATAAAACACTTCTAATTAGAGATAGTTGGAAGCAAATCTTTACAAAACACGATTAACTTAACTAATTAGACATAATTAGATGCAAAAGGACATAAATTAATGCATCTAATTTGTAGATGCATCTACTGTAACAATAACAAATCTATATGTAAGCGTAATAAATAGGATGAACAATCAATCGATGTAAGCCGATCTAAAGTAAGAGATAGTTTTGACCTGCATAATCGGTAGCGATACTAATTCTCCAGAATATCAAAGTAGTAGATCGGTGGTGATGATATAATAGTGATGATCCCAACGACATATAAGTACGGTAGCTCATATCAGTGGTGGTGATGGGGTGAAGTCATATGAAGATGGTAGTTGTGGCGTGTGACCGGAGAAAATGAAGGCATTTTATGGTTCAATTATGGTTCGAGTAATATGTAGCAAGTGAATTGAAGGTGTTTGAATAATTTCTCCGTTCTTTCTGTTTATACATTCTTATATTATCAAATCATAGAGTGAAGTTCAAATGAGAATAGGAATTTGTGTGAGAATAAGGGAATTAACGATATCATGTATGTGTACAAAGAAAATGTTCCACGTGTACAAAACTCATTTACCCCCAACATCAATTATCTCACAAACGACAAATCAGAAATTTATGAAAATTGCACCATAAAATTCAGCGTTTTCTCATCTTCAATTTGCCGTCCCTCAAGGCATACTTTCGACGAGTTTTTTTTTCCCAACTTTTTTTTGTGGGTTTCACATTTACTAACACATGTGTTAAAGTGTTGCGTTTAGGGTTTAGGGTTTAGGGGTTAGGTTTAGGGTTTAGGGTTGAGGGTTTGGGGGCAAAACCCTAAACCCCCAACCCTAAAGCCTAACCCCTAAACCCCAAACTCTAAACGCTTTACAAAACTCTAAACCCTAAACCCTACTAAACCCTAACCCTAAACCATGCTAAATCCTAACCCTAAACCGTAGCCCTAAACCCTGACCCTAACCACAAATCAAATATACAACCAATCACTAACACATGTGTTACTAATTTTTAAAACCCATCAAAAAATAAAAAATAAAACCTTGTCGAAAGTATGCCTTGAGGGACGACAAATCGAAAAGGAGAAGACGCTGAATTTTATAGTGCAATTTTCATAATTTTTCGATTTGTCGTTTGTGAGATAATTGATGTTGGGGGTAAATGGGTTTTGTACACATGGAGCATTCTCTTTGTACACATAACATGATATCATTGGTTCCCTCATTCTCACTCAAAATTGATGTACTCATTTGAACTCTATGAAAAAAATACTAAATTCTCATGTTAGAAACTTTACATAAACGCTAGCTACTTCTTGTTCTTGTAATAATAATAAAATAATGGGATAAGTACCTGAGAATGCATCCAACTTGTCATAAACGCTACCAACTTCTTGTTCTTGTAATAATAATAAAATAATGGGATAAGTACCTGAGAATGCATCCAACTTGTCTCGAATGTCTATTGTAGGTATCATACTTACGGGAGGTGTATTTAATGCATCCAACTTTCAATAACGGTTATTGTATGTATTTCGCTTATGTGTCGTCATTTTAAGATATCACGTGTCATCAGCAAAATACATTAAATACACCTCCCGTAAGTATGATACATACAATAAATATTCGGGACAAGTTGATGCATTTCCAGGTACTTAACCCTAAAATAATTATCAGACTGACATTTCGTAGATATAATTAAGACACTTACATTTACACTTGCACTTGAATTTTCAGAATCCTTTGTTCAGTCACTAAGAAGATCAATCAAGTTAAAGTATGCACATGTGAATTAAAGACCAAAAAGGACATGTGGAAGTAGAAAGGGTGTCGCTAAGAGACAGATTAATTTGTTTTCGATCTGGGAAATCTTTTTTCACCTTACAGATTTGTATATAAACTAATTGTTTCTACAAATATGCAAGAAATATTTGATTCCAGGTATCAGGAACTCCTGGCAAACACCAATGTATGCAATCTGCAAATTTCAACGGATCGGCTTTTTGGTGATCGGTCAACAATTTGCCTCCCAATTCAGTGTAAATGGAGGAATGAGCTTCTACTCTATATTCTGAGAGTTGTGTTATGTTGATCAAAGTAACTGGCACTTTCATTTTCCTGACCACACTACCAACGACTCTCATCATCCTTTTATCCGATCCACTTCCCCAATGTCCCTTTTTCTTCACTGGCTCTGTTTCATTGTAGCATTTTATCCCTCCCTTGTTGTCCCAGTCAGCACTCCTGCATCAATAGTTTTCATAAAATATGCATCACATTAGCCATAGCTAGACTAATTAACTGAAACCAGGTCATACCTTTGATGAGTAGGGGACATGGTGGTGAAATAAACCCGGGTTCTGTTTTGATCCACATTTGAGTCAATCCAGTTTGCCCAAGTTTTCAGAGCTATTCTATAGGAAACTGGAGCATCTAGTTCTTCGTAACCATCTTCCGCATTTGCAAATGAACCCCATCTGTGACCCCAAAAGGAAAAAATGTATCATATATAAACCAGATTATTTATTCTTAATTAAATTTTTATATATGCTTGAATTAGAAAAGACAACTTACAAGGATTTGATCTTGGAACCAGTCATCCACCAAACATAAGTATTGAAAACAAGGACATCAACTCCTCTCCAATATTTGGCATGTTTTTCTACGGTATCCACTCTTAGTATTCTCTTCTTCGGATCTCCTATTATATTTTCATCAGTATTTGAGTCTATCAAATATGGCGCCCAATAGAACTCAATAGTTGCATTGCGATCCTGTTACAATCAACCAATCTATTGTTAACTTCTTTTAACAACCTTAAAATCATTTTTTATTTCAATACTATCCCATTTTTGAAATAGTAATGACATCTAGTAAACATAGGTTTGGGTACTAGGTCTGTACGTTATCCAACACTCGAATCTATATTACTCATATTCAGTCTAATAAACAAAGCCCTGAACATGTTTTACTACAAACCAAATTAAACTACGTTTTTCATTTAAACGTTAACTTAGAGTTCATGAGATGGAGCACCTTTATCTTGAAGATTGAATGAACTTTTCCACGTCGCATAGATTTCTGATCGTATGGTATGAGAAATTCCACCAAGCAAACAAAAGATTGCCATTGTCCTCTTTGTAGTGAGTCTCCAACGAACATTACCCTCTTTCCTTGGATTTTGTCAAGTGCGACTTTTGCATCAAATCTGCCAAAATCATTAATTAATAATTAATTAAGCTTTCATTTTAATGAATAGTCGGAAACTAGTGACAGTCATAAAGTGAATTTAGTTAGGTAGTATCTCTATGATATCATAGCACATGCATCTCAGATTGGTACGTATGTACAGTATACCTGGGGAGGATGCAATCGTCGAGCTGCCATTCCCAATGACGATAATCAAAATCAGACTTTCCATTCTTAACACAAGAGACTTGCCTATCAAGGTACGGACAAGAATCATCTGTGTACAAGGGCCTAAATGACCGATTGTAGACCCATTTTCCTTGATCAACATTGCATTCATCTCGGTCGAAGATGAACCTATCATCTACAGGCGACTTAAGTTTTCCATTATATTCCGTAGTGTTCCTGCTGTCAACTGTTGTAACATATTATTCATGAATTATCAGTACGTATACAGCAACACTAAAATGAGAGCAAATCCTTATATATAGAATTATAATTACAGTACGAATATAAGGTACGCTTAAACAACCACCCTAAATCTTACTATAATAATCTCTAACGACACATTATCTAAGGGTTGCACATCGTATTATATATATAGATTGAAGACCTTTCTTTGACTCCTTTGTAGACTTGGAATAGCCCCTTTTTGTGCAAGACTTGGAATTGAAAACAGTTGGGGAGGATAACAAATTGATTCTCTCCGTATACAACACAAGAATGAATGCCAACAAAAAGATCAACACTGTGATGATAGAAAGAGAGAGCTTCACACGAAAAGCTTTTGGAATGATAAGACCCATCAAATTAATTAGGATCCTTAGTCGAGCTGAGGGAGATGGATCGAAAGAAAGACACAGCTAGCTATAGGTTGATGGAAATGTTAAAAAAAAACAACAAAACTTGTGCGTAATTATATGGTTGAGGATGATTTTTATCTTTTAGTGATTGATAATTCAAAACTGACTGAATATGATTTTTTGTTTGTTTGATAATTCTGGAGTAGGAGTGAAGCTAAAGCATTGCATTTCATATAATTTCTTTCTTTACAACAAGCAGTACACATGATTTGTTTATAGTGGTTAGGGTGCAACGAACTACAATACAATTAGAAAGTTAGTTGTAAGGCCACTTTCTTCATTTTACTCCTTTGATTATTACGTTGTCTTAAATCAATTCAATCGATCTGCTAGTAAATAAGAAATGTCGTACGTACGTCCTCAGCTCGATTGTCAGTAATTAGTATAATTAGTCTTGGGGTTACATTCATAAGCTCAAGCGTTAATATTGAGTACGTCTTTTGATTGTATTTTAGATAGAAATTGAGTACACACTTATTCTCTGATATAGGATTAGGATCAAGGGAGAAGGATATTTAGGTGGAGAAGAGGGAGAAACAATATTGATTCAGTATTTTATTACTATGATTCAATTTTTTATTACATAAATTATAATAATAAAAAAATGAATCATAGTAATAAAAATACTGAATCATATTGTTTCTCCCTCTTCTCCACATAATTTTTCTTCTTTTTAGATCTCGTTACCTCTGATATATATTTATTATTTATTATTATTATTGTTATATTTATTTATTAAAAGCAAAGAAAATGGTACTATTATCATTTATTACTAGCAAATATATATGTTCTGAAAGGCCGTCCTTTTTCTTGAGGTGGGATCTCGTTATCTATTGTACGTGACTTGCAACTACAGCTATTATGATAGCGGATCGAGAGGAAATTTTGGATATCTAATAAATATACCTTGGAACCCAAACACAACTTCAACATGCTATAAACGACTTTTACTTATTTCAATAGTTTAATGTTTTAATTTACAAAAGATCCAATCATAATCAGTAATCACATACCAGTTTGAAAAGTATATATATATATATATCATTTATTTAGTTTTTTAACGCACTGAAGATTTTGTTTTAATTTTTCACTAAAACCTCAAATGGTTTGAAATGTCACAATTAACAAATAACAACTGCGAGGTCAATATTACAATACATGAGCTTATGCAAGCAAAACAGTGCTTACAAATAAGCAATTAGATATATAACCACCACTTTGAGATATTAAACTAATACCTTCTAAAAATCATATTGATACATTTAGTACCAAACAGATAACATAAACCAGTTTATGAATGCAAAGTTTTTTTCAGGACATGACGTAGCCAACCAGAGTGATCCATCAAAATCCATCGACGACTCTTGAACTTGCAATCTTTTTGCCAATAAGTTCTCGCAGATCAATTTCTCCAGGGAATCTCTTCTCTCTCAGCTTCGAGTAAACCTACATTCCAAAAAACATAAAAAACATACAATAATAATCTAAAGCATTTACTAAAACCATTGAGAGATTGTATGCATCGAAATATACTTTGATCGACTTTCAACCAGACCAATTTGACCTATTCCCCTTTTACGTAATTTAATTGGATCAAAGGCTTCCAGATGAAACACGACCAAATTCTATCCATCTAGAAAGTAGGAAGGTATAAGCTAATATGCTTTAAAGAAGTAAAGAAATTACCCGTTCGCCATTACACGAAACTTCAAAAGCACCAGAACTTTGCAGGAAACCTTGAAGGAAATTTCCAAGTAGCCAAGTTGAAGAAATGGTCCCAAATCTATTAGCCCGCATGGAGTAATACCAAGGAGGTGGTGCTGCAAATCCCAACCTAGGGAAAATATGCTCACCCGCCATGACAACACCAATCACCCCAAATTGAAATACAGGCACTACTTTAGCTAACAAACGTTTTGGAAGTGGAGGTGGATAGTTAGCTAGAACAACATTTAGTCCTGGAAAAGCTGATTCCAACATGTTTTTCATTGTTTCCGCATTCCCCCTGTCATACATAACCAGTTTCAGATCTTGATAATAAGAAAGAAAGGCAAACATAGTAACTAACAAAATCCTCTAGCTTATTTTTCAAATGAACATTAACAAAAAAGAACCCAACTAGAGGTAACAACTTCAACCCATTTACTTATATGATGGTTATTCTTAATCTCTGGTGGATCAAATAAATACAGTTAATTACTAAGGGAAAGGGTCAAACCGATTAAAAGTTGTGTCAAGTACATTTCTAATAGAAGCAGCACATCCTAAATTGCTGTAGTCAAAGTTTAATGCATATCAAGAAGCGCACATAACAGCATTACAAGATCCATGTGTTAAGTTTTACAGAGAAAAAAAAAGGCATAAACACTTGCATAAGTAGTGTTAAATGAGTTAGATGAGATAATGCACATTAGTGGACAGGTATGAATGTTAGTTCCCAAACGGCCAAACAAACAACTTTATGCTGAAGAGAACACAAGTAAGCAACCTTAGGCAAGACACAAGGAAAGAAAATGGAAAGTTATAGTTAGCTTTGTTGACAGGACAAGACAAGGAGATGAGCTTTGATGAATTCAAATATTTGTATTGGCAAATAGGAGTGCATCGTGTATGTGGCATTCTCAAGATAAAATACAAAAAGGGGAAGTAAAAGCATTAGAGTATCATATGTTGGCAAGTATTATCTGAAGCATTAAAAAAAACATGAGGCAAATATAAGCAAGGGGCTTAAGACATATACCATATACGATTAAGTATTACAGTATATAAAAAGGATCCAAACTCTCTAAAATTTGACATCATGCTTTTAAAGCATGACTACTCATTAGCCCTTAAAAATGTGACAAATCATTATGTAAGACACTAATATGCCTCTAAACTTAACACATGTAATTGCAATTTTCTATGTTTGGCAGTAACCATTGGCTCCAATATATCTTTATTCTCCAATTCACTAGCTAACAACATAATCTCTTCAAATATTTTCCTTTTCTTCTTCTATTTTATTCTTAATCTCTATAAAATATATTATTTTGTCTTTTAATGTGATTTTAGTTTGTATGATTGTGTTAAACTTTTTAGCATTCTATCATTTGTGAGGTTTGCGGGTTGTAGACTAATTATGTTTTGTTGGATTTATTTTATTATGTTTTTGGGTGAGTTTATCTAAACTTTCATTCTCCTTTTTCATATGAGCTTGCATATGAGGAGTGGTGTTGTTGATGCATGCTAGAAGAAAAAAGAAAGATGATGATAGGAAGGGTACAAATTATGATACGTAGTCTCCAAACCTTTTATAAATGAAGCTTTTTGTTCCAAGATGTAATAAAATATGACATGAGTTGCATTTGAGAGGAATTCAGAAGAGATGAGGCACCATTTCCCACGAAGCCTTGAGGTTGTAAGTTGCAAGTAAACTAGGAAAACTTGTAAAATAGGTCAATAACAAGTAGTCTTGGCACTAGACACAACGACCTACATCTTCTTTTGTCTCTTCTTCTATAACTATATTATTATTTGTTCATTATATGTGTGGACGTGTGGTTTGCATTTTTTAAGAGGTAATATTATACTTTTTCTTGTCAACCCTTTCTTTTAAAAATATATATTCAATTTCATAACAAACTTGGTTCTTTTTGTCAGTGAGCATTTTAGAGATTGGGAGGTGGCGTTGAAATATATTACTCAAGAAGTCATGACCAAAGGAGAAGTAGTGAGCCTACATAGGGTAGTTGGTTGAAAGCTGTAAAAGATTTTACTTACTTCTTTTATTTGTGTTGCCTTCTGTTGATATTCATTTCATATATATGTGTATGTAAATACTACAATTTAAGGCCAATTGAGTAGTGTTAGGTTAGTCGAATATGATGTATTGTATTCATAGAGTTCTATTGATTTATTGTTGTATTTGGATATTGTTGATCAATTAGTTTAAGTTACAATTGCAAATGAGTTGCATGTTTCCTAAAACAACAAGTTTCATTAGATTAAGAAGTGTTATTACATCATAAGTTCTGGAGTAGACATTTTAATTAAATTATGTACTTTGTAATTCTAGATATGTAGTTATAAGAAGTATATAGTGTAAACTTAAACTTATGAATGTGAGAACCTGAATTCGGATCTTTCCAACACGTAGGTAGCAAAATAATGATATCTCAAATTCCTAATATAATACTAATACTTCATTGATGATAACAAAAGAGATGTTATGCTCATCCAGTATTTCATTTATGTGAACAAAAAATTGATATGAATGGGGCTGTGAGATATTCCTAGTAACAGATACAAGAAGAGGAATTAAAAATAAAAAGACCGAAAGCTGTAGTAAGCATGTAGCATATATATTATAGATATATAGATACAGATACAAATAGTTAAATGGGGTGCCCCAGGGGAGACTAGTGATTGATGATGGATAGGATTGATTAGGTATTTACTACTATTAATTAAGCAATATAAGAAACAACCTCGGAATGGTAGGGTTTAGGTACCTGTAAGAACAAGAGGCGCAAAAGTCAATCTGGACGGTGTTACCTAAGCCGATCCCTCCGATACTAAATCCAGATGCACCTTTCTGCTTGATTAATAATATTAAATATTATACATGTAATCAATCAGTCAAATCAGATCACAGAAAATAGAATTTGGAATTAACATCAAATAAAACTACGCAGACCGGTGTAGTAGGGAAGTCGAGAGGTTGTTGGATGGACGACGGGGTTTGATGATGATGATGAGCAGTAGATGAAGATGAAAATGAAGAAGGAGGCGCTAAGAAGAAGAGATTGAAAACATCGGAACAGAAGAGAAACAGCGGTAACCCTACCAGAAGCATCTGAGTTGCTCTTGCATCCATCGTCCCCAACAAAATTTCTATCTCCAACAAAATAAAAGTAACAACTCAACCAAAGTTTTAATACCAATTTCTAAATTTTCTTACTGTATTATTATTTACTTCGAATTCCGATACGACCCGAAACACGATCCGAGACCGATTCGAAAAATTTCAGGTTGAGTCAGGATTTTTGACCCATTGACCCACCAACCTAACCTGAATTGCCACCCCTAAAGTGGACGTCCCTGTATTATGTCTAACATTACCCCGATCGTCCTTTTTAAATGTTGATTTTTACAAGACATCTTTGTCTTTAGTATTTCGTTCACGAAATGTCCTTTAACCTCAGAGATGTCTAGAACGTTGTCACGGTATGAGAGGACACTGTCGTACAATACTCCCGAACCATAATTTGACAAAATACCATCCACAGTATGTGCTTTCATCAGCTTTGCGGTGTGATAGTAAAATATACTCTCTCTTTCCCACTACAAGTGTTCACTTTCATGTTTCAACTAATCGAAATAGGCTTTACTGAATAGATTTGTTATTTGATTAGTGAAAGGTGTAATTGGCGAAGAATCCTAAAACTGTGTGCAAAGTCAAAGTGGACGCTTTGACTTGGACGGACGAAGAATTATTTGGTTTCTCTCTAGAGTAAATTACATGAATCGTCCTTTATGTTTGGTCAAAATTTTATTGACAGTTCTTTACAAAGTTTAATTACACCAACCATTCTTTATTTAAAATTTTGTTACGCAAATAGTCCTTTAGACTAACGACCGTTAACTATTCGTTAAAAAGGACTGTGTGTGATATCTTTTTTCTTTCACGATAAAAAATATTTATAAAATCTAAAATATATATACATACATTATTGGGTGCACCGATATCATTTTCATAATTCTCATTTTACTTAGCAAATTTATCATCAAATTCAGACATCTTCTCCAATTAAAAATCGATGTTATAGTGTACCACCCAAATCAACCACCATCTTTCACCAACCGGTAACCCTCCATCACAGAGTCATCTTATCTATCTTATATGCCCACGACTTTGGTAGTCGCCGTCATTTTTTTTCCATATTCATTCCTTACTCGAAAATATCTCGGACAAAAACCCTAACTTTAAAGTATAATAACGTCGAAAAATGTAAACCAACTATGTGACTAATACTCTATAAGCCACAAATGTATGTTTGAGTGGTGATAGATAGTAGTGGACTTTAAATTTGATGTTTATGAGAAAGGCATTAAATTTGTGACAATCCCATTTAAGTGAATTGGGGAAGCTGAAAACGATGTTTTGTACACTTAATGTGACTACACATATTTTGGATTTTATAACTTACAACTTACTCGAAGGAAAATAAAAATTTAAAGGAAAAAAGTTTCACATATGGTCCATTTCAATGAATAGTTAACGATCGTTAGTCTATATGACTATTTATCTTGCAAGTGTCAAAATAAAGGTCAATTGGTGTAATTAAATTTTGTAAAGGGCCGTCAATGAAATTTGAGTACAACATAAAGGACGATTTATGTGATTTTCTCTTCTCTCTATAAAAGGTTTTGTTTGTCGTGTCACATAATACTCAAAAATGACAAATCTTTATGTCAATAATTATTTACTAGTTTTTCTACCCATACACTACACGATAAAAGTTTGAAAGAGACTGTATTTTTATGTATAATACGATTTTTTTAAGTAATTTATATAAAAAGGATTCCGTATAAGACATAAACTTGAGATAAAATCATAACTACGTTGATTTTAGAACTATAGAGGGATTAAATTTTAGAAAAGTAATTATTATTATTATTATAAAAAAATAAACTAAAAGAGTTTAATTATGGGTTAGGCTATTCATACACCATTAATAAGCTATCTATGTTGAACCACAATCGTCACACAAGCATATGGATATATAATCGATAACTGTATTCTGAATTGTTGGTTACATTTGTTGTTCAATCGCCACACATATATATACTACATAGACCGGTACTACCAATAGATGTGTCACTTCAAACTAACACAACTTTTCTAACTGACACACATATGAATCGGTTTAGGCCTACGGGTGTTTTGGTTCACTAATCAACACATCGTTCCTTACAAAACCAATTCCTAACCGACTCTAACTAATGGCCATACATATGGGCCTTTATTTGAACAGGACTTGTTGGCCTAAGGCCCAAGTCTTTTACCCATATTATACTATAACGTATTTACATTAGACACATAATACATACTTATTGAATTTGTCATTATTTTTCAACATTCTCCCCTAATGACAAAATCAGTAATTCCTTGTTCTTCATTTGATGTGTCTTCACAGCAATGTAGGTTCTTCGTCGCTTTGATAAATGAGATGTGTTTCTCGCTTCTTGTCTTTCTCCTTCCATTTGGTGCATTCGTATGCAAAGTGACCGAATTCACCACATTCATAGCATCTCATTCCATTCTTGTTTTGTTCTCGACTTGTACCTCTTCCACGTCCTCTTTCTTCTTTACTGAAGTTTCTTCCTCGACCCCTACCATGGCTTTGATTACTTGAACTTGTCATTAGAAATTTGTTTTGGTAATCTCCTTCTGGTTCATATTGACTTTTGAGGCGTTCTTCAAAAGCTATTATTCTTCCTGTTGCTTCTTCAAATGACATTTTATCAACTTCCAAATATTGCTCGATGGATGCCACAATCGGTAGAAACTTCTTTGGAACGGAGTTCAGCAATTTTCTTACAAGTATTTTATCTTTAAGATTCGAACCAAGACCTTTAAACTTGCCTCTTATGCTTCCTAATTTTCCGGCAAAGTCGTTGACGGTTTCGTTGTCTTTCATTTTCAAAGTCTCCAATTCGCTTCTTAAAGTTTGCAGGCGTGCTTTCTAAAATCGGTATTCTCCTATATATCGTACTTTAATTGATTCTCATACTTCCTTCGCATTTGAGCATTGTGCAACTTGCATTAGAATATCTTGAGGCAAAGTTGTTAGAATCAATGCTTTTGTTGTATGCATCTTCCTTTCATCTACTTCTTTCTTTCCATCTCCTCCTTCTTTTCCAACTTCTTCTTGTGTTGCTTCAAGTGTTTCCCAAAGATCATATGTCTTCAATATTGTCTCCATCATAATTGTCAATGTGGTGTAGTTTGATTCATTCAGTTTCAGGCATTGAAGTGCTACATTCTGGTCGCGCATTGGTGTAGATGTTTTTCCTCCTATCTTCATACTTTCTTGCTTTCTTTATTGCTTTCTTGTGATTACCAAACGTGATCAATCTTACTTCTTACTTTCTTTCTTCTTATCGTATGATCAAATTCTTACTTTCTTTGAAACACTAAGGTTTCTCTTACTATGAAACGTTATGGTTTCTGAAAACACTAGGTTTTCTCTTATTTTCTTACTTTGAAACACTAGAGTTGTTTTCTTACTTACTTACTTGGAAACGCTAAGGTTTCCAACAACACTAGGTTTATGTCTTACTTTCTTACTTAGACAATCGTCCGATCATGGTTGTCTTCTTCGTACTCGTACTGAACTTACTCCGTTTAGGTGTTGCCCGTTTTTTTGCAACTCCTCGGTTTTCTTACTTTCTTACTTGTTATGTGAACCACAATGGTTCGATTTCTTACTTGCTATTTTGTATTTTTAATTTAAAATGAAAGAGTTTTCTTAGATAAAAAAAGAGTAAAAAACTTGGTTTTTCTTTCTTACTTCAATTGATTTTGGGATTATATTATTTATTTTCTAGTCAATAAGTAAATTGAGATTGAAAAGAAAATTAAACAATTGCTTAAATCCCACTTTCCTAATTCTTTCCTTTTTCAATGAGAATATCAATACCGTCCACTTCTTTTCCCCTTTTATCCTTCCTAAATCCTTTCTAATTTCAGATTATACCAAAAGAAAAAAAACAGAATACCAAAACGTTCCTTCCCTTTTTGGAATCGGGTGGTGTGATTATCAAAGAAAGAAATCGTTCCTCCTTTCTTTGTTCTTCAATTGATGTTGCGGTGCTTCTTCAACCAATTCCTTCTCGATTTGGGTAACCACAATCGGTGGTTTCAATATACCGGTTGTCTTCTCCGGTTCCGTTTCTTCTTCACTCGGCGATTCTCAGGTATCCTTCTTCCTTCTTGCTTGATTAAGAATGAATCACACCCGCTACTTTCTTTCTTTTCGTTCTTGCGGTTGAGTCTTCCAGAATCGGTCTTGCTCTGATACCACTGTTGAACCACAATCGTCACACAAGCATATAGATATATAATCGATAACTGTATTCTGAATTGTTGGTTACATTTGTTGTTCAATAGCTACACATATATATACTACATAGACCGGTACTACCAATAGATGTGTCCTTTCAAACTAACACAACTTTTCTAACTGACACACATAGGAATCGGTTTAGGCCTACGGGTGTGTTGGTTCACTAATCAACACATCGTTCCCTACAAAACCAATTCCTAACCGACTCTAACTAATGACCATACATATGGGCCTTTATTTGAACAGGACTTGTTGGCCTAAGGCCCAAGTCTTTGACCCATATTATACTATAATGTATTTACATTAGACACATAATACATACTTACTGAATTTGTCATTATTTTTCAACATTCTATACACCACTAGGTAATTGTTAACCCTTTAACTTTAATTCATATAAATAAAAACCAACCAATTAATTTAAACTAAATTACAACCACCCCAATCTCCCAACCTCACACCATAGCAAGACAACGATTGCCAGCCACAAAGCAGGAACTGACGTCGAAAAAAGAAACAATGGCGGCAATAACATCATTGGAATTTTTTTTAACCATTTGCTGTGATACTGTCGACATGAGGTACCCTACTTTAGGGTTTTTAAAAAGCAAATACAAGGGGAGGAATGAGAACAAGAGGAAAGAGACTTGGTTTTGGTTTTCACTTTTTGTAAATTAAAGTAAAGATTGTCTTGGAATGGTAAAAATACAAAAAGAAAATGTCAGATAATAAAATCTAGTGTATGGATAGTAATACCCTTAATTATTGAATTGAAATCATGTTGGGGGGAGATGCAATACTACCTTTACAACCTAATCCAGAAGTTGATCATTTTCTGATAATCCTAATCTATGTGATACTCTGCTTTAGTTAGATTCCGTTGATCCATCGACCTTTAAATAATTAGCAAGTTCATATTCATGAGAAGTCCCGATGATCATTCGAACAAATATAGACACTTAGATAGCACACATCGAAGAAAAGGAGATCAATGGAGGAAACCAAATGACTTTTGAGTGTGTTTGGCAACAACCCAGCTCCAAGATTGCGGTTTGGAATTCTGGTGGCCGGGGATTGTTTTATAAGCTAGTTTAAAAGATATACTCCCTCCGTCCTATTACAAGTGTCCACTTTCATGTTTCAACCAATCCAAAGAGACTTTAGTGGGTAGATATATTATTTGAATGGTGAATAGTGTAGTTAGTGGATAATCATAAAACTGTGCGCAAAATTAAAACAAACACTTTAAATGGACTAGAGGGAGTATCAAAATTAAAATCTCAATCTCCTATAATCTCAAGGATCCTTATGCCAAACACACCCTTTGAAAGCATTCGGAATAGTAGCTTTTAGTTTTTAGGTTAAATGCGCGCAAATATAATAAACTATATTCATTGTATGTATCAAACTATTCAAAACTTCCATCATATGTCACGAACTTATTATTTCTTTACATTGTACGTATTTTGGTCAAGTTAACAGTTATAATGGATGTCACGTGATAGCTTATATAATTGCCACGCGGAAAAAGTATCATAAATGAAATTACAAGTTAGTTACATGCAATAAATTATTAGACCATAACTTTTGATGCACGCATCGATCAAACTCAAATTTTGTTTTCCTGATTGGAATTCTGATATGTCAATTTGTTGTGAGCAAGGGGAAAGCTTTCTTGGAGGAGTTTTTTTGGTCATAAACAGAGTCACAATCTTCCTTCTGAGTTGTGCGGATTATATTTTCTTCGGCCTAAATCTTTGCTTTCACTGATGCATCACATAGTCGAAAACAAGTCAACAAAGTTTTAAATGGAGAAATCACAAATTTGATCCTTTGACCAAACCCATTCAACAAAATAATCCATTGACCAAACTTTTTAACAAATTAATCTACCTTTTCGCGTTATAGTACACGAGCACGGCGTGAATTTAATAAGACAAACTTACAAAACTGATTATTTCAAAAATTGGTGGGTCAAAACCATGTCAGGGTGGACCCGGCGTGAAAAGGAGAAGGAAAAAAATAAAAAAAGACGTGTCTGTGAGAGAGAAAGAACAAAAGGGAGCGCGAGTGAAAAAAAAAATAAAGGCGCGAGAGGAGAGAATTTTTTTTAAATATATTATATTATTCCTATTTAATTAACGTAGTATTCCGTTTTTCTTTGATAACTTTTTACATACAATGTATAAAATAATTTCGAATTCGACTAAAAAATGTTTTCGTTAAATATATAACATATGACGATAAAATTTATGTCGAAATGTAGATAAAATTACACCGATCATGAATATATATTCGAAATTATTTTATACATTGTATATAAAAAGTTATCAAAGAAAAACGAAATACTACGTTAATTAAATAGGAATAATATAATATATTAATTTTTTTCTCTCTCCTCTCACGTCTCGCGTCACTATTATGTTTTTTTATTTTTTTTATATTTTGATTTTGCTCACTCACGCTCCCTTTTGTTTTTTCTCTCCCTTTTGTTTTTTCTCTCTTACAGATGCGCTTTTTTTTTGTTTTTTTCCTTCTCCTTTTCACGCCGAGTCCACCCTGACATGATTTTGACCCACCAATTTTTGAAATAATCAGTTTTGTAAGTTTGTCTTATTAAATTCGCGCTGTGCTCGTGTACTATAGCGTGAAAAGGTGGATTAATTTGTTAAAAAGTTTGGTCAATGGATTATTTTGTTGAATTGATTTGGTCAAAAAATCAAATTTGTGATTTTCCCGTTTTAAATTATGCCCACTACTTACTATATATTAGGAATTAGGCCAAAGGCAGGCATCTTTAATTGTAGAAAACTAAAAATAACTCGTTTGTTATTTCACTTAAAAGTTGTGGTATCCTCTCACCTTAAGAGAATTCTCTTATTTTTGAAAAAGTTTTGATATTTACACAGGGAGAATTGTTTCATCCACAGGGAGTTTGTGGCAAAATCATTGCCCTTTTTGAAAGGTATGATTAGGAGCTATGGGCCTATGGCTACTAACAAGGAACACACTAAGATTACCGACAAGTTGCACCATTTGGAGGTTGTTATGACCAAGCTTTCTGAAGTGATTCTTCTTTGTGGCAAGGCTGATACCAACAACAACTGGAAAAAAGAATCTAAATATGGATGGAAGCCAATGTTTTCGTCTAAAAAGTCCTAGGTGATGATCCTACCGAGTAGTTCACAAAGGTGGATCAGTTCTTTATATCATGACACACCGACAACATCACGCAAGGTGCACCATCTTACCATTTGCTAGGTGAAGCTAACCAATGGTGGCGGTGGTTATGTAGGGCCTATGATGCGGAAAAGAAGAAAATCGCATGGCAGATTTTCGTTGACAAATTTTGGTCTCGGTTGGGTCCAACATATTGTGAGAACTTTGATTAGTCTCTTTTCAAAATCCAAACAACCGGCTCACTACGAGACTATCAAAAAGGAGTTTGAGAGGTTGGAAAATCGAGTCCAAGGATGACCCAAAATGCACTTATTCGCACTAAACCCTAAACCTGAAAGCTTCTATAAGCTTTGCCAGGATGAGGGATGAGCAGTTATCTAGAAGACAGGAGCGAGCTACTCAACCCATCACAGAGCTAGCTATGTTCGTTACCCCAACACAACATTTAAGAAGCTCACATGGGATGATATGTAAAAGGAGAGGACTCAAGGTATGTGTTTTCATTGCAATGAGAAGTTCACCACAGAGACACAAGTGCAAGGGGTCTTAGTTGTTGCAGAGTGAAGTTAATGGGTCAGATGATGAATGTGTGAGGCCTATGATTATCGTCCAAAACCTTAAGGACAAGGCCAGAGTACAAGGTGAGGGTCATGATGCATCACCTATGATGTGCATTAGTGCATGAGAAGAAGTCAGAGGAGTTTTAAATTACACCCGCTAGTTACTAACTATTAAAAAAAGTGTTCATTATTTGTTTTTAATTTTTTATCTTTGTTAGTATGCCACTATCTTTTCTACCTATTTCTTAGAAAGGTGATATTAGAACTAGGCCAAAAGTAGTTACCTTTAACTTTTATATAAACTTGTTTGATAAATGAATGAGGCAGAAATAAATATCTTTGAGTGACTCTCTTGTCATCAAGGTCATCTTCAGCATAGATCATATTCACCCCTCCACCTATCAATTGGAATGAATTTGCAATTGATATAGCTGTATTCATAAGAAATCCCATCCATGCATGTTTCGATACCTTGTTTTTCCATTTAACCGGGTAGAGCCTTGGTTCGCCAGTTTTTGAACCAGCCAAGTCAACCAGTTTACATACAACCGTTGAAATATATTTATAAAACCAGGAAAACCCATTTAATAGTTCAGGGAGTTTGATGGTGGCAGATGGGTGGAGGAGAGATGGGGCTTGATGTCAGGAGGTTTTAAGCATTTGAGTACACCTTAAGAAACTTTCGACTAGTTTGACCCATTTGATTCGTTTCCTAAGTAATTTAATCAACTTTACCTGTTTGGATCTAGAGAAATACAACTCGAACAAATGCATATAATTGGATAAACTCTTGCCTACACACAAACCAAACCATTGGGTGTTTGTTTTTTCACCCATCCATCCATACACAACTTTCACCCAACCAATGATTTCTTGGAAATAATTTGTTTTTGAAATAAGCATAAAAAACAGCACAATCAATTTCCACTTGATAAAAAAACGCAATATAGCAAAAGACAAATATGTGTATATATCTAGATAAATCTTCTTCACGGTATAGTAAACAAAATAGAATTGAACAGCAGCAGCTATTTAGTAGTAACATTCTAGAGTTGATAAGCAAATTGACTTAATAACAAAACAAAACAAAGCATAGATGAAACCCGGATTAAGAATTTCTAGACACGAGCTGCTGCAGCTGGTGCGGCGGAAGCAGCTGCATTGGAGGCGGCACCACTAAGGAAGGAAAGGAAACCAGTAGAAGCAGCAGGGTCCTGTTCATCAAGGAAGAGATCCTCTGGAGTCCTGAAAGCACCATGTGCAGATACAACAGCCGTTCCAAGAAGCAACGCAGATATCAGCACAGATCCAACACTTGTTAGAAATATGACAACGATGCTGGATACGATCAACAGCCCTAGGGTTTCACGCTCTGAAAACGTACGCCCCAATATCACCAACGGCGGATCTGACGGACGGAACAGGTAGAGGAACAACCATGCCGCCAGAAGACCGACGAGGGTGATTAGAGAGAAAGGATTGGTCAAAAGAGAGAAACCGAGAACGGCGGCGACGATGGTGATATAGTTGACTCGGAAGTAGGAGTAATTCTTACGGATCCTGCCAGCTGCATCAGTAATTGAATCGGGTTTAGAAAAGGCCGAACGATCGACGAGTTCAGACCACGGACGGCGACTAGAGAGACCAGATCTCACGTTTTCAGTTATATTGTTGATGAATGCACGAAACGCAGGGGTTGCCACCGGAGCATCACCGAGGTTTTGTTGTTGATTTGAGATGGGAAGGATCGCCGCTTGTGATGAACCCATTCCTTCGATTCGATTTCGATCTTAGATTTAATAATTTTGATTCTTGCTTGTAAGCGAAGGAGGATTCAAAGTAAATCTTGAAAGAGGGATTGGGATTGGGATTGGAATTGGATTGGACTGGACGAGGTTTATTTATGCGTCGGTGGAGATCTTAGAGCATCACAATGCATCCGCAATGCTAAACCTTTTGAAAGGGTTTTTTTTATGACAAAATTTTTAATCACTAGTATTTGTTGAACAAAAAGCTTTTTACTTTAATGTATTTAGTCTTTGAAAAGCTTATTTATAAAGAAATCATACACACATGTAATAGCTTAATTTGACAAATCTTAATGGGATTGAGCTTTTAAATGAATTTTTGTATAAGAAAAAACCTTCAATCGAAGATGCTCTTATTTCAACAATTATATCAAAAGGGTTGTTGTACGACACGTTTTATCCCTTGTCACTTTCAAAGATAAAAATACGAATCTGATCCGCATCTATACTATAGGGACCATTCATGCAATTTACTCTAAAAAATTAATTAAATTTTGCTAACAATAGCCCTTAGAGCATTCTCAATGTAAAAAAACTTTCAAAAGTTTTTTTATAATTCATCTCACTTATTTTATAAAAAACTTTACAAAAAAGCTTTTACTCCAATGTTAAAAAGCTTTTGAAAAGCTTTATTGAATACAAGAAGGGGACTAATATGAAAATATTATAGCAAAGAATATCAAAAAAGCTTTTCAACAAAAGCTTGAGAAATCTCAACCTTTTGGTTAATAAAGCTTTTGCTCCAATGAAGAAAAAGGTTTTCAAAAACTTTTTTGCATAAAAAAGCTTTAAAAAAAACCTTCATTGAAGATGCTCTTGAGGTTATAGTTAACAACTATAACTCAAATAAAGTCATCATTCAAATTACTAATTTTATTAAACATTAGCACATGAATGTTTATTAATTGGTTGTGTGTGAGAAATACCAGGAAGTATCTATAACAAGAATATTATTCTTTGGTGGTGGGAGAGATTAATTAGGAACTGGTTAATGTTTTGTTCTAATATTAGTATCTTTTAAGACAACACAAAGTAGTTAGTTGTTAAGTATAACCCTTAAGGCTATTGTTAACATTTTCTAAATTTGATTAAATTAAATATCAAGGGTGAAGTTCAAATGAGAATGAATTTTTTTGTAAAAATTGAGGAACTAACCCCAACGCGTCACGTGTTACAAAACTCATTTTCCCTATACGTTTTTTAAACTTAAATATCTTCCAAACGGTAAATCGAAAAATTATAAAAATTGCACCTTAAAAATCAGCATTTTATCCTCTTCGATTTGTCATCTCACAAGAAGGGGCGGAGCTAGGGGGCATGGGGGTACTCGCCCCCCCCTAAAAATCTAGAATTGTGGAAAAAACAAAATTTTTTAAGATTATTAGTGACAGTTTTGGAGTTTTGCCCCCTAAAATGATAAAGAAATTTTTTTTTTACCCCTTATACGAAATATCCTAGCACCACCCCTACTCGTATACTTTCGACGAATTTATTTACCATAAACAGGTGATAGATGTAATCATTTGAAACCAAACAAAAATTGTAAGCAAATCTCCAATCAATAAAATACATGTTCTACAAATCCTCTCTTTCAAATATCCTTTCAACCTCTTTCACTAAAACCTATTAATCACATCAAGCCTATAAAGCACAAAGAGCTAACCATATTCTTCATCATCATCATAACCACATACAGATTTTCATCACCATAAAAAAAAATCAACCAGATTTTCAATTTTCATATATCTTTCTAGTTTTTCTTTCATTATGATTTTAGAGCAAACAAACATCTACATTGATGAACCCGTCCATTTTAAATTGGGGAATCTTTAGTCAGATCTAAATCAAACATAAGTAACATTTGAAATAAGTCAACATCATAAAATGAAGGAAATCGAACAAGATCTCAGTTTCTAAAATTTAGGTTTCCGGCAAGTTCTCGTCAATGATTGAGCTTAGCAGTCGCTACAAGAGGTTTCCGGCGAGTTCCTGATTCCAGCAAGTTCCCATTCGAATTTCACCACTAGTGTTCAGTTCGGTAACACGACAGTGCCGCGATTCAGTAAGGAGGTGGCGGTTTGATGTTCATTTTTATGGTAAATAGTGATGATTTGTTGAAGATCATGTATTTTTATGTGTGTGACACGTGGCAATGACATGTCAAACAGTTTTAAATGATTGCAAGCTAAGAATGGGTATGTTAGTGACAATACACAATTTTGACACAATTTCGAAAAGTATGTTGTTGACATCACAGTTTTGAAGAGTATGTTATTGACATTGACAATAAAAAGGATATGTTGGTTACAAAGAACAAAAAGAAAAGTGTGTTCACGATTCATTCCATAAACCATAATATAAAAATAGTGAAACACTCTATTCCATAAAATAATAACAACAATAATAATAAATGTTCAAATGAGTACATTAATTTTTGATAAGAATGGAAAAATTAATAGGAATACGTCACATGTCACTTTTTTCTCTCCTCCACGTTTTTGAAAATTAAATATCTCTAAAACTGTAAGTCAAAAAATTACAAAAATTGCATCATAATAATCAACGTTTTATTCTCTTCGATTAGAGATGTGACAATGTATACTTTCGACGAACTTTTCTTTTCTTCTCATTTTTTGGTGAGTTTTGAAAACGAGTAACACATGTGTTAGAAGCTGGTAACATATGTGTTACAGCGAGTAACAGCGAGTAACACATGTGTTACCGGCGTGTAACACATGTGTTTTCAGTGTTACAGCGAGTAACACATGTGTTAAAAGCGACTAATACATCTGATACCAGCTAGTAACACATGTGTTACTAATTTTGTAAATTCAAAAAAGAAGTCGTCGAAAGTATACCTTATGAGATGGCAAATCAAAGAGGAAAAAAATGCTGATTTTTATGGTGCAAGTTTTATGATTTTTCGACTTATCATTTGAGAGATATTTAAGTTTAAAAAGCGTAGGGAAAATGAATTTTGTAACATATAGCACGTTTTGGTTGGTTCCTCAATTCTCACAAAAAATCCCATGTCATTTAAACCTCACCCTAAACTAAAAGTTCAAATGAGTACAACATTTTTGAGTGATAATGGAGGAACTAATAGAAATGTGACATGTATCATTAACCTCACTTTCCTCTACATTTTAAAAAATTAAATATCTCTCAAACGGTAAGTCAAAAAATCACAAAAATTGCACCATAATAATCAGTGTTTAATTCTCTTCGATTAGAGATGTGACAAGGTATACTTTCGATGAACTTTTTTTTCGTTGGGTTTTAAAAATGGGTAATACATATGGTACCGGTGGGTAACACATGTGATAACGACGGATAACACATGTGGTACCGGGTAGTAACACAGGTGGTACCTGTAACACCCCAAAATTTGTAAGTGATGATTTTATTTAATGTGTTGTTGAATGATATTATAAATATGTATTTGTATTAAATATAATTAATTAGTTTGGGGTTGGAAGTATAATTGAGAAACATCTTTAGGGGTTAAGATGCAAATTGAAAGTATTAAAGGGATTACACTTGTTAAATGAAGAGGTTAGGGAACTAAGGAATAAACTTTAATAAATATATACTCCTTAATACACAAATTTGGAAGCATGGAGAACAAATAAAAAAAATGTGTGAAAGGTGGGGTGGGTTGGTCCATACGGTTTGAGAAAGAGGGAGGAGGAGTTCAAAATTTTAGCTAAACTTTTAAAGAATTAAACTTCCAAACACCATCAATCCTCTAAATTTGTTGCTAGTTGCATTATAACATGAACCCCAAGTTGAGTTTTTGAGGAAAAAGGGGGTTTTTGTGTGTAGGAAGATTGTATTATTATTATTATTATTAAGTTATAAATGAGTTATTATGATAATTATATGAAGTTAGTAAACAAAGTTATTTGATTGTTCTTCAACTTTTGATTTTGATTATAGTTATTAGGGTCAAGATTATATATATGAAATTAATAGTTGAATAATTGTTCTTTGATGCTATAAGATGTTATATGGTGATTATATGAAGTATCTTGACTATTAGTTACAGTAGAATTTGGGTTAGATGATGTTTGAGATTTTGAGTTCGTGTTTGAGTTATGCAGAACTGCAGTTCTGGTCGAGCAATGAATTGCGACGCGATTTTATACAATAGCGACTCAAGGGTACCAAGATCGCGACGTGATTCTTGGTAGTTGCGACGCGATTCAGTTGATATCAGCAGTCTAGTTTCTGACCAAATAGTATGTTATACTAATGATGTGGAACCGATATCTTAACCAAATATATACTTTATATGATACTAGAATTGGAATTAGTTAATAAGATAAGTAATGAAAGTGGTTATTAGCAAATGGTTATGAATGCTACATGTAATTGAGTTATTATTGTTATGAGATTTGAATTATATGTATTAATATGTGAATAGCAAACACATCATCATATTGATAACTTATAAACTTGTTTAGTAAAGATGAGTACTTAGTGAATTAATAAGAATATGAGATTTAATATAATGTGGTGACTCATTATAGTTAAGTACTTATGAGATTTAAGTTACATAAGTTGAAACATGTAACGCTTATCTATTTGATGTTATATATTGAAATATAATATGAGTTAATTACTATGAATGAGTTACTGACTCATTATTTGTTATATTCTCAGATCAACAGAAAACTCAGTAATATTAGACTTTTGAGTGGACATTGGGTATCGGTGAGTGGACTTGTACTTGCAGTGTAATTCAGTTGTAACATGTTTGGTTACATTGAATAAAACGTAGATTTATATTGATAGACTGTTAATGGATTTGATTTCCATGATAGTTTGTAATATGTGATTATTTGATACTTGGTCTTCAGACTATATGTGATATTAGGGGTCAACTGCGGTTGGGCTTGATTGCTATAGGTTAGTCAACATGCGATTGGTGATTATTCGTTGTGAATTAGATTTCAGGTTGACTAAAGATAGCAATGAGCTATCGGTAATACCACTGTGATGGCCTGTAGTTGGTTATAAGTGTTGCTTGGAGGGCCACCGCGGATTGAGGGCGCCTCAAGGACCACCGATCCTCTGTGTTGATTTCGTGTTTACGTATTATTTGCTGTAAGAAGATTTTGTTATGCTAAGTTAGACTATTAGAACAAGTCTATTCACTTAGCTTCGTGCTAGTCCCCCACACTACTTCTTGCAGGTTATATTATGATATTATGGGGGGAGCAAGAAGTGTTGATTTAGATGAAATGTTTGACAACCTGCGTGCACTCTGATATTTATTTTGGATGTGTCCATATTGTGTCTTGAAATTACATAACACCCAATTTAATATTTTATGGTTTTGGAATATTATGACCTTATGTATTATTTGTGATGTAGTTAACAATGTTTGTCATAACCTACGCTTCCAATGTATTATTAAAAAAAATTGATTCTAAATATGGGGTGTTAAAAGTTGATATCAGAGCATAGGTTTGGGTGAATTGGACATTGTAAGATGTTCAATCCCAACCCTAGATTTGTGTCAAGTCAAACATTCCAGGGTGTGGGATTAGTTGTATGAAAAATTGGTTTATAGGATATGTACTAACACATAACAAGATTCGAGATTGTTATTTTGATTTCAGAGACGGAGGAACATGAGTAACCGACTTGTACTCTCAATGATTCCTCTATCCTTGTTGGCAAAAGAATATCAGGTAATTCTCGATAAGCCTGTTGAATTTAAATTGACTTTAATTGCTTACTTTGCTATGATTATTATGATTAGTAGTAAAGTAAATTGAGTCAGACTGATATGATTCCCCAGTTATGAGTCATTGATGATTATTACATGTAAATGTGATGATAGGAATATTAAATGAGGCGTTTAGTGTTATGAGTAATTCTGAATGAACTTGAAATTACAAAATAAGTGTTGAACTGTGTAGACACATTGTTGACTAAGGTGTAACAGTGGTACTGTTTAAATTTAAAGGTGTCTACAATATTAAAATAAAGTATAAAATCAATTGTATGATTATGATATAATAAATGTGAGGAGTGATTATAGATTCTTGCTAATGGATTATTTGGCATTTGATTAAAGTGGAATTGCTACCTCGGAAGAATTTGTAGCTAAGAAATATGTTTTGCCTAAGGTTACAATTGAATGAAATAAATATGGATATATTTATGAAATTGCAGATTATTATGTGATTATATATGATTAAGGAAGAGGTGTGTCTTCCTGGTCAAATGAAATCCAGTAAATAGTATATAAACATCAAAATAATGACGTAAATAATGACATGATTTAAATGTCAGTAATATGTAATAAGTGATTAGTTGCTATGTGAATTGAGGCATGTGGGTATGCCGAAAAAATGATACGTAAATGTTGAAAATAATGACATGATCTGATATATTATTAGTATATGTAGTTAGCTGTTATGGGAACCGTGACAACTAGGTTTGCTTAAAGCATGTTGTTAATTGATTAAGGGGATATTATAAAAAAATAATTATAATTGAATACGTGTTTGGAATTACACGTGCTATCATTAGGGCATTGGTGATTGATACCGTGCCATACGATGAAATTATAATAATGGATTGATATGTGTTTAGAGTTTCAGATAAAAGAAAAGAAAAGAAAAGATAATGACTTATGTCAGTTGTTGAATTGATATTCGGTATAAATAGATACATACTAAAAGATGTTATGTGTATATGTGAAATAGATTGCATATGTAAATTTGATTATATATGTAGTGAGTTAAGTTTATATATGTATCTATTGTTAAGAAGTCGTTAAGCGTGTTCTAAGTGCTTTTGAACCATAATGTTATGTGATACATGTTTTAATGAAAGAAATCACATTGGTGATTTATGATATGAAGTAGCCTGACAACGAAAGTGTGAAAAATATAATCTAGCAACGCCTGATTATCGTTGTTATATTATGCTATGTTATATGAACTTGCTGAGGTTACCAAATATCAAAGGGATTTAATGTGATTGTGGTAATTAGGTAATAAAATTGAGCTAAACTAACTTACTTGATTCAATGTGAAAGAAGTTAATTGGTAGGATTGGGATACTTAGTGAGTTTAAAGATGCAAGTGCATATGACACTTGTCATTGTTAAAAGTTATGATTATATATATATATATATATATATATATATATATATATATATATAGTAATGGGATCTAAAAAGAAGAAAAATTATGTGGAGAGAGAGAAAAGCAATATGATTCAGTATTTTTATTACTATGATTCATTTTTTTTATTATTATAATTTATGTAATAAAAAATTGAATCATAGTAATAAAATACTGAATCAATATTGTTTCTCCCTCTTCTCCACCTAAATATCCTTCTCCCTTGATCCTAATCCTATATATATATATATATATATATATATATATATATATATATATATATATATGTGACATCCATCAAAATCTCAGGTTATTACCGTGCTCGAATCTTAAATTTACAGCATTCATTCAATTCTAGTGAAACTAAGGTTATGACTTTTTAGGTTTACTAAAGCCATAGAACGATTTAGAGATTGCTTAGTAAACCATAAGTTCTTTTAGACATGTTAAATTAGGTTACTAAGTGCCAAATTAAACAAAGAAAATTTATCTCCTTATGCTTTAACAAAATCCTTATCGAATCGCAAACCGAAATTCCCGTGACTCGACAATGTAAACTTAATCGGATAAATAACTCATGAACATCAAACTTAGACAATTCAATGATTAAAAATCCATATCAAGAACTTAGAAAATAAAATCTTATAACTTAAATATTAATCACCAAATCATCACAAATAAACCTTATATTATATAATACTTATACCAAATTAATACCTAACTTTAAACTACACTTAATAGACATAATTTAACAAAAACAAAAGTAATTAATGGTAATTAAGACCACAACAAAAAAAAATCGGCCAGCCTTTTTTTATTTATTTCTCATTTCAAATTTTAATTTAATTTAACCTACTCATTCATTACTCTTTTTATTTTTTCAAAACACTTACTTCACTCTCCTCATTTCTCTCTCAAAAACACACACAAACTCTCTCATTTTCCTCTCTAATTTCCAGCCCATTTTCAAAGAAAAATCCAGAGATTAAAGGTGTGTTTAAGCAATTTCAAGAACACAAAGGTAAACTAGAACACTAACACTTGTAAGTTTTCACTTTCTTGCACTTCTACTTCATAAAACTCGGATTTTATGCCTTCTATATGGTTAAAATCCTCATAAAATGCTTGATGTTTGTAGGTTATACCTCTACACATCAATATGTGTTAAAAAGAGAGGATAACCCATGATCAAACTGAAAATCGAGTGAAAAATCGTGTTATTGTTTGTAATCTTGTTAGATCTTGTTTATCTTTGTATAAAAAGCTTGTTTATATGTTAATAATCATCTCTAACACATCAAGGATGTATTCAACACCTTGTATGTGTTAGAACATAGATTTAAAGGTCAAAGGATCAAGAACCACTTTTATTTAATGCTTAATGTTTTTCATTTTGAAGAAAACATCATTTTGAGGCATGTTTAGTTGCTGTCCAGAAAGTTTCATCTACTTCAATGATTTTTATAAAAATAATTGTTGATACATGTTAGAGTGTCTGTCAGTTAGTCTAGTCAAAGTTTGTATTTAGAATTAGATTTCCTGACTCCTGCGACGTTGTGCTCAATGTCGCAGGTGCGACGTCAGGTTTTGGGCCTGCGACGTTGTCTACGTCGCATGGGCTTGGACCTGCGACGTTGAGTGTAACGTCGCAGGATCGAGTGTTTAGTATAAAAACATGTTTTGTAATCAGTTTTAGTGTTGGAAAAACGATTTGTGAAAACCCTAAACGCAACTTGTCGAAATTACCTGTAATCCAGTCGATTGTAATCAATAAACAAACGTTTATATTGGTTTACTTGCTTTGCATTTGTTTTATTGATTGTGTGATTGATCAATTGGTGTTTCCGCAACCAATTGATTCGTGTTACTTGATTCAAGATCATCTGGAGGGACTTTCAACTGGTATCAGAGCCACGGGGGCTTGTTTTTGAAGCATAGGATCAAGTTTTATTTTAAACTAACGTTTAATATATTATTTTTCGTGTGGTTGTTTCGTGTTTTCTTGATTACAGGTTAAATATTGCGTTTTCTGGGATATTTTGAAGATTTTGTTCGTTTGTTATTCGTAAAAATCAATAAGTTTTTTTGATTTTTCACGAATTAGGGTTTTTGGGCCGCAGCTGTTTGCGACTTTGCGACGTTGTGCGATTTTTGCGACCTCAACTGCGACGTCGCCTGCGACATCACGGATTTTGACCTAATTTGGTTTTTGCGACATACCGTTGCGACATCGTGCAATTTTGCGACGTTACTCTCTACGTCGTACTTTTGCGACTTCGTATTATTTGCGACGTTATACTTTATGTCGCATCTTTGATTCTTACTTGAATCTATATTCGTTTTGCGACATTACGTACTACGTCGCTTAGACTTTTTGCGATGTTACCCATACTGTCGCAAGTTTCAGTTTACAATTAAGTCAACGATTATAAATGGCCGCTGACAAGAAAGATATTAGAGGGATTCGAGAAATGATAAAACAGGGTAATGATATTGGTTCAAATAATAAACCTCCTCTTTTTACAGCAGATATGGAGTATGCTTATTGGAGGGATAGATTTGAACAATTTGTGGACTTTCACTGTCCGGAATTGTGGGGTCCATTGAAACAAAGATATGAGGCTCCTGTATCTGAAGGAAACTATCGCGGTGTTCCTCCACCAAAATCTTTCACTGCCATGACACCTCAGGAAAAGAAAGATTATCAACTAGAAAGGAAAGCACATTCAGCTATCTGTATGTGTTTGACAAAGGATGTCATGAGATTGTTCAAAACTCATGACATAACCTATGATTTATGGAAAGCGATAGAGACAAGGTGCGGGGGAAATGAAAAATATAAGGAGGCAAAACTGGAATTAATTAAGAAACAGTATGATTTATTTGACTCCTTACCTAATGAGACGACGGCTGGATTGTTTACTCGATACTCACAACTTGTGAGTGAATTGACTGAAGGAGGATATACTCTCACTGCACTGGAGATTAATAAAAAGCTATTGGATGTTTTACCAAGTGCATGGGATGTGAAAGTTCAATTCTTGAAGGAAAATCAAGAATTATCTGGGATGACTTTGGATCAACTTATTGGAGTTCTTCAAGCCCATGCTATGGAATTGAAGAAGAAGGAATGCAAGTCAACTGGATTTGTACAAAATCCTTCACTGTATGGAAGCCAAGTAAATACGGGTAAGAGTTATGGAGGAATGGCATTTATGTCAGATGCGAATTCTTCATCATATTCAGCTGTGGAGACTCATGCGGCGTATGTTTCTGGTACTACCTGCACAAATCAAGGAACCCAACAGCCGGTTTCAGCATCACCAGCAATTCAAGAGCAAGCTGCGATTTATACAGCTTTTATTAGTTCTTATAAGGATTTGGTTACTCAACCAAATACTACATTGGAGATGACCAAAGAAGACTATGCTCAACTGGATGATGATGACTTGGAGCAGATGGATTTGAACTGGAACATAGCGATGATTTCCAGAAGAGTTCAAAAGTTCTTGCAGCGAACGGGCCGAAAAAGTTTGGAAGGAAATGGGAAGTCTGGGTTCGGGTTTGATAAAAGTAAGGTTCGATGCTATAACTGTCAGAACCTTGGTCACTTTGCAAGGGAATGTGAGAAACCTAGGATGCCATCATCAGGTTTTACAAAGCCAGATCCTCCCAAAGCAACTGAGAAAGAAGAAGCAAAATCGTTGGCTGCAGACAATGCCTTGATCGTTTTTGAGCCAACTACTTTTGATTGGAGTGCACAAGCTGAAAAGTTTCAATGTCTAATGGCTCACATCACTCCTGAGGTAACTAATGAACCTGTTGAGCCTTTTAACTGTGTTTCGTGTATTAATCTGACTGAATCCCTTGAGGTCTATCAAAAAGACAATCAAAATTTGCGGAACAAGATAGTTAAGCTTAATGAATCTAATAACTTTTTATTAGAAAATGAAAAACTTTATGAACAACATCTTGAAGCTCATAAATTAGATACCGAAACTTTTAAGGCCAAGGTCTTTAGTCAACAAGACGCAATTAAAAGTTATCTAACTGAGATTGAATTGTTGACTAAAGAATTATCTGATTTAAAAGATGAGTTTGAGAATCATAAAAGTAAAATCTTAAGTTCAACCTCCGCAACTCAAGTCTTTAATGAGATAGTTAGTAAACAGGGACTAGCGGCAAAAAGAAGGAAGGTCTTGGTTATAACCAAGTACCACCTCCTTCTAATGCTGAATATTGTCCCTCAATTGCTAAACAGGGCCTTGAGGAGATTTCAGTCGATTATACCAAGTTATATGGTATTAAGGCCAAAGAAGCCAAGCTTAACAAACTGACAACGGAGAAAACCAAGAGGCAAGAGTATCCATTGCCTCAGTTTGTTAAAGCTGAGTCTCAAGTACATACTAATGAGACTGTTGAGATAGAGGATATTACTGATCAGGAATATCCTGAGTTTAAGAAGGTTGAGGCTATACCTGCGAAACAAATCTTGAAAACTGAACCTATAACAAAGGTTCAAAATAAAAGGGAAAATAAGGTTTTAAATGAGAAACTTCAAAAGTCACCGACAAATGTTTTAAAACATAAGGTGACAAGTGAAAAAGTTCATGTTAATAAAACTTTAGCCTCACCCTCTAAACCAAGACCAGCACTTTCTAAAACATGTACAGCCTGTCCATGTTCTAAAAATGTTGTGTCACATCCTCCAGTAAATCCTCCGTCTCTACAATTTCATGAGACTCGTTCTTGTTTCTATTGTAAGAAACAAGGACATTTGATCCGTGATTGTCCCAAACTTTCTCATCAGCGGTATGGGAGAGATATGCCTAGGACATCTTTCTACAGAAACTCTTTTTCAAAATCACCTCCTAGGCATCACTCTGACTCTCCCAAGCCTGCTAAGAAATTCGTTAGTGTTGGGCAAAATATTTTGTTAAAACCAAAGCCCAACACTATTTCAAAGCCAAATCCAGAACCATCAAAGGTTTGGAAGTTAAAAGAGTCTATTAAGGACTCAAATGTCATCAATGATAACACATCAGATTCAAAATCTGATTTGTTTAAAAATAAAGTTTTATCTGATGTGATTATTGTTGATGACCATGGTCGACCTAAGTCTGTAAAGGCTTGGGTCACCGTTTCTCACTAATCTCCTCATATTAATGTGTTGCAGCAGTCTGAACGAATAAAAGATAGCGAATGGTTCATGGATAGTGGCTGCTCGCGACACATGACGGGTGATGTGTCTCTCTTAGTGGATATTAAACCATACGCGGGAGGTCACGTTGCCTTTGCTGGAGATACGGGAGGAACAATTTCGGGGAGAGGAACGCTAACCAATGGAAAGGTTAGTTTTGAAAATGTAAATTATGTGGCCGAGCTTCAGCATAATCTGTTAAGTGTATCACAAGTTTGTGATAAGGATTATACCACATCTTTTACCAAGACTGAATGTGTCATATTGAAGCCGGGGTATGTCATTCCAGAAGAATGGGTAGTAATGCGTGCTCCTAGAAGAAATGACACTTACATAATGAATATGCGAACTGTAGAGACAACCAGCGAATACACTTGTCTCTTATCGAAGGCTTCAGAGAAGGAATCACTCCTTTGGCACAGACGTATGGGACACATTCATTTCCGAAAAATGAATTTCCTAGTCAACAACGACTTGGTTCGTGGAGTTCCGAAACAGTCTTTCGCCTTGAAAGATGACTGTGTTTCTTGCCACAAGGGCAAAATCCACAAGAAGTCCCATAAGTCTAAGGAAGTGAATTCCATAAATGCTCTGTTAGAACTACTACACATGGATCTTTTTGGTCCTGTGTCTACAAAGAGCATAGGTGGTCGTTCTTATTGTTTAGTGGTAACAGATGACTACTCACGCTTTTCGTGGGTATACTTTCTCGCAACTAAGGATGAGACAGCGGGAATTTTGGTCTACTTGTTGGATAAGTTGGCAAATTTGTGCAACTTAAAGGTGAAGAGGCTGCGGAGCGATAACGGAACCGAATTCAAGAACTCAACTCTTGAGTTATTCTGTGCTTCTCGAGGTATTGAACATCAATTTAGTGCTCCGAGAACACCTCAACAGAATGGAGTTGCTGAACGGAAGAATAGGACAATTATTGAAACCGCTCGCACCATGTTAGCGGATTCCAAATTACCTATTATCTTCTGGGCTGAAGCAGTAAATACTGCTTGCTATGTATTGAACCGGGTTCTTTCAGTTAAAAAGAAGAATAAGACTTGCTATGAGCTTTTCAACAATCGCAAGCCGAATCTGCAGTTTCTGGAACCCTTTGGATGTCCGTGTTTGATTATGATTACAAAAGATCGTGTCCCTAAGTTTGGCGATAAAGCCGTTGAAGGAATTTTTCTCGGATATTCGGTCAACTCTCCAAACAAACGGGTATACAACAAATCAACGAACGAGATAGAGGAACACTTTGAGGTCAAATGCCTACGGTATACGGAACCACCTCAAGGAAAGGGTCCGGATTGGTTCTTTAATTATGGGAATCTTTTCAGTTCTTTTAATGTTCCGGAGGATGATGTCACTGAAGATTTAATCACCATGCTTCATGGACTCGATGTCTTTCAACAAACATCTTCTTCTACTACATCCAATCCTATACCCGATACAACATCCACTCCTTCACCTACTCCAACACCAAATATGCCTGCCTCAACATCCACTACTTCTCCTGCATCTGTTACTACACCTTCACCAAAAATCACCACTATTCCATCTGCTTCAAATCCCGTTAATGCCGAGGATCTTCCGAATGATCCTAATATGCCTCCATTGGAGGATGCAGCAGACATGGAATATTCTCACTTCTTCTCTAATGAAGAAAATGAAGATGCTTCTGCCACTGAAGGGGATCTGAATAACTTGGAATTAAATCTTGTGCCAGATGCTATTCCAGTTACTAGGATACATAGGAATCACCCTGTTGAAAACATCATTGGTGATCCCCTTTCATCTGTTCAAACTAGACGTCAGGCGAAGCAAATTGCTGAAGATACGGATACTTCAGCTGATCAGGTTCTGGGATTTATGGCAACCGTCAACTCTTGCCATCTTTCCCAAACTGAACCGAAGAAAGTTGTGGAGGCCTTGCAAGACCCATCCTGGGTCGAGGCCATGCAAGATGAACTGCAGCAATTTCATAAGCTGCAAGTGTGGACGCTTGTTCCCTTACCCAAGGGTGCCGATCCGAAAGGCACTCGATGGGTATATCGCGTCAAGAAGGATGATCGAGGAGTTGTCACAAGGAACAAAGCAAGACTAGTTGTTCAAGGGTATACTCAAATTGAAGGACTTGATTATGATGAGGTTTTTGCCCATGTCGCCAGATTGGAGTCCGTCCGTATCTTTTTGGCATTTGCATCATTTAAAGGGATTCGCGTCAAGCAACTTGACGTTAAAAGCGCATTCCTTTATGGTAAAATTGATACGGAAGTTTATGTTCAACAGCCTCCAGGTTTTGAAGATTCGGTGCATCCAAATTATGTCTACAAACTCAATAAGGCATTGTATGGACTTCATCTATCTCCACGCTTATGGTATGAGAGGCTTGCTACTCATCTGGTGGACAATGGTTTTACTCGGGGCACCATCGACAGCACTCTTTTCACTAAAGGAAAAGGAGATGATTTGTTGCTTGTTCAAGTGTATGTCGATGATATCATCTTTGGGTCCCTGAATGAGGCTTTATGTAACGAATTTGAAGAGGTCATGAAATCAGCTTTCGAGATGAGTGCAATGGGAGATCTTACCTTTTTCTTAGGTGTGCAAGTTGAGCAGTCATCCAAAGGCATGTATATTCATCAGTCAAAATATGTCAATGACATGTTGACACGATATGACATGCTCACTTGTAAACCTTATGGAACTCCTATTGAACTCAACCATAATCTTGGACCTGCTGAGGATGACGAGGACTGCAAAGAAAAAGATTATCGTTCGATGATAGGTTCTCTTATGTACCTCACTGCCTCAAGACCTGATATCGTTTTTGATGTCTCCATTTGTTCAAGATATCAGGCACGACCAAAGGTTTCTCATATGAAGGCGGTAAAGCGGATTTTTGGTTATCTCAAATATAGACCTACACTAGGTCTATGGTATTCAAATGAAAAGGACTTCACGCTCTCTGCCTACTCCGATTCAGATTATGGCGGCTGCAACATCAATAAGAAGTCTACAACAGGAGGATGTCAGTTTCTTGGAACCCGCTTGGTGTCCTGGCAATGCAAAAAACAGACTACGGTTTCTACTTCAACAGCGGAGGCCGAGTACATTGCTGCTGCAAGCTGCTGCTCTCAAGTTCTTTGGATTCAGCATCAACTGCGCGACTACGGGTTACTCTTAACTTTAACTCCTATTTATATTGATAACACTGCTGCCATATCTATCACACGCAATCCCGTACAACACTCTAAAACCAAACACATAGAAATTAGGTTTCACTTTATACGGGATTGCTATGAGAAACACCTCATTGACCTTGTCCATATTGACACCTTGAAACAAAATGCTGACCTATTCACTAAGGCTTTCTCTAGAGCCCGATTTGATGAATTAGTCAACATGATTGGTCTTAGGTTCTTTACCTCGAAAAAGTAACTTGTGACTTGGATATGTTTTACCAAAAAAAAAAACGCAACAGCAACTCTTATTACTTTCTAGTATTAAAGAAATGCAATGTTGCTACATTTAAAAAGACGTTGAAGTTGTGTCTGTAAACAACTTGGGATATGATAGTACATCAGGTGACATGCATAAAATTGGAAATTTAAGGTTTATCTTGGATATGTCAGTAGATTTATCTGACGTATTGAAAACAGTTTTTATAAACATTGTCTTCATCTTACGATATATTAGTAGGCATGTTATACTAAACACTTCGAGAAGTCTTAAGAAGCTTAATCAATAACTGTCTATTTCAAGTGGTATAACATCATTAGATGTATGACACAAAGTCTTAATTTCTTACTTATACTAGACATGTTTTTGTGAAAGATGTTTATTTGATATCATTTGGGGGTGTATATTGACAGTCTCCTCTGTTATACGTAAGTATAGACCTGGTTTCTATTAATATATACTTTAAAATTAAGCAAACACAAGTCAAAGTACTTGAAAAGTCTTTAAAAATTAAGATACCTTACAAGGTCGCCAAAATGGTTTGACCAAGTTTGGTTTTGCTTAAACTTGGATCAAGTTATGTCGCTCTGTTGTACGTAAGTACAGACCTGTCACCACTGACTTGATTCTTAAAATTGATTTTCTTATATTCTATCTGTAAATGGAAACGTGGTCTATGTTTTAAGTTAAGATGTATATCTATGATGGGAACCACAGCGAAATAAACATACCAATAATAATACAATTCCTCTTAGTTGTGCGTATAACATATTTAAGTGGACACATATACTAATAATCGTTTTGAAATAATTTTTATAAACAGTGTTTTTAGTATGTCAAGTAAATTTAAAGAGGACAAAAATACTGATGATCGAAATAACACTTACTGTTCCAAATAAATGCATGTTATTCCGATATGATCCCTAACCAGATTAATTCAACTCCGTCACCAAAAAGAATGTGTTTATTCTATATTTGTAAATTTGCACTAAATTTTTGTATATGTATTTTTGTTTTTCTGTTCTTAGTTATTTATTTCTCCAAGTTACAACTTAGTTTTTCAAATCGCTCGTTGAAAATTTGAATTTCAAATTGAATTCAAAATTTCTGCCATGCGACGTCATTGACAACGTCGCATGCGACGTTGCTCGCTACGTCGCACGCTACGTCGCACTTAGGTTTTTCCTATAAATAGTTCAACCTGCGACGTAATAAGTACACTATTCAAATTACTTTGCGACGTACCTTGCGACCTCACTCCAGCGATTGCGATGTTGTGACCTGTTTTACTCGATTGTCATTTTTGGGCGTGTTTTCTTTCTATTCATTCACGATTCCTTGTTCCCCTTACTTTACTCGATCACTAGGTACCTGTCTTATCTCTTTTTACCGCATAATTTTTGTGTTTTAATTGATTATCTATTGCGGATATTAGGGTTCTCGGATTAGGGGGTTGTTTATTGTGAAATTGATAGGATACCTAGGTCTTATTGCTACATTTGCTATGCCGCACGTGTTAGAATACATAGATTTGTCATAATCCTTATTTTTGGTGTTAGGGTTTTCTGGGTTGGGGATGAAGTTCATCTTTGCGACGTCGGCTGCGACGTAGCAGCCGATGTCGCATTCCATATTTGACTTCGCATTTATATGAAATGTCCACATGCTACGTCGCATAGAATTGCGACGTCCTTATACTACGTCGTAGTATTGCGACGTTCTGGCTTATTTCGCAAATTAGTGCGACCTCACAAGCGACGACATGTTCTACGTCGCAGTTTGCTTTAAAGTGATTAAATTCACAATTATTGGCAAAATGCGACGTTCCCCTTATCGTCGCTCGTTTGATATGCGACGTAAGGCTCTACGTCGCCTTTATTTTTGGGTTAATTTATGCAACGTTTTTTTAATTTTGCACTTTTATGTGCGACGTCAAACGTAACGTCGCATAAATCAGAAGGTTTTCATTAACCTAATTACATGTGTTTGTCATGTATTCTAACGAATTTCAAGTCTATATTCTGCACTGTTTACAGATATGGCACTTGCTTATGAGCCTCGACACAACACGGTAGCTTTTTTGGATGCCACACATAAGAATGCGGCTCCGTTCGGTCAGATGATTGCTTTTCTTCGCCGTTCGCGTATATTTCATGCGATATCTGACGACACTGTGGTGTACAAGAACCTGATCGGACCGTTCTGGAGAAATGCATCGATTACTACTGAGAACGACGTCCCACGTATAGTATCTACTGTTTTGGATACTCAAATTGTGGTAACTTAGCAGGGTATTCGAGAGTTACTACAATTCAACGATCAGCCCGATATGCCAGTTCGTTTTGCGAATCAGTTTATTTCTGACGGCATGCAACGTATGGGTTATCCGGGAATCCCAACTGATCAATATCGCAAAGCTCATCTTACTCGAGTTTGGCGTTATTTGATGCATATTTTCATTGTTTGTTTGGGGAGTCGGAAAGCTGGCACTGATGGAATCAGTTACGGAATGGCATCGGCTATGTTGGCTTTAGTATACAATAAGCCATTCAACTATTCTGGATTGATCTTCAAGAGTATGGTCAACAACGTCAACGCTGGCGACAACAAATGGGCGTTGTATCCTCGGTTTCTTCAGCTGTTTATCAATCGTCATCATCCGAATCTTACAGCACTTGGTGATGTCGATAATATTCACAAAATTGCGCCAATGATGAGTCGGATTTTTGCCATATGTTCTGCTTAGGAACGGGGGGTTCAGGCTCCACCAGATACTCCTCTAATTGGTGCGATCGTTGATGAACAATATGTGCCACCTCCAGATCCTCAATACATGGATGTTCAACCGCCTCAGCAACCGCAGCAACCGTTTGTTGATATCCCTATTCAGGCTGCGGGGGAGGATATTGAGGAAGATTTAGCTCAGATAGAGCAATTTGGACACGTTCCGCAACAGGATTCACCTCACCGCATTACCGACGAATCTTCTTCATCTGATTCGGATTCTGATTCTGTACAACCGAAGGATGGCAGTGAGACTCCTTCTGATTCTGACGGTGAAGTACCCCACCCATCGCAAATGGAAAGGATCAGGGTACACGATTCGCGTCGATATTTGCGAATTCAACGACGCATTCGTCAGGGCAAACGTTATACGGGGAAACGTCCTCGTGCCGACGACGACATAGAGTTTGTACCATCTTCTCGTCGTGTACGTCGACCGTCTACCGTTCTGCCACCTCCATCTCAGGCACTCGCTATTGAGCCGACTCCGGCATTTCTACAAAAAATGATGGACGACATGCGTCAAATGCAGCAACAGTTGAGGGAACAAGCTGAGAGGAATGCTTCTCAGGCTGCAATAATCGAGGTTCAATCTAAGCAGCTTACGGAACTACAGGCTAGGGTGAATGTTTTGGAGGCTAGGTCTAGTGCCTCAGGGGAGTTAGGGTCTGAGGGTCCCAATGTAGAGTCACTAGGACCAGAGTCTGTAAACCCTCCTGTAATTGAAAACGTTATTAATGAAAATGTTCAACGTTTGGATTATTTTTGTGTTGATGACATTTCCGGTCAACCGAGACCACTAACAGTTGATTACTCTTTTGCTGATTTGACATTCATTCAGAGAATGGTTAATGGGGATGATGCGGGAAATGATCAAGGATATGTATTTGATATGGATGATGAGGTATCGGTTGATGATGAGCATTTAGGATCAGATGAATATTATGATGATGCACCGGTTATCGAAACTGACTCATCTGATGATGAAGGGCCTGCCAGAACTTTTCATGGAGAATCTAGTTCAACTCAGGCAGTGCCTACTCAACAAGATTCTACATCTGCACAACCAACTCAAGAGGCATCTGAAAGTTTGACTGCTGAAGAAAGAATGGAAAGAAATAAGCAGTGGTGGCCTAAAGGTAGATCTGCAGAACCAATACCTGTGACTTGTAAAATTTACAAGGTTCGTGGAGATTATACCGGATTGATTAAGAGTTGGAAGGTTCGTCAAAGAATGATTATGATTAAGAGAATGGATGGCATTCAGTACTTCAAGCTTCGATTCAAACAATTAAGTACGTTGCATAAAGGAGAGATCAATCGTTTGGCACAATTAAATTTGATTAATCCTTTGAAAGATGACTATGCAGATTACATTCAGAGAACCTTGCGTCAAGAGGTCCGAAGCAAAAGATATAGCAAGATAAAGCCTACACTTGGTACACAATATACTTTCAAAAAGAAATTGGATCCAACGACAGGGCAGCCTACAGTTAAAGTTCATTATTCACCGGCTGACTGTTTGACAGAGATTCCTTTGGAATCAGTTCCCTATAATTTTCTCAGCAGATTTGTTAAATGGGAGTTGGATTCACATACTGGTGAAGCGGTGATTACTTTTGTTCCAGATTCAGAACCGCCATTGGAATTTGGAGGTATTTGGAACTTGCGTCAAGCAACGTTCAGAGTTTTTGATCCTATGAGTCTGATAAATATGCATGAAAAGGATTTAAGACGACTCTTCGATGATAGGATTCGAGTTAATGCAAACAATGAGTTCAACAAGAAACTTGCAGATCAATTTCAAAACGTGGTAAAAGTTTGTGTGACTCATGGTATTCATGCAAATGGAAAGTTTCCTGTTGGATGGGCTTAATTGAAGATTATTCTGAAGACAAGCTGAAGACACGGGGGAGTTTGTTGATACATGTTAGAGTATATGTCAGTTGGTCTAGTCAAAGTTTGTATTTAGAATTAGATTTCCTGACTCCTGCGACGTTGTGCTCAATGTCGCAGGTGCGACGTCAGGTTTTGGGCCTGCGACGTTGTCTACGTCGCATGGGCTTGGACCTGCGACGTTAAGTGTAACGTCGCAGGATCGAGTGTTTAGTATAAAAACATGTTTTGTAATCAGTTTTAGTGTTGGAAAAACGATTTGTGAAAACCCTAAACGCAACTTGTCGAAATTACCTGTAATCCAGTCGATTGTAATCAATAAACAAACGTTTATATTGGTTTACTTGTATTGCATTTGTTTTATTGATTGTGTGATTGATCAATTGGTGTTTCCGCAACCAATTGATTCGTGTTACTTGATTCAAGATCATCTGGAGGGACTTTCAATAATTTCTTCATGAAAATGGATGTTTTTATAGTCAGAAATCAATTTCTGGAAATAAGCTTTCCAACCATATAATCCTCATATTCATACGAGTTCATTTGATGTTTTTAATAATTTTTGTGAGTATGTATAAGCTGTAAGATACTTTTCTCTCAATGTTTTAATCATAACTGGAGCATTACAACTCCAAATGACTTGAAACCAATGCCAAAAGTTTATAAATTTCATTGGCTACAACTTTCAAACCATTTTTATTGATTCCATGTGCATTTTGCTCAGAAACTATGATTGCATGCATGTGTTTAAATCCGACTCCAGAAGATAAAAATAAAACCTAAAAATATTTGGACTTCTCTATTGGTTCTGTAAAAATTACACAAATTAGATAATATATTGTAGAACATCTGTGATTTTTCTCTTATTTGAATTTGGACCGGAAGTATTTTTAATAAATCCAACAAACAGGTGTAAGATTTCTGGAATTAAGATAATGGACTGATTTTGGTAAAAGTTGGAAGCCGACACTTACGGACTTGCTATTTTGAGAAAGACTAACTTTTTATGACTTATAAACATGTTTAAGGATTGGGTAAAAGTCTCGGGTCAAACCGAGAAGGTTTTACCGAGTCAACAATAATTGGTCTCGATTTCGAAAATGGGAAACTTACTATTTTTGAAATGAATGATAACTGAAAGGGGTTCGGGTGTCTTATGATGTATTTATTGATTTGTGTGTTGTTAATCATAAATTGGAAGGAACCAAAGTTCCAAAGCTCAAAATATTACGATTTTTAGACACTAACAATCGTGAGATATTATACACTTGTATAATCATTATTATATTCAATACGATTATTGGACATTAACAAACTTCAAAAGCAAACAAACCATTTTGGCACTTTGTAATCTAAATATTTAGCTAAGCAATCCTATCAAACCTAATTTACCAAGAAACTAATTACAAACCTCGTGTTCATAGGACTTGGATAGGAGTCATACCCGACAAGCACGCGCGCTACATTCATCGTTTACTCTAACGCTCAATTATGAGTATTCACATCCCCTTTTTACTTGTTTATTATTTTGGGGTGAAAAATATGATCTCGAACTTTAACTAAATTGGTTGTACTCTTTATAAACTTGTTGAACTTTTGCTATATACTATATGCGAATTGGTGTATACTATTGTTATGCTTGAGTACTATCATGCTAAAGTCCCCAGAAATACAGTTTACACTACTTATTAACTCGTTCGAGAGCCAGACGAGCCATTAATAATTATGGATAATGCTATTTAAGGGGAAACCACTCCTCACTCACACTGGTCGTGAGTGCATAGTATCACCTTACTCATGTTAGAGATAGAGCATGGAGCTTGGGGCATGTGTCGGTTGAATCGGTTTAGTAGTGGCCTCAATTGCATTAACACTCTTGTATACTACCTTTCATATTCGCAACTATCAAAACCAATCCTTTTTATTTATGTCATTTATGAACAAAGCTTTAGTTCATTTGTTTGTAACACTAAACCTGTGAACTCATCAACTATGACCATAGTTGACCTTTTGTTTTATCATGCTTTTCAGGTGAATGACAGTAAGGTGCATTCTAGAAGTACTTTTGCATGGATGCATACTCATATGCGTTTGCTTTATTTTGAAACTATGACTCTCTTTTGGAAACTTTAAGAGCCTATAATAATTTCTTTTCGAACTGTGATTGAAACTTTTAGTAATGTGTAATATTTTCTCTAAATTATGTATTGTGTTGCTACTATATCTTATGCATTGTTACCCGGTACTGTTACATCCCGTGTTTCCGCTTTAGCAGGGTGTGACAATATATATATACATATATATACATACATACATATATATATATATATATATATATATATATATATATATATATATATATATATATATATATATAACAAGTTTGATTTTGTTGAAAATTTAGTTATTTGAATAATAGGGCTGGATTACCTATTAGTGGGTCAAATAATGTCCAAATAAATCATTATTATGTATATGGCTTGAGTATTGAACTAAGATTGAATTATATTGTAAAAGAGTTATTAGTACTGTGAATATATTAATTCGAAAGGTCTATGTTTGAGGTTAAACATAAACTGTAAAGTGTTAATGATGATATGTTAATTATAAAAGTCAAATTGTGAATAAAGGATTTCGCGTATGCGAAAGGAAAGTATGTAAAGTCATTTAATTATTGATTGATTGGTTGGGTGAAATTAACAATTAGTCGATGGAGTTGAAATAGTCAAAATGGGTGAAATTTATCAGTGTATTGTTTGAGATATGATTGTATTCCAAACGGATCAATTAGTATTAAAAATGGGTCATTCATGACTTAAACAAGTTAAATAAGTTAGTCAATGGTTATGGAACCTTGATTAATTGCTTTAAATATTTTGGTGTGTTGAAAATGTATGTAAAGGATAAAACTAATAAACAAGCCGTCGTGATATGAGTGATCAACCAAAAGTGTATAGAAGGGACGAAATTGAATCACATGTATACATGATGGGGCTCGGACCGTCGTAAACGCGAATGATCACAACGCCAATCGGTGGGTGTTTTAAATTTATATTTGTTGGGGTCTAAGTATGACTTACCAATACTGAACCAAGGGCTAGTAGATGGTAAGTATGACCTAGAGTCGTTCTTAAAGAGAAACTGAATTGAAACGGAGGTGATCCAATCAATCGTTACTTTCTAGTACAGGTTTTTAAAAGAGTGCGTTGGGGGTTGGTTCAGTTAACTAAGTAAAGTAAATAAAGCGAATAAATGTAATAATAAATCAGATAATAGAAAATAGTATTTGTTGTAAGTTCATTAGCTAATAATATGGGATGATGACTTTCATGGGGAAAATGATTAACTAAATTAAAATTATTTGCAAGATACTATAACTTATGGTATAACCAATAGATTCCCTATTAGTTGGTTATCAACTAATATGTCACGAGGAACTAAGATGTCATGATTCTGGTTAGACAGACGATGCTTAACTCTCCACACTCTCCTGTGAGGGAGTCGGTGGCCCATGTTATTGAACGCATTCGCTCGTGAGCGAAGGAATAGAGTAGCAAGCCCATAATACGTCTAACCATTCTTAATACCATAAAGATTATGAGTCTTGTAAACAACTAACTTAGGTTTTATATTCGAACTTGTTTACCAACTCATATTGGTAAAACTTAAGAGTGATAAGCGAGGGAAAACGTTTAGGTTTCTTGCATATCTTTCTTTAGGGTTTTACCGGTTAGAGAGGAGTATCAGTTTAGATTGGATTTTAAACTTGCCTTTCTTGATATAATTAACAAATCCCTAGGTTTTCGTAAATGGTAATTTAGCCTATAGCCTACCACTCTAATCTAATTTAAACTAATCTAATTAAAATGCTGACGGCTTTTTGCAGAAAGTTAAACCCAGACCATGTCAGAAAATGCTATGGTAGTTCACAATGTATTTAATCATTTACCGATATTTCAGTTGTGAATTTAATTGCTTCGTGATGTTTACATGATAATTACATTGTGATTGGAAGTGTACTATACTCATGGTAATTCCACATAATCACGTTGCTTTTTATGATGCTTGCATGACATTACAATTAAACCATAGTTTTGATGCAGATTATTATTGACCAAGTATTAAGGTTCGTGACTCCTCTTTACAAGGTTACAATCATGTTTGTTAATCAAAAGGCGAATGTAAGTTTTAGGTTTAAGATCACACGATAAGTCCATTCATAAAGTTTCCATTTTTATGACGTCAATCCATAATACAACTACCTTCGGTCGTTTACCGGCTTCCATACATATGTACTTTGCTTAAAAGCATTTCCAGCACTATACCAAGTAAACAGTCGAATAGGGGCCATCATATTATCTCACAACATATTTAAAGTCATCCCATAATTATATATGCTAACTACATCACAACAAATACAATAGTAATCTACTCGCTAATCATGGCACAAACTAATTCTAGCATAATTAAAGCATACATATTTAATTAAGATAGAATAGGAAAGAAAGAACCCGGATTAGAATGCGAGAAGGAATAGACTTGAATTAATAAGCGTAATTCCAAGCGTACACCCAAGATTACAAGATATTCCTTGCTTTCGTTCTACTCTAAACAAGCTTCCTAACTAGTCTAATATTAATTTTGAAGTAAGAAAATAGAATGAGAAAGTAAGAAAGTAATATCACTAATGCATATAGTGTGTAAGGTGTTTCTAAGGTGTGTCTTCAAATGAAGCCTCATGCCTCCTATTTATAGGTGAAACCAGGCTCATGTTAGCATCTTGAGGAGCACTTTAGCAAAAGGTGGAAAAAGTGGTGCACCAGGTACGTACAATCTCGCAAAGGTATGACACCGGGTACGTACAATCGTGTAAAGGTGTGGTACCGGGTACACGAAAGGACCAAAAAGTGGAAACGAGATGAGGGAGGGGTGGCCGGCGGCGGCCTGGTGGTGGCCGACGGTGGTTGGCTGCCACCCACCCCGGTTCACCGTCTTTTGCTTCATTTCTTAATTCGCGCGTGTTTTCTTTGTTATACGTCTGTTTTCGTCGATTGTTTTTTTGTTGGATTCGTTTTTCAAAAATGAAGACTTTAATGAAAAGTAATCCCAAAATTGAGCTTCCTATCTCTAGATATTGTGTACGAATCATTTGAATCTTCCAACGGGCATAGAATCTTCATTCTTTATCCGTTTTTATTGATTCTTATTCTGTTAGACTCGTATTTTGAAAACGAACATCTTGGATAAGATGGATGTTGATGATGGGCACTTTAGTCTTAAAATCTTATTTTAATGCCTTGAATCTTCAATCATGCGTGGAGAAAGAGGAGGCGTGATACAGAGGCTACCAATAATATTAAAGCATGCAGTAATATTTTTATTTTCTCAAAAAAAAATTGAGCGGCCCAATGAAATTGATTACTTTTTCATAGTATAATTACTTTTGCATAATAGAACAAAAATATTTATAAATATAGAACAAAAATATACATTGCCAAATGTGGCCCAATGAAAGAAGCATCACATTTATTGTGTGTGCATGTATTTTTTGGGAACTCGCAAATAAAGCCCAACAACTAAATGAAGATATTTAATTAAATAATAAAGTTTTAATTACTATAGAGCACATGTGACATCATCAAATACATGAAAGGAAGACACGCCAGCATGAGAAAAGCATGAGAGTATGACACATCAGCTTTAGTGATGTCAATAGTATTGTCAAATTTTATATAAGATAGATATGTGTTTATTGATTTATTATGTTAAAGGCTTGGAAAAGGCTTTCACAGCCGAATAGCCTCTTATAAAGAATTGATTTGACATAATCCCGACTAAATGAGTGAAATATTATGAAACAATAATGGTTAAAAATTGAGTAAATTGATAGTTATATTATCAGTGATTGAGCATTGAATGTAATTATGTTGTTATATGATTACTAATAAGGTGAAATAGTCTATTGCAACTATAAAGATTTAAATGTGAAATAATTCAATGTAGAGGTCAACTAAATATAATTAATATAATGTAAATATTATTGGATATGTGCTTGTGATTAGCACATTTTTATATTGTCGTACTTATGCTGATGTAGCAAAGTACCAATTAATGTAAATTTAGCATCTAATCGATAGAAGTTGGTGCTAAATGATTACGTGGTTATGAAATTACTTACAAAAGCTGACCTCTACCTTGCTTATTAATATATGATTAAGGTCATATGATTCCAAAGTACTTTTGAGTAAAAAAAAAGGTTTTATGAACCTAAATGACGTTGAAATAACAAAGTTGATTTTGTGTTAATTAGTTGCAAAGAAAAGATTCCTTATATTTTACTAGTTAAGGTGATACATGAATACTAGCTGGTTTGTGAGTTATGATATGAAATTAAATTTTCATTGTTAATATGTGTATTGTGGTTTTATAACCACCATTGTTGTTGTTACAAAGAGATAAGCAGTTATACTGGGATAAAGATTATGACATGTCGCCAATTTCTGATTGTAGGTATATTACAAGTAGTTATGTGTTTCACATGTTCTAAGTGATTATATGTTCTAAAGTGTTTATTTGATTTTGTTACACTAGATTAATTAACCATGATAAGATTTCGGGGATGAAATCTCTTTAAGAGGGAGAGAGTTGTAACACCCCAAAATTTGTAAGTGATTATTTTATTAAATGTTTTGTTGAATGATATTATAAATATGTATTTGTGTTAAATATAATTAATTAGTTTGGGGTTGAAAGTATAATTGAGAAACATGTTTAGGGGTTAAGATGCAAATTGAAAGTATTATAGGGATTACACTTGCTAAATGAAGAGGTTAGGGGACTAAGGAATAAAATTTAATAATTATATACTCCTTAATAAAAAATCTGGAAGCATGGAGAACAAATAAAAAAAATATGTGTGAAGGGTGGGGTGGGTAGGTCCGTACGGTTTGAGCAAGAGGGAGGAGGAGCTCAAAATTTTAGCTAAACTTTTGAAGAATTAAACTTCCAAATCCTTAATTCATGAATCTTGTGGTAAGAACTACACCATCAATCCTCTAAATTAGTTGTTAGTTGCATTATAACATGAACTCAAATTGAGTTTTTTTTGGAGAAAAGGGGTTTTTTATGTGTAGGGAGATTGTATTATTATTATTATTATTATTACTATTATTATTATTATTAAGTTATAAATGAGTTATTTTGATGATTATATGAAGTTAGTAAATAAAGTTATTTGATTGTTCTTCAACTTTTGATTTTGATTATAGTTATAAGGGTCAAGATTATATGTATGAAATTGATAGTTGAATAATTGTTCTTTGATGCTATAAGATGTTATATGGTGATTATATGAAGTATTTTGACTATTAGTTACAGTAGAATTTGGGTTAGATGATGTTTGAGATTTTGAGTTCGTGTTTGAGGTTATGCAGAATTTCTGCAGTTCTGGTCGAGCATTGAATTGCGACGCGATTCTATACAATCGCGACGCAAGGGTACCAAGATCACGACGCGATTCTTGGTAGTTGCGACGCGATTCAGTTGATATCAGCAGTCTAGTTTTTGACTTTGTGTAATTTTATAAGTTACTGTTATACTAGTGAAACAAATGATAACTAGTAACAATAGTATGGTATACTAATGATGTGGAACCGATATCTTAACCAAATTGATGCGCCCCTAGCGGTAGGTAAGGATTTTACCCCTTGTTGTTGAACCGGCTGCCAAAGACAGTGATCAGTGGGTGTTTTAAATTTGTAATTGCGGGGTCTAAGTTTTCCCTAACAATGCTAATCCTAAGGGTGAGCAAGTGGTAGGTATGACCTAGAGTCGTTCTTCAAACCGACTGAATTGAAACTAAGGCGTGGCAGATGAGGGCTTTCAAACTAGTGAAGGGGTTTATAAAATAGTGGGTGAGTTTTGATTTTTCTATTAACTAACTTAGGCAAGTAAATAAATAAAAGCGAAATTAAAATAAAAGATAAAGCAAATAAAATAAAGATAGTGTTTGCTGAGATTTCGTTAATTAAGTTATGGGATGATGTTTGAAGAAACTGTTTTGAAAGATATTAGTTAATTATCATTCTTAAATACTTGTATGTAAACACTAGATTCCCTACTAATTAAAATCTCATTAGCATGTCACACCGGGATCTAGGTTATGGTAACATTACAAATTATTTAGAATAACAAGCAAAATCTTTAGTTTAATAATACTTTCCTATGAACGGAGACAAAATCTTAAGATACTAGACAAAACTGAATCATATAATGCTTCCTCGCCATCCTAACAGATTCATATAATTAAAAAGTTCATTCATGACTTTAAACCAGCCCTTGCTTAAGACTATCCAATAAATCCCCTAATTATCTACAGCGTTCCTCACTTAAAGTGGTTCCGCCGCTTCAAACCTTGGCCATGTCTGGTCCTATGGTACGGTTCCATAGTTTCATACCTTTGACAAATTATATTGACACAGATGACTGACTACCTTTTAATTAGACGTCGTTAAAAATGTGTTCTAATCACCTTTATTGGTGGAAAGGCGATAGATCAATTTAAAGTTTAAAAGTCTATTTAGAAAGATTAATTAAACTAGGTTTCTCATTTTATATACTAGTCTGTAATATAACTACCTTCGGTCGTTACGCAGCTTCCACGTATTTGTACTACACCTAAAGTGTTTCCAACGCTATACTGCATAACAGTCGAATATGGGCCATCATACTACTTTGTAATATTGTACCGTTTCGTAATATGACTACATTCGGTCGTTCGTCGGCTTTCATACATTTGTACTCCACCTTGAAATGTTTCCTGTACTATACCGAAGAACAGTCGAATAGGGGCCGTCATATTACTTTACGATAATTAATACCGTTTATATTTTACTACTATGATGATCCTAAGGCAACAATCAAACAATAACATGCAATAAGACGATCAAAGCAATACTACCGATCTTTAATATTTAATTATATTTCATCCCATAATTAACTAACTACATCGCAAGTAAACACAACAAGCGTACTACTCTCTAATCATGGCAATAACTAAATCTAGCATAATCAATATAAACGTAATTAATTAAGATAGATAAAGATAGAAAGAACCAGGATTAAATGCGAGAGAGCAGACGTGAATTAATTGACACAATTCCGAGCGTACACCGAAGATTACAATGCGTTCCGCACTTTCCTTCTACTTCTAATAAAACTCCTAAACTAGTTTAAATACTAGTAAAAACTAATCTAAAGAAAGAATGTAGAGAGAGAAAATAGGAGCTTATTTCTAGAGTGAAAAATTAAGCTAGGAAGGTGTGTCTTGAAATGAAGCATGGAGGCTCCTATTTATAGGTAAAATTCGGCTCACGTTAGCGTTCCAAGGCACACAATTAGCAAAAGGTTGAAAAGGTGGTGCACCGGGTACGAAAAAGCATGTAAAGGTGGTGCACCGGGTACCAAAAAGCATGTAAAGGTGGTGCACCAGGTATGAGTAAGGACCAAAAATCGGAAACGCGATAGGGGAGGGGAGGCCGGCGCCTCCAACCAGTAGGCCGGCGGCGGCTGGCTGCCACCCGCTCCGGTTTGCCATCTTTCGCTGTGTTGCTAGATTCACGCGTATCTTCTTCAATATGCGTCCGTTTGCGTCGATTCCTTTTTTGTTGGATTCGTTTTTCAAAAAAGAAGACTTTGATGGAAAGAAATCCCAAAAATATGTCTCTGAACTTTAGATGTGTCATACGAATCATTTGGATCTTCCGGCGTACGTAGAATCTTCATTCTTCGTCCGTTTTTGTTGATCCTTCTTCTGTTAGATTCGTAATTTGAAAATGAACATCTTGTATGAGATGGATGTTGGTGATGGGCACTTTTGTCTTGAAATATTATTTTGATGCCTTGAATCTTCAAACGTGCGAGGAATCTTTGTTTTCCATCCGTTTTGCTTGATTTTCATCGTGCAACCTTGTTTTGACCATCTTGGCATAATTTCTTTTATTTATACTATATTCAAGTTAAAATGCTAAGAATTATTCTAGAAAGAGAGAGATATCGGTATTAAAAACGTGACCTTTTACGCGATATCAAGTATCCCACACTTAGAACTTTGCTTGTCCTCAAGTAAATTCGAATGTCAAGCATGGTTAAAGATAAGTAGATGATGAAATATTTTAGGGCGGAACTCTTTACTGAGGGGTTTTGGAAAAATAAAATATTCGTGCCTTTGAGAAAGTAAGGTTGTAATCTTTAGGAGCATGCTTTTGATCTTTTGATCTTGGATACATGACTAGGCGATCCTCTCAAGGTGCTCACTCCAATCACTCAAAGTGTTTAGAGTTTTCTATTCTATTATATCAATCACTCAGAACGCCAGTCATGTATCGTTTATCATCATAGGCTTGATCGAGAATCAAATCGTTACCTTGTTAGTGAGCGCGAAGTCAATCTAGCCACAATCATTCTAGGAGGGGTGATGTAGGGTTTTTGGAGTGGAGTGTTAGTGATATGGGAGGAGGTTGTGTTGGTTTTTCATGGGTTTATTTTTGGTGAAGAGGAAAGCTGGAATTTTGAATTTTTGGGAGGATTGATGCCCTTTTCTTATGATTTTTAGTAGGAGTCTTTTTCTCTATTTAACTTTCTTTTCTTCGGATTCTTTTCTTTTGAATTTTTTTTCCGGCATCATATCCTTGTAGCTTCTCTTCTTTCATCTTTGTAACTTTCTATGAAGTTTGAGGGATGCTTTCGAGAGGGTAGGGATAACATGTTTTTATTTTTGGGTGTAAGGATGGGTATTAGAATGATGTGATTCGATCTCCTTTTTACTCTCCAGTTCGAATTCCGAATGCATAACAGGAGCAAGTTCTGATTCTAAACGCATACATCGACACACTCAAGAATCGAAGAAGTGAAGCATTAAAAGTGAATGCTTTATATGACTCAAGATACCTCATGAATCGAAAGTTGATTTGTTGTGTGCCTAGTCATGCGATGCTCTTTATGGGATTGCTAATCTAATTTTTCAAAGAAATTCATATTTTATTTATCCTTCTTCCCCAAAGTAAATCATTCATTGTCTAAAATTTTCATTTTCAACACATTTTTAACTCAATTTTGAAAATTTTGTTTACTTTTAGGAGAAGGATGGTGTAAAGAGCAACGAGTTTAGAATCAAACATATACCATTATCCATTTTATCATAGTGTATACTACTGCTATCTCACACTTAAAGAAAAATTGTTCTCGATGTTATTCTAAGCTCTGACTGGGGTAAAATCCCACACTAAGGATTTGAAACATCTTAGATGTATTCTTTTAGCAGTGTGTGTTAGGTTTAAATCCCACACTTAGTGATAAGCATAGTGGATATGGTATATTTATAACTAAGGAAAGAGACTAGTATAGAAATACTCCCCAGTAGCTGCGTGGTATGTGTTTGCTGAACTTCGTCTTGCTGGGTTCACTCTTAATCAAGTCTTCTTGTGATTGGTCTCGTAGGTGTGAACACGTTGGATATACTTTCTTTGATGTGCGGCGTCAAAAACTTGAATGCGTCAGGCAAAAATTTGTTTGTATATCTAAGTGTGAAAGATAGTCGGAGACTTCATCACTTTTTGGAAAGTAAAGTTGTCAAAATGTAAAACACAGGTTGCCTCCCGAGAAGTGCTCTTTTAAAGTCGAGAGCTCGACTTCTTCTCTTCTAGCTAGATGGAGATGGATGCATCCATGGGATCCCCTTTGTTGATGTTGTGGGCCCTAGGTTGCGGGAAAGTGTATCGAGGTGGATAGTTTCTCATAAAGTGATTGATTATTGACGTAATCAATTCGAGTGGACTATCTCTCGATGATGCCTTGTAGTTCAAAAGTTGCTCTGAAGTTGTCTTTGCAAGTCCGTGAAGTCCGAAGGTGATGTAGTCAACTGCTTTAGTGACAGTCCCACTAGGGTCGGTCATGGTGGTTGTGTCTGTCTTGACAACCTCTCTCGATGGTGGGTTTTGCCAGAGAGAGCATACAAACGCCAAGAATTGCAGTTTTATGCCTTCATAGTTCTCGGTCTTAGGGTCTCCATTGAATCTTCTTATGGATGTGCACAGGTCCTTGATTTACCGGTGTTGATGGTCCTTGAATGGAAAGTAGAATGATGAGAAAACTAGAGTAAGCTGACGAAGTATCTCCTTGCATCCTGAGTAGAATATGATCTTCGTTCTGGAGTTACTTTTCCGTTGTTTAATCTCCCGTAGATGGATCGTAACAAAAGTAGTGATATCAGGTGGTGATTCATATGTAACCCTAAAGGGTCGTTCGCGCCTTGATTCCTCCCAAACTAGATCACTAAGTTCTTCAATCATTAACTCAATTTGTTTTTCCATAGTGGAGTTGATAACCATAGATCCGCTTTCCTTGGAATTGAGGTGATCTTCTCTACTTAGCAAGTTAAGCAATGATGTGAGGTCATTCATTATTGAAATGTCGGCATGACTGCTCGGAGGTCCAGTAGTCTCTTTCATATGCGCTCTAATGGATCCCAAAATCTCCCATTGCGTTGAGGTAAATGGGATGTTAGATCTTTTAAGGGCACTGTAGACCCTAGCGTAAGTCCGTTTCTGTTCTTGATAGAAATGCAGTTCAACAGGGGAAAGAGCAAGCATGTTGACTATACCGCTTATTCCTCCTACTAGTTTGTTGAATCTTTGGATGAATTCATTGAGTACTTTGGGATCTGTGATGGTTTGTAATTGGTAACTAGTGCGTTTGGAATATTCCTCTAGTGTTTCTCCTCTCGTGGGATGGTTGTGGTTAGTTCCCACCATTTCTTCAGTGGTAAACGGTTTAGTTTGCGGTATGCTTCTTTTGTTTTCTTCTTCCATCTTTCTCATCCTAATTTCTTCCATCGTTGAGTTTTTCACTGATGGAGATACATTTTTCATCTCTTGTCCTATTCGTCGGAGGTCAATCGGGTAATATAGCATGATTGCCATTTCCGTGCTAGAGTTCCTTTCAGTTGTGGCTTTGCAGTTTCTTTGTCCTCCGCGGTCTTCATGGAGATCATGTACATATCAGCTTGCTCTCCAGCGGTTGGATTGTCAATATGGAAAGAGATGGTTTCTCCCTGAGACTGCAAGCTGATGGTTTGTGCGAAGACGTTGATGATTGCCTTGGCCGTATTCATGAAAGGTCTTCCTAGTATGATTGGGATGTGTACATCTTCCTGCATATCCATTACTACAAAATCTGCTGGGTAAAGAAATTTGTCAATCCTAACTAAAACATTTTCAGCTATTCCTCTAGGGTATTTGACTAAGTGGTCAGCAAGCTGTATGGTCATTTTGGTAGGTCAAAAATTTTCTAACTCAAGCCTCTTGAAAAGCGAGTATGGCATAAGATTAACACTAGCTCCTGAGTCGACAAAAGAACAGATGATCCCTGAATTGTAAATAGAACAAGGGAGATTAAAACTCCCGGTGTCTCCGAGTTTTTCAGGAATGGTATTTTTCAAGATAGCAAAACATTCCTCGTTCAGCGGGACATGGGTATTTCGGGTACCTTATCCTTGGTTGTAAGAAGCCTTCTGAAGTACTTTTTGGAAGGAACTTCAGATACGGTATCTAGGAATTTCCTATCAAGCTTAAAAGACATAAGCTTGTCGGGTCGTTGTTTAAGACGAGCCGGAAATGGAATGTTTACTTTCCTAGTTGGTATAGACTCTAAATCCATTGTCGATGGGACAACGGGTGGTTCCTTCACCGGAGAAGAAATCGTAGATGGGCTATGTGCTACTTGAGAGTCTTGAATATGGGAAGTCTCCTTATGGCAACTAGATGGACTATCCTGAGGTTTAGCATTAATATATTGTGCTAATTTTCCTAATTGGGATTCGAAAGCTTTTAACAAAGTCAGTTGATCACTTAAGATGAGATCAGCTTGGTCTTGTCTAGCTGAGATTCCTTGAATGACTTGTATCAGGGTGTAATCAAAACTAGAGATTTTGTGAAGGAGAGGGTTCGGAAGGTTGGAATTGGTAAGTTGGTGGACTATTCCTAGTTGCACCAACCCGTTATAGTTCCTGAGCTCTTCAGCACTGAACTCAGGAAAGCTTTCAGCGACATCCACCATGTCAGCAGCTATCTCCATATCTACCAAATGCAGTTCAACAACTGCAAGGGCTTCCAATTCAGGTTGCTCAGCAATAGGACGAAGTGCATAGGTAGTGAGCACAATGTCCCTGTGAGCTTTATTTGACAGCGGGTCAGTCATTTTTCGAGGCATTTCTGGATCATAGACAATGTCCTCGTCATCATCACTCTCCCCGTGACTGATCTGGTCAACTGCCCTAAGATTCACTCTGCGCAACTGATCTAAAATGATGATTTGGACATTTTTTAAGCAATCCCTTAAATCGTTCCCATGCGTCGTAGATTGATTCATCATGGACTAGATGGAAGTTTATGATGTTGGTCCTAACATGGCTTGTTTTGATGGGGGGGAATATTTGGCCAAAAATTTGGTTGCTAATTCTACCCAAGAGGTTATTGAGTTAATTACTAGTCCCTCGAACTAGGTTTGTGCGTTAAGAGTGAATGAGTAGGGAAATAGGTATAGATATACTATGTCCTGATTAACCCCAATCGGCTTAAAGGAGTTGGATAAGGAAATGAATTTGTCATGGTATGAGTTGAGATCATCGTTTGGTAGGCCATGGAATTGACATAGGTTTTGGACTAACTGAACAATGTGTGGCCTTAACTCGAATGATCCTCTACCAATTTCCGGATAGACAATTGGTCCTCCTCGACCTTCAATCAAAGGTTTAGAGTCTTCAGCGAGAGTTATACGTGTAGCTGTCATAGTCTCATTGGTAGGTGGTTGACTAGTTGAGTGGATAAGGATAATGTAATTTGTGAAAGTAGTAAAAGGAAGGAAAAATAAAGAAATACGTAGGGGTCTAAGGAGAAGAGTTAATCCTAAAGGTTCACTAGCGAGTAAGTTCATCTTGACGCCTATGGATCGTACAGTTGGTTCCCCAGCAGCGGCGCCAAAAACTTGATGCACCCTCAGCGATCGGTAAGGATTTTACCCCTTGTCGTTGAACCGGCTGTCGGAGGTGGCGATCAGTGGGTGTTTTAAATTTGTAATTGCGGGGCCTAAGTTTTCCCTAACAATGCTAATCCTAAGGGTGAGCAAGTGGTAGGTATGACCTAGAGTCGTTCTTCAAACTGACTGAATTGAAACTAAGGCGTGATAGATGAGGGCTTTCAAATTAGTGAAGGGTTTGTAAAATAGTGGGTGAGTTTTGGTTTTTCTATTAACTAACTTAGGCAAGTAAATAAATAAAAGCGAAATTAAAATAAAAGATAAAACAAATAAAATAAAGATAGTGTTTGCTGAGATTTCGTTAATTAAGTTATGGGATGATATTTGGAGAAACTGTTTTGAAAGTTATTAGTTAATTATCATTCTTAAATACTTTTATGTAAACACTAGATTCCCTACTAATTAAATTCCCATTAGCATGTCATACCGGGAGCTAGGTTATGGTAACATTACAAATTATTTAGAATAACAAGCAAAATCTTTAGTTTAATAATACTTTCCTATGAACGGAGACAAAATCTTAAGGTACTAGACAAAACTGAATCATATAACGATTCCTCACCATCCTAACAGATTCGTATAATTAAAAAATTCATTTATGACTTTAAACCAACCCTTGCTTAAGACTACCCAATAAATCCCCTAATTATCTACAGCGTTCCTCACTTAAAGTGGTTCCGCCGCTTCAAACCTTGGACATGTCTTGTCCTATGGTAATTCCCCATGTAGCCTTGCGGTTCCATAGTTTCATACCTTTGACAAATTATATTGATACAGATGACTGGCTACCTTTTAATTGGATGTCGTTAAAAAGGTGTTCTAATCACCTTTATTGGTGTAAAGGCGATAGATCAATTTAAAGTTTAAAAGTCTAATTAGAAAGATTAATTAAACTAGGTTGTTCAATTTTATATATTAGTCCATAATATAACTACCTTCGGTCGTTACGCAGCTTCCACGTATTTGTACTACACCTAAAGTGTTTCCAACGCTATACTGCATAACAATCGAATAGGGGCCATCATACTACTTCGTAATATTGTACCGTTTTGTAATATGACTACATTTGGTCGTTCTTCGGCTTTCATACATTTGTACTCCACCTTGAAATGTTTCCAGTACTATACCGAAGAACAGTCGAATAAGGGCCGTCATATTACTTTACGATAATTAAGACCGTTTATATTTTACTAGTATGATGATTCTAAGGCAACAATCAAACAAGAACATGCAATACGACGATCAAAGCAATACTACCGATCTTTAATATTTAATTATATTTCATCCTATAATTAACTAACTACATCGCAAGCAAACACAACAAGCATACTACTCTCTAATCATGGCAATAACTAAATCTAGCATAATCAATATAAACGTAATTAATTAAGATAGATAAGGATAGAAAGAACCATGATTAAATGCGAGAGAATAGACGTGAATTAATTGACACAATTTCGAGCGTACACTGAAGATTACAATGCGTTCCACACTTTACTTCTACTTCTAATAAAACTCCGAAACTAGTTTAAATACTGGTAAAAACTAATCTAAAGAAATAATATAGAGAGAGAAAATACGAGCTTATTTCTAGAGTGAGAAAATTAAGCTAGGAAGGTGTGTCTTGAAATGCAGCATGGAGGCTCCTATTTATAGGTGAAATTCGGCTCACGTTAGCGTCCCAAGACACACATTAGCAAAAGGTGGAAAAGGTGGTGCACCGGGTACGAAAAAGCACGTAAAGGTGGTGCACCGGGTACCAAAAAGCATGTAAAGTTGGTGCACCAGGTACGAGCAAGGACCAAAAATCGGAAAAGAGATGGGGGAGGGGAGGCCGGCGCCTCCCACCAATAGGCCGGCGGCGGCTGACTCCCACCTGCCCCGATTCGCCATCTTTCACTGTGTTGATTGATTTGCGCGTATCTTCTTTGTTATGCGTCCGTTTGCGTCGATTCTTTTTTTGTTGGATTCGTTTTTCAAAAACGAAGACTTTGATGAAAAGAAATCCCAAAAATATGTCTCTGAACTTTAGATGTGTCATACAAATCGTTTAGTTCTTCCGACGTACATAGAATCTTCATTCTTCGTCCGTTTTTGTTGATTCTTCTTCTGTTGGATTCGTAATATGAAAAAAAACATCTTGGATGAGATGGATGTTGGTGTTGGGCACTTTTGTCTTGAAATCTTATTTTGATGCCTTGAATATTCAAACGTGCGTGGAATCATCGTTTTTAATCCGTTTTGCTTGATTTTCATCGTACAACCTTGTTTTGACCATCTTGGCATAATTTCTTTGATTTATACTATATATGATTTAAAATGCCATGAATCATTCCAGAATGAGAGAAATATCGGTAGTAAAAACGTAACTTTTTATGCAATATCTCAAATATATACTTTATATGATACTAGAATTGGAATTAGTTAATAAGATAAGTAATGAAAGTGGTTATTAGCAAATGGTTATGAATGCTACATGTAATTGAGTTATTATTTTTATGAGATGGAATTATATGTATCAATATATGAATAGCAAACACATCATCATATTGATAACTTATAAACATGTTTAGTAAAGATGAGTACTTATGAATCAATAAGAATATGAGATTTAATATAATGTGGTGACTCGTTATAGTTAAGTACTTATGAGGTTTAAGTTACATAAGTTGTAACGCTTATCTATGTGATGTTATATATTGAAATATGTTATATGATTGTAATATGAGTTAATTACTATGAATGAGTTACTGACTCATTATTTGTTATATTTGTTATATTCTCAGATCAACTAAAAACTCAGTAATATTAGACTTCTGAGTGGACACTGGGTATCGGTGAGTGGACTTGTACTCGTAGTGTAATTCAGTTGTAACATGTTTGGTTACATTGAATAAAACGTAGATTTATATTGATAAACTGTTATTTGATTTGATTTCCATGATAGTTTGGAATATGTGATTATTTGATACTTGATCTTCGGACTATATGTGATATTAGGGGTCAACTGCGGTTGGGCTTGATTGCTATAGGTTAGTCAACATGCGATTGGTGATCATTCGTTGTGAATTAGATTTCATGTTGACTAAAGATAGCAATGAGCTATCGGTAATACCACTGTGACGACCTGCAGTTGGTTATAAGTGTCGCTTGGAGGGCCACCGCGGACTGAGGGCGCCTCAAGGACCACCGATCCTCTGTGTTGATTTTGTATTTACGTATTATTTGCTGTAAGCAGATTTTGTTATGCTAAGTTAGACTATTAGAACAAGTCTATTCACTTAGCTTCATGCTAATCCCCCACACTACTTCTTGCAGGTTATATTATGATATTATGGGGGGAACAAGAAGTGTTGATTTAGGTGGAATGTTTGGTGCACTCTGATATTTATTTTGGATGCATTCATATTGTGTCTTGAAATTATATAACACCTAGTTTAATATTTTATGGTTTTGGAATATTATGACCTTATGTATTATTTGTAATTTAGTTAACAATGTTTGTCATTACGTACGCTTCCAATGTATTGTTAAAAAAAATTGGTTCTAAATATGGGGTGTTAAAGTACCAGCGAGTACTACATATGGTACTAATTTTGTACAATTTGTAAAACCCAAAAACATAATAGTCGTCGAAAGTATACATTGTCACATCTCTTATCGAAGAGAATTAAACGCTGATCATTATGGTGTAATTGTTATAATTTTTCGACTTACCATTTATGAGATATTTGATTTTTAAAATCGTGGGGGAAAATGAGGATTATGACACATAGTGCATTCATATTGATTCCTCTATTCTCATCAAAAATTCTATTCTCATTTGAACTTAACTCTGGCTGAATATTTCTACCATTATATTTGATAATAGGTACACAAAAACTATGCATCGCTGATTTGTATGGTACAAACATTTAATACAAAATTTAGTATATATATATATATATATATATATATATCAACATCTCTATTCTTAATCATGAATATTGCTCGTGAAGTCCTTTAATTATGGGTTTATTATTTCGATATGTATTAAACTTTATATTTTTTACTATTGTTGCTACATACTTTTATTTGTTCTATTGTATGTAGTGAACTTGTAAATATGGTCTATTGTATGTATTATTTCTTTTTTGGGTAATGCCAAAAGAAAGAAACTTACCTATTTGAGCCTTACCCAAAAGGAAATTTTACATACAATAGACCATATTTATAATTTCAATACATGCAATAAAAGTTTTCAAAGTTTAATGCATACAATAGTAAAAAGTGTAAAATTTAATACATAACAAAACAATAAACCCTTTAACTATTAAGTAAACGTTTATAGCTATAAGGAATATACACATGACATGATTTTATCATATTCCCCGGTCACAATTGCTTTGATGTTGCTTACAAGTTCAAACTCATTTGTTAAAAGTAATTTTATCATAGGTATTGTTAACGATAATTTTAAGGGCTGCCAATAACTAATTTGGACATGCATAAAATGATTGTACATCAACAAAAATTCAGGTGGAGTCAATAGAAACTTAGATGGCCATGATATTTATTATGGTAAGAGTACAAATGTTAATGCACGTGTTAGAGTCTAACAGCCTTTAAAAGCTATTTTTATCATTTTCTTTTTATAATAATATAATTGTATCATACAAAATAATAAGAAAGACAAGTAATAAAAAAAATTACATTTATTAAAATGAGAAATGTAACACTATACAAACATAATCTATTTTTCTCTTAGACCATCTCTAGTGCAAGGTTTATATGCTTGTCCATGGTGACATGTATGATGAGTTAGAGTCCATGCTAATTAACACCCATTTTATGATAAAGTCTATATCAAAAGTCCATAGCATCTTATTGAATATCCATACGTATGGACCTAGGATGGAGTTCATGGGTGGTTTCATACTTTCACATGCATGATATTTTTTATATTAAAAAATTATAGTGGGGTTTAGTTATGGACTTAGTAAAGTTTATCGGAGATAAAATGTAAGTTTATAGAAAAGGAAATTTATAGAAGTTGGCGTGGCAGTGCTATGAACTTGAAGAAGTCTATAGCATTAGTGATGCTTTTAGTTCAAGTATACAAGTAGTAAAGGACTTTGAATTTGGGCAATTTTTTAGGGTTCCGTAAATAATAAATTACATTAATCAAAACTTCAAGTTTCTACGAATTTAACCATTTAATGTATGTAAAAGGTAATATTTATTATACACTTTAAACATAAGAATACTATCGTTTAATTAATATATTTAATTAATAATATTTATATATAGTATCACATTCTTTATCAAATTCATTATAATTAAAAACAAAAGGTTAGTTAAAGAAGTGATGATTTGTACACCACTTAAATTCATAGGTATACCACTAAATTTGTTTTACACTTTTGTAAAATAAAATATATTATAAATGGTAAAAAAAACTAAAAAGAGGTGAAGTATTTGGCAGATACATACACGTAACGTAGCGATCCGGACAAGAGAGAGGGCATCATGTCATGTGAAAGATGTAGCCGTTGGAGATGGTCTTGGTCAAAACTCAAAAAAACCAACCCGCCGTCTCTCTCATGTGATCTGAGTGAGTGGTATCAGACAGACACATTCACTAAATTATTATCAGTATTATTATTATTATTTTCTTACTAGCCGTTGTCCTCAACGTAAACCAAAGACTTGACCATTTTCTGTTGCTTCTGCTGCTGCTGCATCATCATCTTCAACCCCTAAATTATTATTATTATTAAATATATTATATTAATTTAGTTAATAGTTAATTTCACTCTCTCACCGCTATATCTATCTCTCTATCTCTATTCTCTATTATTAGTAAATATAAATCTTACCCTCTCTCTTTCATTCTCTCACTCACTTGATCTTTTGAGAAACCCATCCCATCCCATCCCATTTATATATCTTTTCTTTTTGATTTTAATCAAGCTAGCTGCTACTCGATCTTTTTCTTTTCAATCAAATTAATTAAGATTGTTGCTATTTGTTCCTTATTATTGGTGATTTTTTCTAGCTTCATGGAAACTCAAAATGGCTCTGAGAGTCATTTTCACCAACACTTGGAGGAGTGCATACAATCTTCTTTCTACTTATTATTTTCCTGCAGGAGGGAGAATTCAGGCAACAAGAGAGAGCAACAAGCAGGAACAACAAGAAGAAAACAATATTATTTATTTCATCACGATCACAATGCAGCCGCACTCTGTTTGCTTAGTCTTTTTGTTTTGATTATTTCCTCACCTTATCATCATGTAGTTTGTGCAGGTGATGATGATGTTGTGAGACTTGAAGATTATTCAGCTCTCCAAGCCATCAAACAAGAGCTTGTTGATTTCAGAGGAGTTTTGAGGAACAGCTGGAAGGACAGACAAGGAGTTTGTTCAGGTGGATGGGTTGGAATCAAGTGTGATGATCAAGCTCATGTCATCGCCATACAGCTTCCATGGAAGGGATTAGGTGGCAAAATGTCTTCACATTTTGCAAATCTTCATTCCCTTAGAAGAATCAGCCTCCATGACAACCTCTTATCTGGTCCCATTCCACAATCTCTATGGCTATTACCTAATCTAAGAGGTGTTTATCTCTTTAACAATCGCCTTTCAGGTTCAATCCCACCATCTATTATTACACATTCTTATCTACAGAATGTCGATTTAAGTAACAATCAGCTCAATGGCACCATCCCTCACCACAATATTATTATTTCCAATTCAACCCGTAATAATAATAATAAGATTTATAGGTTTAATCTTAGTTACAATGCCTTTTCTGGTTCGATTCCACCGATTTTAGCCATTCTGCCTTCACTCACATTCCTAGCTTTACAACACAATAACCTCTCTGGTTCGATTCCAGACACTTGGGCTGCTGCTGGTCGTCAACTCAAATCTTTGACTCTTGATCATAATTTTCTCACTGGTTCCATTCCACCTTCTTTGAGTAGAATGGATAATCTCGAAACCATTAATCTCAGCCATAATCACATTGATGGGACGATACCTAATGAACTGGCTGCTAATCTTTCCAAACTTCAAATCTTGGATTTGTCAAACAATGCCATCAATGGGAGCTTTCCTTCTTTCTTTACTAGTAAAAATCTTTCGGCTTTGATATTGGATAACAACCGATTAAATGGCCTGATTCCTGACACTGTTGGGGATCTTTCTTCTCTCACCCAACTCAGTTTATCCCACAATAATCTCAGTGGTGAAATTCCCAAATCCGTGGATAAATTGAAGAATCTTGATTCTTTGGATGTTTCGTATAATACTCTTTCAGGGAGCGTTCCTTCTTCGCTACCGAAGAAGTTTAATTCAACTTCTTTTGTGGGTAATGTTCAGTTATGTGGCTACAGCGTTTCAACACCGTGCCCTACTCCATCTATGTCACCTTCTCCATCTTCTTCACAAGTTCTTCCTTCAAACAAAAAACACAATAGTCGAAAACTTAGTACAAAAGACATTATCCTAATAGCCGCTGGGGCCCTTCTGCTGCTTCTGCTTCTTTTATGTTGTATACTTCTCTGCTGTTTAATCCGAAAGAAAGCAGCGAGGTCCAAGTCTAAGAAGGTCAAAACCGACATTTCCATGCCTGTACCAGTACCAGCAGGGGATGAAGTTGTTGAATCAGGAGAAACTGGGGGTAAATTGGTTCACTTTTCGGGTACTTTTGTCTTTACTGCTGATGATTTGTTATGTGCAACTGCTGAAATAATGGGAAAGAGTACATATGGAACATCATATAAGGCCACATTAGAAGATGGTAACATGGTTGCAGTCAAGAGACTAAGAGAAAAGGTCACGAAAGCTCAGAAAGAATTCGAAACCGAAGTTTCTGAACTGGGAAAGATTCGGCATGCAAACATCTTGGCTCTTCGAGCCTATTATTTGGGACCGAAAGGAGAGAAGCTTCTTGTGTTTGATTACATGCCTCAAGGCAGTCTTGCTTCTTTCCTCCATGGTATGTTTGTTTTCCAACTTTTTGATGCATTATATGTTTAGGACTAAACTAATACTGTACTATTAAGTACATAGTCCAATACATTTGACTGTTCTTTTTTCAACTACATTTCATAATTATTTGTATTTTTTTTATATTGTAGAAATTATGTGATAAAATATAACTTAATAAAGCCCACAATTTTAACTTTTCTAAGTTTATCTCAGAGTCATCAATATCTGATGTATATATTTTTGAATCATTGTGCAGCTCGTGGCCCCGAAAGTCTGATAAATTGGTCAACAAGATTCAACATAATTGTGGGTATAACAAAAGGCTTAGTTTTCCTTCATAGCCAAGAGAGCGTAGTCCACGGGAACCTCACTTCAAGCAACGTTTTACTCGATGAGCAGAAGAACCCCGCAATAGCAGACGTGGGTCTATCCAGGCTCATGACAAATGCAGCCAACACCAATGTCGTTGCAACCGCTGGAACCCTTGGTTACCGAGCCCCAGAGCTTTCAAAGCTGAAAAACGCCAACACCAAAACTGATATATACAGTCTTGGTGTAATTATTTTGGAGCTTTTGACCGGAAAATCTCCTAGTGAGGCAACAGATGGTCTAGATTTGCCACAGTGGGTGGCGTCGATTGTGAAGGAAGAGTGGACAAATGAAGTTTTTGATTTGGAATTAATGGGGGATCCAGCAAATGTTGGTGGTGATGAGCTTCTTAGTACTCTGAAATTGGCTATGCATTGTGTGGATCCTTCACCCGAACAAAGGCCGGAAGCTGGGCAAGTTCTTGAAAAGCTTGAGGAGATTAAGCCAGAGTTATTTCAGAGTTACAATGCTGCTGCTACTGAGGCTGTTGCATCAAAAAGTGAATAAAAAGGATTTATATGGTAAAGAAAAAACAACAACATTCTTTTGTAAGATACATACATTTATGATTGCTTGATTGGATAGCTAAAGTGTGTATATGTGTTTATATATAGATTGGATTTGTTGATTCTGTATGTAATAACAAAAGCTTATTATCTTTGTTGGAACATAAAAAATGTGTATATGTGTTTATATATAGATTGGATTTGTTGATTCTTTATGTAATAATAAAGTCTTATTATTTCTGTTGGAACATAATCAAAACCACGTTTGTTAAGACTTTCAACTTATATTCCATCTTCATCAGTGAGTTGAGGGAGTAAGACTAGCCATGCTTAAGAAAAGTCACTGTAGGTGTTTCCCCAGTGTAGAATTGCTCTATACTTGTCCTTCTACTGTGATGAATCTACTTTATGTTCCTGTGTTAGTCTTAAATATCATCAGTGTAGTGTAACTTGGTCTAGTGTCCTTTTGTATGGAGCATTATTAGGTAATTTGGAGGTTCATGAGTTGCTGGAGGTTAGCAATTTGAATATACCTTGGCTGTTATGAGGTGGTTCTTTTGTTTCCAAGTCCAGTGAGATATACGGAGTATGTGTATTTGGGTGGGCGGGACTGGTTTTGGTGTGATAAGATCTAAGGGGGAGTATTGTAGTGATAACTGGCCATCAATTGATATACTTGAGATTAGATTGTAACTTTTGCTTCAGTTATTTTCATGTTGACTTTGTAAGTAAGTAGTAACGTTTAGGGCAGGTCTTAATGCCCAACCTTTATTTTACTTAAAAATCATACAGTCCAATTATGTAGGATGGAGAGTTTGCTGGTTTGTGCAGGGGTATGACTCACTTGTCTCAATTCATGGTGATGTAAGGAAGACAGGCTGGGACGCTGGGTTGAGTCATAAAAAATCCTAGTCTCATTCTTTTGTTTCTGTCTCTTCAGTTGGGATGCAGATAGTCGTATATGAGTTGAATATTCTTGTCAATAAGAACTTATTTCATAATTGTTTGTGGCAAAAACATTGGGCACCTAATAATTCTTATTCTTATTTTTAGATTCAATCGCAATTCTCTTAATGAGTCCTTATTGCTAACTGTTGATCATCTCAAGAGGTGGAGCTGCTTCTCCTCTTGAGGTCAATTCCAATTTAATCTTTAAACTTAAACCATGTTAATAGTTATTGTAACCAATACGATTTTTACAACATTTTTCAACTAGGCATAAAAAAAGATTAGCCTATGCTTGCACTCCATGGGACATATAGAGTTCATTGGGCTACCTGCTAGGGATTCTGTAAGACTTTAATTGCATATACGTGCATAATTTGCTTAAAGGCGATGTGCAGTTTGAGAATTTTTGTGTGTTTCCTCTTCTTCTGTTCTAGGTAAAAGCAGCCGTGTAATGGGCATGTTCCTCTTGTAGGCGACTAGGGAGTCCGAGATGCACAAATAAATTGAAATTTTATTGGAGGAAGCTGGATTATGAGGGTGAGAGTGGTTAGTTTGATTAGTAGAAGCTATGTTCAAAAGAGCTGTTATGAGGGTGAGAGTGGTAGGTTTGATTAGTAGAAGCTATGTTCAGAAGAGCTGTCCATAGCAGAGTTTGATAACAATCTGGAAACCGACTGACAAACAGGGTGAATCTTCTTATACACTGTCATTACTTACAACAAAAGTGCTTCAGCTGTTTCCACCCCCTTTACATGTTTCAAGAAGAGGTGGAAATGTTTGGGTTGGGTTACTGGTTTGAATCGAATAATAATTTCGTACATATGGAGTTGACCCAAAAAACTTTGATCAAAATTGGAACCTGCTTTTGAATAGTTAGTGTGTCAAATTACGTTACAAAATCTTACGTTTTTGAATAGGATGATTTCAGAGGTTTATGCATTAAACTCATTTTGGGCAGCTATAGGTCCTTTCTACCCATGTGGCCCGTATTGTTTTAACTAATTTTTATACACATTTGACTCATTAGAAGTAAAGCACAACCCAAATTTATGCATGAATAGAGATATATGATTCAAAACCACCTCTAATTTTGACTCATCGGCGATAAACCTCCTTCTCCATTTTCCGCCTAGTAGGTAACTCATCAACCAAAAGGTTGTGGGTTCAAGTTCAATTAGAAACAAAATCTGTAAATAATGTGTGGAATGTGTTTCAGACAATTCGTAGTATATAAATTATACAGTAAGGAATGAAAGGGGGAATCTTAGTTGCAGTCAAGCTAAAAGCAAGGAACTTGATGGATAAAATTTGTATATATTGTCAAAAAACTTCTGCTCACAATATGACTAAACATTTGTGGTGTTAACTTATCCCCATAATGAAAATGGAAGGAGTATGTAAGACTCGCATAAATGGAAAACCTTCTCTCGTTCTCTCTTTTTATAATTTCCACCAAAACCGAACCAATCTCTCTCTCTTTCTCTAAACAACGGTATAGAAATATAGAGAGAGAGAGAGAGCAATCTCAATCTCATCACCCAAGAGAAACATACCAAAATCATATACATATTTTCAGAATAAATTCATATCATCTATATAAAAATATATCTAATAAACATGGATCAGATTATGGGCTATTGGTTTAGTAACAAAGCCAGCCAAGAGCTAGGTTCCGTCAAAAAGGATATCAATGTAAGTTTGTTTTTCTGTTAGATATGAAACTTTTCATTTCAATGTTACAATATGATCCATGCTAATTGACATGTATGTACGGTTATATTCATCGGTTTGGATAGAAGAAACTTTGATATTTCGTGGTTTTATATATCAAGCATGCATGATCGTATATATTAAATAAATCATGGAATGCATTACGTACGTATATGCATTTCTTGATTGATATTATATTCATCTTGTTTTGGAATAATGAAAGGTATCCTGTAACTAGATTAAAACTTGAAAATCAAACTTTTGATTATGAGTTATTTTATTTATTCTCAATAGTTACATTGAGAATTCATCATATAATATATATTTGAGTCAATCTTGAGTTGTATTGGGGTGTTATTGTTGGCCTTCCAGTGTTGTCTCTCCCTCATAAATATAATCATTATTATTTTTCACTTTCCATGTTAATTTTGATATTTTATTATATCAGCAATTTAAATCTTGCCTCTAAATGTGCCTTAGAATGTGCCAAAAAATATCAAAGGAGGAGCAAAAAAAATGGTCACTTCAGTAACAGGTTTGTCTTATGATCCATGATGAGCACCTACTACATTCGATCCATGCTTACAATATCTTGTGTATTATGTTACTTGGTTTTTGTATTCAACGTTTTCTTCTGCATTGCCGTTTAATTTGATTATTTTTGTGATTCTAGTTAGACAACTGGTTTGTTTGTTTTAGACCATATAACTTCATCCAACCTCTTTAATAAGTTCTTTTGAAGATTTCAGAGTGATTAACTTTTGTAACCATTCTACCCGACTTGCTTTCAAAATGATATCTTACTTGCAAAATCCCACACGCACACACACCCTCACACTCAACTTCTGCAAAACTAAAATTGCATAGTCATGGAAGTTGATGACTCTTGTCATGAGATAATTAATGGCTCGTTGTTGATTAGTCTTATTGAAGTGGGCGAGTTGCACTTGGAGCCTATATATTTTCAGGCGATGCCAATCTTTCGCAATGTTTAACCCAATAAATATAAAAACATAATCCGATTCAGTTCATTGGTAGAAATACAAATCCGAATCATTTCATCTAAATGTTGTTTATTTTGAATTATGTTCCTTATAAAAGAAATTTACGTTTGTTTTACTTCAAAAGTGTTCCTTCTGTTATATATGGCGACAGACGACAATATGCATTTCAGATATAAAGTAGTTAGTTATATCAAAGCATCTGTGTCTTGTGTTTTGTGTTATGCAGAAAAAAAGCAAAAGCCATTGCCTGAACTGTTGCAGGAGTTTGACTTACCACCTGGTGTCTTTCCACGTGAGGCCAAAAAATACGAGTTTGATGAAGAAACAAAAAAGCTAACTGTTACTATACCTGCTATATGTGAAGTGAGTTATAGAGACTCATCTATTTTAAGATTTTCAACGAGTGTAACAGGTCATATTGAGAAAGGAAAACTAACAGATATTGAAGGACTGAAAACCAAAGCGATGATATGGGTTAAAGTTACATGCATTGCTTCTGAAGATTCCAAGCTGCATTTCACAGCAGGGTTGGGGAAGACCAGGGAAAGAAAAGTCTATCAGGTTATTCGAGACGGGGTGCCTGTTGATAAGTTTTAATAATTAAACTATCTATATATATGTATCTATATACTCTATTAATTGGTTTGTACAATTTAATGTGACCCCTTCCTGTTATATATCGCGCTGGCAAAAATAGCAGTCGTTTTAAAAAAAGGTAATACACCGGGAATCCAACCCGGTCTGTACCATCCCGCTGGTAAAAATCGCAGTTCTGAATTTTAGAAGAATGCACGAGCCGGGAATCGAACCCGGGTCTGTACCGTGGCAGGGTAACATTCTACCACTAGACGACTAGTGCTACATGAATTAACTAAACTTCAAGGCTTTTGAATTAGATTTTTGATGTCAACCTAAAGTTCACAACTTCACATATCGTTAGTATGTTACTTACTATCATCATCAATCCTATGTTGTATATAATCTTCTGAATTTTGATGCACATCAGTAAAGTGACAGCAACTTGATTTCCATTTTAGTAATGTTTCTAGATTTGATTCGTCAACTACAAATCGCTAACTAAACGAACTTCCAAAACTGTACATAATTGAAATAGACTATACAAAGTTCAATAATCATAATCGTCTCCCTTTTTCACTCGATTATAGTTAAAATTTAAAACTGCTTGAGAAACATCACAACAACCAACTCAACCAACTCACTAGACATGCTTCGAAAATAACATAGCCTACATTTAACAAACCAATAACTTAGGAACCCAATCTTACCTTTAAAACTTTACCAACGAAAACCCAAAGCCCAACAATCTAATGGGATGAGCTAGGATAAGTCTATAATCTAATATGACCCCGCAGTTGGAGCGAGAGGAGGACGAATGCTCAAACCGGATAACAGTATCGAAGGGAGCCCTTTGGAGAAGATATCTGCATATTGTAAACTAGAAGGCACATGAAGCCACGAACTTGACTTATGGCTATCTTTTCTCGAACAAAGTGAATGTCAATATCTATATGTTTGGTTCGCTGATGGTGAACCGGGTTCGTAGAAAGGTAAACAACACTAACATTATCATAGTAAACAATGGTTGCCCGATTGAAAGGACAGTGGAGTTCAAGAAGCAGGTTGCGCAGCCAACGAGTCTCAGCCACTTCATTAGCAACGTCACGATATACGGCCTCAGCACTTGATCGAGAAACGGTATTCTAATGCTTAGACGACCAAGAAAACATGTTGTCCCCCAGAAAGACACAATAACCGGAGGTCGATCAGCTAGTATCTGAGCATCCACCCCAATCTGCATCGGAATAGGCGGTAAGACCAAGCTAAGTTTCGGTGAAGCAAATAACTGTAAGCCATGGTCTAATTTGCCACGAAGATAACGAAGATTGGGTTTGAGAGCATTAAAGTGAAGCTCTCGAGGGCCATGCATATATAAACAGACTTGATGTGAAATATCAATGTAAAACCCTTGTAAGATTGCGATATAATGAAGGATTCGTTGAGCTGAGCTTAGAGCTAGTGTCAACAGGAGTATTACAAGATTTACAATTACTCATGTGAGCTCAATCAAGAATATTTAATCATACTTCTGCTGAGATGAAAACATGCATGTATTAGTGCGGTGAATTGAAATGCCCAAAAAGTAATGATGCCCACAATTTATCTGTTAAAGGAAACATACTTATGATTCATTATTAGGGAAACCATTACTTATCCTTTTTATCAGTCAAAGTTAATAAATATCAATGTTTTGATTATAAGAATTAAATGCATTTTAGTGGATCGATTCTGTATTAATATTACAATTTAATTTATTTGAATCCTTAATTAGTAACTCTAAGTCCTTTGAGAATGATACCTAGGAAATTACTATCAAAACCATATTATATACACTTGCCTGAGATTGTGTTACTACATTCATTTTACAACACATTTTTTTTCACATTTTTATAGTGTGATTTTTTTTTGAAAATGATAAAATTTTTCGTATTTATATATGTAAGAAAGAAAAGCTCACACTATTAAGTATGGAGAAATTACAACTTTTCAACACTTAAAGTGTAGAAAATTTTTTGTAACACATGATTTTTCCACACAAGAGAAAGTGTGGATAAATTGGGTGTTACAAAATTTTTTCTACACTTTTAAGTGTTGAAAAGTTATCATTTCTTCACACTTTTAAGTGTTAACTTTTTTTCCCAACACTTGTATATGTTAAAATTGTAATCATTTCCACACTTATTGATGTAACAAATTTTTCCACGCTTATAAGTGTGAATAATTTTAGATATTCTCTACACATTTTTAAAAAGTGTGGAAAAAAGAGTATGGATAAATGACATATTTGTTATAGTGTGTGTTATTTGGTTGCATGATTATTTGCTAGAACTTTATTACCCGTTGTTTGCACACATCAAATTTTTGACATAGCTAACGGAGACTTAGATTAAGTTAATTAGGAGTTTATATTATTTTGTTTAGGTTAAAAATAACCGAGTTATTATTACTTAACTCGTCGAGTTACTCTTCTTCTGAGAACTTTTATTTTATTTTATTTGCTATTTATTTTGATTAATTTAGATAAGTGTTCCTCTTAAAATTAATTATATTTTAAATAGTAAATCCTTAAGTCATTTTAATTGTTCGTTTATTTAATTTTTACATAAAGTTGCCAAGTTTCACTTGAACTCGCCGAGTTTCATTTGAACTCGACGAGTTTCTTTACTAATCTATCTAGTATTGTTTTCAACAGAAATGGAGGAAACACAAAAGACGCTGAAAGATCTTAATAAAACAGATCCAAATTGTATAGGATCTGCAATTCAAAGGCCTAACGTTACAGCCAAGTCCTTTGAATTTAATCATGAATTTATTAAAATGTTAACCACAAGTTGTCAATTGTTGCCGATGTTCTTGTTTTTCTTCTTCAGTATATTGTGCTCTCTCCTCCTCTTGCAACTTTCTGACAAGCTCTGCATCCATTTCTATATGATGTTTTCTTTTTAAAGGTTTGGTTCTACCATAACTTCTTTCCTTTTAGCCTTAGATTTGATCTCACCAACCTTTGCCTTTGGTGCTTTTTCACTTTCACCTGGTTTATTAATCATCACTGGTTTTTCCTTTGGTTTCTCCTTTGGACTTTCACTTACCCTCAACAATATTTATGCAGCACTCAATTCATCATTCTCCGCTCCACTCAAATTCTCATTAACTGTTTCCTCAATCACACTGTCAATTTTCTCCATTGTCACCTCTTTCTCTTTCTCCTTCTCAATCTCTTTTTCTTTTTCAACCTGAACCTCAACAGGTACATTTTCCATGTGAGTATCATTCTCAGTCATATCAACCACATCATCATTAGCCATATCAACCACATTACTCTCATTTGCATTCTCAATCACTTTTGCATTCTCACTGGCTTCATTTATCTCTCCCTTTTTGGTTGCTCTTATAAAGATAAGATATACGAAGCAACATAGAATAATATCTTGCTTAGAACACTTGTTTTTTCTTTCACTTAGTTTCAACAGTGGTCGCAAAAGAATGAGCTGAAAGATCCGACTAGGGCAACTGTGTCAGCGGTGAGTCACCACTTGCCAGAATAACGACGGAATCGATGTTTCAGACTGGAAAAACAAGAAAATCTTGTCGGCTGATGGTGGCACGTGTAGGCGCAGGTGTTTCTGAGTCGATATTCGATCCGTTAGGGATCGAAAATTATATGTGCAGATTGATATACAAGAAGATAATAAGTTAGAGAAGAAGGTTAAGAGAAACGGGAATTAACATGAATAATTAACCTCTTTGATACCATTAAAACTATTGTAATTCCATGTGTCATTATCATCCACGTTACAATGAATGAATATAACATGAATACGAAAACCCTAAGCCCAACAATCTAATGGGCTGAGTTCGTTATAGTCAATTTGATACCCTAGGTAGCCCTTAGGCAGTGACACCCAGGGCTTTGATCCGTTTCCAAGGGTAAACACATTGTCTAAAAGGGTAGCAAACTCATGGCCCGTGGCATCTTGTATATGTACAGTCTCAGAACTACTGCTTTTTTCGTATTATTAAGATTCTAACATATATATAAATAATAACAATTTACATCGTGATGAATTGTACTCATTCCTATTAGAATCTGCCACGTATGCGATTTATGTTATCATATATAATTTTGTAATGACAAAACATAAAACAACAATTTACATCATGATGAATAGTACTCATTCCTATCAGAATCTACCACGTATGCGATTTATGTTATCATATATATTTTTGTAATGACAAAACGTATAATAAAGATAGTTGTAGCTCAGCGGTTCCCGTCGCTATATTTGACATTATCCCCTGAGGGACTTAGGTTCGAATTTGTCCTGTTACAATTCTTTTTCTATATATAATATATAATTTTAAATTCGTAACTAAAGTTGACAGAATGCAACAATAGTTGGATGGTTAAGGTGCCTCTTTTTTTTATGAGGTCTTGAGTTCAATTCCTAGAAATGCAATTATTATTATTATTATTTTAGCATGAAAATATATTTTAATAACAAATAGTTGGAAAATATGATATTAACTTAACAAAAGTATTAAAGTCATCTTATTTAGCATACTAAATATTCAGTAAGCTAGTTAATTCATATCAACAAAACGTGAAATCAGAATATCAAGAGATTGTACATGTATATAAGAATTATGTGACGTAGAGTGCATCCAGAGGAGAGTACATACGATGGAATAATGATTGACCAGCTAGCTAGGTTGATTTGGCTCTATGTATTTGAGCTACATAAATTAAAATACGAGACATCAAGGTTTGTTTAGTTCATGAACCCAAATAAAATGCTAATTCTTGAAATAAAATGATAAATGAGAGTAATCCACCTTTTTTATTGAAAATTTGAGGTACGTACTTTGGTGAGATTTGGATTTTGATGAAGAATGAGAAACGGTGTAGCTTGCTTTTATGCAACAAAAGACCTTAAGAGAGAGAAACCAAATAGGCGATCGTTAGATAAAAGTTATATTTTACATGTTTTGAAGATAAAAGTATTAATATTGAATACAAATGTTGTGTTTAGGCTATATAATTATCCAAATCCACAAAACTATTTGTATGGTTATTCATAGGAAAGTGAGAGTTTTTGTCTCCAGTAACAATGTAACTCGATTACGATATGCATCGTACTTTATGTCCCACCACGAAGTGCGGGGTAAATTACCTAAGTTCAGACCATTATATAGATAGAAGTTAGATACCAAGGTTGCGTCCTAGGGGGATCTCTGGTAGTCTTCTTCTCCATACTCGCAGCCACAAAACCACCTCCTGTAAGACACGAGTATGTTATACAAGTATGTTTCAAGCCATGAGGATTGTTATACATTGTCCTAATGTCGAATTGGGTTAACATGTCCATCACTATATTTCAAGAAAAGTCGATTTACTAAAAAGTCGAATGGTTGCCTACTTGCCTCAAACTCATTGGTCATTCTGTAAACCTGAATCATTGCAATTTCACATTTGGGCTTTGGCTTCTTAACCAGTAGTATCCAGTTAGTTGATGACAGTTTTCACCTACATTTATTCATACATCGATTACAGATTAAGACGGAACAACTGTCATCAGTATTCGATCACAATCATTTAGGAAAAGAACAACACGGATTTCGGAAGCAACAAACATTACAAATAGCAGATACGAAATGATGAAGTAACTTCCATCACTAAAGAAATTACAACTCATTACCATATAAAAACAAAACCATAAACAATACAGTAAAAAGTAAGAAACTGTTGGTATCTAGTCATGGATGATGGAATGTATCAGAATCGAAGCCTCATCCGTCGCCGGAGCTGTATCCTCTGTTTTCCACAAACACAAGTCAACATAAACAAAGTTAGGATTATGGAAAAACTAAATTAGCACGTAACGGAATCAACTGATCAATTAATACCTGAAAGGGTTCTAGGCAACTGAGCCACAATGTTATCAATGACACCGTTTTTCTCATCGCCAACGTCATCCACAACTTGGACAGTATCTTTCTCCTCCTCCCTACCATTATCACTACTACTAGTAAAGATATTCGAAATAATGTTATTAATAACACGACCACCTTCTCCTCCTCCTCCTCCTACATCGTCTTTCGTCTTCGATTCTTCATCATAACGAGTTTCAAGGTTGGATTTAGGGCTATCATTATTATTACTAACCAAATTATTAATGAATTGATTAAACAACCCACCACTTCCATTAGTAGCTCCACCACCAGGACTAGGAGTAGGAGTGGTATCTTTTTCTTCTTCATATTTGACACCATTAATCATTTCATCTCCACTATAATCGAAATTGATATTATTATTATTATTATTATTATTATTTTTTCCTTTTTCTTCCTGATCAAACATTTGATTAATCAACATCATCCCACTTGGCCTTTTTTCAAGTCTTGGAGTAATTACCTCATCATTCCCTCTTCCTCTCTTGTTACCAATCATCTTACTCTGATCATCCTCTACTTCTATCACATGAACACCATCCATCTCGATCCGATTCGATCTTATTTAGACTCACAGCACACACACACACGCACAACACTCTTTAACTGATTTTTACACCCACTTGATTACTCTCCGAGAAAGGTGCCTATCTTAATCATAATGAATACTATATATGTTAAAGTTGTTGATATAAAAAGATTGAACCTACGTGTGGTAATATACAAGAAGGTGGCATTTTATGAAGATCTGTGCTCCGTGACACGTGCTTTCTGCTGCTGTCCCCGTATAGATATTTGACCCAACCACTTACTACCACGTGCTATTCTCCAAAATGGTCGGTCGGTTCGTTGAATGGATAAACTTATGGATTTTATTTGCTTTCAACCGACTCACCCTTTTACTTTTATTTTGTACCATGTATTGTTACTAGTTTATTTATAGCCTAGATGTACGGGTTCTTTCAATAAAGTTTTAAAACTATGAGCATAAAAGCTATAAATTGGAAATGTATGTTCATTTTTGTCTTACATACCTATGACCTTTTTAATTTGATTTACAATTTACAATCAAAGTTTCTTTTAAAAAAATGGTCAATTTTATTAATACTTTGATTATTTGGTTTACATGTTTGAATTATTGGTGGTTTTGCAAGCCCCCCCGCCCCCCGCCCCCCGCCCCCCAAAAGAATATGGATTTATTTGTTTGATTTTAGTGAAATAAAGAACCTTCGAGACAAGTTGCCTCATGTTGGTTGAATATTGGTATTCTTAATCAAATGTTGTATGTTTATAATATATGTATATGTATGTAGGGAGCGGTTCAAGTAAAAAGGGTAGGAAAAAACATTAGATTTTATATTTGCTTGAATTATTCAAAAGAAAATGGTTTATGTGGATCAATACGAAATGAAGAAACATATATTAAACTTGTACAAACATACTTCACCAAGATGATGCAGTTTCATTTAAAGAATGATACATATGCTCATTAAACCTTAAAAATGATACATATTCGATTGTAGTTTGATACATAGTAATTTGATACATAATGGTTTAATACATGATTATATCTTCATTTATTATAATTAAATTATATTTGTAAGGGACACGTATCACTATATCATGGTTTCTTACCCTTTTTTACGTTAAGGTTTTTTTTATTTGAACCAAAACCTATGTTATACTAGATGCAAACCCATACGATACACAAAAATCATAATTAATACATCATATATAAAAGGAAAGTTTCAGTGAATTAAATAGAAAACTCAATGTATTAATAATAATTTTGATTAATTAACTAAACTTTAGCTTCAATAATAAATACGGCCCTTATTATCAATTCCCTATTACTTTTAATTCTGTTTGTGTTAGTCTTATTCTTTTATTCTCTTTGTAAAAAGAGTTAAAATATTCGAAGGTGTCCCCATTATCCACTCCACATTAGTGCACGTAGCAGCGGCGAAGTTGAAAATATCAAAAGAGCACCACTAGCCTCTAAAGACCAAAGACCAACGACTTTTGGACTTTTGGGTACCAAACTTTTCGAAAGAAGTAAAAACTCGAAAATGTATCATTTTGTAGGGCTACTTTCTTTGCTTATGAACACAAAAAATAATCATTGAGGTTCGGAATTTATATTTCTTTGACAAGTAACATTTTTCTAAGACCAACTATGGCGGCATACGAAGCACACCTACCGGCAGTCCCGGAATGGCTAAACAAAGGGGACAACGCATGGCAAATGACGGCGTCTACATTGGTAGGGCTTCAGAGCATGCCAGGACTGGTGATCCTGTACGCATCCATCGTGAAAAAGAAATGGGCAGTTAACTCTGCGTTCATGGCGCTTTACGCATTTGCAGCCGTTCTCATATGTTGGGTCCTACTCTGCTATCGTATGGCCTTTGGTGACCAGTTGTTGCCTTTCTGGGGGAAGGGTGCACCCGCGTTGGGTCAGAAATATCTTATCCGTCAAGCCGTGGTGCCAGAGAGCACCCATTATCATCGCAGAAGCGGTGAAATTGAAACCCCAGCGACCCAACCATTTTATCCAATGGCTACACTTGTATATTTTCAGTTCAATTTTGCTGCGATCACTATGAATTTGCTTGCTGGGTCTGTTCTAGGGAGGATGAATATCAAAGCTTGGATGGCTTTTGTTCCACTGTGGTTGGTTTTTTCGTACACCGTCGGTGCGTTTAGTCTATGGGGCGGTGGTTTTTTGTATCACTGGGGTGTTATTGATTATTCGGGTGGCTATGTCATTCATCTATCATCTGGGATCGCCGGTTTTACTGCAGCTTACTGGGTACGTACATCTACTTTTCTTAATCTAAAATGGGTCAACGGAGGAGGTCTATAGTTCTTGTTACTCGAAGAGGACGAGTATATATGACTAGCATGTACACGCCCATAAAAATATATCTTTACCCTTTTTTTTTTTTACTTTTCTTAAATTAGTTACCTCCAAATTTTAATACTCCCCACTGATACATAAGCACCTACGAATGTTATTATCCATACACCAAGATTAACAAATATGTCACAATTCATTGGATCAAAAGAATATATAAAAAAAACTTAGCTATCTTGTTTTAGCAAGGAGGGAAGAGGTAAGTGTAGATATTTGCGTTAGAACCCAAAAAATTGATACAAACTAATGAAAACAGTGTACGCATGTTAAACTTCATTTAACTAGCCTTTCGTTTAGACTATTGACATATATCTAAGACTGCTCAGACGTTCATCGGGTGTATTTGGATTTTTTATCTTCTGTTTCTTTCTCTTTTATGGGCCAATGATCAATCTTACCGTCAATAATATTCTTAAAAGTGTACTATATATTATTAAAGGTTGGACCGAGATTAAAAAGCGATAGGGAAAGGTTTCCTCCAAACAATATCTTGTTGATGCTTGCCGGAGCAGGACTACTCTGGATGGGATGGTCCGGTTTTAATGGTGGAGCTCCGTATGCTGCCAACATTGCTGCTTCTGTAGCTGTACTAAACACAAATATTTGTGCCGCCACAAGCCTTCTAGTATGGACCACTCTTGATGTGGTTTTTTTTGGTAAACCATCTGTCATTGGAGCCGTTCAAGGTATGATGACAGGTCTCGTATGTATAACACCCGGAGCAGGTTAGTTGGCTGCTTTTTCACATGATAACATCCTGGTTATAATTAATCGAGTTAGCAAAATAGATAACAATTTATCACCGGACAAGAAACACTCTTAAGTGCATTTATTACCGATGACTACCAATAAGATTCAATCTTTACCATTTTCAAACATTTTGATCGGCTGATTTTGAAAGAGGACAATTATTTTGGGACACACCAAAATAGAAAGATTGACAAATAAATTGGGACAGAGAGAGTACTAAACTTATTTTTTCTCTATATGGTAAACGAAATTATCATTGCCCAGATAATTGAATTAAAATGCATATGTCAAAACTTACGATTGGTGTTTATGTGAAAATAATTGGTGAGAACTAGGAAAGAAAATCAGTGCAAATTGTGTGTCAGCTGTGATGAATTGATTGGGCAAATTTTTAAACATGTAAATTACACACATATAACATTACTCTTGAATTTTTAATTACCTTACAAAAGTGATCATTCCATTAAGTTGACTTGAGTTTTGAGATGCAGGGGTGGTCCAATCATGGGCGGCGATTGTGATGGGAATACTTTCCGGTAGCATTCCATGGTTCACGATGATGATCCTCCACAAGAAATCAATTTGGCTTCAAAAGGTACAAATCAAAGTCTTAAGTCTTAGACGATAATATCTTTCTTTTGCATTTGGATTAAAATAACTAAAATAGAAAAGGTTAGTTGAGTGGTGGGTATCTTATAATTTATCTTTATATCTATTATTATAATAATTTTATCTTAAGTCTTAAACTTTTATAAAACATTCAGCTATTTGACTTCATGTTTATAAAAGAGAACAGAACATTAAAAATTATGTTTATACCCTTTCATTAATTCATGAATATAATAAGGGTTTAATGCGCACAAATGTAATAAATTATAATCTGACATTCGTAGTATTTATCGAACTATTCAAAGTTACATTGTAGTAACGAACTTGTAAGTTATTTACATTATATGTATTTTTGTCATATTAACATTAACAGTTCTAAGGGACGTCACGTATAAAGTTGACATGTGGAAAAAGTACCATAAATTGCATACAATATAAAGAAATTATAAGTTCGTTACATACAATGAAAGCCTGAGTAGTTAACATATACTATGAATGTCAGACTATAGTTTACTACATTTGCGTGCACTAAACCAATATAATAATTAATAAATTCAAATCAATTATACCTACTTGATTATTTTAACTTAATAATTTATACACAACACATCTATATGAATTTAGCTATATTTATATTTATACTAATGTTAAATCTATACAATGCACGGCTAAAAAAATATATTATCATAATAATGTTTTTTTATAGTCGGCTTAATGCTATTTGCACTTTGTATAAAAATAAATGAACTATTGGTTAAGTTTAACAATCACTCTAAATTGGGTACAATAAATTTAACACTATAAGTATTTGGACACGTGCGTGCGCGCGCGCACACACACACACACTTATCCTTATTATTAAAGGAGGAACCCCTCAACTAAAAATACACGTCTTATCGGTGACATACATAATTGAAATTGAGTTGTGTGGCAGAAGCAATTAGAACCTTTAAAAAAGAGATGATGAATATGATCTACTTATCCATCTATAAAGCTTGTATAAAAATTACAAAATAGAAGACTCTCTGACTTTGACCCGTCAATTTTCGAACAAATTCTTGCCGCCATCACTTTGAATCTCGTCATTATATTTCGAGATCTCCAACTCGTTTTCAGGCGATTTTTAGAACAAGATTCTCGCCCTCCATCACTAGTTTGAATCTCGTCTCCATCGTTCGAGATCTCTGACTTGTTTCCAGTCGATTTTTTGAACAAAATTTGCGCCTTCGTCATTCGGATTTTCGCCGCCATCATTGAAAGGGGTCCTAATTAAGGTTTTAGTTAATAAGATTTGTTTTTTGTCATCATCGGTTAGATCGGAGTGGTAACGACTAACGAGTTCAAGTGGTGGTTGAGGCAACGGTTAACAGGTTCTCGTGAGGCAACGGTTGCAATTAGTGATTTGTAGATTCGAGTTCCAATTGCAATTGGTGTTTTTTGGTTTTGGATTTGAGTTCCAATATGTGGTTTGGGTTTCTTATTTAAGATTTAAGAAAAAGTATTTTCCAGTAACAAATACGATATTGTTGTTATGGTTATGATATATTGTTGTTATGGTGATTGTTGGGTCACTGACCCTGCCTCTAAAATTTATGAATGACAGAACCAAGTGTGTAGACGTTGATGTGTACTCAGCGTCCGTATCCTTTGTGGTCTCGGTGCCTGTGTAGCAGCGTCCCTTATAACTTGTAAGCCATCAGCTTGTATTTAACACTGATCATTCCTTGAAGACTTGCAAGATATCTAGATGGTGGAAGAAACTGACACCTGTATCTGAAGTCAAAGACTAAAGATATAGATAGAGGATTTCTGATTGAAGTGGAAGATCAATAGTTATCCTAACTACTCCAACATCTATTCAAGCGCATGGGTCTGACAGATACCTTTGTACTTGAGAAGGCGTATTCTACAAGGTGGATAATAGCCGTATAACCGGTGTACAATAATACTCGAAATCAACAAACCTTCTCCTACTGAAAAAGTACCACGCCTTTTCTGTAAAAATGTATTATTATATTTAAAACACCTTCCCCATGAATAAGTCATTAAAGATTTGATACTTTACAACCAAATCTATAAAATCTTTAAAGATTGTTTAAACGATTAAAAATATTATCTCTAAGATAATATTGAGGATTTATGGCTATAAATACTCAACTCAACAACCGTATTAAACACGCCTTCAATCGCATTAAATATAACATTTGATCTATATCAGCCACTCCTGTTAGTCAGTGAGCCATGTGCCAACACTTAGGGTGTTGAGATCACTGATAGTCATCAGCGTTCCTTGCTGAGTGACTTGTTATATTTAAATCTGTCATCAAGTTACGATTACTTAGATTAGTGTGTCTTTTCTCTTCCGCAAGTAATTATTGTAAAATATTATTTTGATTCATTCAATAAAATTACTTTAAACTTGAAAAAAATTGTATCCCCCCCTCCAATTAATTGTGTTAGTATTTTGTATTTACTTGGTTAAACGGGACCAGCAGTGATGATATATTGATATGATGATAACGATGAATTAATATGATGGTGTTAGTAATGCTGTCGAGAACTTGAGATGAAAGTATGAATGTTGGTTTACTTTTCTTGTTTTTTAATGAGACCGTGTCTCTGTATTTGTCCAAAAAATCACATTTCATCATTTATTTCAAGAAATGTTACTGGACTCCCTTATATTTGTTATTTTGCGGCACTAGTCATCCACCCATCCCTTGGTCTAATATATATATATATATATATATATATATATATATATATATATTAACAGGATAAAAAAGAAGAAAAATTAAATGGAGAAGAGTGAGAAGCAATATGATTCATATTTTTATTACTATGATTCATTTTGTATTATAATAATTCAAGTAATAAAAAGTTGAATCATAGTAATCAAAAAACTGAATCATATTGCTTCTCCCTCTTCTCCACCTAAATTTTCTTCTCCATTGATCCTAATCCTATATATATATATATACACACACACACATCTTATCGGTGGCATACATAATTGAAATTGAGTTGTGAGGGAAAAGCAATTAGAACTTAAAAAAAAGAGATAATGAACATGGTCTACTTATCCATATATAAAGCTTGTATTAAGATTACAAAATAGAATAAATTGAGATCAAAAGCAAGCTATTATAATCTATTAAAAGTGATAAAAGATAATTAGAGAGCTATAAAAAGAAGTCACAATTAAAATGAAGAAAACTTAATAATTCTATTGTTCAATAATCGATTTTAACTCATAATAAAAAAAAATTGATAATGGAATGCCATAATTTTAGGTTATAACCAAAATTATACTATACTAAATTATCATGGAATCCCGTGACCTGTTAAATTATATGTTAACAATATCATATATGTAATTCTCCCTAAATTATATGTTACCTTCTTTACTTTAGGTGTTGGAGGATTTGAGTCAAATCCTCCTTTGTATATGTATTATTTGACACTTCAACAAAGTTAATGTATATGTTTATGGCACCTAGGATGCATACTATGTGGTAAGAGTTATATGTTGACAAATAATGGATGGACTCCTCCTTTGTATATGTATTATCCTTATATTTTAATACATTTTAAAAAATACCTATACACGAGTATATCAACCTATTAGTGATGTAAATAATTCAAATACTTTTTGCAGAAGCCGTTCATCGGACGGGTTTTACACTAGGTATAAATTTTATCCCATGACACATTAGTTTGCATTAAATAATTGATTAGAATCTAATCATCTACTGCATTATTTATCATTAAAAAATAACGTGATGGAGGCCCAAGTATTGAAGATTGAGCCCACATGTTTCTGGAGGCCCACAAGCGTGTCACAAAAAGGGCTGCACGGAAAAGGGCGTAACTTGGGCTACAGGGCTCCGTTTCAGGTCCATGAGCAGGCGAATCGAAGCTCGGTTCGAGGCCCATCAAGCCATTAACCACCATAGGTGGTTAGGCCCATGCTCGAAGCCCAAAAACGGCTCCGTTTGGAAGATATGGCCCATTTTATGTTTTTTCTGTTCATTTTGGGCTTTGTTTTGGATTGTATGTTTGGCCCGTTATGTTTTAAGGGCCCGTTTAAATTTCTGCTTGTTATTTATGCTTTCTTCTTCATTGTAATGAACTCAGTTTTCATTTTCAAGATTTTGGATTTCACTCTCAATTTCGTGAATCAAAGTTACCCATCCACGACATTCTTTGTGAATCAACTTGTTTTGGAAGAATTATTCCTGGCTATTCCTTTGAATCAACAGGATTAATTGTCATCTTAATTTTGCACTACATCATAACGACACATTAAATTAAATTAAATTAATTATAATTTAATTTTTTAATAAAATATGACCTTATTTACCTTCTAAGTGTAGGATAATTCAAATCATCAAAATTATTTTTTAAAATGATGACACATAAAATGTAGGCAATGTGGCATTGATGAATAGTTGACAAATTTTTGGAGGTATATATATATATAAAATCAAACGAGAACACACTGAAAATAAGAACGACTAAAAACGCTTCAAATGCAAAATTATTCTTGATAAAATAGCTTATAGCTGGAGCTGAAGCTTATAGTTGAAGCTGGAGCTGAAGCTTATAGTTGAAGCTGGAGCTTACATTATAAGTTAGAAGCTGGAACTTATGTGTTTATAAGTGTTTGGTAAAACTAGTTGGAGCTTATTGATGTAAATTGACATAAGAGGACAAAAGGTATATGATAAATAATAATATGAGGGATATTTATGTAATATCTCTTTTGATAAGCTTGTAGCTTATTCTAAAACCTATTTCAAGTAGTTTCTTTTTTTAGAGTTTATTTTTTCAATAAACTCCTAAAGTTTTGTCTACCAAACGATAATAGAAGCTTAAGTTTATAAAAAAAAAAATAAGCTTAAGCTCTTATAAGCTACAAGAAGCTCATGTGCCAAATACACTAGTTTATAAAATCATTTTTTGGCAACATCAATCAATCAATCTTATATAAAAATCAGTCTTGTTTAATTCATATACTACATTTTTTATGCTGATTCACTACTTTTGTATCTTCCTATTCTGGATCATACATTTGGTCTTGTTCAATCTAATCAAAGACAAATTAAGTATGTAAACTTTTGGCAAAGTTCTTTAGCCATTTTCAACATATGCATGTATGGAAGATCAAATTCCTTGATAAGCATTAACTAAAACAACTAATATACAATAAAATCCAGCCATGTATATATTTTTTTAAAGTTTACATTAAGAAAGTGGGTGCTGATCCTGACGGACCAATTATCATCATCACAAGTCACATCAATTATACGCATTAGTTGAATCATTTGGATTTTGGACAAGATAATCACGTATTTCGTTTTTTCTTTTGTATGTACATGGCCATTCGTATTAATAAATTTTCGGACACTGTTTAAATGAAATAGGTGGATGATACGTTGGGTGTGTTTCACACGCATGCCGTAGCTGGTCTATTGGGAGGGTTGTTAACCGGTCTACTAGCTGAACCTGCCCTATGCAACATAGTGTTGCCAGTTACTGGTTCAAGAGGTGCATTTTATGGTGGAAATGGCAGGATACAATTCCTAAAACAAATTGTAGCAGCCTTATTCGTTATCGGTTGGAACCTTATATCAACAACCATTATTCTTCTATTTATTCAAATATTTATGTCATTACGAATGCCTGATCACGAGTTGATGATTGGCGATGATGCTGTTCATGGAGAAGAAGCATATGCATTGTGGGGTGATGGAGAGAAATATGATCCAGCCCGACATGGGTCGATTTTTGGAGCAGCCGAAATAACACCAAATGAATATGGACATGGGGCGGCTAGAGGAGTTACTATCAACTTATAGGTTATATATGAGCACTATCTATCTATCTATATATACTGAACTATACTATTAAACATTCAACCTTCTCTCTTAAACCTTAAAACATATATATGGTAACTTAGTTAATGATCGATCTAATTCCTTTTAAATTTTTATATTAATATTTAACTAATTATTGATTTTATAAAAAACTTAGATGTATTAAATAAGATTAAATGATGTAAATTATTTATTGATTTTATAAAAATTAGAATGCATTAAATAAGATTAAATGTTGTAAACATATGTACAATGACTTGTTAATTTTTACTCATCCGATCCGTTGCTGAGTTCCTAATTACTATTCAAAGAAATATCCACCTAATTCAAAGATGTTTCCATGAAAAAATTCATTGATAGTACATGATATATCATATAGCGTTAGTCTTTCATATAGGTTAAACACATAACTCTTAAATTGATTAGATGTCAAGATAATACATCACTTGGTACACACTTAGTATGAGTATCATATAGCGTTAGTCTTTCAAAGAAGTTCCCAAGGCAAAGAATCGTTACAATGACCTTCAAATTCCCCTAAATCATAGTTAAGAGTTGAGAGCTGGACATCATGCATGCCAAAAATATGTAACGTACGTTAAATGTTTTTGACATCTCATCTTTCACTTTAACCGACAAAACTTGGTCCCTTTCAACTCCGAATTCAAAAATCACAAGTCATATTTGTATATTTGTATATATTGACACACTAACAAAATACATTCCATTGGAACTACTCCCTCCATTCCAAATTAACTATCCTGAATCAGATTGTGAAGTCTTTTTTTTTCAACTTTAACCTTAAATATTTTTGTTTGTGTTATATATTATGTTGGAACATAGATTGTGACAACAGATCTAGCTTGAAATATGACTAGTGTAATTGTGATTGTATTGATATATTGGTTTACATTTGTAAATGCATATTCGTTTTGTTATTAATATTTCATATTAAAGATAGACGAAATAACGTATTTATATTATACGTTTGTTGCGAAGCGAGTCGAGATCTCAGGTCGCAGCGAGGTGAGCTGCGAGATGAGAACTGAACTCGTTATGGCTAAGCTGGGCTTGGGCTAAGCGAGGCGAGTTGGGCTGAACTCGCAGGTCCATGCGAGCCGAGCCGAGACAACATATATAAACGATTTTGTTTGGCAAAATCGTTAACACTTTAACACTTTTTGGCATTCTTATTCATTCCTGCAAACTCAACTATCCAGAAACACACAACCTACGGTTAGGCTTTGACGATTCATCGTTTAAAGTTAAGCTTTGATTAAACGCAATACGAACTTACTCGTTATTAGTAAGATAACTTTGTATTAAGGAATTCCGCACCTTAATACTGCAGATAACGAAGTTATCGATCCTAGAACTAGGGACTTACATCTGGTATCAGAGCTTTCGGGCTAAATACGAGTGCGTTCGTGAGTTTTAGTGATATTGCGTTTTTGATTCGGGTTGTTTCTACGTGCATTATAGCAATATTAACGATCAAAATCATTCTCTGGATATTTTAGGGTTTGTTTACGGTTGAAATCGCTAGTTTCAGTCGTAAAAATACCTTAAACTTTCATTTTCGGGTTTAACAGCCGTTTCGCGAGTCGAGATTAGGGTTCCAGCGTAGCTTGCGAACCGAGGTAAACTTGCGAGCTGAGTTGAACTTGCGAGTCGAACTATCGAACCTGCGAGTTGAGCTTTGTCTTGCGAATCGAGATTTCTTGCGAAACCACATCACTTGCGAATCGACATCTCCTGCAATCCGAACTGAGATTTGCGAACCGAGTTCTGCGAGTCGAGCTGAGATTGAGTTGAACTGAGTTCTGCGAATTGAGATTTTCTGATTTCGCGTAACAGTTTGAACTTACGTTTTTAAGATGTCTGACTTAAGTAAAATGATCGAAATGGAACATGAGGTGGGAAAATCAAATGCTCCACCTAAGTTGTTAAAAATCGAGGATTACTACAACTGGAAGGACAGATTTGAATCTTACTGTAGATTCCATGATCTGTCAATCTGGATGTGTATCAAGACTGGATACACGGTACCTACTCAAACTGTTCAAAATGCCATTGTGACTCTTACCTATCAGAACATGAGTGACGAACAGAAGGAAGCATACAAAAATGAAAACAAAGCACATTCGTGCATTAAGATGTGTCTTCTTAAGGATATCGCTCATCAACTGAAATCTTATCATACTGCTAGAACGCTCTAGGAAGCTCTAGAGAAAAGAGGTGAAGGTAGTCCACAAATGAGAACTAGCAAGAAGAAGCTCCTTAAAAAGCAGTTTACTATGTTTAAAGCTTTAAAAGGGGAAAGTCTTGATGCTTATATTACACGTTTCTACCATCTGTTAAGTGAATTGGAATACAATGACATCACTGAAGAAGAAGTTGATAAAACCGACAAGTTTATTGAGGGTTTGCCTTCTAAGTGGGAAATGTATGGAGTTATGATAACGGATAATGAAACCAGATATGCTACTATGACCTTAGAGCAAGTCATTGACAAGCTAAAAGGTTATGAGTTCTCCAAGAAGTCAAAAGATACTGATTCTGATCAGGTTCAGAACCCTGGGTTGTATCATGGAAAAACAAATCTTTCGACTGCATCTTCTAGTTCGGCCACTGCACTGTTAGTTGGTGATACAGGTAGAAATGGAGAAATGATATCTGAAGATCTGTGCTTTATTTCCTCCTATGGTGATGAGACAAAGGTAAAGAATGCTGAGAAGTCATCTCAAGAGCATCAGAAGATGCCTATGAGTGTGAAATCTGCAGAGCAGCAACTGTCTGTTCTTGCTTCCTTTGTGGCGTCATATGAGAACTACATTGAGGGAAAAATTAATGATCCTGTATTGTTTGATGAGGATTATGAGCAGATCGATCCGGATTATGTTGAGGAATTGGAACTTCAAGAGATGTTAGCATTAGTCTCTAGAAAAGTTAAAAATTTCCTCAAGAGAACTGGTAGAAAGGTGTTGGGCAATAGATCAGGGTTTGATAAAACCAAGGTCAGATGCTTTAACTGTCAAGGTATTGGTCATTTCGCGAGGGAATGCCAAAGACCTAAGGTAGACGCAAATAGGAAACAAGGTTCGGGAAGTACTTTAGCTTCCAAAGCCTTAGTGGTGAAGCAGTTAGATGGCTCATATGACTGGAAAACTGAGTCAGAAGAAGAAGCCTTGATGGCTGAAATTGAAGAGACAACTGCTGGATCAATGTCCTACATGCCCACAGATGTTGAACAGAGGGTAGATGTGCCTGAGTCAGAAGTGAAGGCAAGTGATGATGATGTGCTGCATATGGATTTGACTCCAGACATGAGTCCTGAAGAATTCGTGGCACGAATGGCTGAAGTACAAACGGACAAGAAGAAGGTATGTTTAGATATTCTTAATCTTGCTGATGTTTGTTACTTAGTTACTGACTTACAATCTCAGAATAGTGTATTAACTGTGTCTAATAGCAATTTGTCATCTCAATTGAATTTGGATAAAGAATCTTATAGGACTGTTAGATCTGAACTTGACCAAGCACTTATGGATATACGTAGATTAAGTGATGATAAACAGGCCTTAAAAGATAAAATTAAGTCTGATGTTTCGGATAAGACCAAACTTAGAGATACCATAAGTGAAAAATCTGTCATCATAGATGGACTCTATATGAACATCAAGGACTTGAATGAGACAATTGCTAGTAAGGATCAGGAAATAGTGAACCTTAATTTAAGGTTAATTGAGCAAAACCGTAAACTTGAGAACTATAGGACATCTCAAATGAATAAAATGTTAGATGTTCAACGTAGTGTAACGGACAAGACTGGGTTAGGTTACAATGATGTATCCCCTCCTTTTAATGCCAATTACACTCCTATTCCTGAAGATTCTGAAATGACTGAAGTTAATCATGAGATTTTAGTAGCTGATAAACCTGAACAGTCAGAGGCAAAGAAGGATGTTGTTAAGAACCCTTCATCAGATGATAGTAAGGTTTCTCATCTCACCAAAATACATTTTGTATCGGGTGGAGTGATTAACGATGCTAAAACTGATGATAAGGTTAATAAGGAACATATGACTAAACCTTTAGTACCTAAGACTCCAGATGAGAAAGCAAAAGTGAGTAAATCACGCAAGCAGATGTCATGCCTTAAATGTCACCAAAAAGGACATGTGGCTTCGTGTTGTCCTAACAAAAAGCCAGAAGCATCACATAAGCTTGTGATTGATGAAAAGACACCGACCAACTCTAGTATGACTGTAGATAGGTTAGATACCAAATCTAATTTATGTATTAAACCTGTTAACATTCTTAAAAGAGAAGGTAAACATAGTGTCTCTCCTCCTAAACCTAAACGGACTTATATTCCAAGTGAAAATACTGTTTATAAGCCTAGGGATATGACACCGTCGAGGTTTAGAAATCAAAGTAGAGGCCATAGTCTTAATGAGAGTGGTACTACTTCGCGATCCAATGAGTTTAATTATAACTATAATAATAGAGCTCAGAATATTATGCCTAGGAGGTTCCCCTCAAATTCACCTCTTAAGGCTGATCGTCCACAAGCTCAAGTTTCTTCGAAAGTAACCAAAGCTCCTGATGGGAAGGATGGTTATTTTAAAGAACTCAAGTTTGTAGATGATAAGGGACAAACCAAGACCGTAATGGCTTGGGTCCCTCTTGACAACTGATTGTGTTATGTGTTATGTGCAGGAGCAGACTGTGAACAAGGAAAGCTGGTGGTATGTAGACAGTGGATGCTCACGGCACATGACAGGAGAGAGAAGTCTACTGACAGACTTCCAGGAAGGTCTCAAGCAAAAAGTCAATTTTGCAGAAGACAAAGGAGGAGTAATAACTGGGAAAGGAAAAGTTTCAAATGGAACTTTAACTCTTGAGGATGTGAATTACGTTGAAGAACTAACTCACAACCTAGTGAGCGTTTCCCAAGTCTGTGATAAAGGCCATCCAGTTTATTTTAATGGAAAGGAAGCCTTAGTCCTGAAGCCGGGATTTACGATACCTGACAATTGGATACTAATGAGGGCACCAAGGAGGAGGGATATCTATGCAATAAACACGGGTAATTCTAATTCCTCAATGGTTTCTACATGTTTGTTATCCAAGGCTTCAGAAGCAGACGCATTACTATGGCATAGGAGAATGGCACACTTGAACTGGCGTAAAATGAATTATATAACCAAGTCGCATAGGAGAATGGTTTCTACATGTTTGTACTTCAAAAGTCTTTATATTATACGTTTGTTGCGAAGCGAGTCGAGATCTCAGGTCGCAGCGAGGTGAGCTGCGAGATGAGAACTGAACTCGTTATGGCTAAGCTGGGCTTGGGCTAAGCGAGGCGAGTTGGGCTGAACTCGCAGGCCCATGCGAGCCGAGCCGAGACAACATATATAAACGATTTTGTTTGGCAATAAGAACAGAAAAACACAACTATCCAGAAAAACACTTTTTGGCATTCTTATTCATTCCTGCGAACTCAACTATCCAGAAAAACACAACCTACGGTTAGGCTTTGACGTATCATCGTTTAAAGTTAAGCTTTGATTAAACGCAATACGAACTTACTCGTTATTAGTAAGATAACTTTGTATTAAGGAATTCCGCACCTTAATACTGCAGATAACGAAGTTATCGATCCTAGAACTAGGGACTTACATCTGGTATCAGAGCAATAAACATGTTTCTACATGGGTAATTCTAATTTTTGATTAACATATAATTCTATCAAACTAGATAAATATAGAGTTAAGATTATTCAGATTTTAATACCTTAGCAGATAAAACTGCAGAACTATCTCTCCGTAACTGCTCACCCTCAGGTATAGTAACCTCTGGGTCTACAGTCTCAGTTCCCTATGTATAATAATATTTATAATTCATAATTAGAAATAATATCCAATTAACTAACTATCGATATCATTATCATGAAATAATAGAATTATACTATACAATTAATAAAACAAATCTATCAACGAAGTATAAAATATTACCTCAGAAGGTGGAACAAAACTATCAATATCCCGTAACAAGGCATAAAAGCCAGAAGCAAAAGCCAGTATTTTCACTTGGAATATAAGTCCGTTTAGGTTTAGGAGGAGAGACACTATGTTTACCTTCTCTTTTAAGAATGTTAACAGGTTTAATACCTAAATTAGATTTGGTATCTAACCTATCTACAGTCATACTAGAGTTGGTCGGTGTCTTTTCATCAATCACAAGCTTATGTGATGCTTCTGGCTTTTTGTTAGGACAACACGAAGCCACATGTCCTTTTTGGTGACATTTAAAGCATGACATCTGCTTGCATGATTTACTCACTTTTGATTTCGATTTACCGCGTAAAGGGATTATAGGCTGGTACTTTGACTCTGAACCGAAGCTTTTTGCAATTAAAAGATATGGCGGAGTTCAATACTTTGAAAGAAAGCTTGCAGTTTTTAGTTCCTTACCACGTTATGAAATACGTGACTTGGCTAGATTAGAGATCAACAACCCAAGTCGTGATGATTATGCTAATCGTGTTGAACGAATTATTAGACATGAGGTTGGTACAAATAAATTTGAGATGATAAAGCCAAGAAAGGGAAAGACTGTGAAACTACAGGAGAGAAGTCAAAGGACTGGAAGAAGAAGAAGGAAAAAGACTTATCCAGCTGTTAAATGTGTGCAGCAGATTCCATTGAAGACAATGCCACAGGATATTTTGGGAAATATGAAGAGTTGGCACGTGGATTCAAAGACTGGAGAAGCTGTTATGGTTGAAGCTGATGATGAGGTTGAAGGTGGCGAAAGAGAAATCTTCAGAGTCTATGACCATCGACACCTGATGAATATGTCGAGAAAGGATCTGCTAAAGTTAAAAGAGAACAGAATTTTGACGACTATTGAATGGGCTGATTTAGGTAGAGATTATCAAATGATGGTTAAGACTTGTATCAAGATGAAGATTTACGCAGCTAGTAAGATTTACAAATAAAGACCAAAGACAAAGCGTGAAGATAAAGACGCTAGAGCTATTGTCAAGGGGGAGTCTGTTGGAACATAGATTGTGACAACAGATCTAGCTTGAAATATGACTAGTGTAATTGTGATTGTATTGATATATTGGTTTACATTTGTAAATGCATATTCGTTTTGTTATTAATATTTCATATTAAAGATAGACGAAATAACGTATTTATATTATACGTTTGTTGCGAAGCGAGTCGAGATCTCAGGTCGCAGCGAGGTGAGCTGCGAGATGAGAACTGAACTCGTTATGGCTAAGCTGGGCTTGGGCTAAGCGAGGCGAGTTGGGCTGAACTCGCAGGTCCATGCGAGCCGAGCCGAGACAACATATATAAACGATTTTGTTTGGCAAAATCGTTAACACTTTAACACTTTTTGGCATTCTTATTCATTCCTGCGAACTCAACTATCCTGAAAAACACAACCTACGGTTAGGCTTTGACGATTCATCGTTTAAAGTTAAGCTTTGATTAAACGCAATACGAACTTACTCGTTATTAGTAAGATAACTTTGTATTAAGGAATTCCGCACCTTAATACTGCAGATAACGAAGTTATCGATCCTAGAACTAGGGACTTACATATTACCCTATGAAAATTATACCAATGAAAATACATTTACCAACTCATTCATATATTTTGCATCAAGTATAATACAACACAAATAAAAATATTTACCACATAACTATATATAATAGCCTATTTTTTCATTAAAATATGAAATCTGACACCGAATTAAAATTAAAGCATTACGCAAAATAGTACGTATTTTTGCGTAATACAAAAAAGTTCGGTAATTTCCAAGATTGTCGTATATAAATAAACAATTTTTCATCCTAAACGGATAAATACCTAATATAGAACAAAAATTAATAATATGACTTAAATAGATTTTTAAGTTGTCACGTAAAGGAACTCAGTTTTTTTTGCTTATCGAAAAACTCGTGTTTTTTGAGTTCCAATAGAAATAGCAATTATTCAAAAAATAATGTATATACAGACTTAAATTAACCACATAACTTTATATAATATTCTATTTTTTATTAAAATATAAAATCTGACACCGAATTAAAAATTAAATCATTACGCAAGATAGTACGTTTTTTTGCGTAATGCAAAAAAGTTAGGTAATTTTCAAGATTGTCGTATATAATTAAACAATTTTCCATCCTAAACGTATATAAATACCTAATATAGACCAAAAGTTAAAAATTTGACTATCAATAGTTTTTTAAATGGTAACACAAAGGAACTCAGTTTTTTTTGCTTATCGAAAAATTCGGGTTTTTTTAGTTCCAATAGAAACAGCAATAATTCAAAAAAAAATGTATATACATACTTAAATTCACCACATAACCATATATAATAGCCTATTTTTTCATTAAAATATGAAATCTGTAACCGAATTAAAAATTAAAGCATTACGCAAAATAGTACGTATTTTTGCGTAATGTAAAAAAGTTCGGTAATTTCCAAGATTGTCGTATATAAATAAACAATTTCCCATCCTAAACGTATAAATACATAATATAGAACAAAAATTAATAATTTGACTATAAATAGATTTTTAAGTTGTAACGCAAAGGAACTCGGTTTTTTATCGAAAAACTCGGGTTTTTTGAGTTCCAAAAGAAACAGCAATAATTCAAAAAAAAATGTATATATATACTTAAATTCACCACATAACTATATATAATAGCCTATTTTTTCATTAAAATATGAAATCTAGCACCGAATTAAAAATTAAAGCATTACGCAAAATAGTACGTATTTTTGCGTAATTTAAAAAAGTCCGGTAATTTCCAAGATTGTCGTATATAAATAAACAATTTTCCATCCTAAACGTATATACATACCTAATATAGAACAAAAATTAATTATTTGACTATCAATAGAATTTTAAACTGTCACGCAAAGGAACTCAGTGTTTTTTGCTTATCGAAAAACTCGGGTTTTCTGAGTTACAATAGAAACTTCAATAATGCAAAAAATAATGTATATACATACTTAAATTGACCACATAACTATATATAATAGCCTATTTTTTCATTAAAATATAAAATCTGGCACCGAATAAAAAATTTAAGCATTAGGCAAAATAGTACGTATTTTTGCGTAATACAAAAAAGTTAGGTAATTTCCAAGATTATCGTATATAAATAAACAATTTTCCATCCTAAACGTATATAAATACCTAATATAGACCAAAAACATAAAAATTTAACTATCAATAGATTTTTAAACTTTAACACAACGGAACTCAGTTTTTTATTTTGCTTATCGAAAAACTCGGGTTTTTTGAGTTCCAATAGAAACAACAATAATTCAAAAATATATATATATATATATATATATACATACTTAAATTCACCACATATATATAATAGCCTATTTTTTCATTAAAATATGAAATCTGGCACCGAATTAAAAATTAAAGCATTACGCAAAATAATACGTATTTTTGCGTAATGTAAAAAAGTTCGGTAATTTCCAAGATTGTCGTATATAAATAAACAATTTTCCATCCTAAACGTATATACATACCTAATATAGAACAAAAATTAATTATTTGACTATCAATAGAATTTTAAACTGTCACGCAAAGGAACTCAGTGTTTTTTGCTTATCGAAAAACTCGGGTTTTCTGAGTTACAATAAAAACTTCAATAATTCAAAAAAATAATGTATATACATACTTAAATTGACCACATAACTATGTATAATAGCCTATTTTTTCATTAAAATATAAAATCTGGCACCGAATTAAAAATTTAAGCATTACGCAAAATAGTAGTATTTTTGGGTAATACAAAAAAGTTAAGTAATTTCCAAGATTGTCGTATATAAATAAACAATTTCCCATCCTAAACGTATAAATACCTAATATAGAACAAAAATTAATAATTTGACTATAAATAGATTTTTAAGCTGTCACGCAAAGGAACTCAATTTTTTATCGAAAAACTCGGGTTTTTTGAGTTCCAAAAGAAACAGCAATAATTCAAAAAAAAAAATGTATATACATACTTAAATTCAACACATAACTATATATAATAGCCTATTTTTTCATTAAAATATGAAATCTGGCACCGAATTAAAAATTAAAGCATTACGCAAAATAGTACTTATTTTTGCGTAATGTAAGAAAGTTCGGTAATTTCCAAGATTGTCGTATATAAATAAACAATTTCCCATCCTAAATGTATAAATACCTAATATAGAACAAAAATTAATAATTTGACTATAAATAGATTTTTAAGCTGTCACGCAAAGGAACTCAGTTTTTTATCGAAAAACTCGGGTTTTTTGAGTTCCAAAAGAAACATCAATAATTCAAAAAAAAATGTATATACATACTTAAATTCACCACATAACTATATATAATAGCCTATATTTTCATTAAAATATGAAATCTGGCACCGAATTAAAAATTAAAGCATTACGCAAAATAGTACGTATTTTTGCGTAATGTAAAAAAGTTCGGTAATTTCCAAGATTGTCGTATATAAATAAACAATTTTCCATCCTAAACGTATATACATACCTAATATAGCACAAAAATTAATTATTTTACTATCAATAGAATTTTAAACTGTCACGCAAAGGAACTCAGTGTTTTTTGCTTATCGAAAAACTCAGGTTTTCTGAGTTACAATAGAATTTCAATAATTCAAAAAATAATGTATATACATACTTAAATTCACCACATAACTATATATAATAGCCTATTTTTTCATTAAAATATGAAATCTGGCACCGAATTAAAAATTAAAGCATTACGCAAAATAGTACGTATTTTTGCGTAATGTAAAAAAGTTAGGTAATTTCCAAGATTGTCGTATATAAATAAACAATTTTCCATCCTAAACGTATATAAATACCTAATATAGACCAAAAACTTACAAATTTAACTATCAATAGATTTTTAAACTGTAACACAACGGAACTCAGTTTTTTTTTGCTTATCGGAAAACTCGGGTTTTTTGAGTTCCAATAGAAACAGCAATAATTCAAAAAAAAAATAAAAAAATTTATATACATACTTAAATTCACCACATAACTATATATAATAGCCTATTTTTTCATTAAAATATGAAATCTGGCACCGAATTAAAAATTAAAGCATTACGCAAAATAGTACTTATTTTTGCGTAATGTAAGAAAGTTCGGTAATTTCCAAGATTGTCGTATATAAATAAACAATTTCCCATCCTAAATGTATAAATACCTAATATAGAACAAAAATTAATAATTTGACTATAAATAGATTTTTAAGCTGTCACGCAAAGGAACTCAGTTTTTTATCGAAAAACTCGGGTTTTTTGAGTTCCAAAAGAAACATCAATAATTCAAAAAAAAATGTATATACATACTTAAATTCACCACATAACTATATATAATAGCCTATATTTTCATTAAAATATGAAATCTGGCACCGAATTAAAAATTAAAGCATTACGCAAAATAGTACGTATTTTTGCGTAATGTAAAAAAGTTCGGTAATTTCCAAGATTGTCGTATATAAATAAACAATTTTCCATCCTAAACGTATATACATACCTAATATAGCACAAAAATTAATTATTTTACTATCAATAGAATTTTAAACTGTCACGCAAAGGAACTCGGTGTTTTTTGCTTATCGAAAAACTCGGGTTTTCTGAGTTACAATAGAATTTCAATAATTCAAAAAATAATGTATATACATACTTAAATTCACCACATAACTATATATAATAGCCTATTTTTTCATTAAAATATGAAATCTGGCACCGAATTAAAAATTAAAGCATTACGCAAAATAGTACGTATTTTTGCGTAATGTAAAAAAGTTAGGTAATTTCCAAGATTGTCGTATATAAATAAACAATTTTCCATCCTAAACGTATATAAATACCTAATATAGACCAAAAACTTACAAATTTAACTATCAATAGATTTTTAAACTATAACACAACGGAACTCAGTTTTTTTTTCTTATCGGAAAACTCGGGTTTTTTGAGTTCCAATAGAAACAGCAATAATTCAAAAAAAAAAAAAAAAAAATTTATATACATACTTAAATTCACCACATAACTATATATAATAGCCTATTTTTTCATTAAAATATGAAATCTGGCACCGAATTAAAAATTAAAGCATTACGCAAAATAGTACTTATTTTTGCGTAATGTAAGAAAGTTCGGTAATTTCCAAGATTGTCGTATATAAATAAACAATTTCCCATCCTAAATGTATAAATACCTAATATAGAACAAAAATTAATAATTTGACTATAAATAGATTTTTAAGCTGTCACGCAAAGGAACTCAGTTTTTTATCGAAAAACTCGGGTTTTTTGAGTTCCAAAAGAAACATCAATAATTCAAAAAAAAATGTATATACATACTTAAATTCACCACATAACTATATATAATAGCCTATATTTTCATTAAAATATGAAATCTGGCACCGAATTAAAAATTAAAGCATTACGCAAAATAGTACGTATTTTTGCGTAATGTAAAAAAGTTCGGTAATTTCCAAGATTGTCGTATATAAATAAACAATTTTCCATCCTAAACGTATATACATACCTAATATAGCACAAAAATTAATTATTTTACTATCAATAGAATTTTAAACTGTCACGCAAAGGAACTCAGTGTTTTTTGCTTATCGAAAAACTCGGGTTTTCTGAGTTACAATAGAATTTCAATAATTCAAAAAATAATGTATATACATACTTAAATTCACCACATAACTATATATAATAGCCTATTTTTTCATTAAAATATGAAATCTGGCACCGAATTAAAAATTAAAGCATTACGCAAAATAGTACGTATTTTTGCGTAATGTAAAAAAGTTAGGTAATTTCCAAGATTGTCGTATATAAATAAACAATTTTCCATCCTAAACGTATATAAATACCTAATATAGACCAAAAACTTACAAATTTAACTATCAATAGATTTTTAAACTGTAACACAACGGAACTCAGTTTTTTTTTGCTTATCGGAAAACTCGGGTTTTTTGAGTTCCAATAGAAACAGCAATAATTCAAAAAAAAAATAAAAAAATTTATATACATACTTAAATTCACCACATAACTATATATAATAGCCTATTTTTTCATTAAAATATGAAATCTGGCACCGAATTAAAAATTAAAGCATTACGCAAAATAGTACTTATTTTTGCGTAATGTAAGAAAGTTCGGTAATTTCCAAGATTGTCGTATATAAATAAACAATTTCCCATCCTAAATGTATAAATACCTAATATAGAACAAAAATTAATAATTTGACTATAAATAGATTTTTAAGCTGTCACGCAAAGGAACTCAGTTTTTTATCGAAAAACTCGGGTTTTTTGAGTTCCAAAAGAAACATCAATAATTCAAAAAAAAATGTATATACATACTTAAATTCACCACATAACTATATATAATAGCCTATATTTTCATTAAAATATGAAATCTGGCACCGAATTAAAAATTAAAGCATTAGGCAAAATAGTACGTATTTTTGCGTAATGCAAAAAAGTTAGGTAATTTCCAAGATTTTCGTATATAAATAAACAATTTTCCATCCTAAACGTATATAAATACCTAATATAGACCAAAAACTTACAAATTTAACTATCAATAGATTTTTAAACTGTAACACAACGGAACTCAGTTTTTTTTTGCTTATCGGAAAACTCGGGTTTTTTGAGTTCCAATAGAAACAGCAATAATTCAAAAAAAAAAAAATTATATACATACTTAAATTCACCACATAACTATATATAATAGCCTATTTTTTCATTAAAATATGAAATCTGGCACCGAATTAAAAATTAAAGCATTACGCAAAATAGTACTTATTTTTGCGTAATGTAAAAAAGTTAGGTAATTTCCAAGATTTTCGTATATAAATAAACAATTTTCCATCCTAAACGTATATAAATACCTAATATAGACCAAAAACTTACAAATTTAACTATCAATAGATTTTTAAACTGTAACACAACGGAACTCAGTTTTTTTTTGCTTATCGGAAAACTCGGGTTTTTTGAGTTCCAATAGAAACAGCAATAATTCAAAAAAAAAAAAAATTATATACATACTTAAATTCACCACATAACTATATATAATAGCCTATTTTTTCATTAAAATATAAAATCTGGCACCGAATTAAAAATTTAAGCATTAGGCAAAATAGTACGTATTTTTGCATAATACAAAAAAGTTAGGTAATTTCCAAGATTGTCGTATATAAATAAACAATTTTCCATCCTAAACGTATATAAATACCTAATATAGACCAAAAACATAAAAATTTAACTATCAATAGATTTTTAAACTTTAACACAACGGAACTCAGTTTTTTTTTTGCTTATCGAAAAACTCGGGTTTTTTGAGTTCCAATAGAAACAACAATAATTTAAAAAAATATAAAAACAAAATTATATACATACTTAAATTCACCACATAACTATATATAATAGCCTATTTTTTCATTAAAATATGAAATCTGGCACCGAATTAAAAATTAAAGCATTACGCAAAATAGTACGTATTTTTGCGTAATGTAAAAAAGTTCGGTAATTTCCAAGATTGTCGTATATAAATAAACAATTTTCCATCCTAAACGTATATACATACCAAATATAGAAAAAAATTAATTATTTGACTATCAATAGAATTTTAAACTGTCACGCAAAGGAACTCAGTGTTTTTTGCTTATCGAAAAACTCGGGTTTTCTGAGTTACAATAGAAACTTCAATAATTCAAAAAATAATGTATATACATACTTAAATTGACCACATAACTATATATAATAGCCTATTTTTTCATTAAAATATAAAATCTGGCACCGAATTAAAAATTTAAGCATTACGCAAAATAGTAAGTATTTTTGCGTAATGCAAAAAACTTCAGTAATTTCTAAGATTGTCGTATATAAATAAACAATTTTTCATCCTAAACCTATATAAATACCTAATAAGGACCAAAAATTAAAAATTTGACTATCAATAGATTTTTAAACAGTCACACAAAGGAACTCAGCTTTTTTTTGCTGATCGAAAAAACTCGGGTTTTTTGAGTTCCAATAGAAACAGCAATAACTCAAAAAAAAAATGTATATACATACTTAAATTCACCACATAACTGTATATAATAGCCTATTTTTTCATTAAAATATGAAATCTGGCACCGAATTAAAAATTAAAGCATTAGGCAAAATAGTACGTATTTTTTCGTAATGCAAAAAAGTTAGGTAATTTCCAAGATAGTCGTATATAAATAAACAATTATTCATCATAAACGTATAAAAATACATAATATAGATCAAAAATTAAAAATTTAACTATCAACAGATGGAACTCAGTTTTTTTTTTGCTTTTCGAAAAACTCGGGTTTTTTGAGTTTCAATAGAAACAGCAATAATTCAAAAAAAAAAAATTTTATATACATACTTAAATTCACCACATAACTATATATAATAGCCTATTTTTTCATTAAGATATGAAATCTGGCACCGAATTAAAAATTAAAGCATTACGCAAAATAGTACTTATTTTTGCGTAATGTAAAAAAGTTCAGTAATTTTCAAGATTGTCGTATATAAATAAACAATTTTCCATCCTAAACGTATATAAATACCTAATATAGACCAAAAACTTACAAATTTAACTATCAATAGATTTTTAAACTGTAACACAACGGAACTCAGTTTTTTTTTGCTTATCGGAAAACTCGGGTTTTTTGAGTTCCAATAGAAACAGCAATAATTCAAAAAAAAAATAAAAAAATTTATATACATACTTAAATTCACCACATAACTATATATAATAGCCTATTTTTTCATTAAAATATGAAATCTGGCACCGAATTAAAAATTAAAGCATTACGCAAAATAGTACTTATTTTTGCGTAATGTAAGAAAGTTCGGTAATTTTCAAGATTGTCGTATATAAATAAACAATTTTCCATCCTAAACCTATATACATACCTAATATAGAACAAAAATTAATTATTTGACTATCAATAGAATTTTAAACTGTCACGCAAAGGAACTCAGTGTTTTTTGCTTATCGAAAAACTCGGGTTTTCTGAGTTACAATAGAAACTTCAATAATTCAAAAAATAATGTATGTACATACTTAAATTGACCACATAACTATATATAATAGCCTATTTTTTCATTAAAATATAAAATCTGGCACCGAATTAAAAATTTAAGCATTAGGCAAAATAGTACGTATTTTTGCGTAATACAAAAAAGTTAGGTAATTTCCAACATTGTCGTATATAAATAAACAATTTTCCATCCTAAACGTATATAAATACCTAATATAGACCAAAAACTTACAAATTTAAGTATCAATAGATTTTTAAACTGTAACACAACGGAACTCAGTTTTTTTTTGCTTATCGGAAAACTCGGGTTTTTTGAGTTCAAATAGAAACAACAATAATTCAAAAAAAAAAAAAAAATTTATATACATACTTAAATTCACCACATAACTATATATAATAGCCTATTTTTTCATTAAAATATGAAATCTGGCACCGAATTAAAAATTAAAGCATTAGGCAAAATTGTACATATTTTTGCGTAATGCAAAAAAGTTAGGTAATTTCCCAGATTGTCATATATAAATTAACAATTTTCCATCCTAAACGTATATAAATACCTAATATAGACCAAAAACTTACAAATTTAACTATCAATAGATTTTTAAACTGTAACACAACGGAACTCAGTTTTTTTTTGCTTATCGAAAAACTCGGGTTTTTTGAGTTTCAATAGAAACAGCAATAATTCAAAAAAAAAAAATTTTATATACATACTTAAATTCACCACATAACTATATATAATAGCCTATTTTTTCATTAAGATATGAAATCTGGCACCGAATTAAAAATTAAAGCATTACGCAAAATAGTACTTATTTTTGCGTAATGTAAAAAAGTTCAGTAATTTTCAAGATTGTCGTATATAAATAAACAATTTTCCATCCTAAACGTATATACATACCTAATATAGAACAAAAATTAATTATTTGACTATCAATAGAATTTTAAACTGTCACGCAAAGGAACTCAGTTTTTTATCGAAAAACTCGGGTTTTTTGAGTTCCAAAAGAAACAGCAATAATTCAAAAAAAAATGTATATACATCCTTAAATTCAACACATAACTATATATAATAGCCTATTTTTTCATTAAAATATGAAATCTGGCACCGAATTCAAAATTAAAGCATTAGGCAAAATAGTACGTATTTTTGCGTAATGCAAAAAAGTTAGGTAATTTCCAAGATTGTCGTATATAAATAAACAATTTTCCATCCTAAACGTATATAAATACCTAATATAGACCAAAAACTTACAAATTTAACTATCAATAGATTTTTAAACTGTAACACAACGGAACTCAGTTTTTTTTTGCTTATCGGAAAACTCGGGTTTTTTGAGTTCCAATAGAAACAGCAATAATTAAAAAAAAAATAAAAAAATTTATATACATACTTAAATTCACCACATAACTATATATAATAGCCTATTTTTTCATTAAAATATGAAATCTGGCACCGAATTAAAAATTAAAGCATTACGCAAAATAGTACTTATTTTTGCGTAATGTAAAAAAGTTCGGTAATTTTCAAGATTGTCGTATATAAATAAACAATTTTCCATCCTAAACGTATATACATACCTAATATAGAACAAAAATTAATTATTTGACTATCAATAGAATTTTAAACTGTCACGCAAAGGAACTCAGTGTTTTTTGCTTATCGAAGAACTCGGGTTTTCTGAGTTACAATAGAAACTTCAATAATTCAAAAAATAATGTATATACATACTTAAATTGACCACATAACTATATATAATAGCCTATTTTTTCATTAAAATATAAAATCTGGCACCGAATTAAAAATTTAAGCATTACGCAAAATAGTACGTATTTTTGCGTAATACAAAAAAGTTAGGTAATTTCCAAGATTGTCGTATATAAATAAATAATTTTCCATCCTAAACGTATATAAATACCTAATATAGACCAAAAACTTACAAATTTAACTCTCAATAGATTTTTAAACTGTAACACAACGGAATTCAGTTTTTTTTTGCTTATCGGAAAACTCGGGTTTTTTGAGTTCCAATAGAAACAGCAATAATTCAAAAAAAAAAAATTTATATACATACTTAAATTCACCACATAACTATATATAATAGCCTATTTTTTCATTAAAATATGAAATCTGGCACCGAATTAAAAATTAAAGCATTACGCAAAATAGTACGTATTTTTGCGTAATGTAAAAAGTTCGGTAATTTCCAAGATTGTCGTATATAAATAAACAATTTTCCATCCTAAACGTATATACATACCTAATATAGAAAAAAAATTAATTATTTGACTATCAATAGAATTTTAAACTGTCACGCAAAGGAACTCAGTGTTTTTTGCTTATCGAAAAACTCGGGTTTTTTGAGTTACAATAGAAACTTCAATAATTCAAAAAATAATGTATATACATACTTAAATTGACCACATAACTATATATAATAGCCTATTTTTTCATTAAAATATAAAATCTGGCACCGAATTAAAAATTTAAGCATTACGCAAAATAGTAAGTATTTTTGGGTAATACAAAAAAGTTAAGTAATTTCCAAGATTGTCGTATATAAATAAACAATTTCCCATCCTAAACGTATAAATACCTAATATAGAACAAAAATTAATAATTTGACTATAAATAGATTTTTAAGCTGTCACGCAAAGGAACTCAGTTTTTTATCGAAAAACTCTGGTTTTTTGAGTTCCAAAAGAAACAGCAATAATTCAAAAAAAAATGTATATACATACTTAAATTCAACACATAACTATATATAATAGCCTATTTTTTCATTAAAATATGAAATCTGGCACCGAATTAAAAATTAAAGAATTAGGCAAAATAGTACATATTTTTGCGTAATGCAAAAAAGTTAGGTAATTTCCTAGATTGTCGTATATAAATTAACAATTTTCCATCCTAAACGTATATAAATACCTAATATAGACCAAAAACTTACAAATTTAACTATCAATAGATTTTTAAACTGTAACACAATGGAACTCAGTTTTTTTTTGCTTATCGAAAAACTCGGGTTTTTTGAGTTCCAATAGAAACAGCAATAATTCAAAAAAAAAAAAAAATTTATATACATACTTAAATTCACCACATAACTATATATAATAGCCTATTTTTTCATTAAGATATGAAATCTGGCACCGAATTAAAAATTAAAGCATTACGCAAAATAGTACTTATTTTTGCGTAATGTAAAAAAGTTCAGTAATTTTCAAGATTGTCGTATATAAATAAACAATTTTCCATCCTAAACGTATATACATACCTAATATAGAACAAAAATTAATTATTTGACTATCAATAGAATTTTAAACTGTCACGCAAAGGAACTCAGTTTTTTATCGAAAAACTCGGGTTTTTTGAGTTCCAAAAGAAACAGCAATAATTCAAAAAAAAAATGTATATACATCCTTAAATTCAACACATAACTATATATAATAGCCTATTTTTTCATTAAAATATGAAATCTGGCACCGAATTAAAAATTAAAGCATTAGGCAAAATAGTACGTATTTTTGCGTAATGCAAAAAAGTTAGGTAATTTCCAAGATTGTCGTATATAAATAAACAATTTTCCATCCTAAACGTATATAAATACCTAATATAGACCAAAAACTTACAAATTTAACTATCAATAGATTTTTAAACTGTAACACAACGGAACTCAGTTTTTTTTTGCTTATCGGAAAACTCGGGTTTTTTGAGTTCCAATAGAAACAGCAATAATTCAAAAAAAAAAAAAAAAAATTTATATACATACTTAAATTCACCACATAACTATATATAATAGCCTATTTTTTCATTAAAATATGAAATCTGGCACCGAATTAAAAATTAAAGCATTACGCAAAATAGTACTTATTTTTGCGTAATGTAAAAAAGTTCGGTAATTTTCAAGATTGTCGTATATAAATAAACAATTTTCCATCCTAAACGTATATACATACCTAATATAGAACAAAAATTAATTATTTGACTATCAATAGAATTTTAAACTGTCACGCAAAGGAACTCAGTGTTTTTTGCTTATCGAAAAACTCGGGTTTTCTGAGTTACAATAGAAACTTCAATAATTCAAAAAATAATGTATATACATACTTAAATTGACCACATAACTATATATAATAGCCTATTTTTTCATTAAAATATAAAATCTGGCACCGAATTAAAAATTTAAGCATTAGGCAAAATAGTACGTATTTTTGCGTAATACAAAAAAGTTAGGTAATTTCCAAGATTGTCGTATATAAATAAACAATTTTCCATCCTAAACGTATATAAATACCTAATATAGACCAAAAACATAAAAAATTAACTATCAATAGATTTTTAAACTGTAACACAACGGAACTCAGTTTTTTTTTGCTTATCGAAAAACTCGGGTTTTTTGAGTTCCAATAGAAACAACAATAATTCAAAAAAAAAAAAGAAATTTATATACATACCTAAATTCACCACATAACTATATATAATAGCCTATTTTTTCATTAAAATATGAAATCTGGCACCGAATTAAAAATTAAAGCATTACGCAAAATAGTACGTATTTTTGCGTAATGTAAAATAGTTCGGTAATTTCCAAGATTGTCGTATATAAATAAACAATTTTCCATCCTAAACGTATATACATACCTAATATAGAAAAAAAATTAATTATTTGACTATCAATAGAATTTTAAACTGTCACGCAAAGGAACTCAGTATTTTTTGCTTATTGAAAAACTCAGGTTTTCTGAGTTACAATAGAAACTTCAATAATTCAAAAAATAATGTATATACATACTTAAATTGACCACATAACTATATATAATAGCCTATTTTTTCATTAAAATATAAAATCTGGCACCGAATTAAAAATTGAAGCATTACGCAATTTTTTTTTTTTTTTAAAAAAGGGTATTCCCGTTTATAACAGGCTCCCTCGGGTTGGTCAAGCTTTGCTTGAGATGTACGCGGCCTAACCGTTGCCGTGGCCGTTTCCGAACCTTCCCGTGGCCACCCCAAGATTTTTATGCTTCTAGTGAGGTTCGAACCTGAGACCTCTTGTGAGGATAACAGGACGCCAACCACTAGGCTATTTGCGTAATGCAAAAAAGTTCAGTAATTTCCAAGATTGTCGTATATAAATAAACAATTTTTCATCCTAAACCTATATAAATACCTAATAAGGACCAAAAATTAAAAATTTGACTATCAATAGATTTTTAAACAGTCACACAAAGGAACTCAGCTTTTTTTTGCTAATCGAAAAACTCGGGTTTTTTGAGTTCCAATAGAAACAGCAATAATTCAAAAAAAAAAATGTATATACATACTTAAATTCACCACATAAATATATATAATAGCCTATTTTTTCATTAAAATATGAAATCTGGCACCGAATTAAAAATTAAAGCATTACGCAAAATAGTACTTATTTTTGCGTAATGTAAAAAAGTTCGGTAATTTTCAAGATTGTCGTATATAAATAAACAATTTTCCATCCTAAACCTATATACATACCTAATATAGAACAAAAATTAATTATTTGACTATCAATAGAATTTTAAACTGTCACGCAAAGGAATTCAGTGTTTTTTGCTTATCGAAAAACTCGGGTTTTCTGAGTTACAATAGAAACTTCAATAATTCAAAAAATAATGTATATACATACTTAAATTGACCACATAACTATATATAATAGCCTATTTTTTCATTAAAATATAAAATCTGGCACCGAATTAAAAATTTAAGCATTAGGCAAAATAGTACGTATTTTTGCGTAATACAAAAAAGTTAGGTAATTTCCAAGATTGTCGTATATAAATAAACAATTTTCCATCCTAAACGTATATAAATACCTAATATAGACCAAAAACTTACAAATTTAACTATCAATAGATTTTTAAACTGTAACACAACGGAACTCAGTTTTTTTTTTGCTTATCGGAAAACTCGGGTTTTTTGAGTTCCAATAGAAACAGCAATAATTCAAAAAAAAAAAAAATTTTTATATACATACTTAAATTCACCACATAACTATATATAATAGCCTATTTTTTCATTAAAATATGAAATCTGGCACCGAACTAAAAATTAAAGCATTAGGCAAAATAGTACGTATTTTTTCGTAATGCAAAAAAGTTAGGTAATTTCCAAGATTGTCGTATATAAATAAACAATTATTCATCATAAACGTAAAAAAATACCTATTATAGATCAAAAATTAAAAATTTAACTATCAACAGATGGAACTCAGTTTTTTTTTTGCTTTTCGAAAAACTCGGGTTTTTTGAGTTCCAATAGAAACAACAATAATTCAAAAAAAAATTGTATATACATACTTAAATTCACCACATAACTATATATAATAGCCTATTTTTTCATTAACATATGAAATCTGGCACCGAATTAAAAATTAAAGAATTAGGCAAAATAGTACATATTTTTGCGTAATGCAAAAAAGTTAGGTAATTTCCTAGATTGTCGTATATAAATTAACAATTTTCCATCCTAAACGTATATAAATACCTAATATAGACCAAAAACTTACAAATTTAACTATCAATAGATTTTTAAACTGTAACACAATGGAACTCAGTTTTTTTTTGCTTATCGAAAAACTCGGGTTTTTTGAGTTCCAATAGAAACAGCGATAATTCAAAAAAAAAAAAAATTTATATACATACTTAAATTCACCACATAACTATATATAATAGCCTATTTTTTCATTAAAATATGAAATCTGGCACCGAATTAAAAATTAAAGCATTACGCAAAATAGTACTTATTTTTGCGTAATGTAAAAAAGTTCAGTAATTTTCAAGATTGTCGTATATAAATAAACAATTTTCCATCCTAAACGTATATACATACCTAATATAGAACAAAAATTAATTATTTGACTATCAATAGAATTTTAAACTGTCACGCAAAGGAACTCAGTTTTTTATCGAAAAACTCGGGTTTTTTGAGTTCCAAAAGAAACAGCAATAATTCAAAAAAAAAATGTATATACATCCTTAAATTCAACACATAACTATATATAATAGCCTATTTTTTCATTAAAATATGAAATCTGGCACCGAATTAAAAATTAAAGCATTAGGCAAAATTGTACGTATTTTTGCGTAATGCAAAAAAGTTAGGTAATTTCCAAGATTGTCGTATATAAATAAACAATTTTCCATCCTAAACGTATATAAATACCTAATATAGACCAAAAACTTACAAATTTAACTATCAATAGATTTTTAAACTGTAACACAACGGAACTCAGTTTTTTTTTGCTTATCGGAAAACTCGGGTTTTTTGAGTTCCAATAGAAACAGCAATAATTCAAAAAAAAAAATAAAAAAATTTATATACATACTTAAATTCACCACATAACTATATATAATAGCCTATTTTTTCATTAAAATATGAAATCTGGCACCGAATTAAAAATTAAAGCATTACGCAAAATAGTACTTATTTTTGCGTAATGTAAAAAAGTTCGGTAATTTTCAAGATTGTCGTATATAAATAAACAATTTTCCATCCTAAACGTATATACATACCTAATATAGAACAAAAATTAATTATTTGACTATCAATAGAATTTTAAACTGTCACGCAAAGGAACTCAGTGTTTTTTGCTTATCGAAAAACTCGGGTTTTCTGAGTTACAATAGAAACTTCAATAATTCAAAAAATAATGTATATACATACTTAAATTGACCACATAACTATATATAATAGCCTATTTTTTCATTAAAATATAAAATCTGGCACCGAATTAAAAATTTAAGCATTAGGCAAAATAGTACGTATTTTTGCGTAATACAAAAAAGTTAGGTAATTTCCAAGATTGTCGTATATAAATAAACAATTTTCCATCCTAAGCGTATATAAATACCTAATATAGACCAAAAACATAAAAAATTAACTATCAATAGATTTTTAAACTGTAACACAACGGAACTCAGTTTTTTTTTTGCTTATCGAAAAACTCGGGTTTTTTGAGTTCCAATAGAAACAACAATAATTCAAAAAAAAAAAAGAAATTTATATACATACTTAAATTCACCACATAACTATATATAATAGCCTATTTTTTCATTAAAATATGAAATCTGGCACCGAATTAAAAATTAAAGCATTACGCAAAATAGTACGTATTTTTGCGTAATGTAAAATAGTTCGGTAATTTCCAAGATTGTCGTATATAAATAAACAATTTTCCATCCTAAACGTATATACATACCTAATATAGAAAAAAAATTAATTATTTGACTATCAATAGAATTTTAAACTGTCACGCAAAGGAACTCAGTATTTTTTGCTTATTGAAAAACTCAGGTTTTCTGAGTTACAATAGAAACTTCAATAATTCAAAAAATAATGTATATACATACTTAAATTGACCACATAACTATATATAATAGCCTATTTTTTCATTAAAATATAAAATCTGGCACCGAATTAAAAATTGAAGCATTACGCAATTTTTTTTTTTTTTTTTAAAAAGGGTATTCCCGTTTATAACAGGCTCCCTCGGGTTGGTCAAGCTTTGCTTGAGATGTACGCGGCCTAACCGTTGCCGTGGCCGTTTCCGAACCTTCCCGTGGCCACCCCAAGATTTTTATGCTTCTAGTGAGGTTCGAACCTGAGACCTCTTGTGAGGATAACAGGACGCCAACCACTAGGCTATTTGCGTAATGCAAAAAAGTTCAGTAATTTCCAAGATTGTCGTATATAAATAAACAATTTTTCATCCTAAACCTATATAAATACCTAATAAGGACCAAAAATTAAAAATTTGACTATCAATAGATTTTTAAACAGTCACACAAAGGAACTCAGCTTTTTTTTGCTAATCGAAAAACTCGGGTTTTTTGAGTTCCAATAGAAACAGCAATAATTCAAAAAAAAATGTATATACATACTTAAATTCACCACATAAATATATATAATAGCCTATTTTTTCATTAAAATATGAAATCTGGCACCGAATTAAAAATTAAAGCATTACGCAAAATAGTACTTATTTTTGCGTAATGTAAAAAATTTCGGTAATTTTCAAGATTGTCGTATATAAATAAACAATTTTCCATCCTAAACCTATATACATACCTAATATAGAACAAAAATTAATTATTTGACTATCAATAGAATTTTAAACTGTCACGCAAAGGAACTCAGTGTTTTTTGCTTATCGAAAAACTCGGGTTTTCTGAGTTACAATAGAAACTTCAATAATTCAAAAAATAATGTATATACATACTTAAATTGAACACATAACTATATATAATAGCCTATTTTTTCATTAAAATATAAAATCTGGCACCGAATTAAAAATTTAAGCATTAGGCAAAATAGTACGTATTTTTGCGTAATACAAAAAAGTTAGGTAATTTCCAAGATTGTCGTATATAAATAAACAATTTTCCATCCTAAACGTATATAAATACCTAATATAGACCAAAAACTTACAAATTTAACTATCAATAGATTTTTAAACTGTAACACAATGGAACTCAGTTTTTTTTTGCTTATCGGAAAACTCGGGTTTTTTGAGTTCCAATAGAAACAGCAATAATTCAAAAAAAAAAAAAAATTTTATATACATACTTAAATTCACCACATAACTATATATAATAGCCTATTTTTTCATTAAAATATGAAATCTGGCACCGAATTAAAAATTAAAGCATTAGGCAAAATAGTACGTATTTTTTCGTAATGCAAAAAAGTTAGGTAATTTCCAAGATTGTCGTATATAAATAAACAATTATTCATCATAAACGTATAAAAATACCTATTATAGATCAAAAATTAAAAATTTAACTATCAACAGATGGAACTCAGTTTTTTTTTTGCTTTTCGAAAAACTCGGGTTTTTTGAGTTCCAATAGAAACAGCAATAATTCAAAAAAAAAATTGTATATACATACTTAAATTCACCACATAACTATATATAATAGCCTATTTTTTCATTAAAATATGAAATCTGGCACTGAATTAAAAATTAAAGCATTAGGCAAAATAGTACGTATTTTTTCGTAATGCAAAAAAGTTAGGTAATTTCCAAGATTGTCGTATATAAATAAACAATTATTCATCATAAACGTATAAAAATACCTAATATAGATCAAAAATTAAAAATTTAACTATCAACAGATGGAACTCAGTTTTTTTTTTGCTTTTCGAAAAACTCGGATTTTTTGAGTTCCAATAGAAACAGCAATAATTCAAAAAAAAAAAAAAAACTGTATATACATACTTTAATTCACCACATAACTATATATAATAGCCTATTTTTTCATTAAAATATGAAATCTGGCACCGAATTAAAAATTAAAGCATTACGCAAAATAGTACGTATTTTTGCGTAATGTAAAAAAGTTAGGTAATTTCTGTTGGTGCATGTTTTAGTGTCTGTCAGTTGGTCTATCGAGTTGTAATTAGTGTCGCTTGTTAGAAATAGAAATATAGTTTTTGTTTATGCGACACTCGTGTTTTGGTTTAGGCGACACTTATCTGAGTGACGCATAGCGACACTTGATTAAGTGACGCATAGCGACACTTAGGTAAGTGACGCATTAAGGCGGCCACATGCGACACTTACACAAGTGACGCATGTCGGCTGTGTTTTAGTATAAATACAAACCTACGGGTTTTCGGCTAGGGTTGACGAAACCTGTAACATCCTCTCGTCGGGTCTGGTAATAATCTATTTAAATTGATTTTTAATTAATTTAGGAATTATTTAATATTAATTGTTTATTTTGAAACTTAGATAAATAGGTCTCAGGACTTATTGTGAATAGTAAATTGTTAGTTGTTTTAATTTACTATAGTTGACGGTGCAATAAAATAAGTTTCTCGCAAATGATTTTTAGGTTCCAGGCAATAGATTGAAAGGGGTCTAGTTTTAAGTGGATGCGGGTCGGTGTTAAAAGTTAACCGACTTATAAACTTACCCTTTTAGGAAAGTTTTACACTTTCCTTATTTGGAAACCATAAACCCTAAAGCTAAAAACCTTTAAACCCTTAAACCCTTGCAAAATCAAGATTGAAACTAGTGAATTTTGGAGCTGTGATCAATTACTAGTATAAACATCATCATCATCACTTGTAATCTTGAATTGGTAAGTTATTTCATGGTTTAATTTTATGATTATAATCAATTGAAACCTTGGAATGAATTGGTGCTAAATGATGTTTTAAACATGTTATAGCATACATATGTGATGATATATGGTTGAAAATCTACTGTTATAGTCGAGTTTGTGTTGTTTGGGTTTAGTTTTAAGTTTTGCTGAGCTTATCCATGGCTGGCCTGGGCTGCCCTGTACGTCGGTGGAAGCCGGCGGCTTCTATACCTAAGCCGGCGGCTTCGTATATAGTTCCTAGAAACCGGCGGGTTGAACACCAAAGCCGGCGGCTCCTACAGTCTTTAATATTCGATTAGTTTCTGTTTGCTCAAAATCTAATTCACCCGGCTGCTCAAGGGTGAAGCCGGTGGGTAATGCATGGAAGCCGACGGGTCTAGACCCCCAGCCGGCGGCTTGTAGGGCTCTTTCAGCCTCTCCTTTTGATTTGTTTGTTTAAATGTAAAATTGATTGATACATGTTATAACATTAATATATAAGTACTAGTGTATGATAATGATTGTGTTTTGATTATTCATACATGAGTAAGAGTTTGTAGTTATGATATCAATTTTGTTAAGTTCTTAATGTTATAAATTGATATAAGTTAAGTATTGATGAGTTGGATTACTAACTTATATTTGGTTGTTGATTCTCAGATCCTCCAAAAGATAAGTGATCCCTGGATTCTGATTTTGTGAAGGCAAAGGTATCGGTGAGTGGATTTGGAACTCACCATTCGATTTAGTTGTAACTATTTGGTTGCAACAAGTAAACGTAGATATGTTGTTATATCTAATATTCATAGTTGATTATAACTCTATGTGCTATGTGTGGCCTTCGGGCATCAGTTGTTAATGAGGTCAACAGGTTGAACTGGTTGGTTGGGCTAGTTGGTTGTTGTGTAAATGACACATGGTCTTACTTCATTTGTTGTGTGTATAGAACCTGTGTCTGAGTATAGTAACCACTAGTTATCGGTCTCGTCCGTTATGGCCAAACGGATATGGTTGGATAAGTGTTCTTGGGAACCACCCGGGTATTATGGTATTCCCAGAGCCGCCGATCCTCATTACTATATTGTTGACTAGTTGTAATATATGTTTACGGTTGTTTGGGGTAAACAGGTGGTTATGCTAAGTTGAATTGTGGGTAATGAATTCATTCACTTAGCTTTGTGCTAATCCCTCATCCTACTTCCTGCAGGTTTTGATATATATGTGGGTGTCAGGAATGGATGCTTTCGCAGGGAATGTCTGACAGATTAAAACTCTGATATGGTTTTTCTATAAACCTGGTTTTGTAATATGTAATACCCCGACATATGTAGTTTAAACAGTTCTATGTTGGTATATTTTAATATGTAACCATGTATGTACATTATTTTAATGTACAGTATATATATATTATGTTTTAAATTCATACGCTTCCGAGTAAAATAATATAATATTGTTGTCCTACAAGAGGGGTGTTACAAGCTGGTATCAGAGCATAGGTTTGGGTGAATTGAGCATTGTGAAGTGTTCAATCCCAAATCTAGAATTTGTATGTCAAACATTCCTGGTTATGGGATTTAGCATTGTGTATGAATCTGTTGGTAGATAAGTGCTAACGATTAACAAATTTCAAGTTGTTGTGTGAAATACAGATATGGCAGATAACGAGCAACCGACCGCCAACCCTAATAATGCCTCACGGATCGATGTTCCTCCTCCAGATATTCATACTGAGAGACATGATCATGAGGGTACTTCTTTTCCTGCCCACGAAGAATCGAATCGAGATGATTATCTTCTTCAGTTAGAAGATGAGGTGATTAATCTCAGGGAATTTAAAAGACAGGCCGAGACTGCATCATCTCAGCAACGTTCTCAGCAACAGATACCTGTGTTTGGTAATATTCCTCCTTTTCAGTCAAATAAGCAATGTTCATTTAAAACGTTTATGGCAAGTAAACCACCTGAGTTTAGAGGGAGTACCAATCCATCAGTAACTTTAAACTGGTTAAGAGATATGGAACGAAAATTTGATGTTACTCGCTGTGAAGAAGAATTTAAAGTGTTTTATGCTATTCAATGTTTAAAAGACGAAGCCATGGTTTGGTGGGACTCGATTACTGGTCATTTGACTCAACAGCAGAAAGAAGCTATTCGATGGCTTGAATTTCATCAAGCTGTTTGTAACCAATATTGTTCAGACTTTGAAATGGCACGTATTAGAAGAGAGTTTGTGAATCTTCAATTAACCGATAAGATGACTATCGATGAATTAATCTCACAGTTTTCGGAGAAGTTACGGTTTGTACAACATTGGGTTCCAGATGAGAAAACCAAAATAGAGCAGTTTGTGGAAACATTGCCTCATAATTATCGTACCACAGTAAGGTTAGCTAGTAATTTATCTCAAGCGTTTACTCTTGCACGCTCGGTTGATAGTGACATAAGAGGTTTTCAAGAATCTCAAGCTAGAAATACTTTTTCTTCGTTTCCAAGAGCTAGAACAGATGTTTCGGGTAAAGGAAAGTCCAGGTGGCAGGGTAAGCGTCAGGGTCAAAGATTTAATAATAGAAGTAGTTTATCTGGAAGCAAAAGTGGTTCCTCTGGAGGTTCAAATTGGTGTAATTCTTGTAAGTCAAGGCATTCTGGTCAATGAACTCCTCAGACAAATAAATGCCTTAAGTGTGGTGAGCTTGGACACGACCTCAGAAATTGCAGGTATCCTAATTTTGTGTGCTGGAACTGTAAGAAAGAAGGGCATCGAGTTGGTCAGTGTCCTGAGGCAGGAAGACAGAGTTTTGGTTCGGTCGGGAGTTCGTCATCTTCCGGTCAAAAGCGAAAGAATCCTCCGCCAGCAACGAGTAGGGCGTTTCAGATGACAGTCGATGAGGCTGTCCACACAGATGATGTGATTACTGGTACTTTTCTTATAAACTCTGTACCGGCTCGTGTATTATTTGATTCTGGAGCGAATTGTTCTTTTATATCTGTGTGTTTCTGTGATAAGTTGAAACTGATCCCCACTGTGATAACTAAGCCCTTAGAAGTAGAGATTGTTAGTGGCAAATTAGTTCCTGTTACCACCTCGGTGACTGGAGCTAATATTGTGATAGATGGTCAGACTTTTCCAATTTCGTTTCTACTAATGCCGATTCCAAGTTTTGATGTAATTATTGGCATGGATTGGTTAAGTCAGTTTAAAGCGAGTATAGATTGCCACCATAAGCTGATTAGAATCCCAATCTCTGAAGAGTCATACGTTGTGGCTCGAGGAGAACGGGATAGTGGGTGTATACCTCTGATTTCCATGATGAAAGCAAGGAAGTCGTTATCTAAAGGCTGTGAATCTTATCTAGCATATGTTATTGATGCCAAATTAGAAAAGAAGTCTATTTCTGATGTTCCGGTTGTATCTGAATATCCGGAAGTGTTTCCCGATGAATTACCTGGTTTACCACCGATTAGGGAAGTGGAATATCAGATTGATCTCATTCCTGGTTCCTCGGCTGTAGCCCAAGCTCCCTATAGATTAGCACCGTCTGAGATGCGAGAAATGATGAGACAGGTACAGGAATTATTGGATAGGGGTTTTATTAGACCGAGTTCTTCTCCTTGGGGTGCACCGGTTTTGTTTGTTAAAAAGAAAGATGGGTCATTCAGAATGTGTATTGATTATAGAGAATTGAACAAAAGAACAGTAAAGAATAAATATCCTCTGCCTCGAATAGATGATTTGTTTGATCAGTTGCAGGGATCTTCTGTATATTCAAAAATCGATCTGAGATCGGGTTACCATCAGGTTCGTGTTCGTGCACAGGATATTCCAAAGACTGCTTTTCGTACCAGGTATGGTCATTATGAATTCCTGGTTATGCCTTTTGGTCTAACAAATGCTCCAGCAGTGTTTATGGATTTGATGAACCGCGTATGTCGACCATTTCTCGATAAGTTTGTAATTGTTTTCATCGATGATATTCTCGTGTATTCTAAATCTGAATCAGAACATGCCGTGCATTTGAGGTTAGTTCTTGAAACCTTGAAAAGAGAACAGTTATATGCAAAATTTTCTAAATGTGAGTTCTGGATTCGAGAAGTACAGTTTCTGGGTCATATTATTTGTAATGAAGGGGTTAAAGTTGATCCTTCAAAAGTTGAAGCTGTAATGAACTGGAAAACTCCAAAGAATGCTTCTGAGATTAAAAGTTTTCTGGGTTTGGCTGGTTATTATCGGAAATTCATTAAAGACTTTTCTAAAATTGCTAACCCATTGACTAAATTAACCCGCAAGAATGAAAAGTTTGAATGGAATAATCAACAGGAACAGGCCTTTCATACTTTAAGACAGTTATTATGTCAGGCACCTGTGTTAGCTTTACCAGATGGCTCAGATGACTTTATTGTTTATTGTGATGCATCTTATTCTGGTCTGGGTTGTGTTCTGATGCAGCGGGATAGAGTCATTGCTTATGCTTCTCGGCAATTGAAACCTCATGAAAAGAATTATCCCACACATGATATAGAATTGGCAGCTGTAGTGTTTGCTTTGAAAATATGGAGACACTATTTATATGGTACTAAATGCACTGTTTGTACTGATCATAAAAGTCTGCAGTATGTATTTTCACAGAAAGAACTGAATATGCGTCAAAGGCGATGGTTAGAATTAATTAAAGATTATGATTGTGAAATACGTTACCATCCAGGAAAGGCAAATGTAGTTGCAGACGCATTGAGCAGAAAAGGTACTTCTGACCGAGCCTATTTTCTGAAAGTTAATATTTCTTCTGACTTAGTGGATCAAATTAAAGCTGCACAGTTAGAAGCTTTGTTGGAACGTAATCTTAAGTCAGAAATTATGTTGAAAAGAAAGGAATTACTGGTTGACGATTCTAGAGGATTAAAGACTTTTCAGTCTCGTGTTTGGATTCCTCTGATCGGTAATATTCGAGATATGCTTTTGACTGAAACTCACAAATCTCGTTTGTCTGTCCACCCTGGTAGTACACGGATGTATAATGATTTAAAACCTTTGTACTGATGGCCCACAATGAAAACTGATATTGCAAAGTTTGTTGGTAATTGTCATATATGTGCTCAAGTGAAAGCTGAACATCAAAAGCCGTATGGGTCATTGAAACAGTTAGAGATTCCAGAATGGAAATGGGAACATTTGACTATGGATTTTGTGACTAAACTTCCACGTACTCTTCGAGGGAATGACATGATTTGGGTCATTGTTGACAGATTGACCAAGAGTGCACATTTTCTGGCGACTAGTGAGACTGCTTCCCTCAGTAAACTCGCACAGTTGTATGTTAATGAAATTGTTTCAAGACATGGTATTCCATTGTCGATTGTGTCAGATAGAGATTCTCGCTTTATTTCTCATTTCTGGCAGAGTTTACAGCAGGAGTTGGGTACACGTGTTAATCTCAGTACGGCCTATCATCCTCAGACAGACGGTCAGTCAGAACGTACGATTCAGACGTTAGAGGATATGCTCAGAGCTTGTGTATTAGAGTATGGAGGTTCATGGGATTTTCACCTTCCTTTAGTGGAGTTTGCTTATAATAATTCCTATCATTCCAGTATTGGTATGCCTCCTTACGAAATGTTATATGGTCGTCGTTGTCGTACCCCCACGTGTTGGTTAGAAGCAGGAGAAAAGCAATTTGCAGGCCCAGATATTGTACAGATTACTGCTGACAAAGTGGCCATTGCCCGAGAAAAGCTGAAAGCTGCACGCGATATACAGAAACAGTATGCAAACCCACGTAGACGGCCGGTTACTTTTACTGAAGGTGAGTTGGTGTATTTGAAAGTCTCCCCGTGGAAAGGTGTTATTCGATTCGGAAAACGAGGAAAGTTGGCACCTAGATATATTGGTCCCTTTAGAATTCGTCAGGTGGTTAATGACCAATCAGTATCATTGAATCTTCCTCCAGAGCTTGCTGGTATTCATGACACGTTTAATATCTGTTATTTGAGAAAGTGTAATGTTGAGGATCAATCTCAGATTCTTCCTTTGCAAGATTTGAAAGTTGACCAGAACCAGAAACTAGTAGAAGAACCGATTGAAATACTTGATAGAAAAATTACTAAACTTAGAAAGAAACAAATACCGATGGTGTTAGTGAAATGGAGACACAGTTTAGGTTCCAATATGACCTGGGAGACCGAAGAGTCTATGAAATCCAGATATCCTAGATTGTTTGATCGAGTTTAGATTTCGAGGACGAAATCTCCTAAAGGAGGGGAGATTTGTAACATCCTCTCGTCGGGTCTGGTAATAATCTATTTAAATTGATTTTTAATTAATTTAGGAATTATTTAATATTAATTGTTTATTTTGAAACTTAGATAAATAGGTCTCAGGACTTATTGTGAATAGTAAATTGTTAGTTGTTTTAATTTACTATAGTTGACGGTGCAATAAAATAAGTTTCTCGCAAATGATTTTTAGGTTCCAGGCAATAGATTGAAAGGGGTCTAGTTTTAAGTGGATGCGGGTCGGTGTTAAAAGTTAACCGACTTATAAACTTACCCTTTTAGGAAAGTTTTACACTTTCCTTATTTGGAAACCATAAACCCTAAAGCTAAAAACCTTTAAACCCTTAAACCCTTGCAAAATCAAGATTGAAACTAGTGAATTTTGGAGCTGTGATCAATTACTAGTATAAACATCATCATCATCACTTGTAATCTTGAATTGGTAAGTTATTTCATGGTTTAATTTTATGATTATAATCAATTGAAACCTTGGAATGAATTGGTGCTAAATGATGTTTTAAACATGTTATAGCATACATATGTGATGATATATGGTTGAAAATCTACTGTTATAGTCGAGTTTGTGTTGTTTGGGTTTAGTTTTAAGTTTTGCTGAGCTTATCCATGGCTGGCCTGGGCTGCCCTGTACGTCGGTGGAAGCCGGCGGCTTCTATACCTAAGCCGGCGGCTTCGTATATAGTTCCTAGAAACCGGCGGGTTGAACACCAAAGCCGGCGGCTCCTACAGTCTTTAATATTCGATTAGTTTCTGTTTGCTCAAAATCTAATTCACCCGGCTGCTCAAGGGTGAAGCCGGTGGGTAATGCATGGAAGCCGACGGGTCTAGACCCCCAGCCGGCGGCTTGTAGGGCTCTTTCAGCCTCTCCTTTTGATTTGTTTGTTTAAATGTAAAATTGATTGATACATGTTATAACATTAATATATAAGTACTAGTGTATGATAATGATTGTGTTTTGATTATTCATACATGAGTAAGAGTTTGTAGTTATGATATCAATTTTGTTAAGTTCTTAATGTTATAAATTGATATAAGTTAAGTATTGATGAGTTGGATTACTAACTTATATTTGGTTGTTGATTCTCAGATCCTCCAAAAGATAAGTGATCCCTGGATTCTGATTTTGTGAAGGCAAAGGTATCGGTGAGTGGATTTGGAACTCACCATTCGATTTAGTTGTAACTATTTGGTTGCAACAAGTAAACGTAGATATGTTGTTATATCTAATATTCATAGTTGATTATAACTCTATGTGCTATGTGTGGCCTTCGGGCATCAGTTGTTAATGAGGTCAACAGGTTGAACTGGTTGGTTGGGCTAGTTGGTTGTTGTGTAAATGACACATGGTCTTACTTCATTTGTTGTGTGTATAGAACCTGTGTCTGAGTATAGTAACCACTAGTTATCGGTCTCGTCCGTTATGGCCAAACGGATATGGTTGGATAAGTGTTCTTGGGAACCACCCGGGTATTATGGTATTCCCAGAGCCGCCGATCCTCATTACTATATTGTTGACTAGTTGTAATATATGTTTACGGTTGTTTGGGGTAAACAGGTGGTTATGCTAAGTTGAATTGTGGGTAATGAATTCATTCACTTAGCTTTGTGCTAATCCCTCATCCTACTTCCTGCAGGTTTTGATATATATGTGGGTGTCAGGAATGGATGCTTTCGCAGGGAATGTCTGACAGATTAAAACTCTGATATGGTTTTTCTATAAACCTGGTTTTGTAATATGTAATACCCCGACATATGTAGTTTAAACAGTTCTATGTTGGTATATTTTAATATGTAACCATGTATGTACATTATTTTAATGTACAGTATATATATATTATGTTTTAAATTCATACGCTTCCGAGTAAAATAATATAATATTGTTGTCCTACAAGAGGGGTGTTACAAAACCCTAGCACCATTTGTCGAAATAGCATCTCTGTAATCGTTCCTAAATCAATATACAATCTGATTTCATTGTTTACTTAGCGAATTACTTTCGTTTCGGTTTGTGTTTGTTATTGATATATGCAATTGATTGATTCCGCCTTTCAATTGTAAGTCAATTGTCATCTAGATTCTAGCAATACGCACTTTCAACTGGTATCAGAGCCTTGCGGTGATCAAATTGACGTTTTAGAAGCTATTTTGGATTGATTTCGGTTTTTGATTGATTCAAGAATTGCGAATTAATACGGATTTTGAGGTGCAAAGGTGAATCTCAGTCAATATTCATCAACATTCACAGGTTTCGTCCATTAGGGTTCAAGAAATTTGAGTTTCGTTTACGAAAATTCGAATTTTTTAGGGTTTTGGAATTTTACAGCCGTTTTGCGACACTCGACCCGTCACTTAGACGCGTCACTTCATGCGGAACTAGCTAATTCCAAATTAGGGTTATACCGTCACTTGAACGCGTCACTTAACGCGTCACTTGAGGTCTATACGACACTTCACTTAAGTGTCGTCTACCCTAATCCACCGTCACTCACGTGCGTCACTGTAGCACGTCACTTGACTTTTTAGCGTCACTTCCTTTAGTGACGCCTGTTTGTTTTCCTGCGTCACTTTCTTTAGTGACGCTCTGTTTAATACGTCACTCAAGTACGTCACTTGAGTACGTCACTTGCTTGATTGAGCGACACTTACCTCTAGTGTCATCAGTCACTTCGCCCGTCACTCGATAGCGTCACTAACCTAGTGACGCTAGTCGTTACGACACTTCAGTGCGTCACTTACTAAGTGACGCCTTAAGTACTAATATTTTCTCGAGTTCTTGTTTTTGCATACTTTTTCAGGTATATCTTCAATGGCAGCGGATAAGGAAGATATTAGGGGAATTCGAGAAATGTTAAAACAGGGTAATGATATTGGTTCGAATAATAAACCTCCTCTTTTTACAGCAGATATGGAATATGCTTATTGGAGGGATAGATTTGAACAATTTGTGGACTTTCACTGTCCGGAATTGTGGGGTCCATTGAAACAAAGATATGAGGCTCCTGTATCTGAAGGAAACTATCGCGGTGTTCCTCCACCAAAATCTTTCACTGCTATGACACCGCAGGAAAAGAAAGATTATCAACTGGAAAGGAAAGCACATTCAGCCATATGTATGTGTTTGACAAAGGATGTCATGAGACTGTTCAAAACTCATGACATAACCTATGATTTATGGAAAGCGATAGAGACCAGGTGTGGGGGGAATGAGAAATATAAGGAGGCAAAGCTGGAACTAATTAAGAAACAGTATGATTTATTTGACTCCTTACCTAATGAGACGACGGCTGGACTGTTCACACGATACTCACAACTTGTGAGTGAATTGACTGAAGGAGGATATACTCTCACTGCACTGGAGATTAATAAAAAGCTATTGGATGTTTTACCAAGTGCATGGGATGTGAAAGTTCAATTCTTGAAGGAAAATCAAGAATTATCTGGGATGACTTTGGATCAACTCATCGGAGTTCTTCAAGCCCATGCTATGGAATTGAAGAAGAAGGAATGCAAGTCAACTGGATTTGTACAAAATCCTTCTCTGTATGGAAGCCAAGTAAATACGGGTAAGAGTTATGGAGGAATGGCATTTATGTCAGATGTGAATTCTTCATCATTTTCAGCTGTGGAAACTCATGCGGCATATGTTTCCGGTACTCCTTGCACAAATCAAGGAACCCAACAGCCGGTTCCAGCATCACCAGCAATTCAAGAGCAAGCTGCGATTTATACAGCTTTTATTAGTTCTTATAAGGATTTGGTTACTCAACCAAATACTACTTTGGAGATGACCAAAGAAGACTATGCTCAACTGGACGATGATGACTTGGAGCAGATGGATTTGAACTGGAACATAGCGATGATTTCCAGAAGAGTTCAAAAGTTTTTGCAGCGAACGGGCCGAAAAAGTTTGGAAGGAAATGGGAAGACAGGGTTCGGGTTTGACAAAAGTAAGGTTAGATGCTATAACTGTCAGAACCTTGGTCATTTTGCAAGGGAATGTGAGAAACCTAGGATGCCATCATCAGGTTTTACAAAGCCAGATCCTCCCAAAGCAACTGAGAAAGAAGAAGCAAAGTCATTGGCTGCAGACAATGCCTTGATCGTTTTTGAGCCAACTACTTTTGATTGGAGTGCACAAGCTGAAAAGTTTCAATGTCTAATGGCTCACATCACTCCTGAGGTAACTAATGAACCTGTTGAGCCTTTTAACTGTGTTTCGTGTATTAATCTGACTGAATCCCTTGAGGTCTATCAAAAGGACAATCAAAATTTGCGGGACAAGATAGTTAAGCTTAATGAATCTAATAACTTTTTATTAGAAAATGAAAAACTTTATGAACAACATCTTGAAGCTCATAAATTAGATACCGAAACTTTTAAGGCAAAGGTCTTTAGTCAACAAGACGCAATTAAAAGTTATCTAACTGAGATTGAACTGTTGACTAAAGAACTATCTGATTTAAAAGATGAGTTTGAGAATCATAAAAGTAAAATCTTAAGTTCAACCTCCGCAACTCAAGTCTTTAATGAGATAGTTAGTAAGCAAGGGACTAGCGGCAAAAAGAAGGAAGGTCTTGGTTATAATCAAGTACCACCTCCTTCTAATGCTGAATATTGTCCCTCAATTGCTAAACAGGGCCTTGAGGAGATTTCAGTCGATTATACCAAGTTATATGGTATTAAGGCTAAAGAAGCCAAGCTTAACAAACTGACAACGGAGAAAACCAAGAGGCAAGAGTATCCATTGCCTCAGTTTGTTAAAGCTGAGTCTCAAGTACATACTAATGAGACTGTTGAGATAGAGGATATTACTGATCAGGAATATCCTGAGTTTAAGAAAGTTGAGGCTAAACCTGCGAAACAAATCTTGAAAACTAAACCTATAACAAAGGTTCAAAATAAAAGAGAAAATAAGTTTTTAAATGTGAAACTTCAAAAGTCACCAACAAATGTTTTAAAACATAAGGTGACAAGTGAAAAAGTTCATGTTAATAAAACTTTAGCCTCACCCTCTAAACCAAGACCAGCACTTTCTAAAACATGTACAGCTTGTCCATGTTCTAAAAATGTTGTGTCACATCCTCCAGTAAATCCTCCGTCTCTACAATTCCATGAGACTCGTTCTTGTTTCTATTGCAAGAAACAAGGACATTTAATCCGTGATTGTCCCAAACTTTCTCATCAGCGGTATGGGAGAGATATGCCTAGGACATCTTTCTACAGAAATTCTTTTTCGAAATCACCTCCTAGGCATCACTCTGACTCTCCCAAGCCTGCTAAGAAAGTCGTTAGTGTTGAGCAAAATATTTTGTTAAAACCAAAGCCCAACACTATTTCCAAGCCAAATCCAGACCCATCAAAAGTTTGGAAGTTAAAAGAGTCTATTAAAGACTCAAATGTCATCAATGATAACACATCAGATTTAAAATCTGATTTGTTTAAAAATAAAATTTTATCTGATGTGATTATTGTTGATGACCATGGTCGACCTAAGTCTGTAAAGGCTTGGGTCACCGTTTCTCACTAATCTCCTCATATTAATGTGTTGCAGCAGTCTGAACGGATAAAAGATAGCGAATGGTTCATGGATAGTGGCTGCTCGCGACACATGACGGGTGATGTGTCTCTCTTAGTGGATATTAAACCATATGCGGGAGGTCACGTTGCCTTTGCTGGAGATACGGGAGGAACAATTTCGGGGAGAGGTACTCTAACCAATGGAAAGGTTAGCTTTGAAAATGTAAACTATGTGTCCGAGCTTAAGCATAATTTGTTAAGTGTATCACAAGTTTGTGATAAGGATTATACCACATCGTTTACAAAAACCGAGTGTGTCATATTGAAGCCAGGGTACGTTATTCCGGAGGAATGGGTTGTAATGCATGCTCCAAGAAGAAATGACACATATGTAATGAACATGCGAACTGTGGAGACTACCAGCGAATACACTTGTCTCCTTTCGAAGGCTTCAGAGAAGGAATCACTCCTTTGGCACAGACGTATGGGACACATTCATTTCCGTAAAATGAATTTCCTTGTCAACAACGACTTGGTTCGTGGAGTTCCGAAACAGTCTTTCGCTTTGAAAGATGACTGTGTTTCTTGCCACAAGGGCAAACTCCACAAGAAGTCCCATAAGTCTAAGGTAGTGAATTCCATAAATGCTCCGTTAGAACTACTGCACATGGATCTTTTTGGTCCTGTGTCTACAAAGAGCATAGGTGGTCGGTCTTATTATTTAGTGGTAACAGATGACTACTCACGCTTTTCGTGGGTCTACTTTCTCGCAACTAAGGATGAGACAGCGGGTATTTTAGTCTATTTGTTGGATAAGTTGGCAAATTTGTGCAACTTAAAAGTGAAGAGGCTGCGGAGTGATAACGGAACCGAATTCAAGAACTCAACTCTTGAATTATTCTGTGCTTCTCGAGGCATTGAACATCAATTTAGTGCTCCGAGAACACCTCAACAAAATGGAGTTGCTGAACGGAAGAATAGGACAATTATTGAAACTGCTCGCACCATGTTAGCGGATTCTAAATTACCTATTATCTTCTGGGCTGAAGCAGTAAATACTGCCTGCTATGTATTGAATCGGGTTCTTTCAGTTAAAAAGAAGAATAAGACTTGCTATGAGCTTTTCAACAATCGCAAGCCGAATCTGCAGTTTCTGGAACCTTTTGGATGTCCGTGTCTGATCATGATTACCAAAGATCGTGTCCCTAAGTTTGGTGATAAAGCCGTTGAAGGAATCTTTCTCGGATATTCGGTCAACTCTCCAAACAAACGGGTATACAACAAATCCACGAACGAGATAGAGGAACACTTTGAGGTCAAATGCCTTCGGTATACGGAACCACCTCAAGGAAAGGGTCCGGATTGGTTCTTTAATTATGGGAATCTTTTCAGCTCTTTTAATGTTCCGGAGGAAGATGTCACTGAAGATTTAATCACCATGCTTCATGGACTCGATGTTTTTCAACAAACATCTTCTTCTTCTACATCCAATCCTCTATCCGATACAACATCCACTCCTTCACCTACTCCAACACCTGATATGCCTGCCTCAACATCCACTACCCCTCCTACATCTGTTACTACACCTTCACCACAATTAACCACTATTCCATCTGCTTCAAATCCCGTTAATGCCGAGGATCTTCCGAATGATCCTAATATGCCTCCATTGGAGGATGCAGCAGACATGGAATACTCTCACTTCTTCTCTAATGAAGAAAACGAAGATGCTTCTGCCACTGAAGGGGATCTGAATAACTTGGAATCAAATCTTGTGCCAGCTGCTATTCCAGTTACTAGGATACATAGGAATCACCCTGTTGAAAACATCATTGGTGATCCCCATTCATCTGTTCAAACTAGACGTCAGGCGAAGCAAACGGCTGAAGATACGGATACTTCAGCTGATCAGGTTCTGGGATTTATGGCAACCGTCAACTCTTGCCATCTTTCCCAAACTGAACCGAAGAAAGTAGCGGAGGCCTTGCAAGACCCATCCTGGGTCGAGGCCATGCAAGATGAACTGCAGCAATTTCATAAGCTGCAAGTGTGGACGCTTGTTCCCTTACCTAAGGGTGCCGATCCGAAAGGCACTCGATGGGTATATCGCGTCAAGAAGGATGATAGAGGAGTTGTCACGAGGAACAAAGCAAGACTAGTTGTTCAAGGGTATACTCAAATTGAAGGACTTGATTATGATGAGGTTTTTGCCCCTGTCGCCAGATTAGAGTCCGTCCGTATCTTTTTAGCATTTGCCTCATTTAAAGGGATTCGCGTCAAGCAACTTGACGTTAAAAGCGCATTCCTTTATGGTAAAATTGATACGGAAGTTTATGTTCAACAGCCTCCAGGCTTTGAAGATTCGGTGCATCCAAATTATGTCTACAAACTCAATAAGGCATTGTATGGACTTCATCAATCTCCACGCCTATGGTATGACAGGCTGGCTACTCATCTGGTGGACAATGGCTTTACACGGGGCACCATCGACAGTACTCTTTTCACAAAAGGAAAAGGCGATGATTTGCTACTTGTTCAAGTATATGTCGATGATATCATCTTTGGATCGTTGAATGAGGCTCTATGTAAAGAATTCGAAGAGGTCATGAAATCTGCTTTCGAGATGAGTGCAATGGGAGATCTTACCTTTTTCTTAGGTGTGCAAGTTGAGCAATCATCCAAAGGCATGTATATTCATCAGTCAAAATATGTCAATGACATGTTGACACGATATGATATGCTCACTTGTAAACCTTATGGTACTCCTATTGAACTCAACCATAATCTTGGACCTGCTGAGGATGATGAGGACTGCAAAGAAAAGGAATTTTAGTTCGATGATAGGTTCTCTTATGTACCTCACTGCCTCAAGACCTGATATCGTCTTTGCTGTCTCCATTTGTTCAAGATATCAGGCACGACCAAAGGTTTCTCATATGAAGGCGGTGAAGCGGATTTTTGGTTATCTCAAATATAGACCTACACTTGGTCTATGGTATTCAAATGAGAAGGACTTCACGCTCTCTGCCTACTCCGATTCAGATTATGGCAGCTGCAACATCAATAAGAAATCTACAACAGGAGGATGTCAGTTTCTTGGAACCCGCTTAGTGTCATGGCAATGCAAAAAACAGACTACGGTTTCTACTTCAACAGCGGAGGCCGAGTACATTGCTGCTGCAAGCTGCTGCTCTCAAGTTCTTTGGATTCAGCATCAACTGCGCGACTACGGGTTACTCTTAACTTTAACTCCTATTTATATTGATAACACTGCTGCCATATCTATCACATGCAATCCCGTACAACACTCTAAAACCAAACACATAGAGATTAGGTTTCACTTTATACGGGATTGCTATGAGAAACACCTCATTGACCTTGTCCATATTGACACCTTGAAACAAAATGCTGACTTATTCACTAAGGCTTTTTCTAGAGCCCGATTTGATGAATTAGTCAACATGATAGGTCTTAGGTTCTTTACCTTGAAAAAGTAACTTGTGACTTGGATATGTTTAAAAAAAAAAAAAAAAAAAAAAAAAAAAAAACGCAACAGCCACTCTTTATACTTTCTAGTATTAAAGAAATGCACGGTTGCTACATTTATAAAGACGTTGAAGTTGTGTCTGTAAACAACTTGGGATATGATAGTACATTGGGTAACATGCATAAAAATGGAAATTTAAGTTTTATCTTGGATGTGTCAGTAGATTTATCTGACGTATTGAAAACAGTTTTTATAAACATTGTCTTCATTATACGATATATTAGTAGGCATGTTATACAAAACTCTTCGAGAAGTCTTAAGAAGCTTAATCAATAACTGTCTATTTCAAGTGGTATAACATCATTAGATGTATGACACAAAGTCTTAATTTCTTACTTATACTAGACATGTTTTTGTGAAAGATGTTTATTTGATATCATTTGGGGGTGTATATTGACAGTCTCCTCTGTTATACGTAAGTATAGACCTGGTTTCTGTTAATATATACTTTAAAATTAAGCAAACACAAGTCAAAGTACTTGAAAAGTCTTTCAAAATTAAGATACCTTACAAGGTCGCCAAAATGGTTTGACCAAGTTTGGTTTTGCTTAAACTTGGATCAAGTTATGTCGCTCTGTTGTACGTAAGTACAGACCTGTCACCGCTGACTTGATTCTTAAAATTGATTTTCTTATATTCTATCTGTAAATGGAAACGTGGTCTATGTTTTAAGTTAAGATGTATATCTATGATGGGAACCACAACGAAATAAACAAACCAATAATAATAAATTACCTCTTAGTTGTGTGTATAACATGTTTAAGTGGACAAACATACTAATAATCGTTTTGAAATAATTTTTATAAACAGTGCTTTTAGTATGTCAAGTAAATTTAAAGTGGACAAACATACTGATGATCGAAATAACACTTACTGTTCCTAATAAGTGCATGTTATTCCAATATGATCCCTAATAAGACTTTATCAGCTCCGTCACCAAAAATAATTATCCAGTTGTCAGTTTATATTTTTTGTCAGTCTTATTTTTTAAGGTAGAGTAATTTTAGTCATTATCCAAGTTGCTGTTACATTTTCATATGTGCTTACTGAAAACACAACGTGAAACCATCGAAGAAATCGAAATTTTTTCAAAAAGTGAACTGTGCGTCACTTTCATAAGTGACGCTACCAGTGACGCATACGCTATTGCGTCACTCCTCTAAGTGACGCAGTAAGTGCCGGGTTAAGCATCTCTATAAGTGACGGGTTGAGTGACGCATACAAGGGTCGGTGTATAAATACCCCTTCTCCACGACACTCAACCTCACCACTTTTCAAATTTCTATACCGTCACTTGCACTGACACACCGACACTTACTTTGTCCCTGCGTCACTTCCACTGCACGTTTTCTTGCCGATTGATTCGCGAGCTTCACGGTTTCTCTCTGTGTTTTCTTCATACCTCGTTGTTCACCTTACTTCTACGAACTTATTGGTACTACTTTTAACCTTTTTATCTTGTTATTTTAACTGTGATTTAAAGTTAGGGTTACGGTTAGGTTTTCTGTGCAAATTCGTTCGATTAACTGTTTATATGTTAGTGTTTTGATGTAATACATGGTGTGTTATATTCGTCCAACCCTAGCGCACACCCTGGTTACCTTGTTTTTGAAAACCCCTAAATTTTGAATCTGGACATGAACAGTGCACGATGATCTTCATCGTTGCGACACTTCTAGCGTCACTTATCTTAAGTGACGCTACTTGGTAATTTGGTAACCAATACCGTCACTTACCAAGTGACGCACCTTTTTGCGTCACTTCTTAAGTGACTCATGGAGTGACGCATAACCAAGTTTACCCGTCACTCTTCATAGTGACGCCTTTTATGCGTCACTCCTATAAGTGACTGTCTAAGTGACGCTTTGTTTTACACGTCACTTATACCGTCACTTCTTATGTGACTGTCTTAGGATACCGTCACTCCGGTTAGTGTCGCATGTTCTTCACCCGTCACTTGGCAAGTGTCGTATACTTTAAATCACCAACTGTAAGCGTCACTTACATCAGTGACGCTTGATAGCGTCACTTCCAACAAGTGTCGCTAAGTTTGATTTTAATTTTTCCAACTATACATTACGACACTCCTTAAGTGACGGTAGTGGCCATGCGTCACTTACTCGAAGTGACGCCTAAAGTCAAATTTTGTTTTTAAATCTTTATGTGTACGGGCTAACCTTATAACAATTTCGAATATCTTTCTTTGTATTTTTAGCTTACAGATGGCCGAGTTACAGAACTATTACCGCCGTACCAACACCAGACACAATATTACGGCATTCCTTGAGTCCACTCATGCGAATTCGGAGCCCTTTAGGCCGATGATCGAATTTCTTCGTCGATCACGGATTTATTACGCCATCACCGCATCAACGCCTGTGTACATGAACCAAATAGAGGAATTCTATGATCATGCCGTCATCAGGGTTCAGGGTGATGTTCCTCGCATTGTGTCGACTATGTTTGGCGAGGAAATCGAGATTACTGAGGACTCGATTCGCAAGGTTCTTCAGTTTGCTGACACATCTAGGATGCCCACAATGTTCCCCACCACGTTTATTTACGGAGGGCTTCAAAGGATGGGTTATCCGGCTAACCAGCTTACCGATTTCAGGAAGCAATACCTCTGCCGGGTCTGGAGGTATCTATGTCATATAGTCATTGTTTGTTTATCGCCGAGGAAAGGGGGGTATGATGCGGCAAGTCATCTGACTTTGTCGCTTATGTTAGCTTTAGTATACAATAAGCCGTATAACTTTAGCGGCTACATTTTTGGGAATATGGTGGAAAACATCCGGGCTGGGAAGGATAAATGGTTGCAGTATCCTCGGTCCGTCCAATTATTACTGAATGATTTAAACCTGGGTATCGCACCTGACCAGCATTCTCTTTTGGTGCCAACACCGATGCTTTTACGAGTCTTTAATGACTGTAAGCTGGCACCTAAAGGTGAACAAATTTTGGCTGACCGAGATTTATTCGGTCACATCGTCAACGAGAATTACGTTGCGCCGATTGACGATGGTTTTTTGGATGATGTCGTGCCTCCGGTCAACGAGGACGACTTAGTGGATACCGATGTCGCTCAAGACTTAGAGGATATCGATCGTATCGTTCGGGTTGAGGATGATTCGGATGATGGTGGGCCCACTCCTCCTGACTCTGAGGGTGACGTGCCACCTCAATCAGCTCTTGATGGGATTCAGCTAGCAGATCCCCAACGCTTCAAGCGTATTTTGCGCCGGATTTCTTCTGGTCGGGTTCATATCCCGAGGAATCCTGGCAAGCGTCCGGCCGGGTCTTCGCCTTCTTATGCAGATTTACCTCATCGAAGACGCCAGCGGACTTCTGTGGTTATTGAGGAGCCGACTTCTCAACGTCAACAACCACCACCAACATCTGATATGCCGTCATTACAAATGATTTTGGCTCAGATGGATCTTTTGCAGCAACGATTTGCTGAACAACAGGCGCTGATTGCAGCTCAGGCCTCTCAGATAAAAGATTTGGAGCTAAAGGCTGCTGAGGTAGACAACTTACAGCTTCAGGGGACAAATCTGTCATCTAGGGTCTTAGAGTTGGAGTCGGTTACAATAGTTTCGGGGGAGGATATTCCTAGAGAGTTAGAAACAAATGTAACTCCTCCTCCCGAACCAGAAAATGTACAATCTTCTGATATCAATGAAAATATCACTTTGGATTATTTTGTTGATGTTCCGGGACAACCAACTCCGCTTGCGGCTGATTACTCAAATGTTAATCTGACATATCTGCAGAGTTTGGTGAATAGATTTGATGAAGTGGATAGATCTTTTGATCCCGATGATATTGAGATGGATGCTGAGGTTCCAGGGTCGGATGAGGAATATATGGACAATCCTAATCAAGAACCGGCACCTGAACGACAACCGGAGCCGGCAATGAGGCAACCAACTCAGGCATTTGATTTTGATGCTCCTGTTATCGAAACAGATTCTTCTGAGGATGAGGCAGAACCTCCATTGGGACAATCTACTGATGAATCAGTCCCTGCATCCACATCTTCCGGTATTTCAAAACCACAAGTGGTTTATAAGTCCATTGCACCTGAGTTGAAAACATGTAAAACATATTTGGTTAGAGGTGAATTGACTGGGTTGATCAGAAGTTGGAAGTTTGATGTTGACAACTTTTTGATTCTGATAAAGAGAAGTGACGGTGTGCAATACTTCAAACCAAGGTTTAATCATATTAGCACTTTGCCGAAAGTTGAATTAAATCGTCTTGCTCAACTAAACATTGTAAATCATTCTGAAGATACTCGAGGAGTTCTTTTTCAGAAAATTTTGAGAAAAGAGATTTTCAGCAAGAAATATTTGTGGATCAGACCAGAACTGGGAGTTCGATATTCATACAAGAAGAAAATTGATTTGAGAACTCAACAACCAATAGTGAAATATCATTATCCACCAGCTGCTAGTCTCAAGACTGTTCCCCTGCAGGAGTTGCCACTGGATTTCTTACGCGATCTAAAGTATTGGTGGTTTGACTCTGTAACTCAAGAAGCTGTAATCGAGTATTCTACGAAAACAGCTGTGGAACAAGCACATGATGTTTGGGGAGAATGGCCGGTTAAGGAGTTTGTGGGAAAGTCGATTCGTGTTTTTGACCCGATCAGCCTAATCAATTTAACGAAGAAATACTTGAAGGCTCTTTACAAGAATAGGCTTCAATATAATCAAGCTGACTTAGAGGAAGCTTCTAAATTCTCAAGGGTGGTTGAGATTTGTTTGAAAGTGGGAATACATGCTGGCGGTGTATTTCCAGAAGGTTGGTGTTGAATGCTAAATTTTGAAGATTTTGAAGACCAAGCTGAAGACACGGGGGAGTTTGTTGGTGCATGTTTTAGTGTCTGTCAGTTGGTCTATCGAGTTGTAATTAGTGTCGCTTGTTAGAAATAGAAATATAGTTTTTGTTTATGCGACACTAGTGTTTTGGTTTAGGCGACACTTATCTGAGTGACGCATAGCGACACTTGATTAAGTGACGCATAGCGACACTTAGGTAAGTGACGCATTAAGGCGGCCACATGCGACACTTACACAAGTGACGCATGTCGACTGTGTTTTAGTATAAATACAAACCTACGGGTTTCCGGCTAGGGTTGACGAAACCCTAGCACCATTTGTCGAAATAGCATCTCTGTAATCGTTCCTAAATCAATATACAATCTGATTTCATTGTTTACTTAGCGAATTACTTTCGTTTCGGTTTGTGTTTGTTATTGATATATGCAATTGATTGATTCCGCCTTTCAATTGTAAGTCAATTGTCATCTAGATCCTAGCAATACGCACTTTCAATTTCCAAGATTGTCGTATATAAATAAACAATTTTCCATCCTAAACGTATATAAATACCTAATATAGACCAAAAACTTACAAATTTAACTATCAATAGATTTTTAAACTGTAACACAACGGAACTCAGTTTTTTTTTGCTTATCGGAAAACTCGGGTTTTTTGAGTTCCAATAGAAACAGCAATAATTCAAAAAAAAAAAAAATTATATACATACTTAAATTCACCACATAACTATATATAATAGCCTATTTTTTCATTAAAATATGAAATCTGGCACCGAATTAAAAATTAAAGCATTACGCAAAATAGTACTTATTTTTGCGTAATGTAAAAAAGTTCGGTAATTTTCAAGATTGTCGTATATAAATAAACAATTTTCCATCCTAAACGTATATACATACCTAATATAGAACAAAAATTAATTATTTGACTATCAATAGAATTTTAAACTTTCACGCAAAGGAACTCAGTGTTTTTTGCTTATCGAAAAACTCAGGTTTTCTGAGTTACAATAGAAACTTCAATAATTCAAAATATAATGTATATACATACTTAAATTGACCACATAACTATATATAATAGCCTATTTTTTCATTAAAATATAAAATCTGGCACCGAATTAAAAATTTAAGCATTAGGCAAAATAGTACGTATTTTTGCGTAATACAAAAAAGTTAGGTAATTTCCAAGATTGTCGTATATAAATAAACAATTTTCCATCCTAAACGTATATAAATACCTAATATAGACCAAAAACATAAAAAATTAACTATCAATAGATTTTTAAACTGTAACACAACGGAACTCAGTTTTTTTTTTTGCTTATCGAAAAACTCGGGTTTTTTGAGTTCCAATAGAAACAACAATAATTCAAAAAAAAAAAAAAAATTATATACATACTTAAATTCACCACATAACTATATATAATAGCCTATTTTTTCATTAAAATATGAAATCTGGCACCGAATTAAAAATTAAAGCATTACGCAAAATAGTACGTATTTTTGCGTAATGTAAAATAGTTCGTTAATTTCCAAGATTGTCGTATATAAATAAACAATTTTCCATCCTAAACGTATATACATACCTAATATAGAAAAAAATTTAATTATTTGACTATCAATAGAATTTTAAACTGTCACGCAAAGGAACTCAGTGTTTTTTGCTTATCGAAAAACTCGGGTTTTCTGAGTTACAATAGAAACTTCAGTAATTCAAAAAATAATGTATATACATACTTAAATTGACCACATAACTATATATAATAGCCTATTTTTTCATTAAAATATAAAATCTGGCACCGAATTAAAAATTTAAGCATTAGGCAAAATAGTACGTATTTTTGCGTAATACAAAAAAGTTAGGTAATTTCCAAGATTGTCGTATATAAATAAACAATTTTCCATCCTAAACGTATATAAATACCTAATATAGACCAAAAACATAAAAAATTAACTATCAATAGATTTTTAAACTGTAACACAACGGAACTCAGTTTTTTTTTTTTGCTTATCGAAAAACTTGGGTTTTTTGAGTTCCAATAGAAACAACAATAATTCAAAAAAAAAAAATTTATATACATACTTAAATTCACCACATAACTATATATAATAGCCTATTTTTTCATTAAAATATGAAATCTGGCACCGAATTAAAAATTAAAGCATTACGCAAAATAGTACGTATTTTTGCGTAATGTAAAGTAGTTCGTTAATTTCCAAGATTGTCGTATATAAATAAATAATTTTCCATCCTAAACGTATATACATACCTAATATAGAAAAAAAATTAATTATTTGACTATCAATAGAATTTTAAACTGTCACGCAAAGGAACTCAGTGTTTTTTGCTTATCGAAAAACTCGGGTTTTCTGAGTTACAATAGAAACTTCAATAATTCAAAAAATAATGTATATACATACTTAAATTGACCACATAACTATATATAATAGCCTATTTTTTCATTAAAATATAAAATCTGGCACCGAATTAAAAATTTAAGCATTAGGCAAAATAGTACGTATTTTTGCGTAATACAAAAAAGTTAGGTAATTTCCAAGATTGTCGTATATAAATAAACAATTTTCCATCCTAAACGTATATAAATACCTAATATAGACCAAAAACATAAAAAATTAACTATCAATAGATTTTTAAACTGTAACACAACGGAACTCAGTTTTTTTTTTGCTTATCGAAAAACTCGGGTTTTTTGAGTTCTAATAGAAACAACAATAATTAAAAAAAAAAAGAAATTTATATACATACTTAAATTCACCACATAACTATATATAATAGCCTATTTTTTCATTAAAATATGAAATCTGGCACCGAATTAAAAATTAAAGCATTACGCAAAATAGTACGTATTTTTGCGTAATGTAAAATAGTTCGGTAATTTCCAAGATTGTCGTATATAAATAAACAATTTTCCATCCTAAACGTATATACATACCTAATATAGAAAAAAAATAATTATTTGACTATCAATAGAATTTTAAACTGTCACGCAAAGGAACTCAGTATTTTTTGCTTATTGAAAAACTCGGGTTTTCTGAGTTACAATAGAAACTTCAATAATTCAAAAAATAATGTATATACATACTTAAATTGACCACAAACAAAATCATAATATAAATTTGAGGTGGAGCATAATTTGTATGGGTGATAATTCGTATACCATTATATTGTATTCATACATTATCATACAACACTAAACATATTTTATAATGTTGTACTATACAATATTATAAATCATAAAAGTGGTGTAAGGATATAAATAGTGGCCTATAAATCACCGTCCAATTTGCAAACTTAAAGTGTAAGAACTTAAGAAGTGGTTGTCTTATTGCTCAATGTTCAGTTTAGTGTTTGAATAGTGAAAAGAACTTTGATGTAGTGGTCAGGGGAATTGAAGAACATTGAGTGTTCAGTATTTAATTCAGTATTTTTATTAATTTTTAGATGCAAATAAATAACATAAAAATAAGATAAAACATAAGACATCTAATTAAGTTCAAAAATCCTAGAAGACATAAACAAAGACAATAACAAAACTAAAATAATTAAAGGACAAATAATAAACAATATAAGAAAAATGGGTATTTGGGCCACCCATTGGAGCCGCTTCATACTCCAATTGAGCACGACTGAACCCCGCATAAGGTCCAACATCGCCGGGTAAATCACCTCCATCACATATACCACAACGTCCGAGCCGAAGCTCGCACCGACTAAGCATTAACGTTGTGGGTCATGCGCTTCATTGGTGGTAGGTACATTTATGATAGATAATACCAATGGCAAGATTCAAACCCATGACCTCTAGGAAGTCATATGCTGCCCTTACCACTAGACTATTTAGTCATTGGTATAATAAACGATATATAATTAAGCTTGTGTTAATCTCAATCCCAATCCTTTATTCCACTCACACTTTGCCCGAACCATTTTCCTTTTTAATAATGAGAAATGAATGTGTCATCTTCCGACAAGCCGTTAGCCAACATCTGCTACATTCTTAGACTGTATACTATGTCTAACGTGTCATAAAAGCTCTCTTTTTGCTGACCAATGACTTCAAAGTTTGAGGTGATTGAGTTATTGTAGATTAAATATGTCGTTACCCGAATATAATTTTAATGTATAAGCAAACAACAAGAAACAATCAAAGTAAAACACATAAATATAAGAAATAAGTAAAGGAACTTATCTTATGAAGATTGATTCTCGACAAACTTCTTTGAAGAAGACCGAGGCCCGTGTTGGACACGGTTCCCTTAAAACAGATTCGCCGTCTACACGTCGTCTGTTTCCCAGGGTACAACGGCCGAAGCAGTTTGTACTGCCGGACTTGACTCCACTGCCTGAGATTTATTGGAGTTTGTTTGTATCTCCTTTAATGGAAAAATCGTGGTTTTTCGGTGTATCCTTGAATGGAGGCTAAATGCCTCTATTTATAATGTGGTTATTCCATATAAGTTTTCTACACCCACCGATGTGGGACAAAACTCAATAACCCACCAAACTTACATCAAATACCTTACTTTGATAATCGATATCTCATTCATATCAACTCCGATTTAGACACATATTATATCGTGGTGAAGCTCTTATCTTGGAGTATACAAATACATAAACTAGTATAAATATGTACTACATATACATATATAATAATGTGTCCGAAATTAGTGAAATCATCAAATTTTCCAACAATCCCCCACATGAATGAATATCGATTTAAAATACACCAAATTTCCAATGAAATCTCAACGGTTGAATCATGCATAGGATAGGTAGGTGCTATCCTTTGAACCTTCCCTTGTGTAATGTATTTAGCCTCCTAGCTGTCAGTAGAACGCGATGTCTTTGAACTGATCTGCTGTTTGTGTAGACGACAATACATTTTCACACATGACTCTCCCTGACATGGTCAAATCCTCATAGTCGTGTTCGTTATGGTCATGAACACTAGCCTGGTTCTGCAAGAGCTCTTAGGAATTGCGCCCCCACAATTCCATTCGAAGCGACCCCACTTCTCTCTCACATAGGTGATTCTTTATAACTTAAAACCTTTATAGTTATACAAAAATCATTAAAAGCCAAAAGCTTAGCCTCACATCACTATCACTATTATTAATTGGAATGGACTAGGAAGTTGAATAACTCCCTCACATGTTTTTGGAGCTTTAAGAATGCCCTCACAGTGACCTCCATTAGTTCATATAATTAGGTTGTCCTATTGAACCTAGATCTTGGGATCTCCAGTCAACTAGGTTAGGTTTTCCTTCATATAAACTTTTCTTTCAAGGGCTTTAGTCTCATTCCACAACTTGATCTCTTCTCAACCCTATGGTTGTCGGATCCGAAATGTTATTATAGATAACCTACAAAGAGACCAGTTGTTCTAGTGGTATTATGTTGTCCATGACAACCTTAATTAGTTGTTACAGTTATCATTAAATTGTAAAATCTAATAAATCCGTTATCTCAACATATCTCCACTACACTTTGTACAAAAGGTAAGCAAATTAAGTACTCTTTAATATTTACTTTATGTAAAAGTAATATTATCTTACCTTATATTTCTATGACTCTTTATGTACTTCACTCTATCATCATAGAAATTTTAGACTCTTCTGTCATGACCCTCGTATACTCCATCAGTCATATAGAATTCGAGTCATCCTATATCAAAATGCAAGACACCCCCACATTTTATATTATTATGGGGCTTCGTACAAGAGTTATTATCTATCTTAACTTCCCCCACATGTCTTGCATATTGTCATCTGTCTCATATATTCACAAATGATGCAGATTAATTGCCGTTAGAAAGTTAACTAACCCATATATAAATATAGTTTAAAACTTTCTCATATTTAGAGCAATTCTTAGTTATACTCTAGATTTGACCTAGAAACATAGAATTTAAACATCTTAATAGAGATGCAACACTCGAATAAGCTCTCCTAAATCCTAGCTCCATTTAGGCAATTCAAATCCAAAAATAATATAACAAAAGATATACATCTTTATGTCCATAGTTCTCCTAGGATTTGTTCTAACTGAATTCCATATTAAGCATGGAAACAATCTTGCATCATTGTCTCATCAATTTGATTTCATAATACACCAAATCTTTTTGTTACCGAATGAAGATTTAATTTTGTCTATACATAAATCCCATACAATGGAATATTTGATGTTAATTGATCTCTGCAGAAGATCATAATTAACAAGTCTAAGTCTAGCATGCCATAGACTTCAAGACCTAAGAATAAGAACAGAAGATGCATCATTCTAATTCTTAATAACTTTGAAGGAATCTCTCATGTCCCTTGTCGATACTCATTCTTATTTTTAGACAAAATCCACTAATGAGACTTAAATACCATCATAAATATGACATTTAGGAGTGTCTCATATATGATATCTCATATCAATCATTCAGTTTTATTTCCTTCACGATCATAATATGTACGCCTTTGATCTATGAAGTTTCGCTAATGCCCTTAAAGAGCTTTATGTTGGACTTATCCAATCCATATCACACATTAGAATTACTTCCAACACCATAACCTTATGATGTTTTCTCTTAAGAGATATATACAATTTTCTCTTTAGAATCTTGACTACGTATTGTCAAGTCATTTTGGATGTAATCCTACCACTTATTCAACCTCATTTATATATCAACAACAATGAGATCAAAAAAGAATCAATAAATGAATCTTGCTAGATTCGATATCTCAGTGTCATACGTTAATTTCACAACTGAATTTTCACATTATGACATATCCGCAAGTCATGTCATTATCACTAACATGTCTTCCAATTTCACAAATTTGAGACCACATACCAACTCTTTGTGTTCAAATTTTTCTCTTTTCAATGAATTACCTAATTTAAGTTTCAATCATTGTCACGAAAAATATAACAATCCTCGGACTGATATATACCAAAATCACCTTTTGTAAAATCCCGTTGATTACGTAAATCAATTGTTTAAAATCTTTCATGAAATGTACTAGTTTTATACCCATAAAACATTTCACTAATCCGATAATTTACAATCATACATTATGTAATAATTTAATTCAACTAGAACATTTTTATCGCGAGTTTTAAACAAACATAATAATTAATTGACTCGTAAAATTGCCATGAAAAATTTAAGAGAAATTATAACATTATTAACTTTCTCATCATACTAAATAGTGGATATGTCAATTGCATCAATCATGATTATCATCACCCCTTTGAGTGATAATCGATAATGCTCCTACACAAGGAACAATATGAGGCTTCTCTCGTTCTCAATCATGAGCTTATCACTAAGATTTATAGTGCATTCATCCATAGTCAACTTACTGTAGGATGTTACTCTTTTTAGATGTTGAGAACACACAAAACATCTCTCATGAGCAAGGTCTAAATTGTAGATAACCTCAGTACTACAATTTCAAGTCCGATTACCAATGTCCAATGACATTAATAAGTGACACCCATCTCTCGAGTGTCTCATAATTATTAAATCGGTTTCCACAAACATGTGGCATCCTCAACATCAAGGACCATCTCTAACACTCAATTATATAGCAGGAATATTCATCCATGATATATAAATGAACTACATCCATGATATAGTTCCAACAATGGCTGTTGTGGCCACTCGCGGCCACTAGCTTATATACACGTCTCATTACAAACTTAGAACAATCAACAAAATCGTTATAAAATTGTATTAAATAGTTAACAAAACTACTTATATCTTGAGTAGTAGGCCGTTTAACATATGTTAAATATTTACACAAAATGTATTGAACTTTACAATTTGAATATAATAAATATTCAATCAATTTGTTGATATTCTCACACAACACATATTCATGGAGTTGTACATTTTTATTTCTTTCAGAAACTGTACGACCCTCCCTTAAGTGTCATCACTTTTATAAGGGGCTTGATAGTCAATAAAACTATATGCAAAACTACACGCAAGAGTAGTTGCCCCTGATCAACTCAAACCATCCTCGAACATTAACAATCCTACCAGGATTGTACATTGAGACGGTTCCTACAATAGCTTAAGCGCTTTATGGTATTAATTTCGGTACTCCCGAATTCTCAACATCCATAATCATATAAACACGTTTCATATAAAGGTTATAATTTTTTAAACCATATAATGATACTAACAATTTCACATATAGCAAACTCATCTTATGCTTTTATAACACTAAACAAATCCATTTTAAAATTGTTTACATATCGTATACATGGATCAAACTGGACGAAATATTTTGTAAAAATATCATCCTTTCATAATTTTGAAGATCTGTCATAAAGTAAAGGAATATTATATCAAATTACTCCTCTAATAGTAATATATCACTTTTGGCAAATCTTCTCTCGAATGTTATTCAAAATATATCATAACCAAATTGTTTTGCACAACTCATCTTTCAAAGTCAATCATCGAGAATCGCCAATGACCTCTTACCCAAGTGGTAAGAGTGAGGTAAGGAGTTTTCCCAATGATGGAGAGGTCTTGGGTTCGAGCCTCTCCAGAAGGTTTCTTCTTAGGTGAGGCAAAAAGGTGGGGTCAGTAGTGGTGGCACGATGATACTCCATTACTGATCCGAAGGAGTTATTTTGCCGTTCCAAAAAAAATCATCGAGAATCAAACACACCGTTTTGGGCCTCGTTTATATTAAACGATTTTACACACTCTCAATAATCAAAACAGTCCAACAAGGCAAGTTTACATATGCAAACATAAATATTGCGTAAACGCATTAAATTGTTAATTAAATACAGAGAAGCTAGATGATTCAAGCTAGAACCCAATAGTACTCTTTCATAAAAGCTGTCCAAACAGACTTGACAGACCAAAACTACTATAACGATGCAATTCAAAATTCTAATCTTTTAAAGGTATTGTACCAAAATAAGATTTGTTATTTAGAAGATGCAATTCATTTATTGTAATCTTATTTTCGAAACGGTTTAGTACTTCTCATATCTCAAAGCTCTATTTGGCCAATTACCATAGCCATTATATATTCATTATTATTAAAATATATAAGTGTGTCGGATCATGTGATCATATTCTAATAAACATTAGACGTACCTATATACTCACAAAAGGAAATGATTTGGTTTCCACCTATATATCAGAACAAACTGCAAACCCAAACTATTTGAATTGGAATCAAATCAAAACAATATATATGAAATAGGATAGATTTTCAAACCAAAATATCAAAGTAAAAATAAAGTTATTTCTTTCCGTTTGTAATAAAAAGAAATTTGAGCCATGTTCCACTGTAAAGTGCTAAATAATTGGATCTAACTTTCACAATCAACATACATTCGTTTAATCACACATGCATGACTACATCATTTAAGTATTTAACAACCAATAACACAAATACAAAGCCAAAAGTTTCAATCGTATCACACTTGTATGTATTAATTTATTACATTTTCCAACATAGAGAAACAAAACTGTATTCTATAAAATTGATCTTTATGTTGTTTCGTACAATGAGTTTATTCAAACAAACTCAACAAGATTTCTATAAAATTATTTTCGAGTAATAAGAGTCTGTTTTAAGATTGTAGATTAAATATGTCGTAACCCGAATATAATTTTAATGTATAAGCAAACAACAAGAAACAATCAAAGTAAAACACATAAATATAAGAAATAAGTAAAGGAACTTATCTTATGAAGATTGATTCTCGACAAACTTCTTTGAAGAAGACCGAGGCCCGTGTTGGACACGGTTCCCTTAAAACAGATTCGCCGTCTACACGTCGTTTGTTTCCTAGGGTACAACGGCCGAAGCAGTTTGTACTGCCGGACTTGACTCCACTGCCTGAGATTTATTGGAGTTTGTTTGTATCTCCTTTAATGGAAAAATCGTGGTTTTTCGGTGTATCCTTGAATGGAGGCTAAATGCCTCTATTTATAATGTGGTTATTCCATATAAGTTTTGTACACCCACCGATGTGGGACAAAACTCAATAACCCACCAAACTTACATCAAATACCTTACTTTGATAATCGATATCTCATTCATATCAACTCCGATTTAGACACATATTATATCGTGGTGAAGCTCTTATCTTGGAGTATACAAATACATAAACTAGTATAAATATGTACTACATATACATATATAATAATGTGTCCGAAATTAGTGAAATCATCAAATTTTCCAACAGTTATAAAAAAACAACGAGACAAAGCGGCAAAACCGAGTGTTTGAGCTTTTTGGATGCCTTGCAATTCAATGTGGATGTCGATTCAAATCATCACCAAATATGGTGGCGTTCAGGTTTTCGTTGTCATTGTCTACCGCATCTCCCTCCAAGTCAACATTTCATCAAATCTACTATTCTCACAATTTGTTTCATCTTCTTACTACAACTATCTCGAGACCCAACCACTTCGGTTGGTCCTCAAAAACTCATAAGCTTTATCATGATAAAAGTCCGCTTTAGCCTCTAACTTGTGTTGATCCAAGACCCTCAACCTAAAATTTTCAACGCCTTCACAACTATGTTTATGACGATTTAACCTTTTCCGAATTTCGTTGTACTTTTGACACATTCAGTTAAAATATTTCCACTTCAATGACATCGTGTCTTTATTTTAAGGGACAACATTTTCCACGTTCGCATGCTTGTTGTACTCGGTCAACACCAAGTACCACACAAAATTAGATACTCAATCATTTCTTCAGTTGGGGGCTTTGGGCATTCAGATATACAAATCTAATGTTAAGTCAAAAGTAATTTTTCATTACTCGTCCAAGTTTTGCAAACTGTTATTACATATTCTTTCTTCCCTTGTCGATTCATTTGGATTTGGATATATCCGCATATCCTTTTTTGCAAGATGATGTAGGGGTCTCGCCTTCGTCCAATTGTACCTCTAATGGTGGCACGTGTGATTGCTTCTGAATCAAAAATTGTGGTATTGTTCGGATTTCATTTGGGGATATTGTTGGGTTTGTGGGTATTGAGTGGATAAATGTATGGAACTTGATTTTGAGATATTTGGTAGGTATTACCAAACCTTGGCATATAAGCGGACGAGGTTTGGTGTTGCGGGGTTATACGAAGGAGAAATAGGTTTCATTGTGAGTGTAGATGGTATGGCGATTGCTTGTTATTTTACGACATTATATTAAATTATAGTGAGAATTAATGAAAGCATTTGAGTATTTGAGTGTGAAAATTAAAATAGGTAAAAAGTTGCATTTGAACGATAATTAATTATCTTATCACTATATCCGTTCCAAAATTTATACTTACATTTCTTTCGGTTTATCCGAAACAAAGGTAAATTATCAAAAATAGATAAACAACTTTACATTTTTACTATTACTTACAATTGTTTTTATACAATAATTCAAACATGTGGCAAACGAGTAGGTTTACCCGCGCGTTGCTGCGGAAATTAAAATTGAAATGACACAGATTTTAATTCCTTATCCGATTCTCATTCTTGAATTATAGTTGACTTAGTTATCGTATTTTATGTATATCTTTATAAACGCAAATCTTCATTTTTTACTTTATGATTAAATTATGTTTGATGAAAAATATATAGATCAACATTTTTAGAATTATGTGTTCTTCACTATGAGAATTTATTTTCAAAAAAATGTGATACACATCGTAAGTTTTTTTTTTCCACAGTATCACATATAAAAAGTTGGGATATACAACTTTAATTTATGTATCATATTTTTTTAATTAATATTTAATATTAAAGAGGATAAAATTTTAATAATTTTGGCAAAACTTTTTTTGTAAAATGTATACATACGTTGATTTTAAAAGTTAAAAAATCATTCATACAGTCTCTACGATAAGAAATGATCCTACAATAATCATTCCTTAACATAATATGTGGTAAATTTAATTTAGTTTAGACTTGTGTGAATTTACATCAAGGAAGTATAATTAGACAATGTCTTTTAGATATGGTTATGGATGTGCTTTATGTAAATGTAATTTAAGCAAAAAAATAAAAGCACGGGATATCTTCAAAATTCGATGTACTATGGCATTGGTCGATCTAGAAGTTAAAGTGACACATTAATAAATTTATTGAACCTATTTTGTTAAAAAAATGGATCTAGTTAGTAGTTTTTGACTAAATAACATACAAATAAGGATAGTCATTTACAAAACCGGTAACACGTTTCATTTAAACGTAGCGCAGTTAATAAAATTAATATTCTTTAAAAATATATTACATTTCGCATGTCAAACGAACATGTAGCTAACGCTACCCTAATTTCTATGTGGCTCCACCACAGATTCATGGCAAAATGTAATAACCACTTCATCAATAATATAAATATGGGTACAAATTATAATTATTTAGATGATTATGTGATGGGTTAGAAAGATCAAATCCATAATATCAATAAATGCGTATTACACTTAATGTCAAACAACCATTTAACTTGTAAAATGATTAAATAAAACTAACAGTTTGTAATAAACAAAACACATTAAATCTTTTAAAAAAAATTGGTGTGTCGAATGAAGTGGTTAATTAAAAGATAATATTTTTTTTAAACAAATGCCTACATTTTTATATAAGTTAACGTATATATGAATTTAATAATATGTATCCTTTATAACTACAAATAAAATATACTCCATAGAAGTTTATTTATAATAGCTTTTTTAGATGGTAGAATTAAAAAGCAAAAGTTAATTAATATTGTTATATTATATAACGATGAGGCTTTTTATTAAAAAGGAAAAAAAACATACTATTCATGATACTTTTACTATTCTACAAATAGTCATTTACCAAGATGGTAAATGTAGAGGTTTACAATGACATGAATTTAGAGCATGATGGAGTAATTTTGTTTGTAGAGCATAGGGAGTGGTCAGTGTTCACCACCTTGAATGTCGGTACCGACGTTCTCCACTTCCGGCCGGCGTCATTGTCAATGTTCTTGATCAATGTTGAGAGTAGCACGTTGAACATCTCAATAACCATTTTTTTTCTTTTCCCTTTTCTATATATTTGATTGGTTAAACACATATTTTGTGGAACCATTTGAACACCGAGTTGAACATTGAACCACTTCTTTAAAAATTGTTCACATATTAAGTTTTAGTATTCAATTGAACATTGAGCTGAACATCAAACACAATGTCAATCACTACTTGTGCTCTTACACTATTATCGATTGTCTTTAGTTACAAATTAGTCAAATTTAATCATTATGATAACAACATGATGCCATTATTTAGAGTTTTAATCTTATCGTTATGTAGTGTGACTCGTACGTTCAAAAGTCACTGAAGTTAAACTTGTGAAATTAGGCATAGATATATGAAGTGGGTAGTTTGGAATTTGACCATAGAAAGCAAATAAACAAAATACCGAGGCAACGAGCAACCTCTTTATAGATTGTCTCGTTGTATTTATATTCCCTGATAAATCAAACAAATAATAATTTATTAAGAAAATATCATCATCATTAGCTTTTATATAAAAAGAACACTTTCATTGTTAGGATGACACATCATCACCTTACAAGGTGACATGTGTCCTCATAATTTTCTTAATCTTTATTTCATTAATTTTTCTTAAATATTATTTGATCTTATTGGTAATCTTAATATATACACATACTAACACCCATAAAATATGTTGTAATCTTAATACACATCTAAAAGAGTCATTCATAACATTTAATTAGACATATACTCTCACTACAAAAATGAAAAACTTAGATCAAATACTTTTTAACTCTTTTGTTAACTAATTATAATCATTTTATATGCATAAATCATAATTACTTATCTTAAATTATATACGTAGTATATAAGAAACGCTTTTTGATGTCATCAACAATTCAATCAGCCAATAAGAATGCTTGATCATGTCCAATTACCTATAATTAAGGATATTATTACATCATAAATAATGAATTAAAAAATTAATTTTATAATTATATTCAATTAATTTAAGCATACGTATGAGTTATAATACAATTGTGTTAGTGTAAGAATTATATTACAAATAAAATTAAGATATTAATAATTACTCCGATTTATCTATTGATGTCGATAATGTAGAAGTCTTACATCACAACAACGTGGCATTATCACTGGTAATACAGCAACTAAATATTATTATAATTATTATTGTTATTATAATTATTATCATTATTAAAAGTTTTCTATTTTATTTATAATAACCAAAAGATCAAAAGTATCTAAAAACATGATAAAATTATAAGAGTAAATTACAATGCCAATCCCTGTAGTTGTCCCTATATTACGGATCCAGTTCTCGGGTTGGGTATTGTGCGGATCTCATCCCTTAGACCCGGATTTTAGTTTCATTGCAAGTCCCTCATCCAATTAACATAAGGGTACAATGGTCTTTTACGTGTTTATTTAATATTTTTTATTTTATTTATCTAGCAAATATAAATTGTATTTATTAGCTAGGTATTAGAGCTGCATCAATAAAAACAGGCCACCTCATATAAACTCATTCACTTGAATTTCTTCCTCGTCTAAACTGATGCTTCGACAAAGACACAAAGTAATAAGCCATATCTATTCAACACTTCAGTTCAGATCAAATATTAAAAACAAGAAGCTTCACATTTTTACCAATTATAAATTCTGATGTATTATTCAACATTTTCATCTACTTGACCACTAGCTACTCATATTCTTCCCGTCGACGACGACTGGCATCTCCGGCCACCCAACTCGTCACCGTCGCGAAACTCGAGACCCCATGGTTGCCTGTGAAACTCGAAACTAGCACGGTTATCGTCTTCAAACAACCATTTGCAGAACCCGACAAACGTATATTGCGCAACAGTAGCAGCGGTGCAGGTCGGATGACGACGAATCTTTGATTCGAACATGGCGGACGGTGACGAATCTCGGATTCGAGTATGAGGACGGCGACGGAACTGGGATTCGGTTTTACTGGTCGTTAGAGAAATGAAATCCAATGGTTATTTCATACTATGGTGGTAAGATTTTTAGAAATGGTGATGACCTTTTAAGTTTAGTAAAAGTTTGTGATATTGGTGTACATTATTAGAAATAGTGTATTGATGGAAATATCACTGAAAGTGTACTACACACACACTTACATAGATCTGTTTGAATGTTAGATGTTATGATTTCACGGGTCTCAATGAAGAAGACAAGTAATAAAAATAATTAAAAAAAGGATTAAAAAATATGTTGGGATTAAAAAAGGATTGATATATAAACATTTTTTTTCTTTGTCCACTCAAGATCTTACTTTAAATTCTCCATTCACTATTGTTATGTAAACATTATAAATCAAAAATAGAACTTAAATCTATTTTACATAGTATATATGAAAGACTTTTCATCATGCCAATTGTAGTAGTACTTTCTCATCAAAATATTAAGGGTATGTTAAAATGGTAAGTAGAAACCCAAATCAAAATTTTATTATTCAAGTTATAAATCATAGAACCATTAAATCAATACATCGTTATAGTGAACGTTATGACCAATACACTTATAAAAAATATTATACATGAAAATAATATTGGAGAATATATGATTAAAAAATTCATTTCGATGAAGCTTCAGGCTTATAAATAATATATATGGAACATTGCAAAAATTAACTTTAAATTGTTTAAACCTCACTAACATCATTCGTTTTTCCATTATGTATTTCTCTTTCCTTCTTCGTTTACAAGATCGCTCCTTATCAAACGTTTCACATTCCCAATCCATATATATGTTTCAATTTTTAAATATATAAGAATATAATATATATCTCAACATTCTAATTACTCGCCATTTTCAATACGAGTGTATCTTTTTTGCACTTTATTATACATTTGAGCATACATTTCACTTTGTAAATCTATGTATCTATCTTAATGGTAAAAAAAAAAAAAAAGGTAATTCAAAACATAAAATATGTTGAATTTTAGTGAAGTACCAACTTTGAAGTTTGAACACGCGATACACATATAACATTATAAAAACCTTATCTATTTTTCAGAGTGGGTCGTGCATTGCACGACCCAAATGGTTGACTAGTTATACTAACATGAAAACGACAATGCTTTTTATTTATTTATAATTATATATAAGCTATATAAAACAAATACTTCATATCCATTTAGTGTCATATTCTTACAAAATATGGACAAAGCAGTACGATATCAACGAGTTTTAACGGATGATAGATTTGTACATAACTTATATTTTGTCTTTACGTACTAATAATATTTAGACTGTTTAACACTACAACAAGATTAAACATGTTTATTTATATAATACTTAGACCATGGATTTATATATATATAACTTTAAGCACACCTCAATTATACGACACTACAGTGACAATGTGACATAGTCCAAGTATAAATCTTATAATAGTGTGATACCAAATAAAACGACATCAACATTTTTTTTTTTTAAATGAGTTCTCCTTTTTGCCTGCAACATGGCTTAAGGAGAAAAGATCAAGTGTTTATGTATTCATTTAGATACCTATAAAAACTATTTATACATTCAACCAATTATTTAAAAAAAAGTTAAGAAGTTTATTTGATTAATAGTGTGATCATTACACTGTGCAGTTTTGTGATGAACGATTGAAATGGCACTGAGAGAATATTTGTATACTAACGAAATTTATTATTTATGGCTTCCAAAAGATAATCCAAAATGTATATATATATATATATATATATATATATATATATATATATATGTATATATATATATAATGTAAATAAACTGTATTTGTAACTATGAATGTGTAATAAATACATACAACTATATAATATGATATGATATAATAAGATAACAATAGTAATGATAATAACAAGTGTTTTGTTTGCCCGCGCGTTGCGACGGGATGAAAGTAAGTTTTTTTAATTTTTAGATTCGATTTCGTTGGTATGTTTCGTTACGTACTGAAGCAAGTTTTAACATTTTTTCACTTATATGAGTCGTCGGTAATAATAAACAAATATAAATTTGTTAGCTCCAATCTTATATGTCTGTTTACAAATAAAATACCAATAACAATTAGACAAAATATAATAACATGTTTAACAAAAACTAATGAAAGAAATATTAAAAATGTAAAATTGACATGTTTAAAAACAAAAAAAAAACACTAATGAAAGAAATAAAAATGGCAACTACATGCGTTGAACTTGCATGACATGCTATAATGCATTTGTGACTAACCACCTAATGTATTCATTTAATTATTAACATTTTGATATGCATATAATTTATCTACAATATTAAGTTTACAAAAAAAAAAAACAAAACAAAACCGGGATCGAAAGTATTTGATTTCGTTGGTGTTTCCTGACATACTAATAAACCGTATTTTAACGTTTTTTAGTTACATTAATATTTGATAAAACAAATTATTGCTTTTCATAAACATATAAATTTGCTTTAAACTGTCTTCGATCTTATAAAATGGTTTAAAAATAAAATACTAATAACAACAAAGACAACCTATAATAATAAGTAATATAAAAATAAAAATAAAAAATTTTAGTAAATAATAATTATTTTGTAAGCAAAGGGAAAAAAATATATAAGCTATTAGTTAAAAAAAGGAAAAAAATTAAAGTTAAAATATAAAGGGTGAAAATGGAAAATGTTAAAACTTAAAGGGTAGAAAATGAAAGAGTGTTAATAGTTGAGACGAAGAAAATGAAAAGTAGTTAAAAGTTAAAGGGTAAAAAGTGGAAATATTTTAAAAGATAAGGGGTACAAATTTATAAATTAGAGGATAGAAGATAAAAAAGTTTTAAAACATTAGGGGGTTAAATGAAAAAAGGTTAAAAGTTAAAGAGTAAAAAGTAAAAAATGTTTGAAAGTTAAAGCGTGGTAATTAAAAATTTTGGAATTACTATTCATAGTAGTTCTCAATTGATGTTAGGGGGAAATGTGTGTGACACCTCAAGTTTTAAGGGATAAATAAAATAAAATAAATAAAATGTAGATCGTCTGTATCAAATCTATAATCCATCTTTCTATTTTGTGATGATCCAATTTGATTGTCTACTCGATATTTTCAACAAATAAAAATAATTTGATCAGGTAAGGAATTTAATCCCTTTTCCTACTTTGTGATGATTCACTTTTATTGTCCACCTAGTATTTTCAACGAATAAAAACAATCTAAGGATGTTTGAAATTGTTTACATTAATGTTTACATACTTATTTGGAGAGCATACAATCACATCCAAACATCTCTATAAAAACTATTTATCTGCCACTTAGTAAGAGATCACCTATTTATTTTTTAAACATATAAATATTTTAAAAATAAACAAATTCAAACACCCCTAAATATAATATAATGTTATTTATTAAGGATTTAATGTTATTGACTATGACCCCTTTTTATTTTGTAGATGCCGAATTTGAGATGGAGTATAAATTTGAGATAAAATAAAATTTATTATAATCCGTACAAATATAATTTAAAATATGTTAGGGTAAGGTTCAAATGAGACCAAATATTTTTGTGAGAATGGAGGAACCAATGACATGGTGCCATGTGTACAAAGAGAATACAAAACTCATTTACCCTTTAAGTTAAATATCTCACAAATGACAAATCGAAAAATTATGAAAATTGCATCATTAGATTCAGCGTTTGATCCTCTTCGATTTGCCGTCCATTAAGGCATACTTTCGACGAGTTTTTTTTTGGGGTTTTGCAAATGGTACAAAATTAGTAACACATGTGTTAGTAGCCGGTAACACATGTGTTAGTCTCCGCTAACACATGTGTTACTAGACGCTAACACATGTGTTACTCGTCGGTAACACATGTGTTAGTTGTTTTCAAAACCCCCTTCTCGACGGTAACACATGTGTTAGTTGTTTTCAAAACTCACCAAAAAACGGGGAAAAAAATTCGTCGGAAGTATGTCATGATGGACGGCAAATCGAAGAGGATAAAACGCTGAAAAATATGGTGCAATTTTCATGATTTTTTGACTTGTCGTTTGTGAGATATTTAATTTTTAGGAACATGGTTGAGGGAGAAAAAAGTGACACATGACATATTGTGTTGATTTCTTGATTCTCACACATGGTGTTATGTTATATTGATATCTCGTATCCAGATTATGCAAGTATATAGATACATAGATAGATATCAAACATTAACAACATCACCGAGAATTCAGAAGCTCCTTCAGTCCAACTCGTTGGACATTACCTGAACATCATCCCTCCTTCACTCGATCAATCACATCGCGTTTTCTTTCATCTCCAAATCCTACAACCAGGTTTTAAACTTACTTCCGAAACTACATTTATATTAATTTGCACTTACTTTTGATATACGATACAGAAGATTGATTTGCTAATTGCTGTTAGGGCACCATTGATCATCTATTTATTCTTCCATCGCTTTTATTTTTCGAAATTTTGAGATCTGAGCTAGTAGTCTCGGTTACGTAATCTGTATGTTTTAGTTGCACATTGCATGTTTTTTTACATTTAATCTGTTGATTGCAGTGTGATTGAAACAGAGAAAAAATACGGGGAAAGATGACGTCATCTCAACAATCTCAGTTCATGACTAATACGCCGCTAATTCCGGCTTCTGATACTAATCAGATTGTTGTTCCTGATGTAACCACTCTAATTTATTAATTTAATTTTTTTGTTTATGTTATTTTATTTTATAGTTGTGATTATAATTATAATTATGTTGTGGATTGATAATTAGGAGGTAGTAAAATAAGGATTTTATTGTGTAAGTGAGATTGTGACAGTTTATATAACTAATAAATACTACAACAACAACAACAACTTTACCCAATCCCGTCGAGGACGGGATATGGGGGAGGTAAGATGTAGACAGTCATACCCCTACCCAGAGGTAAAGAGACTGCTTCCCGATAGACCTCCGGCAGATCCATATGTAAAATAAATAGTTTAATAATAATAGTACTATTATGAATAATGAATAATAAAACAACAATCGAAATAATGTGATGATACTAAAATGCACATAATAATAAGAAATCCATATATACTAACAATAATAATATTAATAGTAGTTGCACTCCTAATATTAGTATATTAAATATAATAATAATAATAATAATAATAATAATAATAATAATAATAATATCAATAATAGTAATAACAATAAACAATATTAACAGGAATACTAGTATTAATACTATAATAATAATAATAATAATAATAATAATAATAATAATAATAATAATAGTAATAGTAATAATAGTAATAATAAAAATAATAATAATAATAATAATAATCATAATAATAATAATAATAATAATAATAGAAATAATAATAATAATAATAATAATAATAATAATAATAATAATAATAATAATAATAATAATAATAAGAATAGAATAACAATAGGCGGTAGAAAAATAATAGGACAAGGTATACAAAACCTATATACCTATTGACATCAAATATTAAATATAAAAATCTACAAAAATCATAAATGATATGTATGTGGACCCTCTAATTCAAACTCTACTCATCCGTTCTAATTCTAATCCTCCACATCTTCCTATCGGAGGTCATGTCGTCGGTCAAGGTAAGCTCCTTCATGTCTAGCATCAGTCTATCCTCCCACTTACGTCTAGGTCGACCCCTTCTCCTTAAGCCGTCAACAGAGAGAGCTTCCACTCTCCTAACTGGCGCCGTGATAGGTCTCCTCCTAACATGTCCAAACCATCTTAGTCTTCCCTCTCTCAACTTATTGGTGATGCTCGCGACTTCTAACTCCGCCCTAAAAACGTCATTTGGTATCCTATCTATCATGGTTTTACCACATGTCCATCTCAGCATCCTCATTTCTGCCACTTCCATCCTTCGTTCTTGAGCCTTAGTCATCGGCCAACACTCTGATCCATATAACATAGCAGGTCTTATTGCGACCTTATAAAATTTCCCTTTCAATTTACGAGGGACTTTCTTGTCGCACATGACGCCTTTCGCCGCTCTCCACTTCAACCACCCTACATTTATCCGGTGAGTGACATCCTCGTCGCTCCTTCCTGAGCAATGAAGCACCGAGCCTAGGTACCTAAAAGACTCATGTGGGTGTAAAATCTGGTCCCCAATGCGGATATCCGCTCCATGCTGTCCGTCCTCATTCTTGTCAAAATTGCACTGTAAGTACTCGGTTTTTTGTCGGCTGATTCTTAAACCTTGATCCTCTAATACTTCCCTCCACTGCTCCAGCCTACTATTAAGCCCATCCTTGGTTTCTGACACCAAAACAATATCGTCCGCAAAAATCATGCACCACGGTATGCCCTCCTGTATCCTATGTGACAATTCATCCAGGCTTAAGGCAAAAAGGTACGGGCTAAGGGCAGAACCTTGATGTAGGCCCAATTCTACAGGGAAATACTCGGTGTTTCCCACAGGTGTCCTTACACAAGTTCTCGTCCCTTCGTACATATCCCGAATAACTCTAATGTATCTACCCGGGGTTGCTTTATCATTTAGGGTCCTCCAAATTAGCTCTCTCGGGACGCTATCATAGGCTTTCTCCAGATCTAAGAAAGCCATGTGTAGGTTTCTTTGTTTCTCCCTATACTTCTCCATAAGGGTTCTAATAATGTGTATCGCCTCCATTGAAGAACGTCCTGGCATAAAACCAAATTGATTTTCTGACACCTTTGTTTCGCGTCAAAGCCTAGTCTCAATTACTCGCTCCCATAACTTCATAGTATGGCTAAGTAGCTTAATGGCTCTATAGTTGTTGCAGATTTGCGCATCACCCTTGTGCTGAGTCTCCATTCTTCTGGCATTTTAGCACTTTTAAACGTCTTGTTGAAAAGATTTGTAAGCCACCTCACTCCATCGTCTCCAAGACACCGCCACGCCTCTATAGGAATTTGGTCAGGTCCTACTGCCTTATGTCTTCCCATCTTCCTTAGAGCCAACCTTACTTCATATGGTCTAATCTTCGTGCAGAAACAGTCATTTTGAAATTGTTGTCCTGTCGTTGTTGTCTCTAATTCTCCAATTCCATTAAAAAGGGTTGAGAAGTAGTCTCCCCACCTTTTCTTAATTTTCTCCTCTTTCACTATAGTTTGTCCACCTTCGTCTTTGATATACTTGATATTTTCTAAATCTCTTCTTCTTCGCTCCCTGGCCTTAGCAATCTTGAAAATGTCATTAACTCCCTCTTTGGAGTCCAATTTCCTGTACAAGGCTTCATACGCTTTTTCTTTTGCTTGGGAACTGCTTTCTTTGCTTCGTTTTTGGCTTCCTTATACTTCTCTTTAGCCACAGTTCTATCTTCAACCGTTCCATCCCGAAGTGAAATGAGCTCTTTGAACCGACGTTGTTTCGCGGTTACTTTGGTTTGAACCTCATCACTAAGCCACCATGACTCCCTACGACCTCTATGTGCTCTTGAGGTCCCGACGGTTACACCTAAAGATTCCTTGGCCGCCTCTCTGATGGTGTGTGCAAGGTTGTTCCACATCTGGTCCGCGTCATTTTGAGTTCTGTCTTCCACCTCCTTTGGAACATTTGCCACAACCGACGCTCTAAATCTCTCAGCCGAGTCTCCATTGAGATTTTTCCACAGAATTCGTGGTTTTACCGTCTCCACACCCTTTTGTGCCCGCCTACGTATGTTCATATCCATGACCACCAATCTGTGTTGTGAGTAGCCAGTCTCGCTAGGAAGAACCTTGCAATCTTTGCATGCCCTAAGATCTCCTTTGCGAATTAGGAGAAAGTCAATCTGCGTGTCATGACCTCCGCTATGGAAAGTAACTAGGTTAGCATCCCTCTTCTTGAAGAAAGAGTTTGCTACCGCCAAGTCATGCGCCGTTGCAAACTCTAGGATCGTACCACCTTCTTCGTTCCTTGTTCCATACCCAAAGCCACCATGAACTCCAGAGTATCCCTCAGCGTCCGCTCCTATATGTCCGTTTAAGTCACCCCCTATGATCAAACTTTGGTCGACCGGGCACGCCCTCACAATCTCATCTAATGACTCCCAGAAGTTCCTCTTTTCCTCCTCTCCTAGACCTACTTGGGGTGCGTATGCACTTATGATGGTGAAAGTCTCCTCCTCAATTACCAGCCTAACTGCCATAATCCTATCACTACACCTATCCACATGAACCACCTTGTCCTTAAGGTGCGATGATATAATGACTCCTACTCCTTTTCGTGCCGCCCTTTCCCCCGAGTACCAAAGTTTATATCCGTTTATCTCTAAAGTGCCTGGCCCCTTCCATTTGGTCTCTTGAAAGCATGCAATATCTACCTTTCTCCTAATCAAAGTCGCAACAAGCTCCATCGACTTACCCTTCAAAGTTCCCACATTCCAACTACCGACTCTAGTCCTAAATGACCTCACTAATCTATTAGATCGTCTCAACCCTCTAGCCCTGTCCGTCCCTAAAGTAGAAGGATAAGACCTCAAGTAACCAAAGTCTGGCATATAATGTTATGTGTTGTCAAAAATGTGGTGTAATAAGATGTTATATGCAGAAGACAATTTGGAAAAACTTATTTGCGTATATGGGACCGGGTTTTCTCGTTTCCATCGCTTACATAGATCCTGGAAACTGTAATGATAATGTTTTTAGACGTATTTTTGGTTTACCAATATTTAGTGTAGTTCATAACAGATACTGATAGCATACAATTGCAGTTGAAACGGATTTACAGTCAGGAGCCCAATACAAGTATGAGGTACTTATTATATATCTTCCTTACCGGAGTTTATAGAATTTTTGCAACCACATTCATCGTGCGCACTTCATGACTAATAACCACTTATTAGACTAGTTGCATATTTTTACAAGTGAATTATATCAAAGTAACGTGCATAAATCTCATTGTATGCAGTTACTTTGGATTATATTGGTGGCCTCAGCCGCTGCACTTGTGATCCAATCCTTGGCTGCAAACTTGGGGGTTGTTACAGGTATTGGGTTTATACGCTTTCAGATTTTTCATTTTTATAATATGCATATCTTGAAGGTGCACTTTTATTTTTATGTCAATCGTGAAGTATCCTTTTGGACCTTTGGCCATTTGGTCAAACAAATGGTTGATGTTTTCGCTATATTATATTGCAGGAAAGCATCTGGCTGAGCATTGTAAAAACGAATATGAGAAGGTGACCAATTTCATCCTGTGGATCCTTGCTGAAATATCCATAGTTGCATGTGATATTCCTGAAGGTATTCCTTTCTGCTTTATATCACTTGAGTTAACGCAAATCATCTCATGTTGCATGTGATACTGGTTTTGGTGAATACGACACATGTTATGTCTAATAATGTTCCCGAAAGCAGTTGATTTGGTCAAAGAATCTGTTTAAGCATATCATTTAGTGAAAGTAAGCAGTCCATCATACTTCAGATAACTTTATGGATTCTCCTTGTACTGAATGTTATTGCTTACGCATGTTCTTCATGAAATGTAATAAAGGCATGCTAAAAGCATTCCTACTTCTCATGTGAAACTTAGAAATCTGAGATCTGCATGTGCTGCATATTCTTTCTGTTTCTTGAGGACCACAGAATGACCGAAATACATGACACTGGCCATCAACTGATGTTGTCTTCAATTTTCTATAATCCATATCCCTTTTTCATTTCAAAAATGTTTTTCCTCTCTTCTGTATACACAACTATAAGACCGGTTAAATATTGATTCTACTTGCATTGCGGTTATGTAGGGTAAGTCTGTAGAAAATTATTAACCGTCACCCAAAGTTCTCCTGTATATATCTACCTTTAAAAGTCGGAACTGTATGTATCAAACTATCAATTATTGATATCATATGTATCTGTTGACTTGTTCACATTCTGCTGATGTGGCAGTCATATAAGCTACCATGACCTCTGCTACACTATTAAAACCAGTGTCACTACACTAGTTTACAAGTTATAAAAAGTATGATAACAGGATACAATGATACATACAGTAGTCAATAACTGAAAGTTCGATACGTACATTAGAAACTATAAATGTTGTATACATGTAACAGAATTTTGGGTAAAATTTGATACATTCTCAGGTACTTACCCACTAATAGTTACTCGTAATGATGCGATCTATATTTTAACACTTCGTTTTCCATTTTACAACATTATTTATGTGTATCATAAAATAAAATGACCATTTACATTTCCAATTATAGATACATGAAGCTTACAGATATTAATTTATACCCCTGACACTGCTATAAGTCATTTACAGTCATTGGAACGGCGTTTGCTTTGAATATGCTGTTCAATATTCCAGTATGGTGTGGTGTGCTGCTAACCGGTTTTAGTACTTTAATTCTGCTTGCCCTACAACAATATGGGGTACCGTATACACTCTGACCTTCTGGATTACTAATTTCGCTTGAGATGGCAAATAATTGAGATGGTTTTGTATGCTGTGCAGGTGAGGAAACTTGAATTCTTGATTGCTTTTTTGGTATTGACTATAACCGTATGCTTTCTTGTTGAGCTTGGGATTGCCAAACCGGATGCTTCAGAAGTTTTATATGGGTTGTTTGTCCCCCAGCTGAAAGGAAGTGGTTCTACAGGTCTTGCAATTTCACTCCTTGGTGCCATGGTCATGCCGTAAGTTTGCTTTTATTCCTCCATCTAACAATGGTGATAGCTAGAGGTGGCAAAATGGGTGGGCTGGATCACTTGTCAATAATGGTTAGAGTAAGAAGCAGGAAGATTGTATTGTACGGGTCCAATAGGGTTTTATCAACATAGGTTGACCCCACAAACATTTATGTTCATTTTTTACTAATTAATGAATGCATTATATGTAATTACTAATACTGTATTATACTAATAATCGACGTTTTTAAGAAATGGTAATTTAGGAGGTTGTATACATTAGAAATAGAATTTAGGCAACTTTGGACCCGTTTGACTTGTTTAACCCATTCGCCATGTGTCCTTGTTAGCTAACGTATATGGTTTGGCGTTTGGACCAATTAGGGATAGAACTATTCCAAATCTACCGATGAACAATTTAATGGGTCGAAATTGCCACCTCTAAGAGTAGGGTTTATTGCAAGCCATATATTATATTAGTGATTCTTCTCTGTTAATGCAGGCACAACCTTTTTCTGCACTCAGCTCTTGTGCTTTCTAGGAAAATTCCGAGATCAGTTGGTGGGATTAACTGATTAAGGTAAATTGTCTCTCTTCCAGAAGTACTCGTCACTGTTTATTGGAACGTCCTGTGTATTAATACTTTTCCGTGTATTAACAGTGGTTACTTCTTGAGCTATTCTTTGTCATTTGATTACTAAGTATGAACCACTTGTTAACGTCTATGAGTATACTTGTTTGCTGAGTAATTGACATGACAAGTTATGTTTGTTTTATTTTTGTAAAAAAATTGTTTACAGGAAGCTTGCAGATTTTACTTGATTGAGAGTGGCATAGCTCTTGCAGTTTCATTTCTTATTAACATATCGGTTATATCAGTGAGTGGTTCAGTCTGCAGTTCAGCAGATTTGAACCCAGCTGATCAGAAGAGCTGTCAAGACTTGGACTTGAATAAAGCATCATTTTTGCTTAGATTAAGTGTCATTCAAAATTTAATGACGATGATGATAATGCAAACCATCCTTTTCTTTTGTTTACCTTAATGGTGGAGCGTGACGGTCATTATACTTATTTGCTGTTGCGTTTTCAGAATGTCCTAGGAAAGTGGAGCTCCAAGGTTTTTGCAATTGCTTTGCTAGCATCAGGTCAGAGTTCCACAATAACTGGAACATAAGCTGGCCAGTATGTTATGCAGGTATTTGCCTTTGTTTTCTGTTAATTCCAAAAGAAATTGAGGGGTACGGGTTTATTGTAACATCCTCGCGTCGGGCCTGGTAATTTCCTATTAAAATTTAATATTTTATTAATTAGAAATTATTTGTTATTAGATGTTATTGAAAAACTTAGGTGAATAAGTCTTAGGACTTATTGTGACTAGTGAATTAATAGTTGTTTTAAATTACTGTAGTTGACAGTAAAATAAAAAGATATTTCTCGCAAGAGGTTTTACGGTTCCAGACAATAGATTTGGAACGGGTATAAAATACCCAAACATTTGGGTCGGGTTATGTTGGAGTCGACCATTATTTGGTTGCTTCCAGATTGTTGTCTCATTTTCCCCAAATTGGAAATCTTTCTCCTTAACCCTCATCTTCTCAAGAACACAATTCCAAGTGAACCATTGCTAGTTTAATCAAAGTGAAAACTGAAAGTGTGAATCCTTATTAGCTTGCTAACTATCATCTTCTTGTTAATACTATCTTCATCATCATGTAAGTATCCATTGTTTATGAGCTTAAGCATTAACTAGGTCAAACATGAAATTTATAAATTGAAGTGAGTTATGAATGTTTGAAGTTGATAAAAAGTATTAGCTAATGATAGTGAGCTGATTTCATAGCTCAATTTGTAATTTGTTGGCCATTGAAGGGTGATTCAAGATCATATTTGATGTGTTATGAATTTAGCTTGAAAGTTGTAGTGATTGTTGCTTGATTATGTTGTTTGATGTTAAGTAATTGATATATGTTACTTCTTTGTGATTTAAGTATAGTTTGGTTGATGTTACACTTGAAATTTAGAGTTTTGGAATTTGTGGTTCGAGCTGGAAATGTGCAGCAACAAAACTGAACTTTCTGGGTTTCACAGGGAAGCCGATCGGCTATGCTTAGCAGATCGGCTACTCTAGTGTAAATTTGCAACCGAACTTAGCCCAGAAACAAAATGGTTAATTTGAACTAGATAAACCGATCTGCTTTACAAAGCAGATCGGCTACTCATGAAAAGCCGAACGGCTTTGTTTAGCCGAACGGCTAACTCAGTTCAAAAACACAACAGAAATTGACTTAAGAGAAAAGGCTTAAAAATCTGCTATGGAAGCAGATCTGCTAAGGTAAAGCAGATCGGCTTTGGTCTAGAACTAGCCCAATTCAGTTTTATTTTGTGTTTCATTCACAAGTGTATGAGTAATACATATATGTGCAAGTTGTGTGATTACTTGTATAACAACATGATTCATCTAAGGTTGTTGATTGATGACAAGTTATTAACTTGTGTGTTTCGTGGTATTTCAGATACACCAAAGACTCAGTGAATAAGAGCTGAGTGTGGAGACTTCAAGGGTATCGGTGAGTGGATTCAAAGCTCATCATTTAGTTTAGTTGTAATCATTTGATTACAACTAGTAATCGTAGATATGTTGTTGTTGTTGATTATTTATTGTACTTGGTTGAATATACATCTATGTGCTATGTGTTTGGCCTTCGGGCATCAGTTGTTAATGAGGTCAACGAGTTGATGAACTGTTGGTTGGGCTAGCGGGTGTTGTATGAATGATACAGAGTTGTACTTCATTTGTTGTGTGTATAGACTCTGTATCTGAATGTAGTAACCGCTAGCTATCGGTCTCGTCCGTATGGCCATACGGATATGGTTGGGTAAGTGTTCTTGGGGAGCCTCCCGGGTATTATGGTTATCCCCAAAACCACCGATCCTCATTAAGTATTTGCTAGTTGTTGATTGTTGTATTTACAATTATTAGGAGTAATTAAGTGATGAAGCTAAGTTGAATGTTGAGTGATGAATTTACTCACTTAGCTTCGTGCTAACCCCTCGTTGTTACTTCTTGCAGATTTTGATAAAATGTGGGTAGCAAGAAGTTAATGAATAAGGCGGGAATGTTTGAAGATTTTGCTACTCTGATTCTGTTTTGTGTTAAAACCAAGTTTGTTCAAGTAATGCCCCGAATTGTAAAGTAGATTAAGACTTTTGAATAAGTTTAATGTAATCTAAACTGTTTTCTACATTATGAATTGTGATGTAATAATCAAATAGATGTTCTAAAATACTTACGCTTCCGGTTATTTAATATAATACTGTATTTTTAAAAGAGGGGTGTTACATTTATACTGTCCTTTTAAAGGCTTTAGCTTTTTAGGAGGTGAATATTTGAAGTAGTAAATTCTAAAGGAGGTCTGACAACTTATTAGCACTCTGGCATTTTGTTGGTGAAATGGTTGGGTTGGGCAGGTTTGGTAGCAGATCAAAACAGTTATGTTTTTATGTGGCTTTGACTCTTACAAGTTAAAACCATCGAAAATAGAAGAAAATTGAAAATCGATAACTAGAGTTTGTTTTGAATCAAGCAGTTATGGTTGTTGCAAGTTGACAACTTCACCATCAACCCTCATACTTCTCTGGTCTTCTTGAAAACAAATATCTTACATAGTGATTGTCCCTTCGAGTGATATCTTAAAGACATTCTAAAGACAATGAGAAGTTGTGATTACAAAAAAATGGGTGGGGAAATAATGGCTTATTCGAAGTCAACTGTCAAGCTCTACTAATAGTGTCACCCACTCGACTACCACACTTACTCTCAGATTCCCACCTTTTAAATGTACATAATATATATAATATATTTTTCTTAGGTTACTATAATCTACTTAAATTATATATATTTAATCTAATTTCTTAGGATTTTTAATTTATGTAAACTTGTACTGTTAACTTTGAAGAATTAGGATCTATTAGATATGTTGATACTTATTATTGTTGTCTAGATATATAAATGTGTGTGTATCTTATGACTCTTATGAGTCGAGTAACGAGTTAAAATTTTCGAGCCAACTACTATGGTTACAACAGGGCATGTCAGGATTGATCCGAATCACTTTTTTGTTCAAACGGTGATTAATTTTTACAAATTGTTAGTGGCAAATATTTTTGCGAAGCTCGTATTTTTTGAATAATACCAAGATTTAGGAGGTTTTGTACATAAAATGTACACTTTAGGCGACTGCTGATGTCTTTGACGCGTTTCCTCTTGAGCTAATATCTTGTGAATTATCCGTTGACGTGTTAACAGAGAACTTATTTTCATATCAATTTTGCATAATATCATGGTTATGTTTTGCTGCAGGGGTTTCTTGACTTACGCATGAAGCCATGGCTTCGGAACTTCTTAACTCGGTGCTTAGCTATAGTTCCAAGTCTAATCGTTGCTCTAATAGGTGGCTCGGCTGGAGCTGGAAAGTTAATTATCATAGCATCAGTTAGTTACCTCCAACTCTCTCTATATTTAATCATACATATTATTTATAGTAACTCCATAAGCACCTTTTTGCGATAAGGTTTCAATGCTTGCTAACATTTAAGTGTTGTGACAGATGATATTGTCATTTGAACTCCCATTTGCTCTCATTCCCCTTTTGAAATTTACAAGTAGCGAGACCAAGATGGGATCATATGCCAACTCAAAGATTGTAAGAATATATCTTCATTTCCAATAAGTGAATTATATCATATTAGAGAAATACCTATTTAGATAGGGAAATCACTTAGTGAACATAATAAGATTCAAAATCTTTAACAAAATACCATGCTCTCTCTCTTTATATAAAAAAAAAGGCAAATTTGCAATCAAAAGGTCAATTTCACAAGAAAAAGTCAAACCTTCGCATAAAGTGGTAATTTCTCAACAACGACAAAAAGGTAATTCACAAAACAATATTAAGAACTTCAGTGGTTTTTGTTAATAAACAACTAGATGTTATTTTTCTAAAATGACTTCCTACAAAATGCAATTTTAAGTAATTTTCCGTTATTTATTCATGGTTATATTATATCTTACTACCGAATCATGTTACTGCAGATCTCAGCAATCACTTGGATAATCGGCTCCTTAATCATGGGCATCAACATTTACTTTCTAGTTGATCATCTCATTGCGGTGCTTGTTCATGGCCATTTAGCACTAGTAGGAAAGGTATTCTGTGGAGTGTTGGGATTTTCAGGTATGCTGGTTTATTTGGCTGGGATTGGATATCTAGTGTTGCGTAAAAACAAGGAGTCATCGCATCTTCTAGCACTTACAAGTCCTGAATGCCGTGAAATGGAGAGGAGTGCGTCTGCATACGATGGTCAACCAAGACAGGACATTGTTAGCATGCAACTTCCTCAAAGACAAACCACAGTCAATGCAAACTGAGCCGTAGAGCTGATTTAGAACGATTAGTAAAGGCAACTTAACAAACTCAACTTCACAACATTAGTAGTGACATCCTATATGACTATATGTGATCACAGATGATGCGTATCTTTTAACTTATATAGTCAAAATATAAAAGAAATGCAACTTTCTAACTGATATACATAGAGTTAGGAAATAATATCTATTTTTCAACAGGACACTAACACATCTAGTGCTCCATGTTTAAGATAAATTATATAGCCATGAGTAAACTTCTTATGATTTGGTTTTATGAACAACGATATCTGTCAATCGTTTGTTTACTTGCTCCGCTTCTTTTCCCTTTCGCTACCCAAACACTTTTATGCCCACACTACATCTTCTTCAAGTTTTATTTCAAAGTTTGGTTTGATTAGACTACAACTAGTAAACAGAATTAATATTCAACTTGGTTTAGGATAATATATGCTTAATTAGTAAAAATTTCAAACATATGACTGTAATAAGATGTTACACACAAATGCTTTAGGAATTTGACAGAACATATACCTTCGAGGCTTTGAAGAGTGGGTCAAAGCCAATTTAAACAGGGAAATCACGGTTGCATACTTCCATAACCAAACTGTCAAAACCATCTCTAAGTTTTCATCAACAGATCCAACCTCCATAAACAACATAGTTGATGATTTTCTTTATTTGTATATGATGCACAGTAAATGAGTAGAAAACTTTTGAGAAAAATCTACAAAGACACTTAAGGGAAATGATAGACATACCCGTGTGTACTACACAAGGGGCCAATAAACGAAAAAGGTTCGTAGTTAACATAATCACTTATTGTTTTGTTGTCTGTATTCTTCCCCGAGTACCTTCACAGCTGGACAATATTATTGGAGCGAGATTGGTATTTGCTACAGTTTCAGTTATTATGCAATCGCCGCTTTTCCGAAAACTATTGTTGATAATCATGTGCTTGAGTTAATTAGTAATATGTCAAGATGTGAGTTTGTGTCATGAAATTTAAAGGTTATGAATGAATGTTCTGTTAAGTAAAATTAGAAGGTATATATGAAAAGTTATCGGAGTACTTCCTATTTTTTCTTTTCTTTTCAATTCGAGCCTAGAGAGGCGCAGGGCAGGATCCAAGAGCTTAGAAAGGGTCAGGAAAGGAGCAGAGAAGGGGTTTGACTACGCTATTCTTCTCATTTCGAAAGAAGAAGAAGTAGCCCCGCCGACGACAACAGATTCAATAATAAAAAATTTGTGTACAGGCTAGGAGTTATATTTAATATGCTCCATTTTTACAACAATTTTAATGATGTCATATTTGTGTCACATATGATGGATGCTCATGATTCATGACGATAATTCCATTATCTGGCGAGTTGTTAACTTCTTATGATTTGGTTCTGTGAACATCTTCCATCAACATCTATTTTGATGTGCATATATAATGGAAAATGACATGTTATCCAACTCGGCGGATCTTCGAATGGACCAATGTAATGTATAAAAAGATCTGTGTATACAACCCATCATGCAGTCCACTCACATTTGTAGTAAACATAAACCAGGATCTAATTGTCGCGATAGTAAAGTGACGCTTCATAAAATACTTTAGTCATGGTTGCATGATATAGAAAGTCCATCTTAAATTGTAAGTAACTAATCAACTCACTTTACATAACGTAGTTGAAACATTATGTGTTTGTGTACCAACAGAATTGATAACGGTACAGAGAAGGTGTTACAAACAAAACGTAAACAATTACATGCTTAATTAATGAGGTACAGAAAACGTATATATGACGTCGGGACATATATGAGTCACAATTATCATGGCTGGATACGAATGTGGTCGTCGGTCTGGGCTGGTGGCACAGGTAGGTGACCCTTTTCTTGTAAGCTCTTGACAGTTTCGTATAACGCCGTCTTTACGGGTGTAAACTCAAGACCCAAATCTTTAAGTTTTTGGTTGGAGAATTTGTACGGTTTTGCCCTTGGCTTTGAGTCATCTTTACATCTGCAAATTCAACATCACCTCATGTTAACATCTTTTTTGTCATTTTCAATAATAAAAAGAAGCAAACTACACAAACTCTTACAAGTAAAAAATAAAACAGGTCCATATAAATGAGTGTAGTTGGTAAGTGGGCCTAAATGATTGATCATACACGACGAGGGCCCATATAGTGCTGTGATAAGGATATTGTGGTTGGTGAGGATTCATCTAGTCCACAAAATTTGACATTTTTTTAAAATTAATACGAGTATTAATTAGTGGTTTTGTTAGATCTTGGTGTAGTCTTATTGGACTTTTTATTCCTGATAAGGTCAAATATTGCTTTCTCCTAATTTACTCTTGTCTTTTGGTTCACCCACATTCCTATCTTTAGATATAATAAATTAATAGAAGCAAACCAAGTTATCTTTTCCCCTAAATTAAACCTCACATTAACTAAAGTTACGATCAAAGAGCCCTTAACTTAGCGGAACTCGAGAAACTTAGCAATCAAGGTTGTGGGTTAAAATGTGACATGAATATGACATTTATAAGTTAATACAATAATGTAAGTCGAGATTACTTACTCGGTGGGAATTGGGTATTCGGGGAAATATTTAGCCAAGATTTCGACTACTTCTCCACGATGAAGCACACTCTCAGCACATAGGTATCGACCAGAAGCCGAAGGAGTCTCGAATAGTAAGATATGTGCTAATGCCACATCTCGTACATGGACATACGCTTGGACCGAATTGGCATAGGTTTTGGTCGAACCTGTTAGATACTTTAGTATATGAATAATGCTGGCGTTGATTGTGGGTCGCAACAATGGTCCCAACACCAAAACTGGGTTAACCGCAACTAGGTCAACCCCTCTCGCCTTAGCCTCGTCCCATGCAGCTTGCTCTGCCACTGCCTTTCCATAGCAATACCAATTCTGTAATATTCATGTTATGCAAATCAAGGTAATTAGTTGCGATATAAATTTGTAATATTTGTATGTCAAATTATAATATTCATGTTTCAAACAACATAGAATAAACGCCAAATGCACCAAAAGTCATATCAAAGAAAATGCCCTGCTTTGGTGCCGATATTTTTTTCCATTTTCTTAACAACTTTTTATTCCTTTATATTCCCATTACTTGTTTGTTTGTATTTTTTCTAATCGGCTAATTGCATCATAATGTACATAACTTATGTAACCAAGTAAAAAAAAAAAACGACTTCTATTATACTTATTGGATGACTTGTTTGTTAATGTGTTTTTCTTTTATTGCTAACACGCCATCTGAAAAATGATGCCACGTCATCCAACACATCAGTGTCACATCATCAAAACTGATTTCATGTCACCAATTTAAAAGTTATAGAAGGCCAGATGCATAAAGTTACTAACAAATGAGAGTGTATTACGTACAACGTAAATTGTTTAGTTGTTTACACACAATAGAATTGAGTCACATAAGTAGATATATTTTGGTGCACTTGACCACTTTCAGTATCGCAAAGACAAAAAATCTGAATTTAAGTAATTAAACCCTAATGTGGAATGACGTCCAAACTATGTTTAGTAAATAATTTCTAAAAATAATAACGATGATGATAGTAATAATAATAATAATTATTGGAGTATTATTCACCAATATGATGGTCGAGTAGTTTATAAGGTTTAGTTGGTAACAATGTAACATTGCACCTTACCTTTTATTGCTTTTTATATCTAGTGGAAAATAACCACTCTGCCCTACTACACTAAAGATAAAGATGTTTCATCGCTTTTTATATATTCCAACTTTTATGACAAAATTAATATAATTTTTTTTGTCAAATTTAAACATCTAATATTCCAAGACATTTATTTCAACTTACACTAATTGTCTTCACTAATATGATGACTTAACAATTTATGCCTCACGAATCGACAACGTCAACGTTTTAGTCTCTATTAAACGCAGGTCAAAATATCGTCTATTCATAAGCTTTAGCTAAGTTAAGGTTTGATTAAACATTAATAAGTGAATATTTGGATATCATGCAGATGGAATGATGTATAAGTCATACCAAATAATGAAAAAATGCAAATAATATGATGTCATTATCCCCAAAGACTTAGGACTTAGTTTGAAGACAGCAATTTCATAATTCATTATTACTCCGTATCATGTAATATTAAAACTTGTACGTGAAATTTTAATGTGAACAAACCTTTGTGTTCTTGCAAAATTCAAGATCACTCCAACAACTCTCGTCAACAACATCATCGGGACTCCGGTTAGGGTCCATGTAAACGGCTCCAATCGACGACGTGAATACCACACGTCGAACTTTAATTAAGTGTTCCGATCACCGCGGGTTCCACCATTTGTTCCTACCATTTAATCATACACATCCAACTAATTAGTCTCGATACGACATTTTTTTAATTAAGTGTTGTTTATTAGCGGATTATTTAAGTACATACAGGATCACCGGTAACCGGAGAAGCAGTGTGGAAAACACCATCACAGCCGTTTATGGCTTCACGTAAGCTCTCAAAGTCGAGAAGATCGGCTTTGCATAAGGTTAATCTCTCTTTCGCTCCTTCGAGCTCTCTCAAATGATTATTCTTTTGATCATCTACATAATATCATAGAAAAAACAAAACATGTAAGCAAACCTATAATGCAAGACAAGGTCACAATAAGATATGTACGCCACAAAAAGTGAATGTGACAGACTGACACAACAAACAATCACGGGCGCAATTTTCTATGAAGATATTATCTATTATTATTTTAGATTACATGAGTCAATTTTGGTTGTGTACAAATCACAAACCGATCCAATACCTGGATTTCTGACAGTTCCTCTAACGATATAGCCTTTCTCTAGGAGCAACTTGACCATCCATGAGGCGATGAATCTGCCGGCACCGGTGACACAAATGGTTTGACTAGATACCGGAGACATGATGATATGAAATGTGTTGTGTTTGGTTTGGTTTTGTTTGGTTTTTGAAAATGTGAATGAAGGTATGTGTATGAGAGTTTTTGAAGAAAAAGATGGGAGTAATATTTATAAATAAAATGGGGGCCTTCACCAACTCACCTACCGTTTGCTTTGGCCTACCATTAGAGTGCCAAGTCAACAAATGCTACTTTCTTTCTTTTCACCAATAACATAAAAATCATTTTTATTTTCTACGTACACTCGAACTTATATTGGTTTAAGTAATCAACGTTATATTGGAATTGTCTAAATTATCATCATTAATTTAGTTAGTTACATTTTAGATATAGAACAAACTTAGAATGATGTAACTTGGGAATCGTCTTCATTATGATTATTGGCCTTGCCTACGGATGCTTAAAAGAGAAGGATTATTATTTATTTTCCTCGTCAAACTAAAAGAGTAGGTTTTTTTTTAAATGAATACCTAGACAAATTAAAATTCTAAAATACCGTTGGCGTAACAGTATTGAAAGTCTCCTTAAACTTATGAGGTTTTAAAATCAAGTTCACATGGAAATGTACTATGCACTTATGATGACTACTTAATCATAATGATCAATATTTGCCTTTACAAATAATAATTAAATAGGGTACTACTCTTCATGTCATTTGTTTATTTTTATATTGATTTTTCTGCACTTTTTGTGTACTTTTCTAATATCATTTCTTACATTCTGTACTTCTTTTATGTACCTTTTCCGTACTTTTTAGTTTTTTTTTAAATAAAAAAATGGTAGGATAAATATAAATAAATGGTATGAAAAGATGCTCCCATAAAATAAGTGGTAATCTTAGTTACGTTATGTATTAATTGAAGGATCACAATGATGATATCACAAGTACTCTAATTAGTAACAAAAATGAGATATAATTACTATTATATATATATATATATATATATATATCATCCATTTATGATTATGACAATTTACAATATTAATCAAATTAGACATACGAATTCCAAATGCATGAAATATAATATTAATTGTCCAAAAAATCATGCATTTAGAAGAAAACTTTCATAAGTTGGCCGATCATTAAAATTTATTTCCTTCATTCTAGACCTTTTTAGTGGTTCTTAGTCAATATTTATACAGAGACAATCCAGGAATAATTATATAGATAGACACTTAAAATGAAACAGGCTAGGAGAATAATTTTCATCTAAATATAGTAGGTAAAGATGAGGCTTGAATTGGGATGTTGAAGAATCTTTTGAAAATTGGCAATTTGTGTTCCTGCATCTGCGAGGAGAGTACTTTGTTCCGGCGTCCCCGACTTTCAAATGGAATTAGGGTTTTTGGGCGAAGATGAGGCTTGAATTGGGATGTTGAAGAATCTTTTGAAAATTGGCTCACACTTCGACCAGGTACTTTGATTGTTGACGCACAGGTTGAGGAAGTGCATTTTGTGTTCCTGCATCTGCGAAATTCAAATCTCTCAGATCTAGTTAAAGAATTATCTGCTCAGCTTGGAGGGTTTCAAGAGTTTGATCTCTACTATGTGGATTCTGCTGGAGCCACATTGCGATTGGCGGATGATTCCGCTTGGATTGAATGTGTTGATCAGGTGGTGGGTGGCAATGCAAACAGGGCAAAATTGCTTGTTCACGTTAGAGGGCTAGGGCAGCATTGATACCTGTTTGTCAAACTTGAATTTGTACTTTTCTTTGTTAATCAGGTGGAGAACTTTGTTTAAGGTTTGCTGTTATATACTGTCAAACTTGAATTTGTACTTTTCTTTGTTAATCAGGTGGAAAACTGTCTTCTGATGTGGGTGAACGTCCGCCTATAATCACATAAGATATATATAACGTTAGCTTAACTGAACAAATAAAATGAAGATGTAACTTAATTGATTAAACGTGTCATAGAGAATTGACACTTTTGAAGACACTAGTTAATGAATAGAAATCATTGATATATCATGTATGTTGTTAGAAATCTACAATATTTAATTGGTGTAGGTGTTATTGCATTATCAAAAAGTACGAGCATGTGACTTTTTGGATATGAGATCCTTTATTTTCTTGCCACGTCCCATAACCCATAACTTGCACTTTACCTACTATATTTAGATGAAAATTATTCTCCTAGCCTGTTTCATTTTAAGTGTCTATCTATATAATTATTCCTGGATTGTCTCTGTATAAATATTGACTAAGAACCACTAAAAAGGTTTTAACTTATAAATATTATATACGATGGATAAACAATAAGTTAGTGAATAATCCTTTGTGCACAGTTAAAACAATTTCACTAGAATGAAGGAAATAAATTTTAATGATCGGCCAACTTATGAAAGTTTTCTTCTAAATGCATGATTTTTTGGACAATTAATATTATATTTCATGCATTTGGAATTCGTATGTCTAATTTGATTAATATTGTAAATTGTCATTGTTGGTGCATCTTAGTGTGTCTGTCAGTTGGTCTAAGTCTGTTATGCGTTTGTTATGTAATTAAGTTAGTTAATAACTTTTGTTTTAATTACATTTTGTGTTTTGGCGACACAAGGCTTCTGTGTCGCAATAGTTACCTTGGCGACACATCTTGTGTCGCATGAGTCGGCTTGGCGACACATCTTGTGTCGCATAGATCAGTCTAGGTGTTTAGTATAAATAGATGATTTCGGCTCATTTGTCAAGGTTGACGAAATTGTGTAATCAGAGTGCTTACTATAAGTGATATACTTAATATAATCTGATTGGCTTTGAGTATTGAAGTGCTATACTTTGTGGTTTGCTTAGTTTATTCGTTTAAACGTTGATATATTCAATCAATTGTATTCCGCACGTTTGATTGGGTAAGGATTCGATTAGGTCCGACTACAGGGGTCCTACAAGTGGTATCAGAGCCATAATCTTACGATTTGGTGTTATTGAATCCGTTCTATATACGTTTCTCGAATATTTGGGATAATATTGAATTAAAATCTTCATAGAAAGGTCTTCACAAGTTGATTTCTGAAGTTTCTGGAAGATTTTGAGTTTATTTTTCGTCCATTAGTCGCAAATTTTCGTGTGGTAATCGAAAATTTTCGATTTTAGGGTTTTTTGGTCGCTGGTCAGCCGTTTTTGCGACATAATTTGCGACATAATTTTTGTGTCGCATTTAGGGTTACTGCGACATAAGCTTGCGACATAAGACTTGGTATTTTTCCGTCGCTATCTTTTGCGACATAAGACTTGGCTTTCTTCCGTCGCAATCTTTTGCGACACAGAAGCCTTGTGTCGCCAAAACACAAAATGTAATTAAAACAAAAGTTATTAACTAACTTAATTACATAACAAACGCATAACAGACTTAGACCAACTGACAGACACACTAAGATGCACCAACAAACTCCCCCGTGTCTTCAGCTTGGTCTTCAAACTTTCTTCAATTATGCCCAGCCTGTTGGAAACCTGCCTCCAGCATGAATCCCATGCGTAACACACACAGTAACAACTTTCTGGAATTGTTTTGCAAGAATCGAATTCACAATATTTCTTACGTTGAAGTGAATTGGATTATCAAACAACTTCCTCAAGTCATTCTTTGACAAATTGATTAAGCTCATAGGATCAAACACTCTAAATTGAGCTTTCTTCAAACCATAGAGCGAAGTTCTTTCTGGATTCTCTGATTCTGGAACAAAAACGAACACCGCTTCGCCCGTATGAGGATCAAGTTCCCAATAATGAAATCTTCTTAGAAAATCATAGGGAACAGACTCCAATGGAATCTCAGTTAAACAATCAGCCGGTGGATAACGCATTTTAGAAATCGGCTGCCTTGTAACTGGATCAAGTTTGTTTCTGTAAATGAATCTCTTACCAAGCGTCGGTTTGATAAAATTATATCTTTTACTCTTTACTTCACGACGCAGAATCGTCTGTATAAAATCAGCTCTAGAATCCCTGGTTGGGTTTATCAATTCCAGTTGAGCAAGACGATTTATTTCTCCTTTTGGCAAAGTACTCAGTTTTTTAAATGAGTTCTTAAAATACTGAATACCATCACTTCTCTTAATCATTAGAATACCTCCATAGGATTTCCAGCTTTTAATGATTCCTGTGTAATTCCCATGAACTTTATAAGTCTTACAAGTTACAGGAATGAGCTCATCAGAAATAAAGCTTATCACCGGTCGTTCAAGAGTCGAAGTAGAAGCAGTATCAGAAGCCGTTGTGGTTTCTGGAACAGTTTTCTGAGTTCCTGCTGGCTCTGCTTCATCTTCCGAAGAATCTGTTTCAATTGTAGGAGCATCGTCATAGAATTCATCAGGACGCAATTCCTCTTCTTCAATCTCAACATCATCACTTGTTTCTAACTCAGGTTCAGACTCTTGATTTACCTCATTTACCATTTGCTGAATAAAAGAAAGATTAGCATGTGAAAAATCAACAGCCAATGGTCTAGGTTGACCCGGAATTTCATCCACAGAGAAATAATCCAAACGAAGAAATTCATTATCATCAGAAACATTTACATTTTCCTCTAAATTTTCTGTCTGTGTTCCGGCTGAAGCCCTAGATGTTGTTTCTATGGCACGCAGGCCTGACTCCCCCGGAACAGCAGCTAGGGATTCTAATTCTAACACCCTAGAATTCAAAGTAGGAACTAAAGTTGCCTGTTCCTCTAACGCTTTAATTTGCGCAGCTTGAACCTCCAAAACCGATGCCTGAGACTGAATCATTGTAGCTTGATTATCCATGGTCTTCTGCATCTCATCCATTCTTTTCAACAAATCTTCAATAACAGAAGGCAAAGGTTGAATGGGAACCTCAACACGGGGAATGTCAACCCGTGGCCGTGAAGACGACTCAGAAGTACGACGAATAGACTGAGGTGGAACCCAATCTTCATCATCCAAATCGGTACTCCGGGGTCGTTTGCCCATTTCCGGACGAACATAACTGCGCTATAGATACGAGACCGACGCAGAAATGCAACCATCGGCCTGTATGGAGCAGCAGTGTCCTTTGTGTCATCCAAAAATGCCACAATATTGTGACGTGGCTCCCAGAGAAGATCACCATCTGCCATTGCTGTGCAATCATATAGAAAGAAAACTCACAAACAGTTAGCAGTAGCAGGTGATTTGTAAACAAAAGTAGCAATCAGATAATATATGCGACATAGAGAGTTATAGCGCAGTAGTGTTGCGACATAAACAGAATGTGTCGCTAAGTTAAGTAGATCAATTGCTAGCTTGTATAGCGACACAATGTAATGTGTCGCATTAAATGTAAGCGACAGATAAAGTTGTGTCGCAGTGTGCAAGTATTTCGAATTGAATCGAGAAGATGCGACATAAGGTTTGTGTCGCAGCAACAGGCGACACAAATGATATGTCGCAGTATGCAGGCGACATAAACTATGTCACATTAAAAAATGCACACACACATGCAGAAAGCACAAGAAGTAGGAAAATTGCACAAAGTAAGAATTTAATTAATAATTGGAACTTAGTACAGAGTTATGATTACAAATCATCTCTAGTCTAAACCCTAAACCCTAAACCTTAAACCTAGATATTATCCTCGGATAATATAAATACAGAAAATAGCCAAAATCCAAGACAAGGCCCTGGTAAAATATACACAGACAGCCAAGCTCCAAGACAAGGTCAAGCGAAAATCCAAGACAATGAAGGAATCCCGCCAGACCACAAAAAACTAAAGGTAATCGATCAAGCACTAATGCTATCACGACACCTGGGTACATGAAATCTTCCACGACTGGAAGGTAAGCCTCGAAGTCGCGGAAGTGCATGTAACGAAGATCTTTGGGCAGAAGCAATGAGCACAGTGGAGTGACACATCATTATCCTGAATGAAATCACCTGCCATGGCTATAATCGGACAAAAGGTAAGGAGCTACTCAATGCAATTAAGTGACATAAGATATGGCGCATAAACATATGGCGACATAAGAGTTAAGTCGCTAAATTAAGCGACATAAAGTATGTCTAGTGTGCGACAGAAAAGTTATGTCGCAGAATCAAACGTCATACCGTATATCAATGGAACAGGTGGCGACATAAAATATATGTCGCATAATGACGTGGCGACATAAGAGTTATGTCGCAGAATCAAGCGACATAAATTGAATTTTGGAAATCGTGCGACATAAAAGTTATGTCGCAAGTTATGTCGCAAGTATGAACATCAAACGGCTACCCAGAAACCCTAATGTGAAATTTGGGGGTTTTGAAAATAAGGCATACCCTAGGGTACACCAACATACCAGAAGCACTAAACCAGTCATAATGACACAAAATAGTGAGAATTTCTTGTAGTAGTAGCCTAAACCCAAAAATGCTTCGAAAAACGTAATAAATAATAGCGATTAAAGCATATATACACTGTAAAAGAAGTTAGAACTAGTACCTAACGATCAAGGATAAAGAATCGAACGAGAAGCAGTAGATGGATTGCGCGAAACCAGAAGAAATCGTCGAGATTCAAAATCAAAGTGCGTCGCAGAAGTTGTGTCGCAGAAAGTGAGTTTTGTGACGCAGGATTTGATTTTATGTCGCAGAAGTTGTGAACCTTGAATGCGACCGGAGTGAGGTATTTATACCTCAGCCCCACCATGCGACACAAAATTGCGACATAGAAGGCGACATATGTTATGTCGCAAGAAAGAATGTGTCGCAGAACACAGAGAAATAAATCTCAAGTGGTGTACACCGTTTGATGAATAACTAATTGGACTTGTTACCAACAAAAAACAATTTTAAAATAAGATAACTTAACTACCGAACGTTAAATTTAAATAATTTTCTTTTTGGTGACGTAGTTATTTTGTCTGCTAAGGAATCATATTAGAATAACATGCAAGTATTAGAAAATAGTAAGTGTTATCTCGATTATCAGTATAAAACCTCTTTAAGTTTACTTAGCATATGTAAAGCACTTTTGATAAAAATTATTTCAAGATGATTACTGGTATTGTTTGACCACTTAAGCATGTTACATCAACAGGGATGAACAAAGTTTTAATGTTAGTATGAATAAGTATCTGTGTTCCCCACTATAGACATATTCCATTAATGTCGACAAGAACATCTCTTCCAAAATAGAGAAAAAATATAAAAATCATTTTTAAGAATCAAGACAGCGGTGACAGGTCTGTACAGACGTACAACAAAGCAATATAACTTGATTCAGGTGTAAGCAAAACCAGACTCGGTCAAACCATTTTGGCGACCTTGTGAGGTATCTTATGATGTAAGACTTTTTCAAGTGCGTTTGACTTGCGTTTGCTTAACGTTTAAGTATATATATCATGAGACCAGGTCTGTACTTACGTACAACAGAGGAAACATGAAATATATACCCCCAAAATATTTTATAGTATTTAACTAAGATGGAAGCATGCCAAGCGGTATTAAGGATTTAAGACATGTAGTCATACATCACAAAATGTGAACCACAAGATAAATAGACATGTTATTAGGATTACTTTTTAATTGTTCAACTTCCGGTGTAACATGCCTACCAGTACATCATATGATGAAGCTAATGTTTATGAGAACTGCAGTGAGTATGCTAGATAAACCTACTGATACATCAAGGATAGACTTTAGAATTTTCATTTTATGCATGCATCCTAATGTACTATCATTTTCCTAGTTGTTTACAGACACAACTGAACGTCTTTTTACAATTATTGCAACTTTGCATTTCTTTAATACTATGGAGTAGAAAGAGTGGCTGTTGCGTTTTTTTATTTATTTTTTTTTCTTTTTTTTCTTTTAGTACTCCTAAGAAATTAAGTCCAAAAAAATTACTTCTTTAGTTGAAAGAAGCGTAAACCGATCATGTTGACCAGTTCATCAAAACGGGCACGAGAGAAGGCCTTGGTGAAGAGGTCAGCATTCTGTTTGAGGGTATCGATATGGACGAGGTCAATTAGGTGTTTCTCATAGCAGTCCCGTATAAAGTGAAATCTAAGTTCTATGTGCTTAGTCCTAGAATGTTGTACGGGATTACGTGTAATAGAAATAGCAGCAGTATTATCAATATGTAAAGGAGTAAGAGTAAGAAGTAACCCATAGTCTCGCAATTGATGCTGAATCCACAGAATCTGAGAACAGCAACTGGCTGCAGCCACATATTCAGCCTCTGCAGTGGAAGTAGCCACCGTAGTCTGCTTCTTACATTGCCACGAAACCAAGCGAGTTCCAAGAAACTGGCATCCACCAGTTGTTGACTTCTTATCTATACTACAGCCGCCATGATCCGAATCAGAATAAGCAGTTAGTTCAAACGAGTTTTCGTTTGAGTACCATAGACCAAGTGTTGGCCTATGCCTGAGATACCCAAAAATTCGTTTTACTGCCTTCATGTGAGAAACCTTTGGCCTAGCTTGATATCTTGAGCAGATGGACACTGCGAATACGATGTCTGGCCTGGATGCCGTAAGATACATAAGAGAACCAATCATGGAGCGATAGTCCTTTTCTTTACATTCCTCGTCATCAATGGCCGGTCCAATGTTATGGTTAATCTCAATGGGAGTTCCGTAGGTCTTACAGTTAAGCAAATCATATCTGGTTAACATATCAGATACGTATTTTGACTGATGAATGTAAATACCATTTGCCGATTGCTCAACTTGAACACCTAGAAAGAACGTCAGTTCCCCCATTGCACTCATCTCAAATTCTGTCTTCATAAGATGCTCAAAATCTTTGCACATAGAGTCTTTTGTGGATCCGAAAATAATGTCATCCACGTATACCTGTACTAGCAGTATGTCTTCTCCATCTCTTTTTGTGAACAACGTACTGTCAATACTACCTCTTTCGAATCCATTTTTAACGAGATGAGTAGAAAGCCTCTCATACCACAGTCGTGGTGCCTGATGCAATCCATATAATGCCTTATTAAGTTTACAGACATATTCTGGATGCAACGGATCTTCAAATCCAGGAGGCTGCTTAACATAGACATCAGTATCAACTTGTCCATACAGAAAGGCGCTCTTGACATCAAGTTGATAAACAGTAAATCTTTTGAACGATGCGAAGGCCAGGAAAATCCGAATTGACTCCAATCTAGCAACAGGAGCAAAAACCTCATCATAGTCTAGTCCCTCAACTTGATGAAAACCTTGCACCACAAGTCTTGCCTTGTTTCGAATGACCACTCCACGATCATCTTTCTTAATCCGATATACCCAACGAGTGCCAGTTGGATGTGCACCCTTAGGTAATGGGACTAATTCCCAAACATGCAGCTTACGGAATTGCTGCAACTCCTCCTGCATAGCCTCAACCCAGTGAGGATCTTTTAAAGCTTCATCTATTCTTTTGGGCTCCAATTGAGATAAGAAACATGATTGAACCTCAATTGACAGACATGCAAGAGATGTGGACTCAGATGAGTCTGAAGTTGAAACAGGATGTGTATCCGTAACAACTTGATGACGCGTCTGAATCCCCTTATCTAAAGAACCAAGGATGTTTTCTACTGGATGGTCCTTATGAATACGCGAGCTTGGAATCTTGTCAGGCACAATGACAGAATCCAAATTTGTTATATCAGCTTCTTGTGCTGATTCAAACTCCCTTGAATTATCAAAATGTTCCTCTTCATCATCAGACTCAGGATTACCAGAAGAAGTTTCTTGGTTTCCTGTGGATGATTCAGGGATATCAACATTTGCTTGAGAATTTGTTTGTGAAGGTGTAGTTGAGACAATTGGTGTCGTTGCTTTTAATGGCGTTGAGGAAGTTGAAGATAAGTCGAGACCATGGAGTAAAGTAACCATCTGATCCATTTCATCATCTTCCGTAGACAGATTAAACGAATCAAAAATAGCTTCGTAATTGAACAAGTGTGCTGGTCCCTTTCCTTCCGGATTTTCAGTATACCTAAAACATGTTACTTCATAATGTTCTTCCATACGCTTGGTTGCCAAATTGTATACTCGTTTATTAGGAGAGTTATTTGAAAAACCCAAAAACAATCCTTCACTAGACTTTGCACCAAACTTGGCAACCTTCTCTTTAGTATACAAAATTGTGCAAGGACAACCAAATGGTTCAAGAAACTGTAAAGAAGGTTTCCTGTTATTAAGCAGTTCATATGATGTTTTATTGTGCTGTTTAACCACAGAAACCCGATTAAGAATATAGCAAGCAGTATTTACTGCTTCAGCCCAAAAAGTAATTGGCAGTTTAGAATCTGCCAGCATTGTACGAGCTGCTTCAATGAGTGTCCTATTTTTACGCTCAGCGACTCCATTTTGTTGAGGAGTCCGTGCTGCACTGAATTGATGCTCAATGCCTTTCCGTAAACAGTACAACTCAATTGTAGAATTCTTAAATTCGGTACCATTGTCTGATCGCAGTTTCTTGATGGACAGATTGCATAGATTCTCGAGCTTATCAAACAAATAAGTAAGAATTTCAGGGACTTCATCTTTAGTAGATAAGAAATACACCCAAGAAAAGCGAGAGTAATCGTCAGTAACTACTAAACAATATTTGGAGCCTCCTATGCTCTTCTTACTTACAGGTCCAAAGAGATCCATATGCAATAGCTCCAAAGGTCTTGACACCGAGTTAATCACCTTTGACTTATGGAATTTCTTGTGCTGTTTCCCTTTTTGACAAGAAACACAGAGATCATTGATTCCAAAGGATTGCTTTGGAATTCCACGCACAAGATCATGCTTCACCAAATAATTCATTTTTCTGAAATGCAAGTGACCCATACGTCTGTGCCATAAAAGTGATTCTCTTTCAGGAGCTCTCGAAAGGAGACACGTATGATGAGTTGTTTCAACAGATTTCATATCAAGAATATACGTGTCCTTTTGTCTAGGTGCTCGAAGCAGCACCCATTCATCAGGAATAACAAATCCTGGCTTCAAGATACAACATTCAGTTTTAGTGAATGCTGTAGTGTACTCTTTATCACATACTTGAGATACACTGAGCAGATTATGAGTGAGCTGCTCCACATAATTAACCTTCTCAAAACTCACTTGCCCATTAGTGAGTGTTCCTTGTCCAGTAATGACTCCTCCTTTATCTCCAGCAAAAGCAACATATCCTCCATTATAGTTTTTTACTTCAGATAACAAAGATAAGTCGCCTGTCATATGTCGCGAGCAACCGCTGTCTATATACCATCTACTGTTCTGAACGTGTTCAGATTGCTGCGACATCAAAAATAAAGAAGTTAATGAGTAAGGGGAACCCAAGCCTTAACAGACTTGGGTAACCCGGTGGTATCATCTACAATGATTACATCAGTCAAAACTTTATTTTTTAACACATCAAAATCATTGGCTGATGAATCATTATTAGATGAAGAGTCAGAACAGGACTCTTTAGGCTTCCAAACCTTTTTAGATTTGGGAACTTGCTCAATCTTATTAGAAGTACTTGGTAGAACTGCTGAACCTCTCATTGAATTTTTTGAAAAACTTTTTGCTTTAGAGGTTCGTGCATCTCCCCTTCTAGCATACTTCTTAGCAAGTAGTGGGCACAGATCAATCAAATGACCTTGTTTCTTGCAATAGAAACAAGATCGTTTCTCAATCTTAGTATGAGATTGAAGAGTCAACCATGGAACTCGGTTAACATGTGGATGTGCAGAACAAGTACACTTATGTGTACACACATCAGATGAACCTTGGGTTGAAATGGAAGATTTTTTATGAAAATTTGAATTATTTGAGTGAAAAACCTTCTTTTTAGATTCAGGTAACTTCTTACCATTCATTTTGTAAATTTCATCATACCCTTCACTAGTAAAAATATGATGATCATTTGTTACCGTTTTTCTTTTTAAATAACCGTATTCTTCATCGGTTATATCCTCAATCTCAATTTCTTCCTTTAAACTGGCTGAAGGAATTGATTGAGCCTCGACCTTTTCAGACTTTGTGATAACAGAAGACTTAACAGTCTTTGACTCAGCTATCTTAACAGATGCACTTGGGTTGGGCTGAAATGGTTCAGCCTTAACATCAAGAGGTTTGACTAAGTCAACCTTTTGAACCTTTAAATGATCAGGTTTACTAGTGGATGCCTTAACTGGCTCAGGCATACTAGTTATAGGTTTTTGTGACTTAGGTGCAGCCTCAGGCTTACTTATCTTAACACTAACAGGTTTTGTGTCCTTTTGAAAAACATTTGGCACAAAATCTTTAATGACTTCCTGTTCAGGCATAGGCAGATAATCTTTTGGAGGTGGGAACATGGTGATAACCAAGTCCTGCCTTGCTTTTCGTATCTGTCCTTTGCTTCTGAAGGATTTCATCAAAGACGAGAGAGGATGTAGAAAAGTTTGATATTTTTCGATTCAAATTAAGAACCACAGCCTGTGAATCAGCAAGTTCCTTTTTAACATGAGTTAACATATCTACATAACTCCCTATTTCATCTTGTTGCTCAAAAATTTTGGCTTTAAGTTCTTTCTTTTCATCAAAATTAGCCTTTAATTTCTTTTCAGATGCCTTATAACTTTCTTTCAACGTATCATTATCTTCCTTTAACTGTGAAATTGTAGTATTAAGGTGCTCATTATCCTCTCTACACCTGTTGTATTGATTAGTAAGTTTAATACAAGAAACACAAGATAAAGGTTCATCATCTACCTCATGAACCTCAGCCATTAACGCAGTGTTCTCATCATCATCAGCTCCATCAAACCAGTTGTTATCCCATGGAGTTTCTGTCAGCATGAAGGCAGCTGAGACCATGGCTTTCTCTTCAGCCTTTGTTGGTGAAGGCTTGGTAAGACCTAACGATGGTGCCTTGTTTTTCTCACATTCACGGGCGAAGTGTCCATAATTCTGACACTTGTAACAACGCACCTTCCCTTTATTAAACCCAATACCTTTCTCACCTGGATTATTTACAGAAGTTCTACCAGTTTTCTGTAAAAAATTCTTCACCCTCCTAGTCAGCATAGCCATATTCCATTTTAAGTCTAATCTTTCCAATTCTTCTTGGTCAATTTGACCAAAATCTTCATCAGAAAAATCTCCAGCACAGGCTAAAAATGCTGAAAAAGTAGATGCATAATCTTCATTAGAAGAAAATCCTGAATTCTGAAAATGAGACCCAGTTGTATTTCCAGAGTTAGGAACATAAGTGGAACCAGATGGAATACTAGAAGGTGCATTTCCACTAGCATTACTAGCGACAAATGCAGTGACAGAAGGTCTGCTTGAAGATACTGGAACATCAACTCCATAAAGCTTTGGATTTTGAAGATGCGAAGTAGCCTTAGTCTCTTTTCTTTGCATCTCAAGAAGTTCAGCCTCAATATGTCCAATGAGATCCTCAAGCTCCATATCCATGATGTCTTCATCTTTTTCCATCAAAAGAACCCTAGTGTGCCATTTCTTAGGTAGAGAATCTAATAATCTTTTGTTGACATCACTACGCTCAAGAGTCACACCCCCTTCAATCAACTCGGTGACCAATTGGGAAAATCTACTACATAGATCTTCCAGAGATTCATCCTGAAGCATATCAAAAACCTCATACTGCTTCTTGATTAAATCTATCCTCTTCTTTCTGTATTGGATGCTACCACCGCATTTCTTTTCAAAAGCTTTCCAAAGATCATAAGCAATCTTATGATGCTTAAACTGTCTCATAATGGGTTGGGGTAGAGCCATAGTAATGGCAGCATGAGTCTTTCTCTCCATATCAAAAGCTTTTCTTTCTTCTGGAGTCATTGATTTAATTGACTTCTCAGGGGCTGGACCATTGTACACTCCAGTCCTCAAAGGACGCTCATAACGTTCTTCTAAGTAAATCATCATCTCAGGATCATTTAACCCAACATAAGATTCGAAGCGTTGGCGCCAATCAGAATAGCTCATGCCTGGCATAAACATTGGTGGTTTATTTCCAGAACCAACCTCATTATTTTGCTTTAGAATTGCTCCTACAGATTGAATAGAGTGTGTTGAAGAAGACATTGTAGATTACCTGCACAATAAAAGAATAACACAAAGAAAAACAAACTGTTATGCGACACTAAGATATGTCGCAAAATCTGTCAGCGACACAAAAGATATGTCGCAGAAAATATGTCGCCAAGCTAGCGACGGAAGAAATCCAAGTCTTATGTCGCAAAAGATTGCGACGGAAGAAAGCCAAGTCTTATGTCGCAAAAGATAGCGACGGAAAAATACCAAGTCTTATGTCGCAAGCTTATGTCGCAGTAACCCTAAATGCGACACAAAAATTATGTCGCAAATTATGTCGCAAAAACGGCTGACCAGCGACCAAAAAACCCTAAAATCGAAAATTTTCGATTACCACACGAAAATTTGCGACTAATGGACGAAAAATAAACTCAAAATCTTCCAGAAACTTCAGAAATCAACTTGTGAAGACCTTTCTATGAAGATTTTAATTCAATATTATCCCAAATATTCGAGAAACGTATATAGAACGGATTCAATAACACCAAATCGTAAGATTATGGCTCTGATACCACTTGTAGGACCCCTGTAGTCGGACCTAATCGAATCCTTACCCAATCAAACGTGCGGAATACAATTGATTGAATATATCAACGTTTAAACGAATAAACTAAGCAAACCACAAAGTATAGCACTTCAATACTCAAAGCCAATCAGATTATATTAAGTATATCACTTATAGTAAGCACTCTGATTACACAATTTCGTCAACCTTGACAAATGAGCCGAAATCATCTATTTATACTAAACACCTAGACTGATCTATGCGACACAAGATGTGTCGCCAAGCCGACTCATGCGACACAAGATGTGTCGCCAAGGTAACTATTGCGACACAGAAGCCTTGTGTCGCCAAAACACAAAATGTAATTAAAACAAAAGTTATTAACTAACTTAATTACATAACAAACGCATAACAGACTTAGACCAACTGACAGACACACTAAGATGCACCAACAATGACAATTTACAATATTAATCAAATTAGACATACGAATTCCAAATGCATGAAATATAATATTAATTGTCCAAAAAATCATGCATTTAGAAGAAAACTTTCATAAGTTGGCCGATCATTAAAATTTATTTCCTTCATTCTAGTGAAATTGTTTTAACTGTGCACAAAGGATTATTCACTAACTTATTGTTTATCCATCGTATATAATATTTATAAGTTAAAACCTTTTTAGTGGTTCTTAGTCAATATTTATACAGAGACAATCCAGGAATAATTATATAGATAGACACTTAAAATGAAACAGGCTAGGAGAATAATTTTCATCTAAATATAGTAGGTAAAGTGCAAGTTATGGGTTATGGGACGTGGCAAGAAAATAAAGGATCTCATATCCAAAAAGTCACATGCTCGTACTTTTTGATAATGCAATAACACCTACACCAATTAAATATTGTAGATTTCTAACAACATACATGATATATCAATGATTTCTATTCATTAACTAGTGTCTTCAAAAGTGTCAATTCTCTATGACACGTTTAATCAATTAAGTTACATCTTCATTTTATTTGTTCAGTTAAGCTAACGTTATATATATCTTATGTGATTATAGGCGGACGTTCACCCACATCAGAAGACAGTTTTCCACCTGATTAACAAAGAAAAGTACAAATTCAAGTTTGACAGTATATAACAGCAAACCTTAAACAAAGTTCTCCACCTGATTAACAAAGAAAAGTACAAATTCAAGTTTGACAAACAGGTATCAATGCTGCCCTAGCCCTCTAACGTGAACAAGCAATTTTGCCCTGTTTGCATTGCCACCCACCACCTGATCAACACATTCAATCCAAGCGGAATCATCCGCCAATCGCAATGTGGCTCCAGCAGAATCCACATAGTAGAGATCAAACTCTTGAAACCCTCCAAGCTGAGCAGATAATTCTTTAACTAGATCTGAGAGATTTGAATTTCGCAGATGCAGGAACACAAAATGCACTTCCTCAACCTGTGCGTCAACAATCAAAGTACCTGGTCGAAGTGTGAGCCAATTTTCAAAAGATTCTTCAACATCCCAATTCAAGCCTCATCTTCGCCCAAAAACCCTAATTCCATTTGAAAGTCGGGGACGCCGAAACAAAGTACTCTCCTCGCAGATGCAGGAACACAAATTGCCAATTTTCAAAAGATTCTTCAACATCCCAATTCAAGCCTCATCTTTACCTACTATATTTAGATGAAAATTATTCTCCTAGCCTGTTTCATTTTAAGTGTCTATCTATATAATTATTCCTGGATTGTCTCTGTATAAATATTGACTAAGAACCACTAAAAAGGTCTAGAATGAAGGAAATAAATTTTAATGATCGACCAACTTATGAAAGTTTTCTTCTAAATGCATGATTTTTTGGACAATTAATATTATATTTCATGCATTTGGAATTCGTATGTCTAATTTGATTAATATTGTAAATTGTCATAATCATAAATGGATGATATATATATATATATATATATAATAGTAATTATATCTCATTTTTGTTACTAATTAGAGTACTTGTGATATCATCATTGTGATCCTTCAATTAATACATAACGTAACTAAGATTACCACTTATTTTATGGGAGCATCTTTTCATACCATTTATTTATATTTATTCTACCATTTTTTTATTTAAAAAAAAACTAAAAAGTACGGAAAAGGTACATAAAAGAAGTACAGAATGTAAGAAATGATATTAGAAAAGTACACAAAAAGTGCAGAAAAATCAATATAAAAATAAACAAATGACATGAAGAGTAGTACCCTATTTAATTATTATTTGTAAAGGCAAATATTGATCATTATGATTAAGTAGTCATCATAAGTGCATAGTACATTTCCATGTGAACTTGATTTTAAAACCTCATAAGTTTAAGGAGACTTTCAATACTGTTACGCCAACGGTATTTTAGAATTTTAATTTGTCTAGGTATTCATTTAAAAAAAAACCTACTCTTTTAGTTTGACGAGGAAAATAAATAATAATCCTTCTCTTTTAAGCATCCGTAGGCAAGGCCAATAATCATAATGAAGACGATTCCCAAGTTACATCATTCTAAGTTTGTTCTATATCTAAAATGTAACTAACTAAATTAATGATGATAATTTAGACAATTCCAATATAACGTTGATTACTTAAACCAATATAAGTTCGAGTGTACGTAGAAAATAAAAATGATTTTTATGTTATTGGTGAAAAGAAAGAAAGTAGCATTTGTTGACTTGGCACTCTAATGGTAGGCCAAAGCAAACGGTTGGTGAGTTGGTGAAGGCCCCCATTTTATTTATAAATATTACTCCCATCTTTTTCTTCAAAAACTCTCATACACATACCTTCATTCACATTTTCAAAAACCAAACAAAACCAAACCAAACACAACACATTTCATATCATCATGTCTCCGGTATCTAGTCAAACCATTTGTGTCACCGGTGCCGGCAGATTCATCGCCTCATGGATGGTCAAGTTGCTCCTAGAGAAAGGCTATATCGTTAGAGGAACTGTCAGAAATCCAGGTATTGGATCGGTTTGTGATTTGTACACAACCAAAATTGACTCATGTAATCTAAAATAATAATAGATAATATCTTCATAGAAAATTGCGCCCGTGATTGTTTGTTGTGTCAGTCTGTCACATTCACTTTTTGTGGCGTACATATCTTGTTGTGACCTTGTCTTGCATTATAGGTTTGCTTACATGTTTTGTTTTTTCTATGATATTATGTAGATGATCAAAAGAATAATCATTTGAGAGAGCTCGAAGGAGCGAAAGAGAGATTAACCTTATGCAAAGCCGATCTTCTCGACTTTGAGAGCTTACGTGAAGCCATAAACGGCTGTGATGGTGTTTTCCACACTGCTTCTCCGGTTACCGGTGATCCTGTATGTACTTAAATAATCCGCTAATAAACAACACTTAATTAAAAAAATGTCGTATCGAGACTAATTAGTTGGATGTGTATGATTAAATGGTAGGAACAAATGGTGGAACCCGCGGTGATCGGAACACTTAATTAAAGTTCGACGTGTGGTATTCACGTCGTCGATTGGAGCCGTTTACATGGACCCTAACCGGAGTCCCGATGATGTTGTTGACGAGAGTTGTTGGAGTGATCTTGAATTTTGCAAGAACACAAAGGTTTGTTCACATTAAAATTTCACGTACAAGTTTTAATATTACATGATACGGAGTAATAATGAATTATGAAATTGCTGTCTTCAAACTAAGTCCTAAGTCTTTGGGGATAATGACATCATATTATTTGCATTTTTTCATTATTTGGTATGACTTATACATCATTCCATCTGCATGATATCCAAATATTCACTTATTAATGTTTAATCAAACCTTAACTTAGCTAAAGCTTATGAATAGACGATATTTTGACCTGCGTTTAATAGAGACTAAAACGTTGACGTTGTCGATTCGTGAGGCATAAATTGTTAAGTCATCATATTAGTGAAGACAATTAGTGTAAGTTGAAATAAATGTCTTGGAATATTAGATGTTTAAATTTGACAAAAAAAATTATATTAATTTTGTCATAAAAGTTGGAATATATAAAAAGCGATGAAACATCTTTATCTTTAGTGTAGTAGGGCAGAGTGGTTATTTTCCACTAGATATAAAAAGCAATAAAAGGTAAGGTGCAATGTTACATTGTTACCAACTAAACCTTATAAACTACTCGACCATCATATTGGTGAATAATACTCCAATAATTATTATTATTATTACTATCATCATCGTTATTATTTTTAGAAATTATTTACTAAACATAGTTTGGACGTCATTCCGCATTAGGGTTTAATTACTTAAATTCAGATTTTTTGTCTTTGCGATACTGAAAGTGGTCAAGTGCACCAAAATATATCTACTTATGTGACTCAATTCTATTGTGTGTAAACAACTAAACAATTTACGTTGTACGTAATACACTCTCATTTGTTAGTAACTTTATGCATCTGGCCTTCTATAACTTTTAAATTGGTGACATGAAATCAGTTTTGATGATGTGACACTGATGTGTTGGATGACGTGGCATCATTTTTCAGATGGCGTGTTAGCAATAAAAGAAAAACACATTAACAAACAAGTCATCCAATAAGTATAATAGAAGTCGTTTTTTTTTTACTTGGTTACATAAGTTATGTACATTATGATGCAATTAGCCGATTAGAAAAAATACAAACAAACAAGTAATGGGAATATAAAGGAATAAAAAGTTGTTAAGAAAATGGAAAAAAATATCGGCACCAAAGCAGGGCATTTTCTTTGATATGACTTTTGGTGCATTTGGCGTTTATTCTATGTTGTTTGAAACATGAATATTATAATTTGACATACAAATATTACAAATTTATATCGCAACTAATTACCTTGATTTGCATAACATGAATATTACAGAATTGGTATTGCTATGGAAAGGCAGTGGCAGAGCAAGCTGCATGGGACGAGGCTAAGGCGAGAGGGGTTGACCTAGTTGCGGTTAACCCAGTTTTGGTGTTGGGACCATTGTTGCGACCCACAATCAACGCCAGCATTATTCATATACTAAAGTATCTAACAGGTTCGACCAAAACCTATGCCAATTCGGTCCAAGCGTATGTCCATGTACGAGATGTGGCATTAGCACATATCTTACTATTCGAGACTCCTTCGGCTTCTGGTCGATACCTATGTGCTGAGAGTGTGCTTCATCGTGGAGAAGTAGTCGAAATCTTGGCTAAATATTTCCCCGAATACCCAATTCCCACCGAGTAAGTAATCTCGACTTACATTATTGTATTAACTTATAAATGTCATATTCATGTCACATTTTAACCCACAACCTTGATTGCTAAGTTTCTCGAGTTCCGCTAAGTTAAGGGCTCTTTGATCGTAACTTTAGTTAATGTGAGGTTTAATTTAGGGGAAAAGATAACTTGGTTTGCTTCTATTAATTTATTATATCTAAAGATAGGAATGTGGGTGAACCAAAAGACAAGAGTAAATTAGGAGAAAGCAATATTTGACCTTATCAGGAATAAAAAGTCCAATAAGACTACACCAAGATCTAACAAAACCACTAATTAATACTCGTATTAATTTTAAAAAAATGTCAAATTTTGTGGACTAGATGAATCCTCACCAACCACAATATCCTTATCACAGCACTATATGGGCCCTCGTCGTGTATGATCAATCATTTAGGCCCACTTACCAACTACACTCATTTATATGGACCTGTTTTATTTTTTACTTGTAAGAGTTTGTGTAGTTTGCTTCTTTTTATTATTGAAAATGACAAAAAAGATGTTAACATGAGGTGATGTTGAATTTGCAGATGTAAAGATGACTCAAAGCCAAGGGCAAAACCGTACAAATTCTCCAACCAAAAACTTAAAGATTTGGGTCTTGAGTTTACACCCGTAAAGACGGCGTTATACGAAACTGTCAAGAGCTTACAAGAAAAGGGTCACCTACCTGTGCCACCAGCCCAGACCGACGACCACATTCGTATCCAGCCATGATAATTGTGACTCATATATGTCCCGACGTCATATATACGTTTTCTGTACCTCATTAATTAAGCATGTAATTGTTTACGTTTTGTTTGTAACACCTTCTCTGTACCGTTATCAATTCTGTTGGTACACAAACACATAATGTTTCAACTACGTTATGTAAAGTGAGTTGATTAGTTACTTACAATTTAAGATGGACTTTCTATATCATGCAACCATGACTAAAGTATTTTATGAAGCGTCACTTTACTATCGCGACAATTAGATCCTGGTTTATGTTTACTACAAATGTGAGTGGACTGCATGATGGGTTGTATACACAGATCTTTTTATACATTACATTGGTCCATTCGAAGATCCGCCGAGTTGGATAACATGTCATTTTCCATTATATATGCACATCAAAATAGATGTTGATGGAAGATGTTCACAGAACCAAATCATAAGAAGTTAACAACTCGCCAGATAATGGAATTATCGTCATGAATCATGAGCATCCATCATATGTGACACAAATATGACATCATTAAAATTGTTGTAAAAATGGAGCATATTAAATATAACTCCTAGCCTGTACACAAATTTTTTATATGTTCTCGAATTGAAAAGAAAAGAAAAAATAGGAAGTACTCCGATAACTTTTCATATATACCTTCTAATTTTACTTAACAGAACATTCATTCATAACCTTTAAATTTCATGACACAAACTCACATCTTGACATATTACTAATTAACTCAAGCACATGATTATCAACAATAGTTTTCGGAAAAGCGGCGATTGCATAATAACTGAAACTGTAGCAAATACCAATCTCGCTCCAATAATATTGTCCAGCTGTGAAGGTACTCGGGGAAGAATACAGACAACAAAACAATAAGTGATTATGTTAACTACGAACCTTTTTCGTTTATTGGCCCCTTGTGTAGTACACACGGGTATGTCTATCATTTCCCTTAAGTGTCTTTGTAGATTTTTCTCAAAAGTTTTCTACTCATTTACTGTGCATCATATACAAATAAAGAAAATCATCAACTATGTTGTTTATGGAGGTTGGATCTGTTGATGAAAACTTAGAGATGGTTTTGACAGTTTGGTTATGGAAGTATGCAACCGTGATTTCCCTGTTTAAATTGGCTTTGACCCACTCTTCAAAGCCTCGAAGGTATATGTTCTGTCAAATTCCTAAAGCATTTGTGTGTAACATCTTATTACAGTCATATGTTTGAAATTTTTACTAATTAAGCATATATTATCCTAAACCAAGTTGAATATTAATTCTGTTTACTAGTTGTAGTCTAATCAAACCAAACTTTGAAATAAAACTTGAAGAAGATGTAGTGTGGGCATAAAAGTGTTTGGGTAGCGAAAGGGAAAAGAAGCGGAGCAAGTAAACAAACGATTGACAGATATCGTTGTTCATAAAACCAAATCATAAGAAGTTTACTCATGGCTATATAATTTATCTTAAACATGGAGCACTAGATGTGTTAGTGTCCTGTTGAAAAATAGATATTATTTCCTAACTCTATGTATATCAGTTAGAAAGTTGCATTTCTTTTATATTTTGACTATATAAGTTAAAAGATACGCATCATCTGTGATCACATATAGTCATATAGGATGTCACTACTAATGTTGTGAAGTTGAGTTTGTTAAGTTGCCTTTACTAATCGTTCTAAATCAGCTCTACGGCTCAGTTTGCATTGACTGTGGTTTGTCTTTGAGGAAGTTGCATGCTAACAATGTCCTGTCTTGGTTGACCATCGTATGCAGACGCACTCCTCTCCATTTCACGGCATTCAGGACTTGTAAGTGCTAGAAGATGCGATGACTCCTTGTTTTTACGCAACACTAGATATCCAATCCCAGCCAAATAAACCAGCATACCTGAAAATCCCAACACTCCACAGAATACCTTTCCTACTAGTGCTAAATGGCCATGAACAAGCACCGCAATGAGATGATCAACTAGAAAGTAAATGTTGATGCCCATGATTAAGGAGCCGATTATCCAAGTGATTGCTGAGATCTGCAGTAACATGATTCGGTAGTAAGATATAATATAACCATGAATAAATAACGGAAAATTACTTAAAATTGCATTTTGTAGGAAGTCATTTTAGAAAAATAACATCTAGTTGTTTATTAACAAAAACCACTGAAGTTCTTAATATTGTTTTGTGAATTACCTTTTTGTCGTTGTTGAGAAATTACCACTTTATGCGAAGGTTTGACTTTTTCTTGTGAAATTGACCTTTTGATTGCAAATTTGCCTTTTTTTTTATATAAAGAGAGAGAGCATGGTATTTTGTTAAAGATTTTGAATCTTATTATGTTCACTAAGTGATTTCCCTATCTAAATAGGTATTTCTCTAATATGATATAATTCACTTATTGGAAATGAAGATATATTCTTACAATCTTTGAGTTGGCATATGATCCCATCTTGGTCTCGCTACTTGTAAATTTCAAAAGGGGAATGAGAGCAAATGGGAGTTCAAATGACAATATCATCTGTCACAACACTTAAATGTTAGCAAGCATTGAAACCTTATCGCAAAAAGGTGCTTATGGAGTTACTATAAATAATATGTATGATTAAATATAGAGAGAGTTGGAGGTAACTAACTGATGCTATGATAATTAACTTTCCAGCTCCAGCCGAGCCACCTATTAGAGCAACGATTAGACTTGGAACTATAGCTAAGCACCGAGTTAAGAAGTTCCGAAGCCATGGCTTCATGCGTAAGTCAAGAAACCCCTGCAGCAAAACATAACCATGATATTATGCAAAATTGATATGAAAATAAGTTCTCTGTTAACACGTCAACGGATAATTCACAAGATATTAGCTCAAGAGGAAACGCGTCAAAGACATCAGCAGTCGCCTAAAGTGTACATTTTATGTACAAAACCTCCTAAATCTTGGTATTATTCAAAAAATACGAGCTTCGCAAAAATATTTGCCACTAACAATTTGTAAAAATTAATCACCGTTTGAACAAAAAAGTGATTCGGATCAATCCTGACATGCCCTGTTGTAACCATAGTAGTTGGCTCGAAAATTTTAACTCGTTACTCGACTCATAAGAGTCATAAGATACACACACATTTATATATCTAGACAACAATAATAAGTATCAACATATCTAATAGATCCTAATTCTTCAAAGTTAACAGTACAAGTTTACATAAATTAAAAATCCTAAGAAATTAGATTAAATATATATAATTTAAGTAGATTATAGTAACCTAAGAAAAATATATTATATATATTATGTACATTTAAAAGGTGGGAATCTGAGAGTAAGTGTGGTAGTCGAGTGGGTGACACTATTAGTAGAGCTTGACAGTTGACTTCGAATAAGCCATTATTTCCCCACCCATTTTTTTGTAATCACAACTTCTCATTGTCTTTAGAATGTCTTTAAGATATCACTCGAAGGGACAATCACTATGTAAGATATTTGTTTTCAAGAAGACCAGAGAAGTATGAGGGTTGATGGTGAAGTTGTCAACTTGCAACAACCATAACTGCTTGATTCAAAACAAACTCTAGTTATCGATTTTCAATTTTCTTCTATTTTCGATGGTTTTAACTTGTAAGAGTCAAAGCCACATAAAAACATAACTGTTTTGATCTGCTACCAAACCTGCCCAACCCAACCATTTCACCAACAAAATGCCAGAGTGCTAATAAGTTGTCAGACCTCCTTTAGAATTTACTACTTCAAATATTCACCTCCTAAAAAGCTAAAGCCTTTAAAAGGACAGTATAAACCCGTACCCCTCAATTTCTTTTGGAATTAACAGAAAACAAAGGCAAATACCTGCATAACATACTGGCCAGCTTATGTTCCAGTTATTGTGGAACTCTGACCTGATGCTAGCAAAGCAATTGCAAAAACCTTGGAGCTCCACTTTCCTAGGACATTCTGAAAACGCAACAGCAAATAAGTATAATGACCGTCACGCTCCACCATTAAGGTAAACAAAAGAAAAGGATGGTTTGCATTATCATCATCGTCATTAAATTTTGAATGACACTTAATCTAAGCAAAAATGATGCTTTATTCAAGTCCAAGTCTTGACAGCTCTTCTGATCAGCTGGGTTCAAATCTGCTGAACTGCAGACTGAACCACTCACTGATATAACCGATATGTTAATAAGAAATGCAACTGCAAGAGCTATGCCACTCTCAATCAAGTAAAATCTGCAAGCTTCCTGTAAACAATTTTTTTACAAAAATAAAACAAACATAACTTGTCATGTCAATTACTCAGCAAACAAGTATACTCATAGACGTTAACAAGTGGTTCATACTTAGTAATCAAATGACAAAGAATAGCTCAAGAAGTAACCACTGTTAATACACGGAAAAGTATTAATACACAGGACGTTCCAATAAACAGTGACGAGTACTTCTGGAAGAGTGACAATTTACCTTAATCAGTTAATCCCACCAACTGATCTCGGAATTTTCCTAGAAAGCACAAGAGCTGAGTGCAGAAAAAGGTTGTGCCTGCATTAACAGAGAAGAATCACTAATATAATATATGGCTTGCAATAAACCCTACTCTTAGAGGTGGCAATTTCGACCCATTAAATTGTTCATCGGTAGATTTGGAATAGTTCTATCCCTAATTGGTCCAAACGCCAAACCATATACGTTAGCTAACAAGGACACATGGCGAATGGGTTAAACAAGTCAAACGGGTCCAAAGTTGCCTAAATTCTATTTCTAATGTATACAACCTCCTAAATTACCATTTCTTAAAAACGTCGATTATTAGTATAATACAGTATTAGTAATTACATATAATGCATTCATTAATTAGTAAAAAATGAACATAAATGTTTGTGGGGTCAACCTATGTTGATAAAACCCTATTGGACCCGTACAATACAATCTTCCTGCTTCTTACTCTAACCATTATTGACAAGTGATCCAGCCCACCCATTTTGCCACCTCTAGCTATCACCATTGTTAGATGGAGGAATAAAAGCAAACTTACGGCATGACCATGGCACCAAGGAGTGAAATTGCAAGACCTGTAGAACCACTTCCTTTCAGCTGGGGGACAAACAACCCATATAAAACTTCTGAAGCATCCGGTTTGGCAATCCCAAGCTCAACAAGAAAGCATACGGCTATAGTCAATACCAAAAAAGCAATCAAGAATTCAAGTTTCCTCACCTGCACAGCATACAAAACCATCTCAATTATTTGCCATCTCAAGCGAAATTAGTAATCCAGAAGGTCAGAGTGTATACGGTACCCCATATTGTTGTAGGGCAAGCAGAATTAAAGTACTAAAACCGGTTAGCAGCACACCACACCATACTGGAATATTGAACAGCATATTCAAAGCAAACGCCGTTCCAATGACTGTAAATGACTTATAGCAGTGTCAGGGGTATAAATTAATATCTGTAAGCTTCATGTATCTATAATTGGAAATGTAAATGGTCATTTTATTTTATGATACACATAAATAATGTTGTAAAATGGAAAACGAAGTGTTAAAATATAGATCGCATCATTACGAGTAACTATTAGTGGGTAAGTACCTGAGAATGTATCAAATTTTACCCAAAATTCTGTTACATGTATACAACATTTATAGTTTCTAATGTACGTATCGAACTTTCAGTTATTGACTACTGTATGTATCATTGTATCCTGTTATCATACTTTTTATAACTTGTAAACTAGTGTAGTGACACTGGTTTTAATAGTGTAGCAGAGGTCATGGTAGCTTATATGACTGCCACATCAGCAGAATGTGAACAAGTCAACAGATACATATGATATCAATAATTGATAGTTTGATACATACAGTTCCGACTTTTAAAGGTAGATATATACAGGAGAACTTTGGGTGACGGTTAATAATTTTCTACAGACTTACCCTACATAACCGCAATGCAAGTAGAATCAATATTTAACCGGTCTTATAGTTGTGTATACAGAAGAGAGGAAAAACATTTTTGAAATGAAAAAGGGATATGGATTATAGAAAATTGAAGACAACATCAGTTGATGGCCAGTGTCATGTATTTCGGTCATTCTGTGGTCCTCAAGAAACAGAAAGAATATGCAGCACATGCAGATCTCAGATTTCTAAGTTTCACATGAGAAGTAGGAATGCTTTTAGCATGCCTTTATTACATTTCATGAAGAACATGCGTAAGCAATAACATTCAGTACAAGGAGAATCCATAAAGTTATCTGAAGTATGATGGACTGCTTACTTTCACTAAATGATATGCTTAAACAGATTCTTTGACCAAATCAACTGCTTTCGGGAACATTATTAGACATAACATGTGTCGTATTCACCAAAACCAGTATCACATGCAACATGAGATGATTTGCGTTAACTCAAGTGATATAAAGCAGAAAGGAATACCTTCAGGAATATCACATGCAACTATGGATATTTCAGCAAGGATCCACAGGATGAAATTGGTCACCTTCTCATATTCGTTTTTACAATGCTCAGCCAGATGCTTTCCTGCAATATAATATAGCGAAAACATCAACCATTTGTTTGACCAAATGGCCAAAGGTCCAAAAGGATACTTCACGATTGACATAAAAATAAAAGTGCACCTTCAAGATATGCATATTATAAAAATGAAAAATCTGAAAGCGTATAAACCCAATACCTGTAACAACCCCCAAGTTTGCAGCCAAGGATTGGATCACAAGTGCAGCGGCTGAGGCCACCAATATAATCCAAAGTAACTGCATACAATGAGATTTATGCACGTTACTTTGATATAATTCACTTGTAAAAATATGCAACTAGTCTAATAAGTGGTTATTAGTCATGAAGTGCGCACGATGAATGTGGTTGCAAAAATTCTATAAACTCCGGTAAGGAAGATATATAATAAGTACCTCATACTTGTATTGGGCTCCTGACTGTAAATCCGTTTCAACTGCAATTGTATGCTATCAGTATCCGTTATGAACTACACTAAATATTGGTAAACCAAAAATACGTCTAAAAACATTATCATTACAGTTTCCAGGATCTATGTAAGCGATGGAAACGAGAAAACCCGGTCCCATATACGCAAATAAGTTTTTCCAAATTGTCTTCTGCATATAACATCTTATTACACCACATTTTTGACAACACATAACATTATATGCCAGACTTTGGTTACTTGAGGTCTTATCCTTCTACTTTAGGGACGGACAGGGCTAGAGGGTTGAGACGATCTAATAGATTAGTGAGGTCATTTAGGACTAGAGTCGGTAGTTGGAATGTGGGAACTTTGAAGGGTAAGTCGATGGAGCTTGTTGCGACTTTGATTAGGAGAAAGGTAGATATTGCATGCTTTCAAGAGACCAAATGGAAGGGGCCAGGCACTTTAGAGATAAACGGATATAAACTTTGGTACTCGGGGGAAAGGGCGGCACGAAACGGAGTAGGAGTCATTATATCATCGCACCTTAAGGACAAGGTGGTTCATGTGGATAGGTGTAGTGATAGGATTATGGCAGTTAGGCTGGTAATTGAGGAGGAGACTTTCACCATCATAAGTGCATACGCACCCCAAGTAGGTCTAGGAGAGGAGGAAAAGAGGAACTTCTGGGAGTCATTAGATGAGATTGTGAGGGCGTGCCCGGTCGACCAAAGTTTGATCATAGGGGGTGACTTAAACGGACATATAGGAGCGGACGCTGAGGGATACTCTGGAGTTCATGGTGGCTTTGGGTATGGAACAAGGAACGAAGAAGGTGGTACGATCCTAGAGTTTGCAACGGCGCATGACTTGGCGGTAGCAAACTCTTTCTTCAAGAAGAGGGATGCTAACCTAGTTACTTTCCATAGCGGAGGTCATGACACGCAGATTGACTTTCTCCTAATTCGCAAAGGAGATCTTAGGGCATGCAAAGATTGCAAGGTTCTTCCTAGCGAGACTGGCTACTCACAACACAGATTGGTGGTCATGGATATGAACATACGTAGGCGGGCACAAAAGGGTGTGGAGACGGTAAAACCACGAATTCTGTGGAAAAATCTCAATGGAGACTCGGCTGAGAGATTTAGAGCGTCGGTTGTGGCAAATGTTCCAAAGGAGGTGGAAGACAGAACTCAAAATGACGCGGACCAGATGTGGAACAACCTTGCACACACCATCAGAGAGGCGGCCAAGGAATCTTTAGGTGTAACCGTCGGGACCTCAAGAGCACATAGAGGTCGTAGGGAGTCATGGTGGCTTAGTGATGAGGTTCAAACCAAAGTAACCGCGAAACAACGTCGGTTCAAAGAGCTCATTTCACTTCGGGATGGAACGGTTGAAGATAGAACTGTGGCTAAAGAGAAGTATAAGGAAGCCAAAAACGAAGCAAAGAAAGCAGTTGCCCAAGCAAAAGAAAAAGCGTATGAAGCCTTGTACAGGAAATTGGACTCCAAAGAGGGAGTTAATGACATTTTCAAGATTGCTAAGGCCAGGGAGCGAAGAAGAAGAGATTTAGAAAATATCAAGTATATCAAAGACGAAGGTGGACAAACTATAGTGAAAGAGGAGAAAATTAAGAAAAGGTGGGGAGACTACTTCTCAACCCTTTTTAATGGAATTGGAGAATTAGAGACAACAACGACAGGACAACAATTTCAAAACGACTGTTTCTGCACGAAGATTAGACCATATGAAGTAAGGTTGGCTCTAAGGAAGATGGGAAGACATAAGGCAGTAGGACCTGACCAAATTCCTATAGAGGCGTGGCGGTGTCTTGGAGACGATGGAGTGAGGTGGCTTACAAATCTTTTCAACAAGACGTTTAAAAGTGCTAAAATGCCAGAAGAATGGAGACTCAGCACAAGGGTGATGCGCAAATCTGCAACAACTATAGAGCCATTAAGCTACTTAGCCATACTATGAAGTTATGGGAGCGAGTAATTGAGACTAGGCTTCGACGCGAAACAAAGGTGTCAGAAAATCAATTTGGTTTTATGCCAGGACGTTCTTCAATGGAGGCGATACACATTATTAGAACCCTTATGGAGAAGTATAGGGAGAAACAAAGAAACCTACACATGGCTTTCTTAGATCTGGAGAAAGCCTATGATAGCGTCCCGAGAGAGCTAATTTGGAGGACCCTAAATGATAAAGCAACCCCGGGTAGATACATTAGAGTTATTCGGGATATGTACGAAGGGACGAGAACTTGTGTAAGGACACCTGTGGGAAACACCGAGTATTTCCCTGTAGAATTGGGCCTACATCAAGGTTCTGCCCTTAGCCGGTACCTTTTTGCCTTAAGCCTGGATGAATTGTCACATAGGATACAGGAGGGCATACCGTGGTGCATGATTTTTGCGGACGATATTGTTTTGGTGTCAGAAACCAAGGATGGGCTTAATAGTAGGCTGGAGCAGTGGAGGGAAGTATTAGAGGATCAAGGTTTAAGAATCAGCCGACAAAAAACCGAGTACTTACAGTGCAATTTTGACAAGAATGAGGACGGACAGCATGGAGCGGATATCCGCATTGGGGACCAGATTTTACACCCACATGAGTCTTTTAGGTACCTAAGCTCGGTGCTTCATTGCTCAGGAAGGAGCGACGAGGATGTCACTCACCGGATAAATGTAGGGTGGTTGAAGTGGAGAGCGGCGAAAGGCGTCATGTGCGACAAGAAAGTCCCTCGTAAATTGAAAGGGAAATTTTATAAGGTCGCAATAAGACCTGCTATGTTATATGGATCAGAGTGTTGGCCGATGACTAAGGCTCAAGAACGAAGGATGGAAGTGGCAGAAATGAGGATGCTGAGATGGACATGTGGTAAAACCATGATAGATAGGATACCAAATGACGTTTTTAGGGCGGAGTTAGAAGTCGCGAGCATCACCAATAAGTTGAGAGAGGGAAGACTAAGATGGTTTGGACATGTTAGGAGGAGACCTATCACGGCGCCAGTTAGGAGAGTGGAAGCTCTCTCTGTTGACGGCTTAAGGAGAAGGGGTCGACCTAGACGTAAGTGGGAGGATAGACTGATGCTAGACATGAAGGAGCTTACCTTGACCGACGACATGACCGTCCGATAGGAAGATGTGGAGGATTAGAATTAGAACGGATGAGTAGAGTTTGAATTAGAGGGTCCACATACATATCATTTATGATTTTTGTAGATTTTTATATTTAATATTTGATGTCAATAGGTATATAGGTTTTGTATACCTTGTCCTATTATTTTTCTACCGCCTATTGTTATTCTATTATTATTATTATTATTATTATTATTGTTATTATTATTATTATTATAGTATTAATACTAGTATTCCTGTTAATATTGTTTATTGTTATTACTATTATTGATATTATTATTATTATTATTATTATTATTATTATAATATTAGGAGTGCAACTACTATTAATATTATTATTGTTAGTATATATGGATTTCTTATTATTATGTGCATTTTAGTATCATCACATTATTTCGATTGCTGTTTTATTATTCATTATTCATAATAGTACTATTATTATTAAACTATTTATTTTACATATGGATCTGCCGGAGGTCTATCGGGAAGCAGTCTCTCTACCTCTGGGTAGGGGTATGACTGTCTACATCTTACCTCCCCCATACCCCGTCCTCGACGGGATTGGGTAAAGTTGTTGTTGTTGTTGTTGTAGTATTTATTAGTTATATAAACTGTCACAATCTCACTTACACAATAAAATCCTTATTTTACTACCTCCTAATTATCAATCCACAACATAATTATAATTATAATCACAACTATAAAATAAAATAACATAAACAAAAAAATTAAATTAATAAATTAGAGTGGTTACATCAGGAACAACAATCTGATTAGTATCAGAAGCCGGAATTAGCGGCGTATTAGTCATGAACTGAGATTGTTGAGATGACGTCATCTTTCCCCGTATTTTTTCTCTGTTTCAATCACACTGCAATCAACAGATTAAATGTAAAAAAACATGCAATGTGCAACTAAAACATACAGATTACGTAACCGAGACTACTAGCTCAGATCTCAAAATTTCGAAAAATAAAAGCGATGGAAGAATAAATAGATGATCAATGGTGCCCTAACAGCAATTAGCAAATCAATCTTCTGTATCGTATATCAAAAGTAAGTGCAAATTAATATAAATGTAGTTTCGGAAGTAAGTTTAAAACCTGGTTGTAGGATTTGGAGATGAAAGAAAACGCGATGTGATTGATCGAGTGAAAGAGGGATGATGTTCAGGTAATGTCCAACGAGTTGGACTGAAGGAGCTTCTGAATTCTCGGTGATGTTGTTAATGTTTGATATCTATCTATGTATCTATATACTTGCATAATCTGGATACGAGATATCAATATAACATAACACCATGTGTGAGAATCAAGAAATCAACACAATATGTCATGTGTCACTTTTTTCTCCCTCAACCATGTTCCTAAAAATTAAATATCTCACAAACGACAAGTCAAAAAAATCATGAAAATTGCACCATATTTTTCAGCGTTTTATCCTCTTCGATTTGCCGTCCATCATGACATACTTCCGACGAATTTTTTTTCCCGTTTTTTGGTGAGTTTTGAAAACAACTAACACATGTGTTACCGTCGAGAAGGGGGTTTTGAAAACAACTAACACATGTGTTACCGACGAGTAACACATGTGTTAGCGTCTAGTAACACATGTGTTAGCGGAGACTAACACATGTGTTACCGGCTACTAACACATGTGTTACTAATTTTGTACCATTTGCAAAACCCCAAAAAAAAACTCGTCGAAAGTATGCCTTAATGGACGGCAAATCGAAGAGGATCAAACGCTGAATCTAATGATGCAATTTTCATAATTTTTCGATTTGTCATTTGTGAGATATTTAACTTAAAGGGTAAATGAGTTTTGTATTCTCTTTGTACACATGGCACCATGTCATTGGTTCCTCCATTCTCACAAAAATATTTGGTCTCATTTGAACCTTACCCTAACATATTTTAAATTATATTTGTACGGATTATAATAAATTTTATTTTATCTCAAATTTATACTCCATCTCAAATTCGGCATCTACAAAATAAAAAGGGGTCATAGTCAATAACATTAAATCCTTAATAAATAACATTATATTATATTTAGGGGTGTTTGGATTTGTTTATTTTTAAAATATTTATATGTTTAAAAAATAAATAGGTGATCTCTTACTAAGTGGCAGATAAATAGTTTTTATAGAGATGTTTGGATGTGATTGTATGCTCTCCAAATAAGTATGTAAACATTAATGTAAACAATTTCAAACATCCTTAGATTGTTTTTATTCGTTGAAAATACTAGGTGGACAATAAAAGTGAATCATCACAATGTAACACCCCTCTTTTAGAACACAATATTATATTAATAAACCGGAAGCGTAGGTATTTAAAACATATATTTGATTACTACACCATATATATATAATCTACAAAAACTGTTTAGAGTTACATTATACTTTTCGGAAGTGTTAACCAACTTCACTATTCGGGGCATTACTTAAACAAACTTTATTTAACACAAAATATGATCAGAGTAGCATAATCTTCAAACATTCCTTGCTTTAATCATTAACTTCTTGCTATCCACATTTTATCAAAATCTGCAAGAAGTAACAACGAGGGGTTAGCACGAAGCTAAGTGAGTGAGTTCATCACACAACATTCAACTTAGCTTCATCACTTAATCACTCCTAATAATTGTAAATACAACAATCAACAAGTAACAAATACTTAATGAGGATCGGTGGTTCTGGGGATAACCATAATACCCGGGAGGCTCCCCAAGAACACTTACCCAACCATATCCGTATGGCCATACGGACGAGACCGATAGCTAGCGGTTACTACATTCAGATACAGAGTCTATACACACAACAAATGAAGTACAACTCTGTATCATTCATACAACACCCGCTAGCCCAACCAACAGTTCATCAACTCGTTGACCTCATTAACAACTGATGCCCGAAGGCCAAACACATAGCACATAGATGCATATTCAACCAAGTATAATAAAATAATCAACAACAACAACATATCTACGATTACTAGTTGTAATCAAATGATTACAACTAAACCAAATGATGAGCTTTGAATCCACTCACCGATACCTCTACAGCTTCAACACTCAGAAATCTGATATTACTGAGTCTTCGGAGTATCTGAGACACCACATAACACACAAGTTAGTAACTTGTTCCACAATCATCTTTTTAGCATATTTATTTAATCAGATAATTCCGGAAGTCTAGACAAACAACAGTTCAATCAGAATTAAAATCATAAAAATCCCAATTTGACGTTTTAAAACTGAAAAACGCCATTTTCAAAATTTACGAAATGAAAATCTTAAAAATCTCGGTTCGCAGTAATCTGGGTTCGCAGGTCAACTCGGTTCGCATAAAAACTCGACTCGCAACAACATAACTCGGTTCGCAAAGCCATCTCGGCTCGCAGAACTCGATTCGCAAGGCATACTCAACTCACTTCGCAAGTTCAACTCGCCTCGCAACGACTCGGTTCGCAAGGCATACTCAACTCGCAGAACAATATCTCAGTTCGCAAGATCTCAGTTCGCTTCGCAGAACTCAACTCGCTTCGCAGCCTGAGCTCGGTTCGCAGGATGAACTGAGAACTGCGAATTTCGCTGTTCTTACGAGTTTTTCGAACCTAAACTCACCAAAACTTCAAGAAACTCAATTCTAAGGTTTCTAATACTTCAAGTAGCATCATATAACCTCTAATAACACATATCAAGCTTCAATTTCGTGCAAATCAATCAAAACCTATAAAACCCAATTGTAAAGCTTTGAAAATCAACTCACTTTATGGTGAGGATGAAGATGATATGATGCAGATGATGAGGTTGCTGTTTTGGAATTGAAATCACAGAAACACTAACTAGTTTGGATTTCAATTGAATATGGTTTCATGAAGAGTTTGAAGATTTTCAAAAGTAAGAAATGGAAGCAAATTTGAAAACCTATATATTTTAAAGTCGGTTCACAAACCGACTCACTTATCAAGTGGTATAATTTCATACCCGACCTAAATCTATTGTCTGGAACCTAGAAACCAATTGCGAGAATATCAATTTTATTTTTACTGTCAACTACAGTAATTTAAAACAACTATTAATTCACTAGTCACAATAAGTCCTGAGATTTATTCACCTAAGTTTTTCAATAATATCCAATAACAAATAATTTCTAATTAATAAAATATTAAATTTTAATAGGAAATTACCAGGCCCGACGCGAGGATGTTACACACAAAGTAGGAAAAGGGATTAAATTCCTTACCTGATCAAATTATTTTTATTTGTTGAAAATATCGAGTAGACAATCAAATTGGATCATCACAAAATAGAAAGATGGATTATAGATTTGATACAGACGATCTACATTTTATTTATTTTATTTTATTTATCCCTTAAAACTTGAGGTGTCACACACATTTCCCCCTAACATCAATTGAGAACTACTATGAATAGTAATTCCAAAATTTTTAATTACCACGCTTTAACTTTCAAACATTTTTTATTTTTTACTCTTTAACTTTTAACCTTTTTTCATTTAACCCCCTAATGTTTTAAAACTTTTTTATCTTCTATCCTCTAATTTATAAATTTGTACCCCTTATCTTTTAAAATATTTCCACTTTTTACCCTTTAACTTTTAACTACTTTTCATTTTCTTCGTCTCAACTATTAACACTCTTTCATTTTCTACCCTTTAAGTTTTAACATTTTCCATTTTTTATTTTTATTTTTATATTACTTATTATTATAGGTTGTCTTTGTTGTTATTAGTATTTTATTATTAAACCATTTTATAAGATCGAAGACAGTTTAAAGCAAATTTATATGTTTATGAAAAGCAATAATTTGTTTTATCAAATATTAATGTAACTAAAAAACGTTAAAATACGGTTTATTAGTATGTCAGGAAACACCAACGAAATCAAATACTTTCGATCCCGGTTTTGTTTTTTTTTTTTTTTTGTAAACTTAATATTGTAGATAAATTATATGCATATCAAAATGTTAATAATTAAATGAATACATTAGGTGGTTAGTCACAAATGCATTATAGCATGTCATGCAAGTTCAACGCATGTAGTTGCCATTTTTATTTCTTTCATTAGTGTTTTTTTTTTGTTTTTAAACATGTCAATTTTACATTTTTAATATTTCTTTCATTAGTTTTTGTTAAACATGTTATTATATTTTGTCTAATTGTTATTGGTATTTTATTTGTAAACAGACATATAAGATTGGAGCTAACAAATTTATATTTGTTTATTATTACCGACGACTCATATAAGTGAAAAAATGTTAAAACTTGCTTCAGTACGTAACGAAACATACCAACGAAATCGAATCTAAAAATTAAAAAAACTTACTTTCATCCCGTCGCAACGCGCGGGCAAACAAAACACTTGTTATTATCATTACTATTGTTATCTTATTATATCATATCATATTATATAGTTGTATGTATTTATTACACATTCATAGTTACAAATACAGTTTATTTACATTATATATATATATATATATATATATATATATATATTAATACATTTTGGATTATCTTTTGGAAGCCATAAATAATAAATTTCGTTAGTATACAAATATTCTCTCAGTGCCATTTCAATCGTTCATCACAAAACTGCACAGTGTAATGATCACACTATTAATCAAATAAACTTCTTAACTTTTTTTTAAATAATTGGTTGAATGTATAAATAGTTTTTATAGGTATCTAAATGAATACATAAACACTTGATCTTTTCTCCTTAAGCCATGTTGCAGGCAAAAAGGAGAACTCATTTAAAAAAAAAAAAAAATGTTGATGTCGTTTTATTTGGTATCACACTATTATAAGATTTATACTTGGACTATGTCACATTGTCACTGTAGTGTCGTATAATTGAGGTGTGCTTAAAGTTATATATATATAAATCCATGGTCTAAGTATTATATAAATAAACATGTTTAATCTTGTTGTAGTGTTAAACAGTCTAAATATTATTAGTACGTAAAGACAAAATATAAGTTATGTACAAATCTATCATCCGTTAAAATTCGTTGATATCGTACTGCTTTGTCCATATTTTGTAAGAATATGACACTAAATGGATATGAAGTATTTGTTTTATATAGCTTATATATAATTATAAATAAATAAAAAGCATTGTCGTTTTCATGTTAGTATAACTAGTCAACCATTTGGGTCGTGCAATGCACGACCCACTCTGAAAAATAGATAATGTTTTTACAATGTTATATGTGTATCGCGTGTTCAAACTTCAAAGTTGGTACTTCACTAAAATTCAACATATTTTATGTTTTGAATTACCTTTTTTTTTTTTTTTTACCATTAAGATAGATACATAGATTTACAAAGTGAAATGTATGCTCAAATGTATAATAAAGTGCAAAAAAGATACACTCGTATTGAAAATGGCGAGTAATTAGAATGTTGAGATATATATTATATTCTTATATATTTAAAAATTGAAACATATATATGGATTGGGAATGTGAAACGTTTGATAAGGAGCGATCTTGTAAACGAAGAAGGAAAGAGAAATACATAATGGAAAAACGAATGATGTTAGTGAGGTTTAAACAATTTAAAGTTAATTTTTGCAATGTTCCATATATATTATTTATAAGCCTGAAGCTTCATCGAAATGAATTTTTTAATCATATATTCTCCAATATTATTTTCATGTATAATATTTTTTATAAGTGTATTGGTCATAACGTTCACTATAACGATGTATTGATTTAATGGTTCTATGATTTATAACTTGAATAATAAAATTTTGATTTGGGTTTCTACTTACCATTTTAACATACCCTTAATATTTTGATGAGAAAGTACTACTACAATTGGCATGATGAAAAGTCTTTCATATATACTATGTAAAATAGATTTAAGTTCTATTTTTGATTTATAATGTTTACATAACAATAGTGAATGGAGAATTTAAAGTAAGATCTTGAGTGGACAAAGAAAAAAAATGTTTATATATCAATCCTTTTTTAATCCCAACATATTTTTTAATCCTTTTTTTAATTATTTTTATTACTTGTCTTCTTCATTGAGACCCGTGAAATCATAACATCTAACATTCAAACAGATCTATGTAAGTGTGTGTGTAGTACACTTTCAGTGATATTTCCATCAATACACTATTTCTAATAATGTACACCAATATCACAAACTTTTACTAAACTTAAAAGGTCATCACCATTTCTAAAAATCTTACCACCATAGTATGAAATAACCATTGGATTTCATTTCTCTAACGACCAGTAAAACCGAATCCCAGTTCCGTCGCCGTCCTCATACTCGAATCCGAGATTCGTCACCGTCCGCCATGTTCGAATCAAAGATTCGTCGTCATCCGACCTGCACCGCTGCTACTGTTGCGCAATATACGTTTGTCGGGTTCTGCAAATGGTTGTTTGAAGACGATAACCGTGCTAGTTTCGAGTTTCACAGGCAACCATGGGGTCTCGAGTTTCGCGACGGTGACGAGTTGGGTGGCCGGAGATGCCAGTCGTCGTCGACGGGAAGAATATGAGTAGCTAGTGGTCAAGTAGATGAAAATGTTGAATAATACATCAGAATTTATAATTGGTAAAAATGTGAAGCTTCTTGTTTTTAATATTTGATCTGAACTGAAGTGTTGAATAGATATGGCTTATTACTTTGTGTCTTTGTCGAAGCATCAGTTTAGACGAGGAAGAAATTCAAGTGAATGAGTTTATATGAGGTGGCCTGTTTTTATTGATGCAGCTCTAATACCTAGCTAATAAATACAATTTATATTTGCTAGATAAATAAAATAAAAAATATTAAATAAACACGTAAAAGACCATTGTACCCTTATGTTAATTGGATGAGGGACTTGCAATGAAACTAAAATCCGGGTCTAAGGGATGAGATCCGCACAATACCCAACCCGAGAACTGGATCCGTAATATAGGGACAACTACAGGGATTGGCATTGTAATTTACTCTTATAATTTTATCATGTTTTTAGATACTTTTGATCTTTTGGTTATTATAAATAAAATAGAAAACTTTTAATAATGATAATAATTATAATAACAATAATAATTATAATAATATTTAGTTGCTGTATTACCAGTGATAATGCCACGTTGTTGTGATGTAAGACTTCTACATTATCGACATCAATAGATAAATCGGAGTAATTATTAATATCTTAATTTTATTTGTAATATAATTCTTACACTAACACAATTGTATTATAACTCATACGTATGCTTAAATTAATTGAATATAATTATAAAATTAATTTTTTAATTCATTATTTATGATGTAATAATATCCTTAATTATAGGTAATTGGACATGATCAAGCATTCTTATTGGCTGATTGAATTGTTGATGACATCAAAAAGCGTTTCTTATATACTACGTATATAATTTAAGATAAGTAATTATGATTTATGCATATAAAATGATTATAATTAGTTAACAAAAGAGTTAAAAAGTATTTGATCTAAGTTTTTCATTTTTGTAGTGAGAGTATATGTCTAATTAAATGTTATGAATGACTCTTTTAGATGTGTATTAAGATTACAACATATTTTATGGGTGTTAGTATGTGTATATATTAAGATTACCAATAAGATCAAATAATATTTAAGAAAAATTAATGAAATAAAGATTAAGAAAATTATGAGGACACATGTCACCTTGTAAGGTGATGATGTGTCATCCTAACAATGAAAGTGTTCTTTTTATATAAAAGCTAATGATGATGATATTTTCTTAATAAATTATTATTTGTTTGATTTATCAGGGAATATAAATACAACGAGACAATCTATAAAGAGGTTGCTCGTTGCCTCGGTATTTTGTTTATTTGCTTTCTATGGTCAAATTCCAAACTACCCACTTCATATATCCATGCCTAATTTCACAAGTTTAACTTCAGTGACTTTTGAACGTACGAGTCACACTACATAACGATAAGATTAAAACTCTAAATAATGGCATCATGTTGTTATCATAATGATTAAATTTGACTAATTTGTAACTAAAGACAATCGATAATAGTGTAAGAGCACAAGTAGTGATTGACATTGTGTTTGATGTTCAGCTCAATGTTCAATTGAATACTAAAACTTAATATGTGAACAATTTTTAAAGAAGTGGTTCAATGTTCAACTCGGTGTTCAAATGGTTCCACAAAATATGTGTTTAACCAATCAAATATATAGAAAAGGGAAAAGAAAAAAAATGGTTATTGAGATGTTCAACGTGCTACTCTCAACATTGATCAAGAACATTGACAATGACGCCGGCCGGAAGTGGAAAACGTCGATACCGACATTCAAGGTGGTGAACACTGACCACTCCCTATGCTCTACAAACAAAATTACTCCATCATGCTCTAAATTCATGTCATTGTAAACCTCTACATTTACCATCTTGGTAAATGACTATTTGTAGAATAGTAAAAGTATCATGAATAGTATGTTTTTTTTCCTTTTTAATAAAAAGCCTCATAGTTATATAATATAACAATATTAATTAACTTTTGCTTTTTAATTCTACCATCTAAAAAAGCTATTATAAATAAACTTCTATGGAGTATATTTTATTTGTAGTTATAAAGGATACATATTATTAAATTCATATATACGTTAACTTATATAAAAATGTAGGCATTTGTTTAAAAAAAATATTATCTTTTAATTAACCACTTCATTCGACACACCAATTTTTTTAAAAAGATTTAATGTGTTTTGTTTATTACAAACTGTTAGTTTTATTTAATCATTTTACAAGTTAAATGGTTGTTTGACATTAAGTGTAATACGCATTTATTGATATTATGGATTTGATCTTTCTAACCCATCACATAATCATCTAAATAATTATAATTTGTACCCATATTTATATTATTGATGAAGTGGTTATTACATTTTGCCATGAATCTGTGGTGGAGCCACATAGAAATTAGGGTAGCGTTAGCTACATGTTCATTTGACATGCGAAATGTAATATATTTTTAAAGAATATTAATTTTATTAACTGCGCTACGTTTAAATGAAACGTGTTACCGGTTTTGTAAATGACTATCCTTATTTGTATGTTATTTAGTCAAAAACTACTAACTAGATCCATTTTTTTAACAAAATAGGTTCAATAAATTTATTAATGTGTCACTTTAACTTCTAGATCGACCAATGCCATAGTACATCGAATTTTGAAGATATCCCGTGCTTTTATTTTTTTGCTTAAATTACATTTACATAAAGCACATCCATAACCATATCTAAAAGACATTGTCTAATTATACTTCCTTGATGTAAATTCACACAAGTCTAAACTAAATTAAATTTACCACATATTATGTTAAGGAATGATTATTGTAGGATCATTTCTTATCGTAGAGACTGTATGAATGATTTTTTAACTTTTAAAATCAACGTATGTATACATTTTACAAAAAAAGTTTTGCCAAAATTATTAAAATTTTATCCTCTTTAATATTAAATATTAATTAAAAAAATATGATACATAAATTAAAGTTGTATATCACAACTTTTTATATGTGATACTGTGGAAAAAAAACTTATGATGTGTATCACATTTTTTTGAAAATAAATTCTCATAGTGAAGAACACATAATTCTAAAAATGTTGATCTATATATTTTTCATCAAACATAATTTAATCATAAAGTAAAAAATGAAGATTTGCGTTTATAAAGATATACATAAAATACGATAACTAAGTCAACTATAATTCAAGAATGAGAATCGGATAAGGAATTAAAATCTGTGTCATTTCAATTTTAATTTCCGCAGCAACGCGCGGGTAAACCTACTCGTTTGCCACATGTTTGAATTATTGTATAAAAACAATTGTAAGTAATAGTAAAAATGTAAAGTTGTTTATCTATTTTTGATAATTTACCTTTGTTTCGGATAAACCGAAAGAAATGTAAGTATAAATTTTGGAACGGATATAGTGATAAGATAATTAATTATCGTTCAAATGCAACTTTTTACCTATTTTAATTTTCACACTCAAATACTCAAATGCTTTCATTAATTCTCACTATAATTTAATATAATGTCGTAAAATAACAAGCAATCGCCATACCATCTACACTCACAATGAAACCTATTTCTCCTTCGTATAACCCCGCAACACCAAACCTCGTCCGCTTATATGCCAAGGTTTGGTAATACCTACCAAATATCTCAAAATCAAGTTCCATACATTTATCCACTCAATACCCACAAACCCAACAATATCCCCAAATGAAATCCGAACAATACCACAATTTTTGATTCAGAAGCAATCACACGTGCCACCATTAGAGGTACAATTGGACGAAGGCGAGACCCCTACATCATCTTGCAAAAAAGGATATGCGGATATATCCAAATCCAAATGAATCGACAAGGGAAGAAAGAATATGTAATAACAGTTTGCAAAACTTGGACGAGTAATGAAAAATTACTTTTGACTTAACATTAGATTTGTATATCTGAATGCCCAAAGCCCCCAACTGAAGAAATGATTGAGTATCTAATTTTGTGTGGTACTTGGTGTTGACCGAGTACAACAAGCATGCGAACGTGGAAAATGTTGTCCCTTAAAATAAAGACACGATGTCATTGAAGTGGAAATATTTTAACTGAATGTGTCAAAAGTACAACGAAATTCGGAAAAGGTTAAATCGTCATAAACATAGTTGTGAAGGCGTTGAAAATTTTAGGTTGAGGGTCTTGGATCAACACAAGTTAGAGGCTAAAGCGGACTTTTATCATGATAAAGCTTATGAGTTTTTGAGGACCAACCGAAGTGGTTGGGTCTCGAGATAGTTGTAGTAAGAAGATGAAACAAATTGTGAGAATAGTAGATTTGATGAAATGTTGACTTGGAGGGAGATGCGGTAGACAATGACAACGAAAACCTGAACGCCACCATATTTGGTGATGATTTGAATCGACATTCACATTGAATTGCAAGGCATCCAAAAAGCTCAAACACTCGGTTTTGCCGCTTAGTCTCGTTGTTTTTTTATAACTGTTGGAAAATTTGATGATTTCACTAATTTCGGACACATTATTATATATGTATATGTAGTACATATTTATACTAGTTTATGTATTTGTATACTCCAAGATAAGAGCTTCACCACGATATAATATGTGTCTAAATCGGAGTTGATATGAATGAGATATCGATTATCAAAGTAAGGTATTTGATGTAAGTTTGGTGGGTTATTGAGTTTTGTCCCACATCGGTGGGTGTAGAAAACTTATATGGAATAACCACATTATAAATAGAGGCATTTAGCCTCCATTCAAGGATACACCGAAAAATCACGATTTTTCCATTAAAGGAGATACAAACAAACTCCAATAAATCTCAGGCAGTGGAGTCAAGTCCGGCAGTACAAACTGCTTCGGCCGTTGTACCCTAGGAAACAGACGACGTGTAGACGGCGAATCTGTTTTAAGGGAACCGTGTCCAACACGGGCCTCGGTCTTCTTCAAAGAAGTTTGTCGAGAATCAATCTTCATAAGATAAGTTCCTTTACTTATTTCTTATATTTATGTGTTTTACTTTGATTGTTTCTTGTTGTTTGCTTATACATTAAAATTATATTCGGGTTACGACATATTTAATCTACAATCTTAAAACAGACTCTTATTACTCGAAAATAATTTTATAGAAATCTTGTTGAGTTTGTTTGAATAAACTCATTGTACGAAACAACATAAAGATCAATTTTATAGAATACAGTTTTGTTTCTCTATGTTGGAAAATGTAATAAATTAATACATACAAGTGTGATACGATTGAAACTTTTGGCTTTGTATTTGTGTTATTGGTTGTTAAATACTTAAATGATGTAGTCATGCATGTGTGATTAAACGAATGTATGTTGATTGTGAAAGTTAGATCCAATTATTTAGCACTTTACAGTGGAACATGGCTCAAATTTCTTTTTATTACAAACGGAAAGAAATAACTTTATTTTTACTTTGATATTTTGGTTTGAAAATCTATCCTATTTCATATATATTGTTTTGATTTGATTCCAATTCAAATAGTTTGGGTTTGCAGTTTGTTCTGATATATAGGTGGAAACCAAATCATTTCCTTTTGTGAGTATATAGGTACGTCTAATGTTTATTAGAATATGATCACATGATCCGACACACTTATATATTTTAATAATAATGAATATATAATGGCTATGGTAATTGGCCAAATAGAGCTTTGAGATATGAGAAGTACTAAACCGTTTCGAAAATAAGATTACAATAAATGAATTGCATCTTCTAAATAACAAATCTTATTTTGGTACAATACCTTTAAAAGATTAGAATTTTGAATTGCATCGTTATAGTAGTTTTGGTCTGTCAAGTCTGTTTGGACAGCTTTTATGAAAGAGTACTATTGGGTTCTAGCTTGAATCATCTAGCTTCTCTGTATTTAATTAACAATTTAATGCGTTTACGCAATATTTATGTTTGCATATGTAAACTTGCCTTGTTGGACTGTTTTGATTATTGAGAGTGTGTAAAATCGTTTAATATAAACGAGGCCCAAAACGGTGTGTTTGATTCTCGATGATTTTTTTTGGAACGGCAAAATAACTCCTTCGGATCAGTAATGGAGTATCATCGTGCCACCACTACTGACCCCACCTTTTTGCCTCACCTAAGAAGAAACCTTCTGGAGAGGCTCGAACCCAAGACCTCTCCATCATTGGGAAAACTCCTTACCTCACTCTTACCACTTGGGTAAGAGGTCATTGGCGATTCTCGATGATTGACTTTGAAAGATGAGTTGTGCAAAACAATTTGGTTATGATATATTTTGAATAACATTCGAGAGAAGATTTGCCAAAAGTGATATATTACTATTAGAGGAGTAATTTGATATAATATTCCTTTACTTTATGACAGATCTTCAAAATTATGAAAGGATGATATTTTTACAAAATATTTCGTCCAGTTTGATCCATGTATACGATATGTAAACAATTTTAAAATGGATTTGTTTAGTGTTATAAAAGCATAAGATGAGTTTGCTATATGTGAAATTGTTAGTATCATTATATGGTTTAAAAAATTATAACCTTTATATGAAACGTGTTTATATGATTATGGATGTTGAGAATTCGGGAGTACCGAAATTAATACCATAAAGCGCTTAAGCTATTGTAGGAACCGTCTCAATGTACAATCCTGGTAGGATTGTTAATGTTCGAGGATGGTTTGAGTTGATCAGGGGCAACTACTCTTGCGTGTAGTTTTGCATATAGTTTTATTGACTATCAAGCCCCTTATAAAAGTGATGACACTTAAGGGAGGGTCGTACAGTTTCTGAAAGAAATAAAAATGTACAACTCCATGAATATGTGTTGTCTGAGAATATCAACAAATTGATTGAATATTTATTATATTCAAATTGTAAAGTTCAATACATTTTGTGTAAATATTTAACATATGTTAAACGGCCTACTACTCAAGATATAAGTAGTTTTGTTAACTATTTAATACAATTTTATAACGATTTTGTTGATTGTTCTAAGTTTGTAATGAGACGTGTATATAAGCTAGTGGCCGCGAGTGGCCACAACAGCCATTGTTGGAACTATATCATGGATGTAGTTCATTTATATATCATGGATGAATATTCCTGCTATATAATTGAGTGTTAGAGATGGTCCTTGATGTTGAGGATGCCACATGTTTGTGGAAACCGATTTAATAATTATGAGACACTCGAGAGATGGGTGTCACTTATTAATGTCATTGGACATTGGTAATCGGACTTGAAATTGTAGTACTGAGGTTATCTACAATTTAGACCTTGCTCATGAGAGATGTTTTGTGTGTTCTCAACATCTAAAAAGAGTAACATCCTACAGTAAGTTGACTATGGATGAATGCACTATAAATCTTAGTGATAAGCTCATGATTGAGAACGAGAGAAGCCTCATATTGTTCCTTGTGTAGGAGCATTATCGATTATCACTCAAAGGGGTGATGATAATCATGATTGATGCAATTGACATATCCACTATTTAGTATGATGAGAAAGTTAATAATGTTATAATTTCTCTTAAATTTTTCATGGCAATTTTACGAGTCAATTAATTATTATGTTTGTTTAAAACTCGCGATAAAAATGTTCTAGTTGAATTAAATTATTACATAATGTATGATTGTAAATTATCGGATTAGTGAAATGTTTTATGGGTATAAAACTAGTACATTTCATGAAAGATTTTAAACAATTGATTTACGTAATCAACGGGATTTTACAAAAGGTGATTTTGGTATATATCAGTCCGAGGATTGTTATATTTTTCGTGACAATGATTGAAACTTAAATTAGGTAATTCATTGAAAAGAGAAAAATTTGAACACAAAGAGTTGGTATGTGGTCTCAAATTTGTGAAATTGGAAGACATGTTAGTGATAATGACATGACTTGCGGATATGTCATAATGTGAAAATTCAGTTGTGAAATTAACGTATGACACTGAGATATCGAATCTAGCAAGATTCATTTATTGATTCTTTTTTTATCTCATTGTTGTTGATATATAAATGAGGTTGAATAAGTGGTAGGATTACATCCAAAATGACTTGACAATACGTAGTCAAGATTCTAAAGAGAAAATTGTATATATCTCTTAAGAGAAAACATCATAAGGTTATGGTGTTGGAAGTAATTCTAATGTGTGATATGGATTGGATAAGTCCAACATAAAGCTCTTTAAGGGCATTAGCGAAACTTCATAGATCAAAGGCGTACATATTATGATCGTGAAGGAAATAAAACTGAATGATTGATATGAGATATCATATATGAGACACTCCTAAATGTCATATTTATGATGGTATTTAAGTCTCATTAGTGGATTTTGTCTAAAAATAAGAATGAGTATCGACAAGGGACATGAGAGATTCCTTCAAAGTTATTAAGAATTAGAATGATGCATCTTCTGTTCTTATGCTTAGGTCTTGAAGTCTATGGCATGCTAGACTTAGACTTGTTAATTATGATCTTCTGCAGAGATCAATTAACATCAAATATTCCATTGTATGGGATTTATGTATAGACAAAATTAAATCTTCATTCGGTAACAAAAAGATTTGGTGTATTATGAAATCAAATTGATGAGACAATGATGCAAGATTGTTTCCATGCTTAATATGGAATTCAGTTAGAACAAATCCTAGGAGAACTATGGACATAAAGATGTATATCTTTTGTTATATTATTTTTGGATTTGAATTGCCTAAATGGAGCTAGGATTTAGGAGAGCTTATTCGAGTGTTGCATCTCTATTAAGATGTTTAAATTCTATGTTTCTAGGTCAAATCTAGAGTATAACTAAGAATTGCTCTAAATATGAGAAAGTTTTAAACTATATTTATATATGGGTTAGTTAACTTTCTAACGGCAATTAATCTGCATCATTTGTGAATATATGAGACAGATGACAATATGCAAGACATGTGGGGGAAGTTAAGATAGATAATAACTCTTGTACGAAGCCCCATAATAATATAAAATGTGGGGGTGTCTTGCATTTTGATATAGGATGACTCGAATTCTATATGACTGATGGAGTATACGAGGGTCATGACAGAAGAGTCTAAAATTTCTATGATGATAGAGTGAAGTACATAAAGAGTCATAGAAATATAAGGTAAGATAATATTACTTTTACATAAAGTAAATATTAAAGAGTACTTAATTTGCTTACCTTTTGTACAAAGTGTAGTGGAGATATGTTGAGATAACGGATTTATTAGATTTTACAATTTAATGATAACTGTAACAACTAATTAAGGTTGTCATGGACAACATAATACCACTAGAACAACTGGTCTCTTTGTAGGTTATCTATAATAACATTTCGGATCCGACAACCATAGGGTTGAGAAGAGATCAAGTTGTGGAATGAGACTAAAGCCCTTGAAAGAAAAGTTTATATGAAGGAAAACCTAACCTAGTTGACTGGAGATCCCAAGATCTAGGTTCAATAGGACAACTTAATTATATGAACTAATGGAGGTCACTGTGAGGGCATTCTTAAAGCTCCAAAAACATGTGAGGGAGTTATTCAACTTCCTAGTCCATTCCAATTAATAATAGTGATAGTGATGTGAGGCTAAGCTTTTGGCTTTTAATGATTTTTGTATAACTATAAAGGTTTTAAGTTATAAAGAATCACCTATGTGAGAGAGAAGTGGGGTCGCTTCGAATGGAATTGTGGGGGCGCAATTCCTAAGAGCTCTTGCAGAACCAGGCTAGTGTTCATGACCATAACGAACACGACTATGAGGATTTGACCATGTCAGGGAGAGTCATGTGTGAAAATGTATTGTCGTCTACACAAACAGCAGATCAGTTCAAAGACATCGCGTTCTACTGACAGCTAGGAGGCTAAATACATTACACAAGGGAAGGTTCAAAGGATAGCACCTACCTATCCTATGCATGATTCAACCGTTGAGATTTCATTGGAAATTTGGTGTATTTTAAATCGATATTCATTCATGTGGGGGATTGTTGGAAAATTTGATGATTTCACTAATTTCGGACACATTATTATATATGTATATGTAGTACATATTTATACTAGTTTATGTATTTGTATACTCCAAGATAAGAGCTTCACCACGATATAATATGTGTCTAAATCGGAGTTGATATGAATGAGATATCGATTATCAAAGTAAGGTATTTGATGTAAGTTTGGTGGGTTATTGAGTTTTGTCCCACATCGGTGGGTGTAGAAAACTTATATGGAATAACCACATTATAAATAGAGGCATTTAGCCTCCATTCAAGGATACACCGAAAAACCACGATTTTTCCATTAAAGGAGATACAAACAAACTCCAATAAATCTCAGGCAGTGGAGTCAAGTCCGGCAGTACAAACTGCTTCGGCCGTTGTACCCTGGGAAACAGACGACGTGTAGACGGCGAATCTGTTTTAAGGGAACCGTGTCCAACACGGGCCTCGGTCTTCTTCAAAGAAGTTTGTCGAGAATCAATCTTCATAAGATAAGTTCCTTTACTTATTTCTTATATTTATGTGTTTTACTTTGATTGTTTCTTGTTGTTTGCTTATACATTAAAATTATATTCGGGTAACGACATATTTAATCTACAATAACTCAATCACCTCAAACTTTGAAGTCATTGGTCAGCAAAAAGAGAGCTTTTATGACACGTTAGACATAGTATACAGTCTAAGAATGTAGCAGATGTTGGCTAACGGCTTGTCGGAAGATGACACATTCATTTCTCATTATTAAAAAGGAAAATGGTTCGGGCAAAGTGTGAGTGGAATAAAGGATTGGGATTGAGATTAACACAAGCTTAATTATATATCGTTTATTATACCAATGACTAAATAGTCTAGTGGTAAGGGCAGCATATGACTTCCTAGAGGTCATGGGTTTGAATCTTGCCATTGGTATTATCTATCATAAATGTACCTACCACCAATGAAGCGCATGACCCACAACGTTAATGCTTAGTCGGTGCGAGCTTCGGCTCGGACGTTGTGGTATATGTGATGGAGGTGATTTACCCGGCGATGTTGGACCTTATGCGGGGTTCAGTCGTGCTCAATTGGAGTATGGAGCGGCTCCAATGGGTGGCCCAAATACCCATTTTTCTTATATTGTTTATTATTTGTCCTTTAATTATTTTAGTTTTGTTATTGTCTTTGTTTATGTCTTCTAGGATTTTTGAACTTAATTAGATGTCTTATGTTTTATCTTATTTTTATGTTATTTATTTGCATCTAAAAATTAATAAAAATACTGAATTAAATACTGAACACTCAATGTTCTTCAATTCCCCTGACCACTACATCAAAGTTCTTTTCACTATTCAAACACTAAACTGAACATTGAGCAATAAGACAACCACTTCTTAAGTTCTTACACTTTAAGTTTGCAAATTGGACGGTGATTTATAGGCCACTATTTATATCCTTACACCACTTTTATGATTTATAATATTGTATAGTACAACATTATAAAATATGTTTAGTGTTGTATGATAATGTATGAATACAATATGTCACACCCCGCCAAACGGTAATTTCGATTAGTTATGTTTAGTTTGCGGAAGCTTTAATAATGTGGCGGGGCTGCGAACAGTAATTTCAACCAACCGTTACATACACACTCAGAGCATATGGTTATTGCACAACATAATGGTTAAGGATGCCAATTCAAACATTTGTTACAAAAGTAGTACGACTATGTAAGTCGTAACAGTAGTAGTGACGTTCAACACATTTTAGTTTTAAATCAAAAATACATAAGGTTAAAAATAAGATTTCATAAGTATGACCGCAATGTCTGCAGTTATACAAATGAAATCCCCAAAAGTGGTCCCTACAGTATGTGGCATCCTAATAGGTCCAGGGTTGTCCATCCTGAATGCATGCGATTTCTTACCCAGCTAATTTCCTGAAAAACATAGAGAAAGTCGTCAACAAATATGTTGAGTGAATTTACAGGTTTACATGTGTATGTGGTTTGTTAAACCAAGTTCGTATAAATGATTTGTTATTCATTTATAAAATACAAGTTATGTAGGGTTGTTACCCTGAAGTATTGTTATACGTGGGATGTCATCCCAAAGTATGTACTGGTCGTTCTCCAGTGTGAAATAAGTTACCGGTATGTTTTCCGGTGTCCAACAGTAGTAGGATTCGTTCTTCCTAAAAGTATGTGGGAATTTTACTTAGACTGTGATCCCCTGAAAGGTGAGCTAAACCTCACAGGTTAAAGTAACGCGACCTAACCCTATAACCAAACCACAACCAGAACTTATGTTGTTTGCCTGAACGGACATTTAAGTATACGCTCCACCGTAGGAGGGTCGTCACGGCAATAGTACTATCCATATACTCAGTGGCTAGAGTCACCTAGCTAATGGTTACAGTAGTGTGTCATGAGGTCTTTCATGCACACAATCCAAGTCTGGGTCCGTACTAGGATACATTGTCTAAATTCCCAAAATAACAGTGAATATGTAATTTCACAATTCAACATTTGTATAAAAGCAATAAAGCAATTATAGTTTGATTGCATGTGTTAGCATGCAATTTCTATGTTTAACACCCCCGTGTTTAAAAGCAGAAAACATTTAAAAATAGGGGCTGTAAACTCACTGTGGTTTGCTCGGTATGAATGCTAGCAGCTGACAGGTAATAGCCCAAAGGTTTGTTAACCTATATACCATAAATGTATTAACATAAGTACGTTTGATTTGTTTAATCAACTTATGTTAACAGTTTGTTTGTTTTGTAGAAATTGTTAATTTCTCAGTAATTTAAGTCGTTGCATTCGTTGGTGATGTTGTGTTGAAATATTGTTATTATTTCACACGTCGTATGCCTCATCAAGTGTGTATATATATATATCATACACGTCCCATTTTATGAATATTCATTTCGTGAAACGATTCGGGTCACGTCTTATGTTTGAAATGTTTTGGAAGTTTATTGGGCTCGTTTACTTATTTTAATTCATTCGTCTTTACAATACTCGGCCCAACCCAGAGTCTTAGGCCCATGAAACATTCTGTCCAGTTTGTAGTCCAGCCCAGCCGTTCGGCTTGGGCTAGCCGTTCGGCTTAGCTAGCCGTTCGGCTTGGCCTTCAGCCGTTCGGCTTGGCTTCCGGCCCAACCCACACTTTACCCGATCCAGTCCAACATAATAGGCCCATTACTTATTTCGGTCCAGTCCACATCACTCGGCCCATTTAGCACTCTAGTCCGGCCCAATAAGTATTTTAGTCCGGCCCAATTACACAGCCCACAGACTCGTACACAGCCGATCGGCTTTGAGCACTTAGCCGTTCGGCTTTGGTCTCTTAGCCGTTCGGCTTTGTGACCTTAGCCGTTCGGCTTTGGCTCGTGTCCAGGCTCTGTTCGTTCTTCTCGTTTCCAACTCAAAATCAAAGTGTTTTTGTGCCATTTTTCGAATGGTTTTCGTGTTTAGGTACTTAGTAACAACAATATACATCACTATATCACATTTTAACAAGTTCCACATACAAGATTTTGGATTTATGGTTTAGTTTCACATAACCCATTTCAAGAACAATCAACATATACTTATCACATTTCTGTGTTATATACATGGATTATGACATATATACAAGTTATACAACGAATTTTAAGTATGAAAATCGAAGGTTTTGAAGTTCCTTACAAATGTGAAGTTGATGGTGACGATGATGATGCAAGGAAGATGATGATGCTTATGTTGAATGGGTGATGTTCTTGGCTTGTTGCTCTACTCCTTCTGCTAATCTTTGTTGCTACTCTTTGAGAGTTAAATCAAAGAAAGATGGAGGAAGAAGAAGATAGATGATGAAGATGTGTGTGTGGGTTTGAAAGAAGAAGATCACAGGGAATGGGGAAGAGGAGGATGGGAATGGTGTCGAGATATGGGAGATCACAGTTGTGGTCTCCCAATTATTGGGGCAATTTGTGTATTTTAAGCCCGCTAATTTCGGGTACGGGTATAATTAGTACCATATAAAATTTAACATTGTATATTTTTATTTTGTAGATGCTCTCCTGGTTCGTTATTTACATTCAGAATAATGATATTTTCATTATTTTTGATTGTTGTACCATTCCTGCGTTGGACTGCTAACATTTTATTTGAGCGTCGAAATTTCTGTCAAATTTCGGATTCACATTTTGAGGTAATGCTATAAATGTTCCCAAATGAATGAGAAAATTCGCATTTTTCTCATCTCGGTCTCTGAACGCATTTTAAAATTGTTTCTGTTCGTTTTATAATACGTTTTATGTTAAACGTATTTTTAACCCGTTTTATCTATATGTTATAGATACAATAGTACTCGTAATTAATAATTGAATTATTAATTATGTTATATCACCAACTTTTGTCGTACTTATCAGTCGGGTTCGTTCCGACACATCCGTACGCAACTTTAAATACTTGCGTATTAGTAATACTTTTTGTTTAAAAGTACTAGGCTGCTAGACTTACATCACTTCAGAAGTTTTATTTTAAACTTAATCAGGAAATTAGCGTAAGAATGCACATGCTCAAATGTTAATTATTACCTAATTTGGAGAGTTGTCACATTCTCCCCCCGTTAGGGAAATCTCGTCCCGAGATTTAATTCGTGTCGTGAGTCGCGGTCACGTTTTCAAACAATTTAGGATACTTCTTTCGCATCTCATCCTCTCGTTCCCAGGTGAACTCTGGGCCATGTTTTGAGTTCCAACGAACTTTTACTAGCTTGATTTGTTTGTGTCGAAGTTTCTGTGTTTTTGTGTCCATAACTTCGATAGGTTCCTCCACAAAGTTCAGTTTTGAGTCAACGAAGACTTCGTCCGGAGGGATGGTATGTGTTTCATCAGAAAGACACTTTTTCAAGTTAGATATATGAAAGGTGTCATGGATACTACTAAGCTCTTGTGGTAGTTTGAGTTTGTAGGAGACAGGACCAATCCTTGCAAGGATTTCGAATGGCCCGATGTATCGTGGGTTCAGTTTACCTCGTTTACCAAATCGTACGACCCCCTTCCAGGGTGCAACTTTGAGTAGGACTTTGTCACCTACTTGAAATTCTAAAGGTTTCCGTCTGTTATCGGCATAACTCTTTTGTCGGTCGCGTGCTGTTTTCAATCGATTAAGCACTTGAGATATCTTGTCCGTAGTTTCTTGGACTATCTCAGGACCCGATAATTGTCTGTCGCCCAACTCTGCCCAACAGAGTGGCGATCGGCACTTTCGTCCATACAATGCTTCAAATGGTGCCATCTGTATGCTGGTGTGATAACTGTTATTATATGAAAATTCTGCTAGAGGTAGGTGCATATCCCAATTACCTCCAAAGTCTATCACACATGCTCTCAACAGGTCTTCAAGCGTTTGTATCGTTCGCTCACTCTGGCCGTCAGTTTGTGGGTGGTAAGCAGTGCTCATGTCGAGTCTAGTACCCAATGCATGTTGAAGTGTTTGCCAGAAGCGAGAAGTGAATCGTGCATCTCTATCAGAGATGATGGATAATGGCACCCCATGTCGAGAAACGACCTCTTTCAAATAGATTCTAGTCAGCTTCTCCATTTTGTCTGTTTCCTTGATAGCAAGGAAGTGGGCTGATTTCGTCAATCGATCGACAATCACCCATATGGTGTCAACTCCGGATGTTGTTTTCGGTAACTTCGTGATGAAGTCCATCGTGATGTATTCCCATTTCCATTTGGGCATTTCGGGTTGTTGCAAAAGCCCAGACGGCTTTTGATATTCAACTTTGACTTTTGCACAAGTCAAGCACTTACTAACGTATGTGGCAATGTCTCGTTTCATGCCAGGCCACCAGTAAAATCCTTTCAAGTCGTGATACATCTTATCTGCACCAGGATGTATCGAGTAGTTGGACTTATGTGCTTCGTCCAAAATCAATCGGCGTAATTCGTCTACGCATGGTACCCAAATTCGGTTCATGAAGTACAATACTCCATTGTCTTTGGTTTCAAGTTGTTTCTCCATTCCCTTCAAGGATTCTTCCTTAAGGCGTTCGGGAATGAAGGCTGATTGTTGAGCGTCACGAATTTGAGTAATGAGATTTGAGTGTATTGTCAAACCTAAAGCTCGAACTCTTCGAGGGTTGACTCGTTCCTTACGACTCAAGGCATCAGCTACAACGTTTGCTTTGCCCGGGTGATACTTAATCTCACAGTCGTAATCGTTCAGTAATTCAACCCAACGACGTTGTCTCATGTTGAGTTCTTTCTGGTCGAATATATGTTGGAGACTTTTGTGATCCGTGAAGATAGTGCACTTTGTACCATATAGGTAGTGTCTCCAAATCTTAAGTGCAAAAACGACGGCTCCTAGCTCTAAGTCATGCGTCGTATAGTTCTTTTCGTGAACTTTCAATTGTCGAGATGCGTAAGCAATGACTTTGTCGTTTTGCATCAATACGCAACCCAATCCCTGATGTGAAGCATCACAGTAGACAACAAAGTTTTCTACTCCCTCGGGTAGTGATAGGATTGGTGCGGTACTTAGTTTCTGTTTCAACAATTGGAAAGCAATCTCTTGTTTCTCGCCCCAATCAAATTTCTTATCCTTTTGAGTTAGAGCGGTAAGTGGTTGGGCTATTTTCGAGAAGTTCTCGATGAAGCGTCGGTAATAGCCGGCTAGCCCAAGAAATTGTCGTATCTCGGATGGTGTTTTTGGATTTTCCCAGTTCTTAATTGCCTCGATTTTGGATGGGTCCACATGAATTCCCTTGTTATTGATCACATGACCAAGGAAATGAACCTCGCGCATCCAAAATTCACACTTAGAGAACTTGGCGTAAAGCTTCTCTTTCTCCAGTAATTCAAGAATCAATCTCAGATGTTGCTCGTGATCCTCCTTCGTTCGGGAGTATATCAATATGTCATCGATAAACACAATCACGAATTTATCAAGATAAGGTTTGCATACTCTATTCATGAGGTCCATGAACACTGCTGGTGCGTTTGTCAGTCCGAATGGCATGACTAGGAACTCGTAATGGCCGTACCGAGTCCTAAACGCAGTCTTAGGAATATCCTCATCCCGAACCTTCAGTTGATGGTAACCAGATCGCAAGTCGATCTTCGAATAATAACTTGACCCTTGTAGCTGGTCAAATAAGTCATCGATGCGAGGTAGTGGATATCGATTCTTTATAGTTACTTTGTTCAGTTCCCGATAATCAATACACATTCGCATTGATCCATCCTTTTTCTTAACGAACAAAACCGGAGCTCCCCAAGGTGAAAAACTCGGTCGGATGAATCCTAGGTCTAAGAGTTCCTGCAGTTGTGCAGACAGCTCTTGCATTTCTGATGGAGCAAGACGGTAAGGCGCACGTGCAATTGGCGCTGCTCCAGGCACTAGGTCGATATGAAATTCAACCTGTCGTGGGGGTGGTAATCCTGGTAACTCATCAGGAAACACTCCCGGGTAGTCACGTACGATAGGTACGTCGTCTATACATCGCTCCTCGGATTTCTTTTCTACAACGTGTGCTAAGAATGCTTGATATCCCTTTCGGAGATATTTACGGGCTTTCAAGCATGTAATCATTTTTGTGGCACTTTTTCGTTTCTCACCTTTGACCATAAGAGTTTCTCCTGTCGGTAGTGGTAAGCGTACTAACTTATCGTAACATACTATTTCAGCGTGATTCTTCGACAACCAATCCATGCCGACTACAACGTCGAAACTCCCCAACTTAACCGGTAGCAAGTCTATTTTGAAGAGATGACCTTCTAATTCCAAGGTGCATCCCGGTACTATTTCTCCTGACTCGATTAACTCACCATCGGCTAGTTCAATAGTATATTTGTTATCTAGCTTATGTGATTCGAGTTCTAATAGTGGTCTAAACTCATTAGACACAAAACTTAAGTCAGCACCTGAATCAATTAACACAGAGGCATAATGGTTGTTTACAAGAAACGTACCAGTGACGGTGTTAGGGTCCTGGCGTGCCTCCTGTGCTCCGATCACAAATGCTCGTCCTTGAGCTGGCTGATTGTTGATGTTGTTGGCTCGGTTGTTGTTACCACGGTTGTTGGTGTTGTTGCGGTTTTGGTTGTTGAGTCGAGGGCAACGGTTCCGATAGTGCCTCATGTCGCCACATTCAAAACACCCTTGGCTCCGGCGTTCGGTGTTCTCCCTAGTGGTAGGGTTAGCCTTGCAGTTTTGGGTTTTGTGACCCCAAATTCTACAGTTGTTGCAATACCAACATTCACCGTCGTGATGTTTGCCACATTTGTCACATTTAGGTTTGTTGCCCAAGTATGGTTTGGATTCCATAGTGGTGGCAGCATAGGACTTTGGGTTCCCCGATCCCTTCTTATTCGTTTGACCCTGACGGTCACTTCCTCTGTCATTCCACTTACGCTTTGTACCTCCAGAACTACCAGCTTCAGTACTGCTCGGCTCCACCTTGCCCGGTGCAGTTTTCTTGATCAGTGTCCCCATCCTGACAGCCTCATCGGTCAGACTTTGCGCTAAAACAACAGCACTCCTGAATGTGTCAGGTTTGGAAGATGTAACCAAACTCCTGATCTGCGGTGCCAGACCATATACATAACGCTCGATGCGCTTGTACTCAGGTGTTACCATATGTGGCACTAGACGTGCTAGTTCCTGAAACTTGGTTGTATAACCAGTGATATCGGCACCAATCATAGTGATGTTCCACAGCTCAGTTTCGACTTTCTGCATCTCGCTACGGGGACAGAATTCCTCCAACATCATGTTTTTCAGTACTTCCCATGACATGGAGTAGGCAGCTGGTCGTCCCAATGATTGGACTTGACTGTTCCACCAAGTGAGAGCTTTGTCAGCAAGAGTGCAGGTGGCATATTTCACCATACAGTCTGGTGAACAGTCACTAATGTCCAATACCGACTCTGTCTTTTCTATCCAGTGGATAATCCCAATAGCACCCTCGGTGCCACGAAAAGTAACTGGCTTACAAGCCTGGAATGTCTTGTATGAACACCCTCGGCGAGTATTCGCAGGTGCCTCAGTATTAACAGGGGTAGAACCGCTGTTGTTCATTCCATTCTCGCGATTTCGGCTAGCTTCGTACTCAGCAATACCTTCAGCTATTCGCCGTGCTATCATTTGCTCGGTAGTTTCATTATTGTTGGGTGGGGGAACAGTTTCAGGATTGGAAGAAGGTGTCGTTCGTCGACTGTTCTTAGTCACCCGTCGTTTTGGTGGCATGATTCCGTTCTGCGATGAAATAAATATGCAGAAGTCAATGCCCAGGTATAGAATGTGATGAACAAGATTTCACATTTTCAACGAGTGAACAGTACGAAGGATTTTAGGACAAGATTTTGTATCACATGTCGCACGACTTTGAAACGCCCATATGTAGTTAGTACGATATAATCACGTTGGCCAGGCGTCATTATATAATGCTAAATACATATTTCCTTTCATCATCATTCAACACAATCGAGTTTAAAGAAAGTTCAAGATAGGAATCAATAGTCAAGGTGTGGTGTGTTTCATGGTTTCCAAGGAATGGTCAAATGTTATTGGTTGACTACCGTTTCTAACACACGTATATACATGTAGATATACTACTAAAATCGTTGTTAAATGAAATGAATATGAAATACATCCAAACATAAGTTATATTATATCAAAAGGTGTAGCGCTGATACATCAGTTTTATACAAAACAAGATGGGATCCCAAATACGCCCCATCAGCGGTTAGCGCTATACAAAAGTCAATGGGTTTTCCTATACATATACCCATTCTAACAACTGTTTTTCCCCGTTTAGTACATGTCCAGTACATACATACATCTACCATCTGATACTAGTCTATACTACACGTGATGGATTTACTAACATATCCATCATCCAAAAAGTGGCCGGTTTGATGCCCCCTAGGCACAAACCGCCGTACACAAGTCTAATGAAAATAAGGTAGAAACAATCCCACAGCTGTCCTCAGCACAGCTATCATCACACAAGCTCCAATCATCATCCCTGCTGTCCTCGCACGCCTCTCTAGTACCCTGACACGAGCACGTGCAGTCTCGGCTATCTCCCTGGCAGCAACCACGTTGCTCAACAAGAAGTGGCAACGCTCATGAATGTCTGCCATGTCTCCATCCAGACGGGAGACATCGCTCTGTAGCTCGGCAAGGTGAGCACCCCTGCTACCAGAAATGCGAAACAATGTGCGAATCACAGCCACAATGGTAGGGAGAGTCAACTCTACGGGCTCTCCAGTAGTAGGCAGTGGTGCGGAGGATCGGGAGGACTCCCCGGTCTCAAAAGTAGCAGGAAAACCCTCTAACGACCTCCACCGCCCCAACATAGGAGCCATCCACTCCAAGTGAGTAAGCCTAGGTACCCTCTGTGGCGGCTCATCACAGTGCATCACCCTCTCCTCTGCCATCGGCGCCTTATCACGGGGCGCAAGTGGTCCTCTAGGGAAATCTCGGACACACATCCGTGGTGTCCTCCTAGGTACCGGTCCTCTGGAAGGTCCAGCAGTCGTATGGCGTGTCGCCATAAAGGTAGACCCTAACATACGAGTGGTAGGGTCAGTGGGGGTAGTAGCAGGTGGGACCACATGAGCAGTGGGTGGTGGGGTGATGTAAGCATCACTAGTGTCATCCGATAAGGCTCTCAGCTGAACCGGTGGACACGCAACTCCGGTGCTAGCGTCGCTATGGTAGGAATCCTCGGTCGGCTCCTCATCAGAAGCATACAAATAGATCGGACTGTGCCTCGACATGCTGAGACAAAGAAGTCGTAGGTGACGTGTCAGTCGTATGTTAGCTGTATGCAAAATGTGTATGCATGCAATGAATGTTTTAGCCAAGGCTATAGTCTAGGTCTCTAAGGTTTTAGGTCGCTTAAAGACTTCTAGTTCGCTATAACCAATGGCTCTGATACCAAGTCTGTCACACCCCGCCAAACGGTAATTTCGATTAGTTATGTTTAGTTTGCGGAAGCTTTAATAATGTGGCGGGGCTGCGAACAGTAATTTCAACCAACCGTTACATACACACTCAGAGCATATGGTTATTGCACAACATAATGGTTAAGGATGCCAATTCAAACATTTGTTACAAAAGTAGTACGACTATGTAAGTCGTAACAGTAGTAGTGACGTTCAACACATTTTAGTTTTAAATCAAAAATACATAAGGTTAAAAATAAGATTTCATAAGTATGACCGCAATGTCTGCAGTTATACAAATGAAATCCCCAAAAGTGGTCCCTACAGTATGTGGCATCCTAATAGGTCCAGGGTTGTCCATCCTGAATGCATGCGATTTCTTACCCAGCTAATTTCCTGAAAAACATAGAGAAAGTCGTCAACAAATATGTTGAGTGAATTTACAGGTTTACATGTGTATGTGGTTTGTTAAACCAAGTTCGTATAAATGATTTGTTATTCATTTATAAAATACAAGTTATGTAGGGTTGTTACCCTGAAGTATTGTTATACGTGGGATGTCATCCCAAAGTATGTACTGGTCGTTCTCCAGTGTGAAATAAGTTACCGGTATGTTTTCCGGTGTCCAACAGTAGTAGGATTCGTTCTTCCTAAAAGTATGTGGGAATTTTACTTAGACTGTGATCCCCTGAAAGGTGAGCTAAACCTCACAGGTTAAAGTAACGCGACCTAACCCTATAACCAAACCACAACCAGAACTTATGTTGTTTGCCTGAACGGACATTTAAGTATACGCTCCACCGTAGGAGGGTCGTCACGGCAATAGTACTATCCATATACTCAGTGGCTAGAGTCACCTAGCTAATGGTTACAGTAGTGTGTCATGAGGTCTTTCATGCACACAATCCAAGTCTGGGTCCGTACTAGGATACATTGTCTAAATTCCCAAAATAACAGTGAATATGTAATTTCACAATTCAACATTTGTATAAAAGCAATAAAGCAATTATAGTTTGATTGCATGTGTTAGCATGCAATTTCTATGTTTAACACCCCCGTGTTTAAAAGCAGAAAACATTTAAAAGTAGGGGCTGTAAACTCACTGTGGTTTGCTCGGTATGAATGCTAGCAGCTGACAGGTAATAGCCCAAAGGTTTGTTAACCTATATACCATAAATGTATTAACATAAGTACGTTTGATTTGTTTAATCAACTTATGTTAACAGTTTGTTTGTTTTGTAGAAATTGTTAATTTCTCAGTAATTTAAGTCGTTGCATTCGTTGGTGATGTTGTGTTGAAATATTGTTATTATTTCACACGTCGTATGCCTCATCAAGTGTGTATATATATATATCATACACGTCCCATTTTATGAATATTCATTTCGTGAAACGATTCGGGTCACGTCTTATGTTTGAAATGTTTTGGAAGTTTATTGGGCTCGTTTACTTATTTTAATTCATTCGTCTTTACAATACTCGGCCCAACCCAGAGTCTTAGGCCCATGAAACATTCTGTCCAGTTTGTAGTCCAGCCCAGCCGTTCGGCTTGGGCTAGCCGTTCGGCTTAGCTAGCCGTTCGGCTTGGCCTTCAGCCGTTCGGCTTGGCTTCCGGCCCAACCCACACTTTACCCGATCCAGTCCAACATAATAGGCCCATTACTTATTTCGGTCCAGTCCACATCACTCGGCCCATTTAGCACTCTAGTCCGGCCCAATAAGTATTTTAGTCCGGCCCAATTACACAGCCCACAGACTCGTACACAGCCGATCGGCTTTGAGCACTTAGCCGTTCGGCTTTGGTCTCTTAGCCGTTCGGCTTTGTGACCTTAGCCGTTCGGCTTTGGCTCGTGTCCAGGCTCTGTTCGTTCTTCTCGTTTCCAACTCAAAATCAAAGTGTTTTTGTGCCATTTTTCGAATGGTTTTCGTGTTTAGGTACTTAGTAACAACAATATACATCACTATATCACATTTTAACAAGTTCCACATACAAGATTTTGGATTTATGGTTTAGTTTCACATAACCCATTTCAAGAACAATCAACATATACTTATCACATTTCTGTGTTATATACATGGATTATGACATATATACAAGTTATACAACGAATTTTAAGTATGAAAATCGAAGGTTTTGAAGTTCCTTACAAATGTGAAGTTGATGGTGACGATGATGATGCAAGGAAGATGATGATGCTTATGTTGAATGGGTGATGTTCTTGGCTTGTTGCTCTACTCCTTCTGCTAATCTTTGTTGCTACTCTTTGAGAGTTAAATCAAAGAAAGATGGAGGAAGAAGAAGATAGATGATGAAGATGTGTGTGTGGGTTTGAAAGAAGAAGATCACAGGGAATGGGGAAGAGGAGGATGGGAATGGTGTCGAGATATGGGAGATCACAGTTGTGGTCTCCCAATTATTGGGGCAATTTGTGTATTTTAAGCCCGCTAATTTCGGGTACGGGTATAATTAGTACCATATAAAATTTAACATTGTATATTTTTATTTTGTAGATGCTCTCCTGGTTCGTTATTTACATTCAGAATAATGATATTTTCATTATTTTTGATTGTTGTACCATTCCTGCGTTGGACTGCTAACATTTTATTTGAGCGTCGAAATTTCTGTCAAATTTCGGATTCACATTTTGAGGTAATGCTATAAATGTTCCCAAATGAATGAGAAAATTCGCATTTTTCTCATCTCGGTCTCTGAACGCATTTTAAAATTGTTTCTGTTCGTTTTATAATACGTTTTATGTTAAACGTATTTTTAACCCGTTTTATCTATATGTTATAGATACAATAGTACTCGTAATTAATAATTGAATTATTAATTATGTTATATCACCAACTTTTGTCGTACTTATCAGTCGGGTTCGTTCCGACACATCCGTACGCAACTTTAAATACTTGCGTATTAGTAATACTTTTTGTTTAAAAGTACTAGGCTGCTAGACTTACATCACTTCAGAAGTTTTATTTTAAACTTAATCAGGAAATTAGCGTAAGAATGCACATGCTCAAATGTTAATTATTACCTAATTTGGAGAGTTGTCACATTCTCCCCCCGTTAGGGAAATCTCGTCCCGAGATTTAATTCGTGTCGTGAGTCGCGGTCACGTTTTCAAACAATTTAGGATACTTCTTTCGCATCTCATCCTCTCGTTCCCAGGTGAACTCTGGGCCATGTTTTGAGTTCCAACGAACTTTTACTAGCTTGATTTGTTTGTGTCGAAGTTTCTGTGTTTTTGTGTCCATAACTTCGATAGGTTCCTCCACAAAGTTCAGTTTTGAGTCAACGAAGACTTCGTCCGGAGGGATGGTATGTGTTTCATCAGAAAGACACTTTTTCAAGTTAGATATATGAAAGGTGTCATGGATACTACTAAGCTCTTGTGGTAGTTTGAGTTTGTAGGAGACAGGACCAATCCTTGCAAGGATTTCGAATGGCCCGATGTATCGTGGGTTCAGTTTACCTCGTTTACCAAATCGTACGACCCCCTTCCAGGGTGCAACTTTGAGTAGGACTTTGTCACCTACTTGAAATTCTAAAGGTTTCCGTCTGTTATCGGCATAACTCTTTTGTCGGTCGCGTGCTGTTTTCAATCGATTAAGCACTTGAGATATCTTGTCCGTAGTTTCTTGGACTATCTCAGGACCCGATAATTGTCTGTCGCCCAACTCTGCCCAACAGAGTGGCGATCGGCACTTTCGTCCATACAATGCTTCAAATGGTGCCATCTGTATGCTGGTGTGATAACTGTTATTATATGAAAATTCTGCTAGAGGTAGGTGCATATCCCAATTACCTCCAAAGTCTATCACACATGCTCTCAACAGGTCTTCAAGCGTTTGTATCGTTCGCTCACTCTGGCCGTCAGTTTGTGGGTGGTAAGCAGTGCTCATGTCGAGTCTAGTACCCAATGCATGTTGAAGTGTTTGCCAGAAGCGAGAAGTGAATCGTGCATCTCTATCAGAGATGATGGATAATGGCACCCCATGTCGAGAAACGACCTCTTTCAAATAGATTCTAGTCAGCTTCTCCATTTTGTCTGTTTCCTTGATAGCAAGGAAGTGGGCTGATTTCGTCAATCGATCGACAATCACCCATATGGTGTCAACTCCGGATGTTGTTTTCGGTAACTTCGTGATGAAGTCCATCGTGATGTATTCCCATTTCCATTTGGGCATTTCGGGTTGTTGCAAAAGCCCAGACGGCTTTTGATATTCAACTTTGACTTTTGCACAAGTCAAGCACTTACTAACGTATGTGGCAATGTCTCGTTTCATGCCAGGCCACCAGTAAAATCCTTTCAAGTCGTGATACATCTTATCTGCACCAGGATGTATCGAGTAGTTGGACTTATGTGCTTCGTCCAAAATCAATCGGCGTAATTCGTCTACGCATGGTACCCAAATTCGGTTCATGAAGTACAATACTCCATTGTCTTTGGTTTCAAGTTGTTTCTCCATTCCCTTCAAGGATTCTTCCTTAAGGCGTTCGGGAATGAAGGCTGATTGTTGAGCGTCACGAATTTGAGTAATGAGATTTGAGTGTATTGTCAAACCTAAAGCTCGAACTCTTCGAGGGTTGACTCGTTCCTTACGACTCAAGGCATCAGCTACAACGTTTGCTTTGCCCGGGTGATACTTAATCTCACAGTCGTAATCGTTCAGTAATTCAACCCAACGACGTTGTCTCATGTTGAGTTCTTTCTGGTCGAATATATGTTGGAGACTTTTGTGATCCGTGAAGATAGTGCACTTTGTACCATATAGGTAGTGTCTCCAAATCTTAAGTGCAAAAACGACGGCTCCTAGCTCTAAGTCATGCGTCGTATAGTTCTTTTCGTGAACTTTCAATTGTCGAGATGCGTAAGCAATGACTTTGTCGTTTTGCATCAATACGCAACCCAATCCCTGATGTGAAGCATCACAGTAGACAACAAAGTTTTCTACTCCCTCGGGTAGTGATAGGATTGGTGCGGTACTTAGTTTCTGTTTCAACAATTGGAAAGCAATCTCTTGTTTCTCGCCCCAATCAAATTTCTTATCCTTTTGAGTTAGAGCGGTAAGTGGTTGGGCTATTTTCGAGAAGTTCTCGATGAAGCGTCGGTAATAGCCGGCTAGCCCAAGAAATTGTCGTATCTCGGATGGTGTTTTTGGATTTTCCCAGTTCTTAATTGCCTCGATTTTGGATGGGTCCACATGAATTCCCTTGTTATTGATCACATGACCAAGGAAATGAACCTCGCGCATCCAAAATTCACACTTAGAGAACTTGGCGTAAAGCTTCTCTTTCTCCAGTAATTCAAGAATCAATCTCAGATGTTGCTCGTGATCCTCCTTCGTTCGGGAGTATATCAATATGTCATCGATAAACACAATCACGAATTTATCAAGATAAGGTTTGCATACTCTATTCATGAGGTCCATGAACACTGCTGGTGCGTTTGTCAGTCCGAATGGCATGACTAGGAACTCGTAATGGCCGTACCGAGTCCTAAACGCAGTCTTAGGAATATCCTCATCCCGAACCTTCAGTTGATGGTAACCAGATCGCAAGTCGATCTTCGAATAATAACTTGACCCTTGTAGCTGGTCAAATAAGTCATCGATGCGAGGTAGTGGATATCGATTCTTTATAGTTACTTTGTTCAGTTCCCGATAATCAATACACATTCGCATTGATCCATCCTTTTTCTTAACGAACAAAACCGGAGCTCCCCAAGGTGAAAAACTCGGTCGGATGAATCCTAGGTCTAAGAGTTCCTGCAGTTGTGCAGACAGCTCTTGCATTTCTGATGGAGCAAGACGGTAAGGCGCACGTGCAATTGGCGCTGCTCCAGGCACTAGGTCGATATGAAATTCAACCTGTCGTGGGGGTGGTAATCCTGGTAACTCATCAGGAAACACTCCCGGGTAGTCACGTACGATAGGTACGTCGTCTATACATCGCTCCTCGGATTTCTTTTCTACAACGTGTGCTAAGAATGCTTGATATCCCTTTCGGAGATATTTACGGGCTTTCAAGCATGTAATCATTTTTGTGGCACTTTTTCGTTTCTCACCTTTGACCATAAGAGTTTCTCCTGTCGGTAGTGGTAAGCGTACTAACTTATCGTAACATACTATTTCAGCGTGATTCTTCGACAACCAATCCATGCCGACTACAACGTCGAAACTCCCCAACTTAACCGGTAGCAAGTCTATTTTGAAGAGATGACCTTCTAATTCCAAGGTGCATCCCGGTACTATTTCTCCTGACTCGATTAACTCACCATCGGCTAGTTCAATAGTATATTTGTTATCTAGCTTATGTGATTCGAGTTCTAATAGTGGTCTAAACTCATTAGACACAAAACTTAAGTCAGCACCTGAATCAATTAACACAGAGGCATAATGGTTGTTTACAAGAAACGTACCAGTGACGGTGTTAGGGTCCTGGCGTGCCTCCTGTGCTCCGATCACAAATGCTCGTCCTTGAGCTGGCTGATTGTTGATGTTGTTGGCTCGGTTGTTGTTACCACGGTTGTTGGTGTTGTTGCGGTTTTGGTTGTTGAGTCGAGGGCAACGGTTCCGATAGTGCCTCATGTCGCCACATTCAAAACACCCTTGGCTCCGGCGTTCGGTGTTCTCCCTAGTGGTAGGGTTAGCCTTGCAGTTTTGGGTTTTGTGACCCCAAATTCTACAGTTGTTGCAATACCAACATTCACCGTCGTGATGTTTGCCACATTTGTCACATTTAGGTTTGTTGCCCAAGTATGGTTTGGATTCCATAGTGGTGGCAGCATAGGACTTTGGGTTCCCCGATCCCTTCTTATTCGTTTGACCCTGACGGTCACTTCCTCTGTCATTCCACTTACGCTTTGTACCTCCAGAACTACCAGCTTCAGTACTGCTCGGCTCCACCTTGCCCGGTGCAGTTTTCTTGATCAGTGTCCCCATCCTGACAGCCTCATCGGTCAGACTTTGCGCTAAAACAACAGCACTCCTGAATGTGTCAGGTTTGGAAGATGTAACCAAACTCCTGATCTGCGGTGCCAGACCATATACATAACGCTCGATGCGCTTGTACTCAGGTGTTACCATATGTGGCACTAGACGTGCTAGTTCCTGAAACTTGGTTGTATAACCAGTGATATCGGCACCAATCATAGTGATGTTCCACAGCTCAGTTTCGACTTTCTGCATCTCGCTACGGGGACAGAATTCCTCCAACATCATGTTTTTCAGTACTTCCCATGACATGGAGTAGGCAGCTGGTCGTCCCAATGATTGGACTTGACTGTTCCACCAAGTGAGAGCTTTGTCAGCAAGAGTGCAGGTGGCATATTTCACCATACAGTCTGGTGAACAGTCACTAATGTCCAATACCGACTCTGTCTTTTCTATCCAGTGGATAATCCCAATAGCACCCTCGGTGCCACGAAAAGTAACTGGCTTACAAGCCTGGAATGTCTTGTATGAACACCCTCGGCGAGTATTCGCAGGTGCCTCAGTATTAACAGGGGTAGAACCGCTGTTGTTCATTCCATTCTCGCGATTTCGGCTAGCTTCGTACTCAGCAATACCTTCAGCTATTCGCCGTGCTATCATTTGCTCGGTAGTTTCATTATTGTTGGGTGGGGGAACAGTTTCAGGATTGGAAGAAGGTGTCGTTCGTCGACTGTTCTTAGTCACCCGTCGTTTTGGTGGCATGATTCCGTTCTGCGATGAAATAAATATGCAGAAGTCAATGCCCAGGTATAGAATGTGATGAACAAGATTTCACATTTTCAACGAGTGAACAGTACGAAGGATTTTAGGACAAGATTTTGTATCACATGTCGCACGACTTTGAAACGCCCATATGTAGTTAGTACGATATAATCACGTTGGCCAGGCGTCATTATATAATGCTAAATACATATTTCCTTTCATCATCATTCAACACAATCGAGTTTAAAGAAAGTTCAAGATAGGAATCAATAGTCAAGGTGTGGTGTGTTTCATGGTTTCCAAGGAATGGTCAAATGTTATTGGTTGACTACCGTTTCTAACACACGTATATACATGTAGATATACTACTAAAATCGTTGTTAAATGAAATGAATATGAAATACATCCAAACATAAGTTATATTATATCAAAAGGTGTAGCGCTGATACATCAGTTTTATACAAAACAAGATGGGATCCCAAATACGCCCCATCAGCGGTTAGCGCTATACAAAAGTCAATGGGTTTTCCTATACATATACCCATTCTAACAACTGTTTTTCCCCGTTTAGTACATGTCCAGTACATACATACATCTACCATCTGATACTAGTCTATACTACACGTGATGGATTTACTAACATATCCATCATCCAAAAAGTGGCCGGTTTGATGCCCCCTAGGCACAAACCGCCGTACACAAGTCTAATGAAAATAAGGTAGAAACAATCCCACAGCTGTCCTCAGCACAGCTATCATCACACAAGCTCCAATCATCATCCCTGCTGTCCTCGCACGCCTCTCTAGTACCCTGACACGAGCACGTGCAGTCTCGGCTATCTCCCTGGCAGCAACCACGTTGCTCAACAAGAAGTGGCAACGCTCATGAATGTCTGCCATGTCTCCATCCAGACGGGAGACATCGCTCTGTAGCTCGGCAAGGTGAGCACCCCTGCTACCAGAAATGCGAAACAATGTGCGAATCACAGCCACAATGGTAGGGAGAGTCAACTCTACGGGCTCTCCAGTAGTAGGCAGTGGTGCGGAGGATCGGGAGGACTCCCCGGTCTCAAAAGTAGCAGGAAAACCCTCTAACGACCTCCACCGCCCCAACATAGGAGCCATCCACTCCAAGTGAGTAAGCCTAGGTACCCTCTGTGGCGGCTCATCACAGTGCATCACCCTCTCCTCTGCCATCGGCGCCTTATCACGGGGCGCAAGTGGTCCTCTAGGGAAATCTCGGACACACATCCGTGGTGTCCTCCTAGGTACCGGTCCTCTGGAAGGTCCAGCAGTCGTATGGCGTGTCGCCATAAAGGTAGACCCTAACATACGAGTGGTAGGGTCAGTGGGGGTAGTAGCAGGTGGGACCACATGAGCAGTGGGTGGTGGGGTGATGTAAGCATCACTAGTGTCATCCGATAAGGCTCTCAGCTGAACCGGTGGACACGCAACTCCGGTGCTAGCGTCGCTATGGTAGGAATCCTCGGTCGGCTCCTCATCAGAAGCATACAAATAGATCGGACTGTGCCTCGACATGCTGAGACAAAGAAGTCGTAGGTGACGTGTCAGTCGTATGTTAGCTGTATGCAAAATGTGTATGAATGCAATGAATGTTTTAGCCAAGGCTATAGTCTAGGTCTCTAAGGTTTTAGGTCGCTTAAAGACTTCTAGTTCGCTATAACCAATGGCTCTGATACCAAGTCTGTCACACCCCGCCAAACGGTAATTTCGATTAGTTATGTTTAGTTTGCGGAAGCTTTAATAATGTGGCGGGGCTGCGAACAGTAATTTCAACCAACCGTTACATACACACTCAGAGCATATGGTTATTGCACAACATAATGGTTAAGGATGCCAATTCAAACATTTGTTACAAAAGTAGTACGACTATGTAAGTCGTAACAGTAGTAGTGACGTTCAACACATTTTAGTTTTAAATCAAAAATACATAAGGTTAAAAATAAGATTTCATAAGTATGACCGCAATGTCTGCAGTTATACAAATGAAATCCCCAAAAGTGGTCCCTACAGTATGTGGCATCCTAATAGGTCCAGGGTTGTCCATCCTGAATGCATGCGATTTCTTACCCAGCTAATTTCCTGAAAAACATAGAGAAAGTCGTCAACAAATATGTTGAGTGAATTTACAGGTTTACATGTGTATGTGGTTTGTTAAACCAAGTTCGTATAAATGATTTGTTATTCATTTATAAAATACAAGTTATGTAGGGTTGTTACCCTGAAGTATTGTTATACGTGGGATGTCATCCCAAAGTATGTACTGGTCGTTCTCCAGTGTGAAATAAGTTACCGGTATGTTTTCCGGTGTCCAACAGTAGTAGGATTCGTTCTTCCTAAAAGTATGTGGGAATTTTACTTAGACTGTGATCCCCTGAAAGGTGAGCTAAACCTCACAGGTTAAAGTAACGCGACCTAACCCTATAACCAAACCACAACCAGAACTTATGTTGTTTGCCTGAACGGACATTTAAGTATACGCTCCACCGTAGGAGGGTCGTCACGGCAATAGTACTATCCATATACTCAGTGGCTAGAGTCACCTAGCTAATGGTTACAGTAGTGTGTCATGAGGTCTTTCATGCACACAATCCAAGTCTGGGTCCGTACTAGGATACATTGTCTAAATTCCCAAAATAACAGTGAATATGTAATTTCACAATTCAACATTTGTATAAAAGCAATAAAGCAATTATAGTTTGATTGCATGTGTTAGCATGCAATTTCTATGTTTAACACCCCCGTGTTTAAAAGCAGAAAACATTTAAAAGTAGGGGCTGTAAACTCACTGTGGTTTGCTCGGTATGAATGCTAGCAGCTGACAGGTAATAGCCCAAAGGTTTGTTAACCTATATACCATAAATGTATTAACATAAGTACGTTTGATTTGTTTAATCAACTTATGTTAACAGTTTGTTTGTTTTGTAGAAATTGTTAATTTCTCAGTAATTTAAGTCGTTGCATTCGTTGGTGATGTTGTGTTGAAATATTGTTATTATTTCACACGTCGTATGCCTCATCAAGTGTGTATATATATATATCATACACGTCCCATTTTATGAATATTCATTTCGTGAAACGATTCGGGTCACGTCTTATGTTTGAAATGTTTTGGAAGTTTATTGGGCTCGTTTACTTATTTTAATTCATTCGTCTTTACAATACTCGGCCCAACCCAGAGTCTTAGGCCCATGAAACATTCTGTCCAGTTTGTAGTCCAGCCCAGCCGTTCGGCTTGGGCTAGCCGTTCGGCTTAGCTAGCCGTTCGGCTTGGCCTTCAGCCGTTCGGCTTGGCTTCCGGCCCAACCCACACTTTACCCGATCCAGTCCAACATAATAGGCCCATTACTTATTTCGGTCCAGTCCACATCACTCGGCCCATTTAGCACTCTAGTCCGGCCCAATAAGTATTTTAGTCCGGCCCAATTACACAGCCCACAGACTCGTACACAGCCGATCGGCTTTGAGCACTTAGCCGTTCGGCTTTGGTCTCTTAGCCGTTCGGCTTTGTGACCTTAGCCGTTCGGCTTTGGCTCGTGTCCAGGCTCTGTTCGTTCTTCTCGTTTCCAACTCAAAATCAAAGTGTTTTTGTGCCATTTTTCGAATGGTTTTCGTGTTTAGGTACTTAGTAACAACAATATACATCACTATATCACATTTTAACAAGTTCCACATACAAGATTTTGGATTTATGGTTTAGTTTCACATAACCCATTTCAAGAACAATCAACATATACTTATCACATTTCTGTGTTATATACATGGATTATGACATATATACAAGTTATACAACGAATTTTAAGTATGAAAATCGAAGGTTTTGAAGTTCCTTACAAATGTGAAGTTGATGGTGACGATGATGATGCAAGGAAGATGATGATGCTTATGTTGAATGGGTGATGTTCTTGGCTTGTTGCTCTACTCCTTCTGCTAATCTTTGTTGCTACTCTTTGAGAGTTAAATCAAAGAAAGATGGAGGAAGAAGAAGATAGATGATGAAGATGTGTGTGTGGGTTTGAAAGAAGAAGATCACAGGGAATGGGGAAGAGGAGGATGGGAATGGTGTCGAGATATGGGAGATCACAGTTGTGGTCTCCCAATTATTGGGGCAATTTGTGTATTTTAAGCCCGCTAATTTCGGGTACGGGTATAATTAGTACCATATAAAATTTAACATTGTATATTTTTATTTTGTAGATGCTCTCCTGGTTCGTTATTTACATTCAGAATAATGATATTTTCATTATTTTTGATTGTTGTACCATTCCTGCGTTGGACTGCTAACATTTTATTTGAGCGTCGAAATTTCTGTCAAATTTCGGATTCACATTTTGAGGTAATGCTATAAATGTTCCCAAATGAATGAGAAAATTCGCATTTTTCTCATCTCGGTCTCTGAACGCATTTTAAAATTGTTTCTGTTCGTTTTATAATACGTTTTATGTTAAACGTATTTTTAACCCGTTTTATCTATATGTTATAGATACAATAGTACTCGTAATTAATAATTGAATTATTAATTATGTTATATCACCAACTTTTGTCGTACTTATCAGTCGGGTTCGTTCCGACACATCCGTACGCAACTTTAAATACTTGCGTATTAGTAATACTTTTTGTTTAAAAGTACTAGGCTGCTAGACTTACATCACTTCAGAAGTTTTATTTTAAACTTAATCAGGAAATTAGCGTAAGAATGCACATGCTCAAATGTTAATACATATGTACCTTAAACATCACCAATTAAACATTGATCTATGCATATTAATCGATAATCATTACTAATATTAATGATTTGATTTGATGGTTTAGACAATCTTCATTTCTACTTATACTTTGATTTCCTATTCCTAAGTAAGTTATAAGTAATGATTCATATATAATTAATTTTTTTATACATACATTAAATATATTTTATATTGTTGTACTTGTACATTACAATATCTTATTATCTGTGTATTGCTTAAGTGGTACCGACACGATAAAATCACCGACTTCATATGTGTGACTGACATGTCAAAGGTTAGAATCCGTGACTCAGCATATGTAAGTAATTTTTTTAAATATGTGATTTACCCAACGTTGATGCTCCTTGCAGATGAGGCGGATACATGCCACTAAAATATACTAGGAGAGTTATGAGTAATATTGAGTACCTTATAAATTACCTTTTTACATCGCAATATCATAAATCATATTTAATGGTATAAATTGACAACTTACCGATCATTAGCCATAAATAAATATTACAACATGCGGATAAGACACAAGTGGGGTGCTTACTATGGATATATCAAGATATATGTATTCTATGAATCTATGGTTCACAACTTCACACTTCATAACCATATATAACTACATCACCTTTTCTATTTTCAGTAACACTTCATCTTAAAGTATGTTTGTTCACAAATAATGTCAAATGAATTAGAGTATGAACATCTTTTCTATCTACACATCAATAATCGGTAGATAAAAGATATAACATTCATATATTCCTATATTAACACTAATAATAATAATAATAATAATAATAATAATAATAATAATAATAATAATAATATTTTTAAAATAAATAATTATTTATCGGATCAAATAACCAAATAACTAGCGCATAAAAAAATGTTTAAAACCAAAAGTATTTGGGTCTATGTTTTGGGCCCGTTACTATATAATAAAACCATGACATGCGTTGGATACACGCTAAAGTGAATTCGGGGATCCGGACGAGTAAATTACCTCAATGGTCAGTCAAACACTCGTATAACATGTAGTAGTCGATGTCAGATTCTTTTTACAAATCTAGTAAAAACTTTCGCCTAAAAAGAAAATAGCTAGGCGAATACGGCACATCCAATGAATTAAAGACACGTGGCAATATACTTCGCCGGTCAACCATTACTTCGTTGAATCCGGATTAACGAAAAAAGATCGCCTAAATGTTATTTATGTGTAGGCGAATACGACGAAGGTTAGAAATCCACAATCTTTTTTCAATATTTTCAAGTTTGACCAAAATAAAACTGGGTTTATCCTATATATATAGTACAATACATAATGCTTAAGGTAAAACTAATTGGAGCATTTTCAACCCAATCTGAATTGTTGCTGCTAACACATCATTGCTTGGCTTTGAATGCACAATAATACATGCAAAACCACAACTGGGTTATGGAACGGATGAGGTGATGAGGAAGATAAAGGATCACAGCACGGTTTCCAAGATTTCACATTGTTCGCCGGTTTCGCCTAAAGTATTACTATGAGTTTAGGCGAATTTTTCCATATACGTGTCACGTTTTCCTTTGTTTCGCTAGGTTCGCCGCTTATAATTTGTATTTAGGCGAAAAGTACGACTAGAATGGTAAAATAATTTCTGGCGTAGTCTACCGAATGAAATTAAACCCGTTGACCGACCATCAAGGTAAAAATCCCGATCCGGACGTTGCCACGTGTCGTGCATATCACCATTTGAACACCAACTTGATTGACTCCCAGTGTCCCACGGACGGCGTTAGTTGTTGTCTGATTCGCATAATTTTATAAAAATTAATAAAGCGATGAAAATAATAAGGTTGAAAACATATTGAATTGTATAATAGATCAATTATAAGTTAAATATAATTGTATTTTAGATCTTTATTCTTTTAACTTTCTAATATTTACACAAATAGTCCCTCATTTATAACTAACTATACAATTTCTCATATGTAAAGTTTGACAACACTCTTTATTTCAGCTTTAATAAAACTGAATTCTTGAATTTGTTATTATATATAAGTGTGTTTGGTTGAATATTGAATTGAATTGAAAGTCACTAAATTTATATCTGAAAATTTAATATTTTTGATGATTTTTAGTTTCTTTGAAAATATTTGCTAATCAGACACACCGTTAGTTTTTTTAATGGGGCCATGTTTATATTCATGTCAGGCAAACCAAATAATTTTTCTACTACAAATACAATGTTGAACAATTTTATTTAGTTTCCTCCAATATTAAAATTAAAACTTTCAATAGTAATTCATCAAGTTCTCACCTTAATCTGTTTTCCCCTTTAATTTAAATTTCAATGTAAATAAATTAAATACAGAACCCATTTGTCTAGAAATTCCAGTAGTCTATATCGCGTTTTTGGTCTAAATGAACATATCACAATTGCCATTTTCGCATCCACTTGGATTATCGTGTTACCTTTATTTGATCTTTTCGTATCATAGATAATTCAAATTAGAAATAATTAATTTATATTACGTTATAACATACGAGTATGAATTGTTATTTTTAAAAATAGGCAATTCTATTCATACTTTATGAGTATGAATTATACGTTTTAATTCTTTATTGACTTTGTTTTTTTGTTTCCACCACACAAAACACTTTCCTTCTAAACCAATAATTAAGTACTATTTCTTTATTCTGATTCTTGTCCATAATCTAGTGTTTGTGTTTGTGATTGTATAGTAATATAGATATTGCAATTTCATTAGCTTTAATTTAATTAGATTTAGAAAAAGAAAAAAGATCAAAATACTTGGAAGAAATAAAGCAAATAAAACTTTCTATATAGTTTTCAAAGTGAATACTTATAGATTATAAATTTATTTTGGACAGAGGAATACATAATTGTATAAAACAACTACAAGTGAACAATATAAAATATGTTTATCTAGCTTAAGTTGGATATATATATATATATTAAATTCCACCCATTAGTAAATATCATACTAATATCTTCCATTCATATTAATATCTTAACACATCACAAATTTATTAAAAAAATGTATTTTTGAATATATATCATAACACGTTTATATATATAAAAAAAAAAAACTTTAACAGCAGTTTCTACTTTCCTATATAAAAATGTAATAATAATCAGATCAGCAATAACTACCTGTAAATTTAGAAGTAAGATACAAAAGGTTGGATTATTTGGGCTAATAACTAGTTAGTGGGCCTTTCCCATTTATTCATTTGGGCTTTCTAGTTCTCCTAAACGACAACTGCAATAAGTGAGGCTCACTTCTAACGAAATGATACATTGAACTCCAACCCCACTTGAGAATTAAACCTCACATCGACTTTTCACTAACTTTTCATTTCAACCACTTTCAACCCCATTTTCAACCTAATAACCCTTTTCAACCTATAGTTTCTTTTAAATATCTGTACACGAGACATGTAAGAGGTAAAGTAAAATTAAAAATAAAATTCTAAAGATCTGGACATTACAATGAAATTTTGCAGTTTTCATCTAAACTCCAAATCTTCCCTACTCCGACCCACCTACATGGAAACCCAACGCTGAGCCCCAACGGCCCAACTCCTCCCACCACTATTGCTCATTTGCTCTTACTTATGAACACATAAAACTTCCATACTCAAATAGTCAAATGTTTCAATAACAAAATATAGCTATTCATTTTTGGGCTCAAAATCAAAATAAAAATTTTAGATATAAATAATTTAGCTTTAGGACTTAGGAGTACCTAATTTAATTTTATGTACCATTTAGGGTACATATCTTTACCCCTTTATTAATCATATCATATTTTAAAAAAATCACCTGGTAAAAACATTTATTACATCCTTATTGTTATTAAGTTTTAACTAGATCTAAGACCCGCGACAACGCGGGTTACTCTATTTGTTTGATGTATATAAATTTTTGAGTATATTCTTGGATAGTTTGTAATTAAATATTTAAATACAACTATCTATCTTATATAATAAAAGAAAAATCTTAAAAGAATAATAACCATTAGATGGAGATCAACAATCAAGATCCAACCTTTAATTTATTTAGTGACATCATTAATCATATTTTTATGTGACCAAAAGACCAATATACCCTCATATATTTACAATATACACCCTTCAATATTTACAATATAAATCTCTTTTTCATTTAATTGTAAATAAACCCTCGAAGATTTTATAAAATTTTTAATTTACTAACTACTGTATTGTTTTCCATAATTGAGACTCTCCGTACAATCTTCTTTATTTTATATTTTCTTACTCCTAATAAGTTATTTTCAACTCCAAAAATATCATGACTTTATTCGATCTCCCAATGATTTAAATTCATATATGACCGTCTTCTTTTATCACTTTTATCAATTTCTAACTTACGATTCTTGCATTATGAATGTCAGCGGGTTGGGTTCTAGCGGAGTTTAGTGTATCTATACCTATACCACCATATTTCTTCTATAATTCAAACTCTTCCTACAATATTATTTATTTTATTTTATCTAAAAAGTCCAATAATTATTTTCAATTCTAAAAAGTTCATAACTTTATTCCATTGCCCAGTGATTTAAATTAATATACGATCAACTATTTTGAATCTTTTTATCAATTTATAATTAACAATTCTTGGATCATGAGTGTCAACTGGTCAGGTTCCGACGGATTTTAATGTATTTGTATTCATACTACCGCCTTTTTTTATTTATTTTATCAAATTCAAATTTACACTTTTTGACTTATGGATGCCAACGGGTCTTTGGCGGGTTTTAACGTATCAGTACATATACCAGTTATGTTGATACCCGACCCAATACCCGTTCGATACTCAATTAGTATTACACATCAATTGTTCAAATTTATTCGCGGGTTGCGGTTATCCTCATGTTTGTAACTTTGGCGAAACCAAAAAAATTAGTTATTGAAAATACGATGCAAATTTGAAACAAAAAAAAAAATGATACCGAATTACAAGATTTGAAATCTTAAAACTAACAATTTAACTTTTAAATTAACTTATGCAAAGTTTCGGTACATAATATATAGTATTATAGTATTATTATTAAAGATCGATACAAAAACAAAAAAGGAAGTGATATCGTGCACAATATTCAATAATTGATTAATTAATTTACTTTTTTGCCACAAATTTCTATATATCTCGATTTACATCCCAAAAATAATTTTACCATTTAGTCTTCTAAGGTTGTGTTAACGTCATTCGGATCAGTAGAGTCTGCATTTGAATTGTCATGTTTCGTCATCTTTGGTTCAAGTTAAAAAGACAAAGTAATGCATTATAGATTGTTGATTTAAATTTAAAGAAAGTAACGTAGATGGAAGTAAACTGCTAATACACGACAAAGATCTTCATTTATTAAGTACAAAATCGTATTTACCTACTAAGTCGGTAAATTTGCTAATTTATAAAAACATATTTGTACAATTTTATTTACGATAGTATTAATAGTATTATTAAACATCAATACAAAAAACAAAGTAACATCATAAACAATATTATCTCTATTAATTAATTAATATATTTGGACACATCAATTCAAAATATATCAAAATTCAAATTCTTAATACATTTTTCATTTAAAATTAAACCAATACAAACCGATGTATTGGACACCAACTCCAAAACACTTATTAGATCCATATAACACATTCATATAAGACATATTTTAAGTTAACCCGCAAATTTTGCGGGTCTTAAACTAGTTTTAAATATTAGAATAAGATTTCAATGGAATCAATTTTTATTTTAGATAATATAAAGTTGGCTAAAATAATGAAAAAACACCGTGAAGCTAGAGATATTTTCGTGCAAGTCGATCGGCCGATTTTCTATGACGTGTAATTATAGCCCAAAATTATATTTATATATTATTATTTTTATTAAATATATAAATGTTAATATTTTAATTGCAATTAATATCTAATTTGTATTTAAATGAAAAAAGCTAGGCCGTTAGATCGCACAATCAATTAAGGGTTGAGATTGCTCCAAGCTATTCTGTTTTAAGTATATGTTATAGATTATAGATAGATGTGTCAATTACGTCATTTTCTTCTAGTAAATAATTTCTAAAAAATCACTAACCTTTTAAAAAGTATTTTTTTTAATTAATCAACATTTACGTAAGAAATTTAATTCATCAATTGAGAGTTTAAGACATTATCTAAATCGATATGTGATGTTTATATTTTTAATTCATTGAGTGAAGAATAAAATTACCAAAAAAATTTGACATGAACTTAAAAAAAACTTTCTTTCACTATCTTGTAATTAAAATCTTTTAATCTCTATGTGTATAAATTCATATAAATAAAAGTAGTATCATCATAAAACCCAAATCTCCGCAAATGATTAAAATACATATTAGCTGACACACTTTATTACTAAAAATAATGGGTTAATCATTTGTGCTATTGAAAGCACAATTAAAAGGTGATGTTGACTAATGGATAAATTTAAAATTTTACATTTTCAACCTTTACCTTTTTATATTTACATATTTAACCTTTCTATTAAATTAAACTGCACGATTCAATCCATGTAGTTTGTTACACGGACTATTTTCCCAAAAATAATATATTAGATACAATATTGCATATAAACATTTAACGATCCATGTATACATACGAGTTTAAAGTTCAGTGATACATATTCCATTAGGCAGTTGATTTTGGTAAGATTTATTTTACTTGCCACAAGGAAATAGTGCAATAAATAGTTGTACTGTATGCATAAGTAATTGTACTGTTTACTTGTGACAAGTAAAAACATCCTTCCGAAAATCAACTCCCATTTCATTATCCACTGCAACTCTCAACGGTACCATAATTCATATATGTGCGTGATTTCTCGACCAAGATTTTCCTTATGATTGGTGTGGGGTTTAATTAGGCTTCTACTAAAGTTCACCCATCTTTTCATGAGTCCATTTAATTATTGGATCAAGATTTCTATTTGTTGGTGACTGATCATGTGTGGTAAAACTAGAGCTCATTTTTATAAGTTACTTCTACTAACTTTTTTAAGAGCTTATTTTTAAATAGACTCTTAAATTTCTGTATATCAAACAATGCTAGAAGCTTGACCTAACATGAAAAATAAAGTTAAGCTCCCATAAGATTCAAAAAGCTAGTTTACCAAACACCCATAAAGACAAGTCATGCATGTTCTTTCTAAAATCAAAAAAATATTTACTTGTGTACTTATATTGATTCCTTTATATCTCTTAGCAACGAAAAGTACGAGACAACCAAATATTACCATGATATGCATCAAAATGTCGTTTTGTACTACGTACACATATGTAGACCCATACCGATGTTTGTAACTTTGTATGATATAGACTCCGTATACGTATAGCTCGTATGAGGCAAGTTAAAGACTTGGAGTTCGAGGTATGCGACAATAAAAAATGGTGTCCTACCATGCCCATCATTTGGCATTGGAATATTCATCAATGCACTAAAAATAATAATAGAAGATCAAATGATGACAAAGTCTTATAAGGTAGATCAGGTGTTATGGTTTAAAATACTCCATTATTGTGACCTCTTGGCCCAAGCCATGGGGTTAAAGCATGTGACACATGGCTCGTATGACTTGACCAAAAACAGGGAACAAAAGCCATTTGATAGCACACCAACCGGCCATAATGTGCGACATATGTAGCTGGTGTAAAGATTCTGACCCACGTTTATGTTAATTAAATCCTTTAATTTGGATTATTGAGCGGATAACCGCACACGTAGATTATTACATTAATCAAGCAAAATAAGTTTACGAGTTGTCATTCTATGTGTGATGAAAACTTTAATACTTAATAATATTTTACTACATTAATCATCAAGTATGTTAATAATTATAAGAAGACAAATAATATGCGACGTTAGTTGATTCGACAAACACATACATATATGTCATGCCCAAGAGCAATCAATCATATTTTCATTATAATTTATTCGGTTATGGTTGATGATCTCAACCCAAACCATGAATCATCGTTACATGATTATCGCGTAGCACCATATGTGAGATCGTTTACTAGTGTGCAAAACATTCTAATATACATTTTGTTTCTATAGGAGACATACTCACAATTTAATGTCGAAATAAAGATGGACAAGCTACTATGATTGTAGGTCGCGTCACAACTCACGACCATGTATTATATATGTATACAATCATTTACGAAAGATGTATGATAAGCAGTTTGGTATGAGTTGTTTGTGCACCAAAACTTGCAATGGATGGTTTTGGTTCTAGCTTAATTTTACAACTAGATGTGGTCGGACACTAATTATATTTCGTGTTAGGAAAGTATGTATGGCTGTTTAATATCATGTTGGTTGTGACTTGTGAGTGCATAATTCCACCTATGGGTACCTTTTTAGCCCATAAATTCTATTTGTTTCCCAACTTTGAGCAACTGAAAAACCCCATATACCTAAATGATAACGCAAGGTTGTCAACAAGCCAAACCTTTGATTTAACTGTACACAAAGTTTCAATTTAGAATTCATGAATTAGTAGGTTGGAGTATATTTCTTGATGAAAATTAATCGTGTACAGTATGTACAACCTATTAATGGGCCCAAAACAACTACAAACGGGCTTGTGAGCCCAGCTTCAGGAAACGGCCCGTCAGGCAAAGCCCAGCAGGCAAGGCCACGAACATGTGGTGTCCCCTGGAGGGGGACACAAACAGTACGGAAGATCATCACCGGTAGTGGTGGTCTCCTTGATCCCGACAAGGTGGTTGTTCTTTTGCCTGCCATTGGTCCACGTCATTCCAGGGGGCCCATAGGCAGGGACCACTCACCTTAGCCGTTGATTAGGATTTCTAGATCGCGTCCATGAGCGCCACGTGTCAAGCTTACTTGCTCCCAAAGGTCACAATCTGAGCCATTGATTTATAATTTCAGATTGCGTCCCTGAATGACACGTGGCACTAGGGCATGAACAGTGCACACTATAAATACAAGAGTATAGGCACTGTTCATCCTCTAAGCACCTCATAATCTTCAACAAATTCACACACAAAACCCTAATCCTCTCAAGGAGAAATAACAAACTTTATTTCTTCCAAGCAGATTTCGCCACCCTTGCTTCGATCACCTCGATTCTAAGGGTTATCCACGTTACGTACGGAGAGCCTCAAAATCGAACCATCCATCTTCGCACTCAAGTATTTTTTATGCTTGAACAATTGGCGCCATCCCATTGAAAACCCTCTTTTTTCTCCACTGTTTTGCTAGATACATCACTCCTTCTTCATCACTGTTCGTAAGATCAACGATGGCGTCTAACGGTGGTCAGATTCCAGTTTCCGGTCAAGCTCCGGCCACAGGTCAACTATCAATCCCGACTCAGATTCCGGTAGTTAGCCAAACTCCATTCTCTGGGCAGAACCCAAATCCTAATCAAGTATCAGGCGTGGTTGAGAACATCACACACTTTGCTGGGCAGAATCCTCAAACACCAATTGCAAATTCAGGGGAGCAGTTGGAATTTGAAAGGCATCAAATGATTGAACAGCTTCGCCGGCAACTAAGTTTCACAACTCCAGGAAGCCCAAGCTTACAATTTCAAGGGGGATCAGATCCCATGCAAGCAAGTGTTCCAAATTCTCAAGCCTTTGTTGGCCAGCAGATGGTGATGGGAACGGCTTTCCAGAGTTTTCCACAGACTCAACAAAACACTCCTCAAATTTCCCTGCAGAACACTTTCCAACAGCCTCCCCAGACGGTGTTCCAGGGAAGTTTTCAACAAACCCCGCAACAAAGTTTTCAACAGCCTTTCCAGACACCATTTACAAATGTCTTCCAGCAACAAACTCCCCAGGCACAGTTCCCCTTCCAGGGACAACACTTCTCTCAGCCATCATTTCCACAAACCTTCCCTGCACAGCAGCAGCAGTTCACCTTTCCAGGGCAACAGGTGACTCAGCAGGTGCCAAGGCAGCAAGCCTCGCCTGTCGCTGATGCAGCTAGTGCATTCACCCAACTCTTAACCCAGCTAATGCAACCGCCTGTGATGGCTCCTCCTCCACCTCATGACAATTCTGCAGGGAAAGGCACCAACACCACTAAGTAACATCCCTGACTCAAATGCACTGTTTCATCCTGCAATTGCAAGTGTACCAATCTCGCTGGGAGCTACGGTCCCAATTACCCTGGGCACCTATGATGGTACGACAGATCCGGAAGACTTCATTCAATCCTATGATCATGCCATAAAGACCCAACACTGGGAGGACGCTGTCGCCTGCCAAATGTTCCCATCCGTGCTCCGCTCATATGCCAAGTCCTGGTTCTGGGACCTCCCTGAGCGTAGTATCACCTGTTTCAATGATATCAGGCGACGTTTTGTAGCCCACTTTCATCAAAAGAAGAAGCAGGTAAGGTCGCATGTTGAGGCCCACATGATTAAGCAACACAGCAATGAGCCGCTGGAGGATTTCATCGACAGATATACGGACGATTGCCTGAAAATTCCTGGTCTCCCTGAAAGCCAACAGGTATCGGGTTTTATCTCGTGCCTGGATGAAAACAGGTTCCAGGCCCTGATTGACAAATTTATTAGAGAGACACCTCCTACGTTTGCAGTTCAGATATCACAAACGAGGGATTATATAAGGGCCAGGTAGAAGCGAAGGTTAAACAGGATCAACAAGCAGGCGGCTAACAATTCTAAAAACGATCAGAAGGGCCAGTCATCCCAAGGAAAAAACAAGCATCCCCAGGGAGGAAGGTATAGCAGGGGAGGGCGTTACCAACCTTACAACAAGTTCCATGAGAAAGAGTCAGTGGTGTCTTCCCTGTCAAAGACTCCAGCTGAGATTTTATCAACAGAGCCTGCTGCAAGAAATTTCAAGAAACCACCGCCTATGATAAAACCAAAAGAAAACGGGAAGTATTACAAGTTCCACAAGGAAAGTGGTCACGATACAAATGAATGCATGGAGCTAAAAGCTTAGATTTATAAAGCAATTAAAGAAGGCAAGCTTGAGCACCTGGCACAGGGAGCCAGGGACCATCATGAGAAAGAAACAGCAGCAGGGAAAGCTAAGGAGCTCCAAAAAGTGGACGCGGTCATCCACATGATCAGCAGCACTGGCCCCGGCAGAATCGCCGTGTAGAAAACCCTGAACCCTGGCAGCTGTAGGAGATTAGTTTCCCATCCCTCTACTCCATAACTCCCTCGGCTGACCCCTTAGTCATTACAGCAAGAATTGAAAACCATCAGGTAGCGCGAATTTACCTGGACAGTGGCAGTTACACCAAAATCATGTACGAGCATTGCTTTCAGTAGTTGCCAGACCACATCAAGCAGCGCATGGAAGACTGCTTACAACCCTTGATTGGGTTTTCTGAAGAAACAAACTGGCCCCTGGGAAAAGTTAAACTGGAAGTCACCTTGGGAGAATATCCCAGATACCGTTCAATGACACTTGAATTCATCATTGTGCGCCCAGCCTCAAAATACAACGTCATCCTTGGACGAACTGCCATGCAGCAATATGGAGCAGTAATCTCTACAGCCCATGGAATGGTCAAGTTTCCAACTCCTGAAGGAGTAGCAACTATACAGGCTGTATCGCAGGCACCCATTGAGTGCGCCCAGGTGGCTGAAACAGAGCCCCTACAAAGCACTTCTCAGGAAGACCCCCAGGAAGAAAAAGTTGTGATCAATCAGGCATTCCCAGAACAACCGGTAAGCATTGGCAAATCCCTCCCAACACAGGTGAAGGAGCAACTGAAAAAATTGTTAATAGAAAACCAAGATGTGTTCTGCTTCCAGCACTCAGATATGACAGGGGTACCAAGAAGTATAGCTGAACACTCCCTGAATGTCAGGCCAGGAGTATTACCTGCCAGACAGAAAAAACGTGGAATGGCCCCTGATAGAAGTGCCTTTTTGAAGCAGGAGGTCAGCTCGCTGGTAGAGGCTGGCATACTCAGGGAGGCAAAATACCAGACCTGGGTAGCTAACACGGTCCTGGTGAAAAAACCAAACGGGTCCTGGCGAATGTGCGTTGATTACTCGAATCTAAATAAGGCCTGCCCCAAGGACAATTACCCTTTGCCTGAAATAGACTGGAAGGTGGAGTGTCTGGCAGGATACGGGCTAAAGTGTTTCCTAGATGCTTACAAGGGGTATCATCAGATACAAATGGCTGAAGGAGATGAAGACAAAAGAGCCTTCCACACTGACCAGGGAATCTTTTGTTACAGAAAAATGCCCTTCGGCTTGAAAAATGCAGGGGCCACGTACCAGCGAGTAATTGACGCAACATTCAAAAATCAAATAGGCAAAAACGTTGAGGCCTATGTTGATGATCTGGTAATCAAAAGTCCAAATGAAACCAACATGCTCTCTGACATCTCCGAAACCTTTGCCACACTCAGGAGCATAAACATGAAGCTAAACCCAGGGAAGTGTACTTTCGGAATGGAAGAAGGCAAGTTCCTGGGGCACATCATCACCACAGGAGGCATCAAAGTAGATCCAGAGAAAGTGCAGGCTATAACAGAAATGCCGTCCCCAAAAACTAAGGTTGATGTTCAAAGCCTGTCAGGGAAAATAGCTGCACTTACACGCTTCCTGTCTAAAGCAGCAGAACGCTCCCTTCCATTCTTTGCAACACTTAAGGGGGTAAAAGATAAGAATGACTTCAGGTGGACTGAACAGGCAGAAAAAGCCTTCCAGGAGATGAAGAGTTTTATGGCAGAGCTCCCAACTCTCACAGCTCCAATCCCAGGAGAAACACTCACATTATATTTGGCTGCATCAGACGAGGCTGTCAGTTCCGTGTTAATAGCTGACGGAAACAAGAAACAGATGCCGGTATACTTTGTCAGCAGAGTCCTACTCCCTGCAGAAATCAATTACTCTCCCATTGAAAAGCTCACCCTAGCTTTGATCCATTCTGCCAGAATATTACGCAGGTACTTCCATGGCCATCCAATAGTTGTATTGACCGATCAGCCTTGTTGATGCATCTTTGAGTGTCTGTCAGTTGGTCTATCGAGTTGTAATTAGTGTCATTTGTTAATTAATAGAAATATAGTTTTTGTTAATGCGACACTCGTGTTTTGGTTTAGGCGACACTTGTCTGAGTGACGCATAGCGACACTTGATTAAGTGACGCATAGCGACACTTGATTAAGTGACGCATAGCGACACTTAGGTAAGTGACGCATTAAGGCGGCCACATGCGACACTTACCCAAGTGACGCATGTCGGCTGTGTTTTTAGTATAAATAGAAACCTACGGGTTTTAGGCTAGGGTTGACGAAACCCTAGCACCATTTGTCGAAATAGCATCTCTGTAATCGTTCCCAAATCAATATACAAGCCGATTTCTTTGTTTACTTAGTGAATAACTTTTGTTTCGGTTTGTGTTTAGTGTTGATATATGCAATTGATTGATTCCGCCTTTCAATTGTAAGTCAATTGTCATCTAGATCCTAGCAATACGCACTTTCAACTGGTATCAGAGACTTGCGGTGATTAAATTGACGTTTTAGAAGCTATTTTGGATTGATTTCGGTTTTTGATTGTTTTAAGAATTGCGAATTAATCTGGATTTTGAGGTGCAAAGGTGAATATCAGTCAATATTCATCAACATTCACAGGTTTCGTCCATTAGGGTTCAAGAGATTTGAGTTTCGTTTACGAAAATTCGAATTTTTTAGGGTTTTGGAATTTTACAGCCGTTTTGCGACACTCGACCCGTCACTGAAACGCGTCACTTCCTGCGGCACTAGCTAATTCCAAATTAGGGTTATACCGTCACTTGAACGCGTCACTTGAAGTGTCACTTGAGGTCTATACGACACTTCACTTAAGTGTCGTCTACCCTAATCCACCGTCATTAACGTGCGTCACTGTTGCACGTCACTTGATTTTTTTAGCGTCACTTCCTTTAGTGACGCCTGTTTGTTTCCTTGCGTCACTTCCTTTAGTGACGCTCTGTTTAATACGTTACTCAAGTACGTCACTTGAGTGCGTCACTTGCTTGATTGAGCGACACTTATCTTTAATGTCATCAGTCACTTCACCCGTCACTCGATAGCGTCACTAACCTAGTGACGCTAGTCGTTGCGACACTACAGTGCGTCACTTACTAAGTGACGCCTTAATTACTAATATTTTTTCGAGTTCTTGTTTTTGCGTACATTTTCAGGTATATCTTCAATGGCAACGGATAAGGAAGATATTAGGGGAATTCGAGAAATGTTAAAACAGGGCAATGATATTGGTTCAAATAATAAACCTCCTCTTTTTACCGCAGATATGGAGTATGCTTATTGGAGGGATAGATTTGAACAGTTTGTGGACTTTCATTGTCCGGAATTATGGGGGCCGTTAAAACAAAGATATGTAGCTCCAGTGGCTGACGGAGATTATCGTCAGGTTCCTCCACCAAAATCCTTCATCGCAATGACTCCTCAAGAAAAGAAGGATTATCAAATAGAAAGAAAAGCACACTCAGCCATCTGTATGTGCTTGACAAAGGACGTCATGAGATTGTTTAAACATCATGACACAACCTACGACTTATGGATAGCAATAGAAACAAGGTGTGGAGGAAATAAGAAATACAAAGAAGCTAAGCTGGAATTGATAAAGAAACAGTATGATCTGTTTGACTCCTTACCAAATGAAACAACCTCTGGACTTTTTACCCGATACTCACAACTGGTGAGTGAGTTAACTGAGGGTGGATATAGTCTCACAGCACTTGAGATAAATAAGAAATTGTTAGATGTTTTACCAAGTGCATGGGATGTAAAAGTCCAATTTTTGAAGGAAAGTGAAGGATTGGATGGAATGACCTTAGATCAGCTTATAGGAATTCTTCAAGCCCATGCTATGGAAATGAAGAAGAAAGAGTGCAAGTCAACTGGATTTGTACAAAATCCTTCGCTTTATGGAGGTCAAGTTAACTCTGGAAAGAGTTATGGAGGAATGGCATTCATCTCGGATACCAACTCTCCATCTTATTCCGCTGGAGCATCACATGTTGCTTATGTCTCTGGCACACCCTCCATTGCTCAAGGATCACAACAGCAGGTTACATCTTCACCAGCTATTCAAGAGCAAGCGGCAATCTATACAGCTTTTATTAGCTCTTATAAAGATTTGGTTACTCAACCAAATACTACATTGGAGATGACCAAAGAAGACTATGCTCAACTGGATGATGATGATTTGGAGCAGATGGATTTGAACTGGAACATAGCGATGATTTCCAGAAGAGTTCAAAAGTTCTTGCAGCGAACGGGCAGAAAAAGTTTGGAAGGAAATGGGAAGACTGGGTTCGGGTTTGATAAAAGTAAGGTTCGATGCTATAACTGTCAGAACCTTGGTCATTTTGCAAGGGAATGTGAGAAACCTAGGATGCCATCATCAGGTTTTACAAAGCCAGATCCTCCCAAAGCAACTGAGAAAGAGGAAGCAAAATCGTTGGCTGCAGACAATGCCTTGATCGTTTTTGAGCCAACTACCTTTGATTGGAGTGCACAAGCTGAAAAGTTTCAATGTCTAATGGCTCACATCACTCCTGAGGTAACAAATGAACCTGTTGAGCCTTTTAACTGTGTTTCGTGTATTAATTTGACTGAATCCCTTAAGGTCTATCAGAAAGACAATCAAAATTTGCGGGACAAGATTGTAAAACTTAATGAATCTAATAACTTTTTGTTAGAAAATGAAAAACTTTATGAACAACATCTTGAAGCTCATAAATTAGATACTGAAACCTTTAAAGCAAAGGTATTTAGCCAGCAAGATGCAATTAAGAGTTATCTTGTTGAAATTGAATTGTTGAATAACGAATTATCTGATTTAAGAAATGAGTTTGAGAATCATAAAAGCAAAATCTTAGGTTCAACATCCGCAACACAAGTCTTTAATGAGATTGTTAGTAAGCAGGGTGCAAGTGGCAAAAAGAAGGAAGGTCTTGGCTATAATCAAGTACCACCACCTTCTAATGCTGAATATTGTCCCTCAATTACTAAACAAGGCTTTGAGGAGATTTCAGTCGATTATACCAAGTTATATGGTATTAAGGCCAAAGAAGTCAAGCTTAACAAACTGACAATGGAGAAAACCAAGAGGCAAGAGTATCCATTGCCTCAGTTTGTTAAAGCTAAGTCTCAAATTCATACTGATGACATTGTTGAGATAGAGGATATTACTGATCAGGAATATCCTGAGTTTAAGAAGGTTGAGGCTAAACCTGAAAAACAGATTTTGAAGGTTGAACCTGTAAACAAGGTTAAAAATAAAAGGGAAAATAAGTTTTTAAATGAGAAACTTCAAAAGTCTCCGACAAATGTTTTAAAACATACGGTGACAAGTGAAAAAGTTCAAGTTAATAAAACTTTAGCCTCACCCTCTAAACCAAGACCAGCACTTTCTAAAACATGTACAGCCTGTCCATGTTCTAAAAATGTTGTGTCACATCCACCAGTACACCCTCCGTCTCTACAATTTAATGAGACTCGTTCTTGTTTCTATTGTAAGAAACAAGGACATTTGATCCGTGATTGTCCCAAACTTTCTCATCAGCGATATGGGAGAGATATACCTAGGACATCTTTCTATAGAAATTCTTTTTCGAAATCACTTCCTAGGTATCACTCTGACTCTCCCAAGCCGGCAAAGAAAGTTGTTAGTGTTGGACAAAATATTTTGTTAAAACCAAAGTCCAACACTATTTCAAAGCCAAATCCCGAACCATCAAAGGTTTGGAGGTTAAAGGAGTCTATTACTAACTCCAACGTCATCAATGATAACACATCAGATTCAAAATCTGATTTGTTTAAAAATAAAGTTTTATCTGATGTGATTATTGTTGATGACTATGGTCGACCTAAGTCTGTAAAGGCTTGGGTCACCGTTTCTCACTAATCTCCTCATATTAATGTGTTGCAGCAGTCTGAACGGATAAAAGATAGCGAATGGTTCATGGATAGTGGCTGCTCGCGACACATGACGGGTGATGTGTCTCTCTTAGTGGATATTAAACCATATGCGGGAGGTCACGTTGCCTTTGCTGGAGATACGGGAGGAACAATTTCAGGGAGAGGTACGCTAACCAATGGAAAGGTTAGCTTTGAAAATGTAAACTATGTGTCCGAGCTTAAGCATAATTTGTTAAGTGTATCACAAGTTTGTGATAAGGATTATACCACATCGTTTACAAAAACCGAGTGTGTCATATTGAAGCCAGGGTACGTTATTCCGGAGGAATGGGTTGTAATGCGTGCTCCAAGAAGAAATGACACATATGTAATGAATATGCGAACTGTGGAGACTACCAGCGAATACACTTGTCTCCTTTCGAAGGCTTCAGAGAAGGAATCACTCCTTTGGCACAGACGTATGGGACACATTCATTTTCGTAAAATGAATTTCCTAGTTAACAACGACTTGGTTCGTGGAGTTCCGAAACAGTCTTTCGCCTTGAAAGATGACTGTGTTTCTTGCCACAAGGGCAAACTCCACAAGAAGTCCCATAAGTCTAAGGTAGTGAATTCCATAAATGCTCCGTTAGAACTATTGCACATGGATCTTTTTGGTCCTGTGTCTACAAAGAGCATAGGTGGTCGTTCTTATTGTTTAGTGGTAACAGATGACTACTCACGCTTTTCGTGGGTCTACTTTCTCGCAACTAAGGATGAGACAGCGGGTATTTTAGTCTATTTGTTGGATAAGTTGGCAAATTTGTGCAACTTAAAAGTGAAGAGGCTGCGGAGCGATAACGGAACCGAATTCAAGAACTCAACTCTTGAGTTATTTTGTGCTTCTCGAGGTATTGAACATCAATTTAGTGCTCCGAGAACACCTCAACAAAATGGAGTTGCTGAACGGAAGAATAGAACAATTATTGAAACCGCTCGCACCATGTTAGCGGATTCCAAATTACCTATTATCTTCTGGGCTGAAGCAGTAAATACTGCTTGCTATGTATTGAATCAGGTTCTTTCAGTTAAAAAGAAGAATAAGACTTGCTATGAGCTTTTCAACAATCGCAAGCCGAATCTGCAGTTTCTGGAACCCTTTGGATGTCCGTGTCTAATTATGATTACTAAAGATCGTGTCCCTAAGTTTGGCGATAAAGCCGTTGAAGGAATGTTTCTCGGATATTCGGTCAACTCTCCAAACAAACGGGTATACAACAAATCAACGAACGAGATCGAGGAACACTTTGAGGTTAAATGCCTACGGTATACGGAACCACCTCAAGGAAAGGGTCCGGATTGGTTCTTTAATTATGGGAATCTTTTCAGTTCTTTTAATGTTCCGGAGGATGATGTCACTGAAGATTTAATCACCATGCTTCATGGACTCGATGTTTTCCAACAAACATCTTCTTCTTCTACATCCAATCCTATACCTGATACAACATCCACTCCTTCACCTACTCCAACACCAGATATGCCTGCCTCAACATCCACTACTTCTCCTGCATCTGTTGCTACACCTTCACCACAAATAACCACTATTCCATCTGCTTCAAACCCCGTTAATACCGAGGATCTTCCGAATGATCCTAATATGCCTCCATTGGAGGATGCAGCAGAAATGGAATATTCTCACTTCTTCTCTAATGAAGAAAACGAAGATGCTTCTGCCACTGAAGGGGATCTGAATAACTTGGAATTAAATCTTGTGCCAGATGCTATTCCAGTTACTAGGATACATAGGAATCACCCTGTTGAAAACATCATTGGTGATCCCCATTCATCTGTTCAAACTAGACGTCAGGCGAAGCAAACTGCTGAAGATACGGATACTTCAGCTAATCAGGTTCTGGGATTTATGGCAACCGTCAACTCTTGCCATCTTTCCCAAACTGAACCGAAGAAAGTAGCGGAGGCCTTGCAAGACCCATCCTGGGTCGAGGCCATGCAAGATGAACTGCAGCAATTTCACAAGCTGCAACTGTGGACGCTTATTCCCTTACCCAAAGGTGCAGATCCGAAAGGCACTCGATGGGTATATCGCGTCAAGAAGGATGATAGAGGAGTTGTCACGAGGAACAAAGCAAGACTAGTTGTTCAAGGGTATACTCAAATTGAAGGACTTGATTATGATGAGGTTTTTGCCCCTGTCGCCAGATTGGAATCCGTCCGTATCTTTTTAGCATTTGCATCATTTAAAGGGATTCGCGTCAAGCAACTTGACGTTAAAAGCGCATTCCTTTATGGTAAAATTGATACGGAAGTTTATGTTCAACAGCCTCCAGGCTTTGAAGATTCGGTGCATCCAAATTATGTCTACAGACTCAATAAGGCATTGTATGGACTTCATCAATCTCCACGCCTATGGTATGACAGGCTGGCTACTCATCTGGTGGACAATGGTTTTACACGAGGCACCATCGACAGTACCCTTTTCACAAAAGGAAAAGGCGATGATTTGTTACTTGTTCAAGTATATGTCGATGATATCATCTTTGGATCGTTGAATGAGGCTCTATGTAAAGAATTTGAAGAGGTCATGAAATCAGCTTTCGAGATGAGTGCAATGGGAGATCTCACCTTTTTCTTAGGTGTGCAAGTTGAGCAGTCATCCAAAGGCATGTATATTCATCAGTCAAAATATGTCCATGACATGTTGACACGATATGATATGCTCACTTGTAAACCTTATGGAACTCCTATTGAACTCAACCATAATCTTGGACCTGCTGAGGATGATGAGGACTGCAAAGAAAAGGATTATCGTTCGATGATAGGTTCTCTTATGTACCTCACTGCCTCAAGACCTGATATCGTTTTTGCTGTCTCCATTTGTTCACGATATCAGGCACGCCCAAAGGTTTCTCATATGAAGGCGGTGAAGCGGATTTTTGGTTATCTCAAATATAGACCTACACTTGGTCTATGGTATTCAAATGAGAAGGACTTCACGCTCTCTGCCTACTCCGATTCAGACTATGGCGGCTGCAACATCAATAAGAAGTCTACCACAGGAGGATGTCAGTTTCTTGGAACCCGCTTGGTGTCTTGGCAATGCAAAAAGCAGACTACGGTTTCTACTTCCACAGCTGAGGCCGAGTACATTGCTGCTGCAAGCTGCTGCTCTCAAGTTCTTTGGATTCAGCATCAACTGCGCGACTACGGGTTACTCTTAACTTTAACTCCTATTTATATTGATAACACTGCTGCCATATCTATTACACGCAATCCCGTACAACACTCTAAAACCAAACACATAGAAATTAGGTTTCACTTTATACGGGATTGCTATGAGAAACACCTCATTGACCTTGTCCATATTGACACCCTGAAACAAAACGCTGACTTATTCACTAAGGCTTTCTCAAGAGCCTGCTTTGATGAATTAGTCAACATGATCGGTCTTAGGTTCTTTACCACGAAAAAGTAATTTGTGACTTGGATATATTTAAAAGTACTGTTATTATTAAAAAAAAAAAAAAAAACGCAACTGCCACTCTTTATACTTACTAGTATGTAGGAAATGCAAGGTTGCTACATTTTAAAAATAGACGTTGAAGTTGTGTCTGTAAACAACTTGGGATATGATAGTACATCGGGTGACATGCATAAAAATGGAATTTTTAAGGTTTATCTTTGATGTGTCAGTAGATTTATCTGACGTATTAAAAACAGTTTTTATAAATATTATCTTCATCATACGATATATTAGTAGGCATGTTATACAGAACACCTTGAGATGTCTTAAGAAGCTTAATCAATAATTGTCTATTTCAAGTGGTACAACATTATTAGATGTACGACAAAAGTCTTAAATTCTTACTTATACTAGACATGTTTTTGTGAAAGACGTTTATATGATTTCATTTGGGGGTATATATTGACAGTTTCCTTTGTTATACGTAAGTATAGACCTGGTTTCTGTTAATATATATTTTAAAATTAAGCAAACGCAAGTCAAAGTGCTTGAAAAAGTCTTTAAAAATTAAGATACCTTACAAGGTCGCCAAAATGGTTTGACCAAGTTTGGTTTTGCTTAAACCTGGATCAAGTTATGTCGCTCTGTTGTACGTAAGTACAGACCTGTCACCGCTGACTTGACTCTTAAAAATTGATTTTCTTATATTCTGTCTGTAAATGAAAACATGGTCTATGTTTAAGTTAAGATGTATATCTATGATGGGAACCACAGCGAAATAAACATACCAATAATAATAAAATACCTCTTAGTCGTACGTATAACATGTTTAAGTGGACAAATATACTAATAATCGTTTTTTGAAATAATTTTTATAAGCAGTGTTTTTTAGTATATCAAGTAAATTTAAAGAGGACAAACATACTGATGATTGAAATAACACTTACTGTTCCTAATACATGCATGTTATTCCGATATGATCCCTAATCAGACTTTATCAACTCTGTCACCAAAAAGAATGTGTTAATTCTCTAAGTGGTCAATTTAAAGTGAAGAGGTTCCCTTATCTCTGATCTCTCGGATCGTTATCTCAATACCTACATGTGGTATCAGTTATAAGATTAATTGTTAATTTACATTTTCTTGTATATGTCTTATTCTCTCTAACTTAGTGTAATTTAGTTATTATCCAAGTTGCAATTACATTTTCAAATTTAACTACCGAAATCACAACGCGAAACCATCGAAGAAATCGCAAATTTTTCACTTTAAGTGAACTGTGCGTCACTTTCATAAGTGACGCTCCGAGTGACGCATACGATATTGCGTCACTCACTCAAGTGACGCAGTCAGTGCCGGGATAAGTTACGCTATAAGTGTCGGGTTGAGTGACGCATACAAGGGTCGGTGTATAAATACCCCTTCCCCACGACACTCAACCTCACCACTTTTCAAAAACATATACCGTCACTTCCACTGACACACCGACACTCCCATTGTCTCTGCGTCACTTACACTGTGCGTTCTTTCGTCGATCGATTCGTGCTTTCTACGGCTTGCTAGTGTGTTTTGTTTATACATACTTGTTCTCCTCACTCCTACGATCCATTTGGTATTAACCTTAACCTTTTTCTCTTTTTAATTTTTCTGTAAATTTCAATTAGGGTTACGGTTAGGGTTTCGCTAAGTAAATCGTTCGATTAAATGCTTATATGTTAGTGTTTTGATGTAATAAAGGGTGTGTATTATTCGTCTCTACCTTGCGCACATCCCAGTTATTTTGTTTTTCAAAACCCCTAAATTTTGAATTCTGGGTATGAACAGTGCACGATGATCTTCATCGTTGCGACACTTCATGCGTCACTTACCTCAAGTGACGCTACTTGGTAATTTGGTAACCCATACCGTCACTTCCTAAGTGACGCTTGATATTGCGTCACTTCTTAAGTGACTCATGTAGTGACGCATATACTTGTTTTAACCGTTTAACCCGTCACTTACCCTAAGTGACGCCTAAAGTCAAAATTTGTTTTCCAACCTTTCTGTGTTCGGGCTAACTTTCTAACGTCTTCGGTTACTTTTATTTGTCTTTTTAGCTTACAGATGGCCGGGTTACAGGATTATTACCGCCGTACCAACACCCGACATAATATTACGGCATTCCTTGAGTCTACTCATGCGAATTCAGCGCCGTTCAGGCCTATGATCGATTTTCTACGCAGATCAAGGATCTTTTATGCCATCACTGCTTCGACTCCTATGTACATGAATCAAATTGAGGAGTTCTATGATCATGCTGTGGTCCGAGTTCAGGGTGATGTTCCCCGCATAGTTTCGAATATGTTTGGGGAGGAAATCGAGATAACCGAAAACTCGATTAGACGGGTTCTTCGTTTTGATGACAACTCCACGATGCCCACCATCTTCCCCACCACGTTTATCTACGGGGGACTTCAACGGATGGGTTATCCAGCAAACCAGCTTTCCGACTTCAGGAAGCAATACCTCTGCCGGGTTTGGAGGTATCTGTGTCATATTATTATCGTTTGCTTATCTCCGAGGAAGGGAGGGTATGATGCGGCAAGTCATCTGACTTTGTCGCTTATGTTAGCTCTAGTATATAATAAGCCGTATAACTTTAGCGGTTATATTTTTGGGAACATGGTAGAAAACATCAGGGCTGGGAAGGATAAATGGCTACAATATCCTCGTTTTGTGCAGCTCCTGCTAAATGACCTGGATCTCGGTATTGCACCAGATCAGAGGTCCCTTTTGGTCCCAACGCCGATGCTGCTGCGAGTCTTTAATGACTGCAAGCTCGCGCCAAAGGGCGAGCCAGTTTTGGCCGATCGTGACCTTTTCGGGCACGTAGTAAACGAAAACTACGTTGCGCCGCACGATCATGGTTTTTTGGATAATGTCGTGCCTCCGGTCAACGAGGACGACTTAGTAGATGCCAACATTGCTCAAGATCTTGATGATATTGATCAAGTTGATCGAGTTGAGGTTGATTCCGATGATGGTGGGCCCACTCCTCCGGATTCTGAGGGTGATGTGCCACCACAGTCAGCTTTTGAGGGGATTCAATTGACTAATCCCCAACGCTTCAAGCGTATTTTGCGCCGGATTTCTTCTG